>JAHHFK020000358.1:325000-925000 GCA_024533555.2 Aedes koreicus
TAGTATATTTCTACAACTTCTCTTTTTACCCTTCTTACACCAAAAGAAGGGTATTAAGATCGCTTGAAAATTCGACTTTTTATCCGAGGCCCAGAGGGCCGAGTGTCATATACCATTCGACTCAGCTCGACGAACTGAGCACATGTCTTTGTTTTTGTGTGTGTGTGTGTGTGTGTGTGTGTGTGTGTGTGTGTGTGTGTGTGTGTGTGTGTGTGTGTGTGTGTGTGTGTGTGTGTGTATGTGTGTGTGTGCGTTACAAATAATGTCACATCGGTTTCTCAGCCATTTGTGAACCGATTTCAGTTCTGTTGACGGCAAATGAAAGCTACAACATTCTCATAGAACGCTATTGATTTTTTTTTATTCGGACATTTCGTTACGAAGATATCAACGAAACAGTACTTGACGGCCTATTATAATAGTAATCAAACAGTTTAGTCTCCGATTACATACTGAGCTATTTGTGTACCGATTTTAGTTTTGTTAGCGCCAAATTAAACTTATAAAATTTTTAAATCATTGATCAACATTTCATTAGGATTGGATAATCCTTCATGGAGATATGACCAAAACAATACCTGAGAGCATATAATTGCACATAATTCGTTGCAGTTCAAAACCGGAAAACACAATTCGCACTAATCGATCCTGTTTGCATTCTATAGTGTCGCATCTGTTACGTTTTATGACGCATGAGATAGTCAGAACTGACGGTTAAAAATTGTCTAATACTTCATTTTATATATTGAATATTTGAAACATAGTATATTTCTACAACTTCTCTTTTTACCCTTCTTACACCAAAAGAAGGGTATTAAGATCGCTTGAAAATTCGACTTTTTATCCGAGGCCTAGAGGGCCGAGTGTCATATACCATTCGACTCAGCTCGACGAACTGAGCACATGTCGGTGTGTATGTATGTATGTGTGTGTGTGTGTGTGTGTGTATGTGTGTATGTGTGTATGTGTGTGTGTGTGCGTTACAAATAATGTCACATCGGTTTCTCAGCCATTTGTGAACCGATTTCAGTTCTGTTGACGGCAAATGAAAGTTACAACATTCCCATAGAACGCTATTGATTTTTTTTTTATTCGGACATTTCGTTACGAAGATATCAACGAAACAGTACTTGACGGCCTATTATAATAGTAATCAAACAGTTTAGTCTCCGATTACATACTGAGCTATTTGTGTACCGATTTTAGTTTTGTTAGCGCCAAATTAAACTTATAAAATCTTCAAATAACTGGTCAAAATTTCATTATGATTGGATAATCCTTCATGGAGATATGACCAAAACAATACCTGAGAGCACATAATTGCGAGATGAAAATATACTCGTTGCAGTTCAAAACCGAACAAGACCACTCACCCCAATCGATGCCGCTTGCATTCTATTGTTCCGCATCTGGTGCGTTGTATAGCACATACAGCGCACTAGTCACACTATGCGACTCTAAAGAATTAGAGCAGGATCGATTGGCTCGAGTGGGCCGGTTTTGAACAGCAACGAGTATATTCGAAAATTACACAAAGTCTCAATTTACTATAACTACACAATTTTCAACGAACATGTACTTATTGAGCATCTTGAATCCATATCGCTAATCAAAATTGACGCTTAGGATTGTCTAATAATTCATTCTATGGACTGAATGTATGAAATTTCTTATGTAATTTATTTAATTTCCGCTTTAATATAACTAACATAAACAGCTTGTTAAATACTTCTAATGGCAATATTTTAACCATATTGATAAACAATACGGTCAGGATTGACAAATTGTTCATTTTATAAACTCAATGTATGACATATCGAATATTCCTGAATCTTTATGGAATTTCTGATGAAAATATGTATCTAGAACCATATTGGCCACATTTGAGTTCGTAATTATGGTTAAGTGTAAGAAGGGTTCAGTCTCACCATCGGTGGATTAATTCAGGTTTTTAAATTAATTATTTGCTTGTCAGTCCGCATCGAGCTCTCATGCCGTGCGGTTCTATTTTCTTTTGCTGAAGGAAGTATTTTTGCTACCTAAAGCTATAACAAAATCAAACAGCACTTTTCAGTGCTTAACATTACCTGCACATTTTTTATTTTTTACCCTTATTCCTTTTCGATCCTTGTCTGGACCCTACGCGAGGTAATCCGACTTGGATATCGATTTGGAAAATTCCTCTTTGACCCTTCGGATTCTTGTAGAATCTGCTTGGAAGTTGATTAGGAGAAAACGTATAAATTCTAATCATTTTGGAGAAAATGGCGCCTAAACGCAAAAGAAAGGGACAATCTCTGGATTCCCCTTCTACTAATATTGATTTGAGCAATCAATTCGATATTCTTACTGATGATGAGAATGATCCATCAGTCAGGCAAAAATCTTCGAAGCATTCCCGAATTAATGCAGGGAAAGAAAAGGTTCCACCTATTGTGGTAACAACATCTGATTTTCATGGGCTCCGTAAGGAACTCACGAATTTCATTAAAGATTCTAAATTTTCCTTTCAAATTGGTCGTCGGGGTGAATGCCGTGTATTGGCTGAAACCTTGATCGGATTTAAACTTCTCGTGGAGTATCTTGCTCAAAGAGGCATCAAATTCTTTACACATGACACCAAAACTGAACGTCTGTTCAAGGTGGTCTTAAAAGTTCTAGCCAGTGGTGAATCCCTGGATGAGATCAAACAAGAAATTATTAAATTGCTTGGAGTTACACCAGTTCAAGTGATAAAGATGAAAAAGAAATCCCAACCTGGCGATTCTCGCAATGGGATTTCAAACGATTTTTATTTAGTTCATTTTAAATCAAATGAACTGAATAACCTCAAGGCATTGGAAAAAGCCAGCCTTATGCTCCATGTCAGAGTGAAGTGGGAACACTTCAGAAAGACTGGAAGAAATTCTCAACACCTCACCCAGTGCCGTAAATGCCAGGGATGGGGTCACGGGACAAAAAATTGTCACATGGATGCCAAATGCATGCACTGTGGCGATTCCTCTCACGCCAAGGACAACTGTCCTGTGAAGGATCCCAAAAATTTTAAATGTGCGAATTGTGGTGGAAACCACAAATCCAATTTTTGGGAATGCAAGACTCGCAAAGCGATCTTGAATTCTCGTGCTAAGCATCAGGTAGGGACCGCTTCACGTTCCCGACCAGGTAATTATTCCTCGGCTGTTAACAACGGTCATCGAGGAGGAAATCCAACATTCGTACCGGAAGGTACGATCAATGCCCAACCGTCAAATTTTCCACTGCTATCTGCTGTTAACAAAGGTCAGCGAAGTACAAATGTACCCGTAAGTACAAACAGAGCACAAGTTTTCAATGCTCAATTCTTACCTGCTGGTAGCAATGTACAGCTAGGTAATGGAGCTTCCTACGCTGCCGTTACAGCCGGTAGAAACCAAAATTCTACCAGAAATGTTGAAAATTTTGACTTAGGTAGCATAACCGCTCCAAAAATGGATTTTTTACAGAAATCATTAATCGATATGATTAATGGAATGTTAAATACAAACTCCATGTTTGATGAAATTCAAACTGGTATAAAATTTGCAAACAATATTGTCATGACCCTGAAATTCAGCAATGGGTATTAAGACACTGAATATTTTAAATTGGAATGCTCGATCTCTTAAAAATAATGAAGATGAGCTGTTTATCTTTTTACGAGTTCATAACGTGCATATTGCCGTTGTAACTGAAACTTTTCTTAAACCAGGTGATAAAATAAAAAGGGATCCTAATTATTTCGTACACCGCAATGATCGTCTTGAAAGTCCAGGTGATGGCGTTGCCATAATTGTTCATAGGCGTATCAAACATCAAATTCTTTCTTCATTTGATACCAAAGTTTTTGAAACTTTGGGGGTTTCTGTTGAAACAAAATTTGGTCAACTTACACTATTAGCTGCCTATTTACCATTCCAATGCGTAGGTCAGCAAAAGAATCTTCTCAAGGGTGACCTACAGAAGCTTACCCGTAATAGGTCAAAATTCTTCATTTTTGGTGATTTTAATGCAAAACACCGATCGTGGAATAATGCTCAAAGTAATTCCAATGGTAATATACTATTTGATAATTGTTCTGCGGGTTATTACACTATCCAATACCCAAACAGCCCAACTTGCTTTTCTTCTGCCAGAAATCCCTCAACTATTGATTTGGTCTTAACTGATTCATGTCAACTTTGTAGCCAATTGGTTACCCATGCTGACTTCGGTTCGGATCACCTTCCAGTAACTTTTGAAATATCTCAAGAAATAATTTCTAATCCCAACAGTTCTACTTTCAATTATCATAGAGCTGATTGGAACCAATATCAAACATTCATGGAATATAACTTTGATCCTAATATTCCTTTGGAAACTAAAAATGATATCGATAATGCTCTTGACTCTCTGACTACTTCCATAGTTGAAGCAAGAGCTGTCTCAGTTCCAAAATGCGAGGTAAAGTTCAATACAATTATAATAGACGACGATCTTCAGCTTTTGATCCGTCTGAAAAATATCCGTAGAAGACAATATCAAAGAACACGCGATCCCGCCATGAAAGTTATCTGGCGAGATTTGCAAAAACAAATTAAAAAACCTGAATTAATCCACCGATGGTGAGACTGAACCCTTCTTACACTTAACCATAATTACGAACTCAAATGTGGCCAATATGGTTCTAGATACATATTTTCATCAGAAATTCCATAAAGATTCAGGAATATTCGATATGTCATACATTGAGTTTATAAAATGAACTATTTGTCAATCCTGACCGTATTGTTTATCAATATGGTTAAAATATTGCCATTAGAAGTATTTAACAAGCTGTTTATGTTAGTTATATTAAAGCGGAAATTAAATAAATTACATAAGAAATTTCATACATTCAGTCCATAGAATGAATTATTAGACAATCCTAAGCGTCAATTTTGATTAGCGATATGGATTCAAGATGCTCAATAAGTACATGTTCGTTGAAAATTGTGTAGTTATAGTAAATTGAGACTTTGTGTAATTTTCGAATATACTCGTTGCTGTTCAAAACCGGACCACTCGAGCCAATCGATCCTGCTCTAATTCTTTAGAGTCGCATAGTGTGACTAGTGCGCTGTATGTGCTATACAACGCACCAGATGCGGAACAATAGAATGCAAGCGGCATCGATTGGGGTGAGTGGTCTTGTTCGGTTTTGAACTGCAACGAGTATATTTTCATCTCGCAATTATGTGCTCTCAGGTATTGTTTTGGTCATATCTCCATGAAGGATTATCCAATCATAATGAAATTTTGACCAGTTATTCGAAGATTTTATAAGTTTAATTTGGCGCTAACAAAACTAAAATCGGTACACAAATAGCTCAGTATGTAATCGGAGACTAAACTGTTTGATTACTATTATAATAGGCCGTCAAGTACTGTTTCGTTGATATCTTCGTAACGAAATGTCCGAATAAAAAAAAATCAATAGCGTTCTATGGGAATGTTGTAGCTTTCATTTGCCGTCAACAGAACTGAAATCGGTTCACAAATGGCTGAGAAACCGATGTGACATTATTTGTAACGCACACACACACATACAAAAAAAAAAAAAACACACACACACACACACACACACACACACACACACACACACACACACACACACACACACACACATACATACACACAGACATGTGCTCAGTTCGTCGAGCTGAGTCGAATGGTATATGACACTCGGCCCTCTGGGCCTCGGATAAAAAGTCGAATTTTCAAGCGATCTTAATACCCTTCTTTTGGTGTAAGAAGGGTAAAAAGAGAAGTTGTAGAAATATACTATGTTTCAAATATTCAATATATAAAATGAAGTATTAGACAATTTTTAACCGTCAGTTCTGACTATCTCATGCGTCATAAAACGTAACAGATGCGACACTATAGAATGCAAACAGGATCGATTAGTGCGAATTGTGTTTTCCGGTTTTGAACTGCAACGAATTATGTGCAATTATATGCTCTCAGGTATTGTTTTGGTCATATCTCCATGAAGGATTATCCAATCCTAATGAAATTTTGATCAATTATTTAAAAATTTTATAAGTTTAATTTGGCGCTAACAAAACTAAAATCGGTACACAAATAGCTCAGTATGTAATCGGAGACTAAACTGTTTGATTACTATTATAATAGGCCGTCAAGTACTGTTTCGTTGATATCTTCGTAACGAAATGTCCGAATAAAAAAAAATCAATAGCGTTCTATGGGAATGTTGTAGCTTTCATTTGCCGTCAACAGAACTGAAATCGGTTCACAAATGGCTGAGAAACCGATGTGACATTATTTGTAACCACACACACACACACACACACACACACACACACACACACACACACACACACACACACACACACACACACACACACACACACACACACACACACACACACACACACACACACACACACACACACACATACATACACACAGACATGTGCTCAGTTCGTCGAGCTGAGTCGAATGGTATATGACACTCGGCCCTCTGGGCCTCGGATAAAAAGTCGAATTTTCAAGCGATCTTAATACCCTTCTTTTGGTGTAAGAAGGGTAAAAAGAGAAGTTGTAGAAATATACTATGTTTCAAATATTCAATATATAAAATGAAGTATTAGACAATTTTTAACCGTCAGTTCTGACTATCTCATGCGTCATAAAACGTAACAGATGCGACACTATAGAATGCAAACAGGATCGATTAGTGCGAATTGTGTTTTCCGGTTTTGAACTGCAACGAATTATGTGCAATTATATGCTCTCAGGTATTGTTTTGGTCATATCTCCATGAAGGATTATCCAATCCTAATGAAATTTTGATCAATTATTTAAAAATTTTATAAGTTTAATTTGGCGCTAACAAAACTAAAATCGGTACACAAATAGCTCAGTATGTAATCGGAGACTAAACTGTTTGATTACTATTATAATAGGCCGTCAAGTACTGTTTCGTTGATATCTTCGTAACGAAATGTCCGAATAAAAAAAAATCAATAGCGTTCTATGGGAATGTTGTAGCTTTCATTTGCCGTCAACAGAACTGAAATCGGTTCACAAATGGCTGAGAAACCGATGTGACATTATTTGTACCACACACACACACACACACACACACACACACACACACACACACACACACACACACACACACACACACACACACACACACACACACACATACATACACACAGACATGTGCTCAGTTCGTCGAGCTGAGTCGAATGGTATATGACACTCGGCCCTCTGGGCCTCGGATAAAAAGTCGAATTTTCAAGCGATCTTAATACCCTTCTTTTGGTGTAAGAAGGGTAAAAAGAGAAGTTGTAGAAATATACTATGTTTCAAATATTCAATATATAAAATGAAGTATTAGACAATTTTTAACCGTCAGTTCTGACTATCTCATGCGTCATAAAACGTAACAGATGCGACACTATAGAATGCAAACAGGATCGATTAGTGCGAATTGTGTTTTCCGGTTTTGAACTGCAACGAATTATGTGCAATTATATGCTCTCAGGTATTGTTTTGGTCATATCTCCATGAAGGATTATCCAATCCTAATGAAATTTTGATCAATTATTTAAAAATTTTATAAGTTTAATTTGGCGCTAACAAAACTAAAATCGGTACACAAATAGCTCAGTATGTAATCGGAGACTAAACTGTTTGATTACTATTATAATAGGCCGTCAAGTACTGTTTCGTTGATATCTTCGTAACGAAATGTCCGAATAAAAAAAAATCAATAGCGTTCTATGGGAATGTTGTAGCTTTCATTTGCCGTCAACAGAACTGAAATCGGTTCACAAATGGCTGAGAAACCGATGTGACATTATTTGTAACGCCACACACACACACACACACACACACACACACACACACACACACACACACACACACACACACACACACACACACACACACACACACACACACACACACACACACACACACACACACACACACACACACATACATACACACAGACATGTGCTCAGTTCGTCGAGCTGAGTCGAATGGTATATGACACTCGGCCCTCTGGGCCTCGGATAAAAAGTCGAATTTTCAAGCGATCTTAATACCCTTCTTTTGGTGTAAGAAGGGTAAAAAGAGAAGTTGTAGAAATATACTATGTTTCAAATATTCAATATATAAAATGAAGTATTAGACAATTTTTAACCGTCAGTTCTGACTATCTCATGCGTCATAAAACGTAACAGATGCGACACTATAGAATGCAAACAGGATCGATTAGTGCGAATTGTGTTTTCCGGTTTTGAACTGCAACGAATTATGTGCAATTATATGCTCTCAGGTATTGTTTTGGTCATATCTCCATGAAGGATTATCCAATCCTAATGAAATTTTGATCAATTATTTAAAAATTTTATAAGTTTAATTTGGCGCTAACAAAACTAAAATCGGTACACAAATAGCTCAGTATGTAATCGGAGACTAAACTGTTTGATTACTATTATAATAGGCCGTCAAGTACTGTTTCGTTGATATCTTCGTAACGAAATGTCCGAATAAAAAAAAATCAATAGCGTTCTATGGGAATGTTGTAGCTTTCATTTGCCGTCAACAGAACTGAAATCGGTTCACAAATGGCTGAGAAACCGATGTGACATTATTTGTAACGCCACACACACACACACACACACACACACACACACACACACACACACACACACACACACACACACACACACACACACACACACACACACACACACACACACACACACACACACACATACATACACACAGACATGTGCTCAGTTCGTCGAGCTGAGTCGAATGGTATATGACACTCGGCCCTCTGGGCCTCGGATAAAAAGTCGAATTTTCAAGCGATCTTAATACCCTTCTTTTGGTGTAAGAAGGGTAAAAAGAGAAGTTGTAGAAATATACTATGTTTCAAATATTCAATATATAAAATGAAGTATTAGACAATTTTTAACCGTCAGTTCTGACTATCTCATGCGTCATAAAACGTAACAGATGCGACACTATAGAATGCAAACAGGATCGATTAGTGCGAATTGTGTTTTCCGGTTTTGAACTGCAACGAATTATGTGCAATTATATGCTCTCAGGTATTGTTTTGGTCATATCTCCATGAAGGATTATCCAATCCTAATGAAATTTTGATCAATTATTTAAAAATTTTATAAGTTTAATTTGGCGCTAACAAAACTAAAATCGGTACACAAATAGCTCAGTATGTAATCGGAGACTAAACTGTTTGATTACTATTATAATAGGCCGTCAAGTACTGTTTCGTTGATATCTTCGTAACGAAATGTCCGAATAAAAAAAAAATCAATAGCGTTCTATGGGAATGTTGTAGCTTTCATTTGCCGTCAACAGAACTGAAATCGGTTCACAAATGGCTGAGAAACCGATGTGACATTATTTGTAACGCACACACACACATACACACACACACACACACACACACACACACACACACACACACACATACATACACACAGACATGTGCTCAGTTCGTCGAGCTGAGTCGAATGGTATATGACACTCGGCCCTCTGGGCCTCGGATAAAAAGTCGAATTTTCAAGCGATCTTAATACCCTTCTTTTGGTGTAAGAAGGGTAAAACGCTTCTCTGCCCTGAGGAACAAACAATTTGAAAATAATGTGTCAAAATTAGAGCCGAGTTCCAAACCTTTTTGGAAACTCTCCAAAATTTTAAAGAAACCTCAAAAGCCTATTCCAGCGCTCAAAGAAGGTGATAAAATATTGCTAACAAATGTGGAAAAAGCTCAAAAACTTGCTGAGCAGTTTGAGAGTTCCCATAATTTCAGTTTGGGTCTTACTAGTCCTATTGAGAATCAGGTTTCTCTTGATTATCTGAATATTTCCTCAAGGGAAAATATTTTTGATGAATCCTGGGGTACTGATTTGGATGAAGTAAAAACTATAACTAAAAAGTTAAAAAATATGAAGGCTCCAGGTGATGATGGAATTTTCTATATACTCATCAAAAAACTCCCAGTGAGTACCTTGTCTTTCATGGTAAAATTATTTAATAAATGTTTTCATTTGTCATACTTTCCTGGCAAATGGAAAAATGCCAAAGTTGTTCCAATTTTGAAGCCCGAGAAAGATCCAGCTGAAGCTTCTAGCCTAACTTCCTTCAATCAGTAAACTTTTTGAAAAGCTAATTTTGAATAGAATGATGCTTCACATCAATACAAACTCAATTTTTGCAGATGAGCAATTTGGATTTCGCCATGGCCATTCAACTACTCATCAACTTTTGAGAGTTACTAATTTAATTCGTTCAAACAAATCTGAAGGCTGCTCAACTGGAGTTGCTCTTCTAGACATAGAAAAAGCATTCGACAGTGTTTGGCATGAAGGTTTGATTGCTAAATTGAAAAACTTTAATTTTCCGCTCTATATTATAAAATTAATTCAAAATTATTTAACTGACAGAACTCTGCAGGTAAATTATCAGAATTCCAAATCTGATCGACTACCTGTTAGAGCTGGAGTTCCTCAGGGTAGCATTCTTGGGCCGATACTATATAACATTTTTACTTCCGACCTCCCTGATTTGCCTCAGGGTTGTCAGAAATCCTTGTTTGCTGATGACACAGGCATCTCCGCTAAAGGAAGAAGTCTTCGTGTCATTTGCAGGAGACTGCAGAAAAGTTTGGACATTTTCTCTTCTTATTTACAGAAATGGAAGATTTCTCCCAACGCTTCCAAAACTCAACTAATAATATTCCCACATAAACCTAGAGCTTCTTTTTTGAAACCTAGTAGTAGTCACATCGTTACTATGAGCGGTGTTCCAATTTCCTGGTCAAGCGAAGTGAAATACCTTGGTCTATTACTTGATCAAAAATTAAATTTTAAAAATCACATTGAAGGCATTCAAGCCAAATGTAATAAATATATAAAATGTTTATATCCTCTTATAAACAGAAAATCCAAACTTTGTCTGAAGAACAAACTACTAATATTTAAACAAATTTTTAGACCGGCCATGCTTTATGCTGTTCCAATATGGTCTAGTTGTTGTGCTACCAGGAAAAAAAAATACTTCAAAGGATTCAGAACAAAGTTCTGAAGATGATTTTGAAGCTGCCTTCTTGGTACAGTACTAACGAAGTACATAGAATTTCGAATGTTGAGACTTTAGAACAAATGTCCAACAAAATAATTAATAATTTCAGACAAAAATCGTTGCAATCTTCTATTGCAATGATTAATTCCCTTTATGCTTAGTTAAGATTAATTTTAGTTTGTTTTTAGTTTTAAGATTATTATTGTTATACTGACACGCAGGAATAAAAACCTGTTTAAAATACTGAACTGCTAAGGCATGAACAATGTAAACAAAATTAGGTACATATTTTAACAATTAAGGTTGATACGTTACGGTAGTAGCTGGAGCACCTAGATTAACATGAAATGTAAATATGAATAAATTTGGAACAAATAAAGAGTTAAAAAAAAAAAAAATTTCGTCTTCTCCTCGTTATTGGAACTTCCTCTTGAACGGTTGATACAATTTCTTCTGCTACTTGAAAGAAGATTTCATATGTTGACTTGCAAGCTTGACCTGGTGGAAAATAAACTGTGACAAAAATATGAGTCTTACCATCGATATAGGTTTTTACCCATACAAGCTCGAATTCTTTAAATTTTGGCGAAACAAGAAGTTCCGAATTCAATTTTGCAGAAATTGCAATAAGAACTCCACCACCTGACCTTCTTTGGGTTAAAACTAAATCACTAGGGTATCCGTGCTCTGGAGGCATCATTACCCGGGCAATGCCAAACTGCGTGATCGATGTCATCATAACCGGTTCCGCACCTACACATGTTGCTATCGACGAGGTTAATTCTGTAGAGATGTGCGTTTAGCAAGTAGTGGTTGGACATAAGTCTTGACATCACACGAATGAAACCACGACTTACATCCAGACCTTTGAACCACGATCTCGACGAAATATTTGGAATAATGGAATGTAACTACCACCCTAGAGAATTACTTGTCCAATCGTTTGGCCAACTTTGAAGAGAACTCTGACGTACTAATGAAAAAAATTCATCGTGTGAAATTCTTCTTTCAAATATCTCGCCTTCTTTTGCGCCCACCTTTGCTAGAGAGTCCGCCTTCTCATTGCCTGGAGCAATGTGAGGGGACCCATGCAAAGGTAATTCTAAATGATCTTTCGACCAACGCACACATCTGCTCCCTTATTTTTGAAAGAAAGTAAGATGAGTGCCTCACTGTTTTCATCGACCGGAGGGCCTCAATAGAACTGAGACTATTCGAGAAGATGAAATAATGGTCTATGGGCATGTCGGAAATTATCCCCAATGCGAAATTGATTGCTGCCAGCTCAGCAACATATACGGAACAAGGTTCCTGAAGATTCCGGAAGGCAGATGAGTATTCATTATAAACACCGAAACCAGTGGATCCATCAATGCGTTACCCATCAGTGAAAATACTTCTATTGCAATTGACATGTTGGTACTTTTTAATAAAAATATGGGGAATTAAAATAAGTCAAAGTTGATCTGGAACTCTTTGAATAGCCTGTTTCATGGAGAAATCATAATCAATGGAGGAACTGTGATAAGGGAAGCGTACACTAGGAGAATTATAGCATGGGAGACTAATATCGGATGACATATAGTTAGTATAGATTCGTAAGAATCTAGACTGGGTACTCAATTCGAGCATTTCTTCGAAGTTTTCAATCACAAGGTTGTTACTGATTCCACACTTGATCAGTATTCTAGATTAGAGCTCCCAGAAGCGGTTCTGTAAGGGTTTTACTCCTGCCAGAACCTCCAGGCTAATATTATGCGTTGAATGCATACAGCCAAGGACAATACGTAAACAACGATATTGAATGCATTCCAATTTAATGAGGTGGCTGTTTCTTGCGAGAGGAAGCAAAAAGAGCTATATTCGAGCACTGAAAGAATAGTTTTTTTAATAGAGTTTAATGAGGTCTTCCGGGTGCTTGATCTTAGAAAATTGATCCTTTGTTGACATTTCTGTTTCAAATACGCAATTTGAGTACTCCAAGTGCATTTCGAATCAAACATGACTCCAAGGTATTTGAAGGTCAAAGATTGGGTAATGTCTCTTCCCAACAGCTTGAGACGCAGTTGGGCAGGGAACCGCTTTCTAGTAAACACTACCAATTCGGTTTTATGCGGTGAAAACTCGATCCCCAAATGTCTGGCCCAGATGGACAGATTATCTAGGGAATTTTGCAATGGTCTTTGCAAGATTTCCGCACGTGGACCTCTAAAGGAGATCACAGCATCGTCTGCAAGTTGTCTTAGCGTGCATCTATTTTCCAAGCATTTATCAATATCTTTAACATAAAAATTATAAAGCAAGGGACTTAAACATGAGCCTTGGGGTAAGCCCATGTAGCTAATTCTGGAAGTTGTCAGTTGACCTAGATTACAGGTCATTTGTTTTTCTGACCGTAAATTATACAAAAAAATATTTAAAGTTCCTGGTAAACCACTACTGTGCAGACTATCTGCCAGTATATCTATGGAAACTGAATCAAATGCGCCCTTGATATCTAGAAATACTGACGCCAATTGCTCCTTGTGTGCAAAGGCCAGTTGTATATCAGATGAAAGCAACGCTAAACAATCGTTTGTTCCTTTGCTCTTTCGGAAACCAAATTGCGTTTTTGATAGTAGATATTTTGATTCAACCCAACGGTCAAGTCTTGATAAGATCATTTTTTCTAACAATATCCTTAAACATGATAGCATAGAGAAGCATTCAAAATGGAAACGAGCGTAAATTTAAAAAAAAAATGTACAAGTATTCACCAAACAAAAATAGAATCACTATTTTCATTAATATATGCACTAACCTTCAAAAAAAAAGAGATCAATAATTGCCAAAAATATTCACTTCACAAACTTAAATATAATTATTCGCTATTAAATTAATTCTAAAAATGGTGAAATGAACTAAATTTCCCAAAAAAAAATCGACAAAAATATCACTATCGGAACAATTATTTAATGAGAAGAGGTAACTTAATATTCACTTAAAATCTATTAATTCCACTTATTTTTTTTTTCAAGCACTGCATCAAGAACAAACGGCTAGAATTCTTAAACTAATTTGGAAGTAATAAACAATATAAAATTATCATCATTCACACCGATTCCAAAGAAGAAAGCATATTCAAAATGTTCATCGTTATTCCGATCACAATGTAGTAACAACAAAACGCCCACGGTATCCGCCGGCGTTGCTTCGTCTTGAATACACCTTGGCTTCACTGCACTACTGTCAGACCCAGGCCGTGGCCCGCTCACTGTCCGATTCACGCCACTTCGCAGAACGTATCAGCACCAAAACAAAATTAAACGGTCGTTGGTGAGAATTATCGCGCACTCGACTCCACTGTTATCAAACATTTACCTAATTAGCTGCCGACCCCGGCGATGACCGCTGCTTATATCAGCTGACTCCGTATGGTAGTATGGGAGCCTTCTCATCGACAGTAAGGGTCAACTGGTGGTCAAGTGTTACCACAAAAGTTCAACTCATTGGACGCAGTGGTTCTACGCCCCAACAAAATAAAAAGGGTCAACTGGGGGAGCGCATTGGATTGCGCGTAACGGTTGTTGTGGAAAATGTGGGAATAGGGATGGCAAGGATGGGAAAAAGGATATATTATTCGATTATGGTGTTAATTCAAGTATTTAATTCATATGTTCTTATTTCTTTTCCAAAAATTCATTGCTTATTAAATAAAAGAAGTACAATAAAAAATTAAAAATATATAAACAAAATTATGAAAATTTACAAAATAAACAAAATTGAGAAGACTTAAAAATTTAAAAGATTTACAGAGTTTACTATATTTACAAAATTTACAAAATCAAAGAATGTAACCAAAGGACTGGTCACAAGCAATGAATTGATAAATTACCAGAAATTTTTTTTCTCATAGATTTAAAAATAAAAGTTTTGTATCGATAGTTATAAGTATTGTTCATGAAGATAATATGAGAATAGAAGTTATTGTTTTCACAATAGAATCTAATGTAAATTGAGACATCGACAATAGAATAAGGGTGTTGTTATGTGTATTGACTATAGTAAAAAAAAAAAATTCTCCGAACAAATTTGAGTGAATTATTATCGATAGTATTGTTTCACAATTTTTGAAAATTCTAGCATATGGGGCGAATAGGAGATCTCTTTTAATGACAATATGCCTTTTTCATTTATCTGATGCATGAACAATTCATGGTCGGCAATAGATTTTAATGTTGTTTTATATTATTGTATTGTAAATATATGGTTATTTTTATCCGGGTACCCCAACGGCATCATCCAAACTGAGCCCCTTTAGACCCATGTGATCCATCCAGTATTCCAGCTTCTGTTTTTAACGATTCTATTCCAGTTTTAATTCATCGCGACCGGCTTTACGCGAATTCCGATCGTATCCCGTGTTCATATTTTCGCACTTTTTGTTGAAACTGTTTGTGTGTTTCAGGAACACTTCGTTCGGTTTGAATCTTTCCTGTTTGACAATTTCCAAAACCTCCGTCACTTAAAGGAAGTTTTGCGTTGCCGTTCCCTGCTGCAGCATGGCTCCTAAAATTTAGATGTTGATCCTGAAAAATGGGAGGATTTCGTTAACTCGAGGACCTAAGTGAAGTTGCCAACGAATATACCTAATGCCAGCATCTCTCATTTCTGTGATCTATTTATTTATTCATTCGTCAATCACATGTAGACTACATAATATCATTTACATTTTAGCTTACATTCTATGATTTTGCAGATTTTTGAAATATTTTATTAATTTTTTCTAAGGCATATTTAGATCAATCATTTCACAATGCTGATTGTACGCGGCTTTCATCTGTTTAGCGGTCCAAATTTAGCGTAGTTTGTACGATGACGATCCAACACGAATAAATTTCTATTGCGTAATTGTCGAGTAGGAGCATAAAAATTTAATTTTGATAATATATCAGAAATACGTTGCGAAATTATGTCATATACGAATGAAACCATAGCATATTCCCGACGCTCTTTCTAGGATTGAATGTTGATAAGCATGCAACGTGCTTCATATGATGGAAGAGGGAACACCGTCCACCCTAACTTACGTAGTGCATATAATAAAAACTACTTTTGGATTGACTCTATTCGTTCTTGATGTATTTTCATATAAGGTGACCAAACAACACTACAATATTCTAATATAGACGACCTTACATATGCAATATAAAGTGTTTCAATTGTATAAGGATCTTGAAAATGATAGCTGAAACGTTTTATAAAACTTAACATATTTCTTGTTTTATGAACTATTGTGTTATAATGATCCACAAATGTTAATTTAGAGTCTAAAATAATTCCTAAATCTCTTATTTTATCACATTTTTCAACATGTTGATTACCTAATACAATTGCAACACTTGGTGTACTTTGTTTTCTGCTGTAAGTTATGTGATTACATTTTTTAACATTTAGTTTTAATAGACTTTTACAACACCACTTATGAAAAACTTGTATTTCATTCTGAAAAACATACATATCATCTTCATTACTGACTTCTAAAAATAGCTTCATGTCATCGGCATAGATAAGAACTTTGAGATTTTTTAAAATAATGAAACATCGTCAACATATAAAATGAAAAGAAGAGGACCTAAATGAGAGCCTTGGGGAACCCCCGATGTAACATGGATTGTATTTGATTTTTTCTCATTGAATCTTACTATTTGCTGGTGGTCAGTTAAGTACGACTCAATCCATTTGACGAGTCTCATATCAATTCAAATTTTTTCAAGCTTGAAAATCAACATTGGAATATCAATTCTATCAAACGCTTTGCTGAAGTCGGTGTAAAGAGCTTCTACGTGATTACCACTGTCCATTGCAGTTACTGAATAATTTACAAATTCTAATAGGTTTGTAGTAGTTGAACGGCCTTTAAAAAAAAACCGTGCTGTGCAGTCGTCACTATATGCTTTATTTGATTAAACATATTTTTGTTAATAATTGATTCGAAAAGTTTAGGAATACATGAAATAATGGCAGTCCCACGGTAATTTCTGATATCTGATTTTTTACCTGATTTGTAGATGGGTACTAAGAAAGACTTTTTCCATTCATTTGGAAATTTTCCCGATTCAAGTGACATATTGAACAGCCAGAATAAGGGGGATGTGAGTTCAGTTGCTAAATTTTTCATAAATACTGGTGGGATTCCATCTGGTCCTGAACCTTTACTTGCGTCTAAATATTTTAAACCTTTCAAATTATCTTGCACATTAATTTGACTGATACCTACATTACTTGAAAAATCAGGAAAGTATGAAAAGTATTCAAAGTCACGATCTTTGTCAGAAAATTTACAATATGTCTCTTGAAAAAATGTTGCAAAAAGGTTACAGATGTCTTCTGAATTATCTCCTTCTTTTTTGTCCAAAATCATTTTTGAGGGAAAGCTACACGATTTTAACTTGGTCTTGACGTAAGTGAAGAAATTTTTTGGACATGACTTAATTTCTTTTTCAGTTTTTATGTTATACTCAGTTAGTGCAGAAGAAATAGCTGAATTAAGTTGGTCGCAGATATTCAAATATTTTTCCAAATTAATTTGATTATTATGTTTTCTGTACATTTTGTGAGCCTTACGATTTTTTAAATTAATTATTTGCTTGTTGAACCAAATTGTATTTTTAGAGCAATAATTTCGTCTTCTTCTCGTTATTGGAACTTCCTCTTGAATTATTTCCATCAACAATTTATAAAAGACCTCTACTGCACATTCAAGATTTTCTTGATCCTTTAAAATGGATTGCCAATTCACTCTACTCAGTTTGAACTTAATGTTGTCATAATTAGCTTTCTTGTAATCCAATATATCCTCGTAATCACAGTCGTTGGGGTTGTGGTTCTTTCGCACAAA
Organism: Aedes koreicus; assembly: GCA_024533555.2. Lineage (NCBI taxonomy): Eukaryota > Metazoa > Arthropoda > Insecta > Diptera > Culicidae > Aedes > Aedes koreicus. The sequence goes on from JAHHFK020000358.1 coordinate 343,017, forward strand.
TACAGAATACTCGATTGCTGTGTGAAAAGCTTCATTTTTCCATAAAGGAGAGAGAGATTCACTAACACAGAAATCTTCATGTGTGTTTGTTAATAAAAAATCTAAGTAACAGTTTTGTAAATTTTTAAAATGATTTATTTGGTTTAATCCTAAAAATGCAATTTTCTCAAAAATAAATTGCAAAGTTTCATTGTCCCCAACGACTGGAAGTAGAATACTCTCGTTTTCGAAATCGGGAATAAAATCTACATTGCGTTGATTGAAATCACCATAGATATGAACTTTAAATTCAGGGGGAACGGTTGATACAATTTTTTCTGCTACTTGAAAGAAGATTTCATATGTTGACTTGCAAGCTTGACCTGGTGGAAAATAAACTGTGACAAAAATATGAGTCTCACCATCGATATAGGTTTTTACCCATACAAGCTCGAATTCTTTAAATTTTGGCGAAACAAGAAGTTCCGAATTCAATTTTGCAGAAATTGCAATAAGAACTCCACCACCTGACCTTCTTTGGGTTAAAACTAAATCACTAGGGTATCCGTGCTCTGGAGGCATCATTACCCGGGCAATGCCAAACTGCGTGATCGATGTCATCATAACCGGTTCCGCACCTACACATGTTGCTATCGACGAGGTTAATTCTGTAGAGATGTGCGTTTAGCAAGTAGTGGTTGGACATAAGTCTTGACATCACACGAATGAAACCACGACTTACATCCAGACCTTTGAACCACGATCTCGACGAAACATTTGGAATAATGGAATGTAACTACCGCCCAAGAGAATTACTTGTCCAATCGTTTGGCCAACTTTGAAGAGAACTCTGACGTACTAATGAAAAAAATTCATCGTGTGAAATTCTTCTTTCAAATATCTCGCCTTCTTTTGCGCCCACCTTTGCTAGAGAGTCCGCCTTCTCATTGCCTGGAGCAATGTGAGGGGACCCATGCAAAGGTAATTCTAAATGATCTTTCGACCAACGCACACATCTGCTCCCTTATTTTTGAAAGAAAGTAAGATGAGTGCCTCACTGTTTTCATCGACCGGAGGGCCTCAATAGAACTGAGACTATTCGAGAAGATGAAATAATTGTCTACGGGCATGTCGGAAATTATCCCCAATGCGAAATTGATTGCTGCCAGCTCAGCAACATATACGGAACAAGGTTCCTGAAGATTCCGGAAGGCAGATGAGTATTCATTATAAACACCGAAACCAGTAGATCCATCAATGCGTGACCCATCAGTGAAAATTCTTCTATTGCAATTGACATGTTGGTACTTTTTAATAAAAATATGGGGAGTTAAAATAAGTCAAAGTTGATCTGGAACTCCTTGAATAGCCTGTTTCTTGGAGAAATCATAGTCAATGGAGGAACTGTGATTACACTAGGAGAATTATAGCATGGAAGACTAATATCGGATGACATATAGTTAGTATAGATTCGTAAGAATCTAGACTGGGTACTCAATTCGAGCATTTCTTCGAAGTTTTCAATCACAAGGTTGTTACTCATTCCACACTTGATCAGTATTCAAGATGGTAAACCACTACTGTGCAGACTATCTGCCAGTATATCTATGGAAACTGAATCAAATGCGCCCTTGATATCCAGAAATACTGAAGCCAATTGCTCCTTGTGTGCAAAGGCCAGTTGTATGGTATCAGATGAAAGCAACGCTAAACAATCGTTTGTTCCTTTGCTCTTTCGGAAACCAAATTGCGTTTTTGATAGTAGGTAGTTTGATTCAACCCAACGGTCAGGTCTTGATAAGATCATTTTTTATAACAATATCCTTAAACATAATAGCAGAGAGAAGCATTCAAAATGGAAACGAGCGTAAATTAAAAAAAAATTTACAAGTATTCACCAAACAAAAATAGAATCACCATATTCATTAATATATGCACTAAACTTAAAAAATAAAAAATAAATCAATAATTGCCAAAAATATTCACTTCACAAATTTATATATAATTATTCGCTTTTAAATTAATTTTAAAAATGGTGAAATGAACTAAATTTCCCAAAAAAAAAATCGACAAAAATATCACTATCGGAACAATTATTTAATGAGAAGAGGTAACTTAATATTCACTTAAAATCTATTAATTCCACTTATTTTTTTTCAAGCACTGCATCAAGAACAAACGGCTAGAATATTTAGACTAATTTGGAAATAATAAACAATATAAAATTATCATCATTCACACCGATTCCAAAGAGGAAAGCATATTCAAAATGTTCATCGTTATTCCGATCACAATACAATCACTTACCCTATAGAAATAATTGGAAAAATGGATTCCAATTCTACCCGGAGCTAATAATAATATAATTATAATAAAATGGAAACCTTTTCTTTTATTTAGCGTTGGGCGTTAATTGTTAGAGATTCTTTAAGCTCATATTTATGATTTTTGTGCTTACGTAAGAACAGCATTACACTCAACGGAAACATGAAGCGAGTACGGACACAACACTTATAGTTCTTACAAACGAAAAAAGGACTTCAAAATTTACCGTTTTCGTTGAGATTCTTTAAGATAGGGACTTCTTTTTTTTCCCCTTCAGGCTTTACCTGTGATTTAGGGTCGTTTAATGGCTCCGAGGGGAATTGGGCGGAAAAACTTCCCATACAAACCGATACCAAGGTGGAGTGGCCACGAAAGATTAGGAGAAAGGGATCAGTTCAAAATTAAAAGAAGAGAGGGTTTAATTTCGATTTGAATTCAATTTCTTTTTAAATTTATTCTTTATTTAGGCAAAGGAATAGGGAAAGGAGAGGGAAAGTTACCGGTGTATTTGCTACTGATGCTGCTAATTTGGGGCGTCCATCCATAGGGCTTTAGTAACAAAAAAACGCCCACGGTATCCGCCGGCGTTGCTTCGTCTTGAATACGCCTTGTGTAGCATATTAGCTATTTGCATAATCCAAATTCTTAGAACTTGCTATAAACTCGAGGCTGCGACCTTTCAGTCAGCAGTAAAACCTTTCCGTCTTTCATCGCAGAAAGGCGCTAACAATAATACACTCTTTCAATAACACCCTAAGAACCCAAACAATAATATCTCTTTTACATAACCTTCTTGGCTGAGCAATAAATTATGCATTGCCAGCAACGAAACTCATTTCCCATTTTCTTTGCTCGTGACCTTCTCAAGCGCTGCGCGATTGCAATGCCCATCGCCAAGCAATTGATGTTTTGCTTTTGCCAGATGTTTTTAAAACAAGCGACGCCTTCTCGGCTTGGGTCAGCCAGGTATTTGCAACTTACTACTTAAGCTTTTGGAACGATAATAAATGCGTGATTATAGTTTGAGATACGAGACGCATCACTTCGTGTGACTAGAGAAAACTTCTCCTAAAGACTATCCACGCAAGATAGTAAATGGCGACGTGACAATTAACCTGCGGTTAGAACACTGTGAGCCATAAAAAGTGCCACAAACGTGTACGGTAAAAAACAATGCTGAAAAAAAAACCCAAAAGTGTATAATGCGAACTAATTCAAAGTGTATAATGCGAACTAATTCAAAGTGATTGAACCGAGCGAACTGAGATTCAAAAACCAGAGTGAAAAATCGAATCTATAAGAATCCTCGAGTGAGTGCTACACGGACATAGAAATGGGTTGGTTCACGTCTGACAACCATATAGCCAACAAGTACGAACTCGCATCAACCGAATTGAAGATTGTGGGTGGAGTGTCGATTATGCTAGCAGTTATGCTGATCGCGTACTTACTACTCCGGCTTTTCAACAAATATAACAAACGAGGCGTACAAAGCACGGTACAACAGGAAATCCGTCTTAACAACATACGCGTACAAAAGGACCAGCAGTGAGAGAAAAAACGCGCTTGGCATACAGGAGCGAGACAACCTCTAATAACAGCAACGGGAATCATAAAGGAATTTCCTACGGAAGGAATCAGCGAGGGACAACTCCATCGGTGAACAGCGGTGAGGCCATTCCTATAGAAGGAACCAGCGAGGGACCAACACCAACAGGAGCGCACAGAAACAACAACAAAAAAATACAACATGGTATGTTAGAAAAATAATTACACAATTTAGTGTTAAATATAAATGTAGATTTTAATGTTTACCAAAAATAAACTTTACTTGATTAACCTTAGTGAAAATTAATGCATAGGCTCCGAGAAATCGAGGAGGCCATCAAACGAGAACATAGCAATCTCGTTAAAAGTAAAAACAGAGCTAGGACCCTCCAGGGCATTACAGAGAAAACAGAGTTGCTAAATGATAGAAAAAACGAATATAAGGTAATATTAAACTCCTTTAAACATAGATTAAATATACTGGACTGGAATGTTCAAATTAAAACATATGAAGCTCTGTAATTAATGGTTAAAACTAGTTTGAAAATTTTAGAAACTACAGAAATTCTCACTAAATCAAAGCCAACGTTCAAATCTATTGCTAAAAGTGCTATAATTTGTAAACGCTGGATCGAACCTTGCAGAATGGCGTTCGACATCAAGACTGCGACAGCAATCGTAAATACTTACAATGGCTCGCATGAGAATTTATGCGCAATTGTCGACTCGGCAAATTTATTGAAAGAACTTACCAAAGCTGATCATGTGCCACTGGCAATCAAATTTTTGAGAACTAGGCTAACAGGCAAGGCTCGATTAGGTCTGCCGAATGAATTCCCCACAATTGAAGCACTAATAGACAACGTAAAGTCCAGGTGCTCTGAAACAGTAACACCCGAAAATTTGATGGCTAAGTTAAAAGCCGTAAAACAAAAGGGTAATACAGACAATTTTTGTAGCACTATCGATTCTCTTTGTAATCAGCTACGAGCAACTTACTTGGAGAACGGAGTACCCGATAACGTTGCTAAAAGTATGGCAACCAGAGCAGGCGTGGAGGCACTCACGTCTGGGGTAGCAAATACCGAAACAAAAATCCTAAAAGCTGGAACCTTCACCGATGTAAAACAGGCTATTCAGAAGGTAGTAGAAAATGCATCCTCTAATGATACAGCTCAACTCCTGACTTATCACAATAATTCTAGACAACCATACCGGAATCGTGGAAATTTTTCGAATAACGATTCCAGAGGTCGAAACCAAAGAAATCAACAATATCAAAATAGGGATAATAGGCACTCTTACAGAGATAACAGAAATTTTAACAGAATTAACCGGAATTCCCAATCAAACCGGAACCACAACGGTTATTACCAAACCAACTCGCGTGGTAGAGGAGGACAAAATAACTCCCGCCAAATGTATACAGCAAGCGTGGAAGAAGCAAACCAAGCACAAGGCAATCGCTATCCACCAGCACAATCGTCACACACACAGAACCCGCAAGCGCAACCCAACGCGGTGACAAACGGCAATGTTTTTTTAGACAATACATGTGGCCCGTGGAGCCCAAACCAGGCACAATAAGGAGTGTATCGAAAAGTAGTTATAAACTTCCAAATAATAAAATAGGCATGAAAACATGGTTAATATTAACATACTATTTCAGTTTATTATAGCTTAACATGTTTACAAAAGATCCAAACGGAAAAACTAGTCATCATGTTCATTTCTGTAGAATGCCCGTACCTTTGATTTGACACCTGCCATCAAATTCTGCACAGTGACCTTTGTGCACTTCCTGGATGCCGCTGCCCAATTTTTCTTAAAATCGGTCATGTTTTGGGACACTGTACCATCCTTCTTAAATATACGCTTGACTATTGCCCAATAGCGTTCGATCGGTCGCAACTGGGGACAGTTTGGTGGGTTGATGTCTTTTTCTACGAACTTGATGTTATTCTCCGTCAGCCACTGTAGAGTGGATTTGGCGTAATGTGCCGATGCCAAATCTGGCCAGAAGAGAGGAGGGGACTGGTGCTTTCTATACAATGGTAGCAACCTGTTCTTCAAACATTCCTTTTGATAAATCTCAGCATTTATAGTTCCTTTTGTATAGAAAATTGAAGAACGCAAGCCACATGTGCAAATAGCTTGCCAAATGAGCACCTTCTGACCGAATTTCTCCATCGCAACAGTCGTATCTGCGGTTGGCACACGTTCCCCAACAGATTTAGTATAAAACTGCGGCCCCGGTAGCGTTCTTGAATCTTCTTTAACCTATGTTTCGTCATCCATCAAAATGCACTGGTCGACATTGTCCAAAATGCAGCTGTACAGCTTTCGAGCCCTGGTTTTGGCACGAGACTTTTGTTCCGGAGTTTGTTTGGGCACTTTCTGCTTTTTGTACGTCTTCAAGTCATTCCTGCGCTTGATTCGTTGAATCATTCCGATGCTGGTCCTGAACTTCTTGGCTAGATCGCGAGTAGAGGCAGATTTGTTCCGTTGAATATAATCCACAACTTTTTGGTCCAAATCGGGGTTGCTGGAGCCGGGTTTCCGGCCACTTCTTGGTAAATCCTTGAGGGAGCACTCCTTACCAAACTTTTCGATGATGCGTTTTACACTTGCCGGGTGAACATTTACTCTTTTCGCAATCTGGTTGTAAGTAACACCCTTTTCGGTGCACCAAGTGTGCAGAATTTTCTTTTTAGTCTCAAATTCAATTCGCGACATTTTGAATACAACTTTATCAACGGAAATGAATGAACCGAATAATCATTTTTGACATGTAAACAAAGCAAATGGCGCTTACACGCTAAAAATATATACAGTAGTTTATGCGTAATAACGCATCGAATGTTTATAACTACTTTTCGATACACTCCTTATATGCAATGAATTTAAATGTAGCAAACTTTATTAACATGTATGTCGGTATGACCAATTCAACATGTTCATTCATAGTTGACAGTGGAGCCGACATATCAGTTATTAAAGGAACCAAAATACTCCCTCATCACACAGTAAATAGAAGCAAACACTATCGCATCACCGGAATAACACACGGTGTTGAAGAAACTTTGGCAGAAACCAACACTTCTCTGCACTTTAATAATGGATTGGTGATTAACCACAATTTCCAAATAGTTGATTCAGACTTTCCAATTCTTACTGATGGTATTCTGGGGCGTGACTTTTTGACCACGTTCAAGTGCACCATCGATTACGAACATTGGTTGCTAAATTTCAAATTTCAAAACCACGAGATATCAGTACCTATCGAAGATAATTATAATGGAAACATTCTAATACCAGCACGATGCGAGGTAATCCGTAAGTTACCTCACCTAAAAATAGTAGAAGACACATTAGTGCATTCACAAGAAATACTTCCTGGTGTTTTTTGTGGAAATACTATAGTTTCTCAAGAATCACCATTCATAAAATTTATTAATACGACAGAAAGCCAGGTATTAATACAAAATTTTACACCACACACTGAACCTTTAGACAAATATGTCCAAGTTAAAAATAACCAAACAAAAGAGCAAGACCGAACCAAAAGAACTCAACGGATAATGTCTCAAATAAATTTCGACAAAGTTCCATTATTTGCCAAACAAACTCTTATGAAAGTTATCGAAAATTATCAGGACATTTTTAGCTTAGCAGATGAAAAATTAACGACGAATATTTTTTATAGTCAAAATATTCCGTTAAACGACCAAATTATAAAAATATACATTCTCAGACTGAGGATATGAAGTCACAAATACAAAACATGCTAGATGATAACATAATTGAACCATCGATTTCCCCGTATAATTCCCCTATTTTACTAGTTCCGAAAAAATCGGACAACAATACAAAAAAATGGAGACTAGTTGTCGATTTTCGACAGCTGAACAAAAAAATTCTAGCAGACAAATTTCCTCTTCCCCGGATAGATACAATACTGGATCAATTAGGAAGAGCTAAATATTTTAGCACACTTGATCTGATGGCAGGCTTCCATCAAATACCATTAGATCAGAACTCTCGAAAATATACTTCTTTTTCTTCTCCATCCGGACATTTTCAATTTACGAGGCTACCATTTGGCTTAAATATAAGCCCTAATAGCTTCCAACGGATGATGAATATTGCAATGGCTGGATTGACTCCAGAATGTGCTTTTGTTTACATTGACGACATCGTGGTGATAGGATGTTCAGTTACTCATCATTTGTCCAATTTAACTAAGGCATTTGAACGCTTGAGGCATTATAACCTAAAATTAAACCCCAGTAAATGTAATTTTTTTTGTACCGAAGTAATTTTCCTCGGACACAGGATAACTAACAAGGGCATTTTGCCAGATGATTCCAAATTTAAAGCAGTGAAAAATTTTCCATCACCTACGTATGCAGACGAGGTACGTCGATTTGTAGCATTTTGCAATTATTACCGTAAATTCGTTCCGAATTTCGCAAATATATCAAAACCTCTGAATGATCTATCGAGAAAAAACATTAAATTCGAGTGGACTTCTACCCACAATGAGGCATTTAATAAGCTAAAAATGTACTTATTGTCACCACAAATTTTAAAATACCCTGACTTCACTAAAGAGTTCATTGTAACGACCGATGCTTCGGATGTAGCCTGCGGAGCAATACTCGCAACGCTACGAAGAAGGAGATTTACCAATTGCTTACGCCAGCAAGAGTTTTACAAAAGGCGAAAGAAATAAACCCATTATAGAGAAAGAATTGACCGCCATTCATAGGGCGATCGATTATTTTAAACCCTATCTATACGGACGTAGGTTCAAAGTCCGCACAGATCATCGTCCTTTAGTCTATTTATTCGGTATGAAAAAACCCACCTCCAAGTTGACTAGGATACGTCTTGATCTGGAGGAATTTGATTTTGATATAGAGTTTGTTCCCGGAAAAGCAAACGTGGGAGCAGATGCACTCTCACGAATCGTTCTTAATTCAGAAGAACTTAAAAATTTGTCAATACTACTTGTAAATACTAGAGCTATGGTTAAGAAACAAAATTTAGAACAAATAAATACAACTCCTCAAGGACTAGTAGGACCACATTCTCAGACTGATCACCTGGTTATGTGGAAAACCGAAAACCCTTCCGAGGTTCGTAAATTATTAAAACTTGATTGTGAGGTGCACCATAATCAACTTAAAGTAACATTATTAAACCATAACAGAGGAAAAATACTGAAACAATTCACTACAAAATTCACGCGTGACAATGGAAGTCAAGCTTTCGAGCATGCTCTTCTAGAACTGAGTAAATATATGCAAAATTATAAAAGAAACAAACTTGTATTATCCATGGAAGATGAAATTTTTAAATATTTCTCTGTGCATACATTATAGGAAATCGCAAACAACGCCATTTCCACGTATGAAATAATTCTCTATAACCCGCCGAAGTTTATAGAAAGCGAAGAAGAGATTAATAAAATTATATCACTTCATCACATGACACCTACGGGAGGTCATGTAGGCCAACATAGATTATATTTGAAAATAAGAGAAACTTATAAATTCAAAAACATGAAAAATTTAATATCCACTTTTGTAAGAAATTGTGAAAAATGTAAAGTTAATAAAATAGTAAGGCACACAAAAGAAGCAGAAGTCGTGACGACGACTCCTTCTAGACCATTTGAAGTTATTTCAGTGGACACTGCAGGTCCACCTACAAGAACAAACAATGGAAATAGATATATTTTAACAATACAATGCAATTTTACTAAATACGTGGTGTTAGTACCTGTTCCTACAAAGGAAGCAGCAGTATTAGCTAGAGCTTTAGTCTATAACTTTATATTGATTTATGGAACATTCATAGAAATTAGAATCGACCAAGGGTCAGAATACAACAATGAGGTTCTAGAAAGAGTTTGTAAATTATTGGAAATCAAACAAAAAATTTCTACCGCATATCACCCACAGTCGATTGGAGCATTAGAGAGAAATCACAGGTGTCTGAATGAATATCTGAGATGTTTTACTAACGCTCACCAATCAAACTGGGATGATTGGGTAAAGTTTTATGAGTTCACATTCAACACAAAACCCCATACGGAACATGGATTCACTCCATACGAACTAGTTTTTGGAAGAAAGGCAAGACTGCCACAAGATTTAAGAAATGAAAAACCAGAAATAGAACCGGTATATAATTTTGAACAGTACGACAGAGAACTGAAATTCAGACTACAAAATACTAACCAAATAGCCAGGGAAAATCTGATAGATAACAAACAAAAACGTCAAATGATAGCAAATAATAATATAAATCCAATTGTATTGAATAAAGGAGATCAGGTATATCTAAGTAATGAAGGAAGGAAAAAACTGGACCCATTTTATATTGGCCCATATATAGTAGAAAATATAGAAAACACAAATTGATGTCAATCCATCCAGCAGGGCACTTTTCACAAAATTAAAAAATAGCATGTTTTTGTGGTGTACCAATAGCGTACCATAGCGTACCTTTAAGGATTTTGAACGTACCTGTCAGATTCCTTGTTTTTGGGTGCCCTGCTGAATAGACGGTCGATTTTGCGAAATTCTTCATAAAACGCTATAAAAATTACACCAAAGTAATGTACCAAAAACGTAGCTTCCGAATCTGATGTTTGATTTAAACGTACCTCAAAAATTTCCATACTTACTTATATAAAACTTTTTTAAATATATTATATGTAAAATCTGACCTTGGATTCAGATTTCTGAGGAACTTCTAGCCCTAAATGACCTATAAAACATACTACTTAAGTACACTCTACGCTACTTTATAGTCAAAAATGTATTTTTAATAATACGTTTAAGGAAACACTCTTGAACATGCTTTTTAGTGATCTCTAACATGCCTGCCTTTTATCTTTATTCAGGGGTATCGAAATGCTTAGCAGGAACATGCTTTTTATGCTTCCTGCTAAGCATTTCGATACCCCTGAATAAAGATAAAAGGCAGGCATGTTAGAGATCACTAAAAAGCATGTTCAAGAGTGTTTCCTTAAACGTATTATTAAAAATACATTTTGACTATAAAGTAGCGTAGAGTGTACTTAAGTAGTATGTTTTATAGGTCATTTAGGGCTAGAAGTTCCTCAGAAATCTGAATCCAAGGTCAGATTTTACATATAATATATTTAAAAAAGTTTTATATAAGTAAGTATGGAAATTTTTGAGGTACGTTTAAATCAAACATCAGATTCGGAAGCTACGTTTTTGGTACATTACTTTGGTGTAATTTTTATAGCGTTTTATGAAGAATTTCGCAAAATCGACCGTCTATTCAGCAGGGCACCCAAAAACAAGGAATCTGACAGGTACGTTCAAAATCCTTAAAGGTACGCTATGGTACGCTATTGGTACACCACAAAAACATGCTATTTTTTAATTTTGTGAAAAGTGCCCTGCTGGATGGATTGACATCAATTTGTGTTTTCTATATTTTCTACTATATATGGGCCAATATAAAATGGGTCCAGTTTTTTCCTTCCTTCATTACTTAGATATACCTGATCTCCTTTATTCAATACAATTGGATTTATATTATTATTTGCTATCATTTGACGTTTTTGTTTGTTATCTATCAGATTTTCCCTGGCTATTTGGTTAGTATTTTGTAGTCTGAATTTCAGTTCTCTGTCGTACTGTTCAAAATTATATACCGGTTCTATTTCTGGTTTTTCATTTCTTAAATCTTGTGGCAGTCTTGCCTTTCTTCCAAAAACTAGTTCGTATGGAGTGAATCCATGTTCCGTATGGGGTTTTGTGTTGAATGTGAACTCATAAAACTTTACCCAATCATCCCAGTTTGATTGGTGAGCGTTAGTAAAACATCTCAGATATTCATTCAGACACCTGTAATTTCTCTCTAATGCTCCAATCGACTGTGGGTGATATGCGGTAGAAATTTTTTGTTTGATTTCCAATAATTTACAAACTCTTTCTAGAACCTCATTGTTGTATTCTGACCCTTGGTCGATTCTAATTTCTATGAATGTTCCATAAATCAATATAAAGTTATAGACTAAAGCTCTAGCTAATACTGCTGCTTCCTTTGTAGGAACAGGTACTAACACCACGTATTTAGTAAAATTGCATTGTATTGTTAAAATATATCTATTTCCATTGTTTGTTCTTGTAGGTGGACCTGCAGTGTCCACTGAAATAACTTCAAATGGTCTAGAAGGAGTCGTCGTCACGACTTCTGCTTCTTTTGTGTGTCTTACTATTTTATTAACTTTACATTTTTCACAATTTCTTACAAAAGTGGATATTAAATTTTTCATGTTTTTGAATTTATAAGTTTCTCTTATTTTCAAATATAATCTATGTTGGCCTACATGACCTCCCGTAGGTGTCATGTGATGAAGTGATATAATTTTATTAATCTCTTCTTCGCTTTCTATAAACTTCGGCGGGTTATAGAGAATTATTTCATACGTGGAAATGGCGTTGTTTGCGATTTCCTATAATGTATGCACAGAGAAATATTTAAAAATTTCATCTTCCATGGATAATACAAGTTTGTTTCTTTTATAATTTTGCATATATTTACTCAGTTCTAGAAGAGCATGCTCGAAAGCTTGACTTCCATTGTCACGCGTGAATTTTGTAGTGAATTGTTTCAGTATTTTTCCTCTGTTATGGTTTAATAATGTTACTTTAAGTTGATTATGGTGCACCTCACAATCAAGTTTTAATAATTTACGAACCTCGGAAGGGTTTTCGGTTTTCCACATAACCAGGTGATCAGTCTGAGAATGTGGTCCTACTAGTCCTTGAGGAGTTGTATTTATTTGTTCTAAATTTTGTTTCTTAACCATAGCTCTAGTATTTACAAGTAGTATTGACAAATTTTTAAGTTCTTCTGAATTAAGAACGATTCGTGAGAGTGCATCTGCTCCCACGTTTGCTTTTCCGGGAACAAACTCTATATCAAAATCAAATTCCTCCAGATCAAGACGTATCCTAGTCAACTTGGAGGTGGGTTTTTTCATACCGAATAAATAGACTAAAGGACGATGATCTGTGCGGACTTTGAACCTACGTCCGTATAGATAGGGTTTAAAATAATCGATCGCCCTATGAATGGCGGTCAATTCTTTCTCTATAATGGGTTTATTTCTTTCGCCTTTTGTAAAACTCTTGCTGGCGTAAGCAATTGGTAAATCTCCTTCTTCGTAGCGTTGCGAGTATTGCTCCGCAGGCTACATCCGAAGCATCGGTCGTTACAATGAACTCTTTAGTGAAGTCAGGGTATTTTAAAATTTGTGGTGACAATAAGTACATTTTTAGCTTATTAAATGCCTCATTGTGGGTAGAAGTCCACTCGAATTTAATGTTTTTTCTCGATAGATCATTCAGAGGTTTTGATATATTTGCGAAATTCGGAACGAATTTACGGTAATAATTGCAAAATGCTACAAATCGACGTACCTCGTCTGCATACGTAGGTGATGGAAAATTTTTCACTGCTTTAAATTTGGAATCATCTGGCAAAATGCCCTTGTTAGTTATCCTGTGTCCGAGGAAAATTACTTCGGTACAAAAAAAATTACATTTACTGGGGTTTAATTTTAGGTTATAATGCCTCAAGCGTTCAAATACCTTAGTTAAATTGGAAAAATGATGAGTAACTGAACATCCTATCACCACGATGTCGTCAATGTAAACAAAAGCACATTCTGGAGTCAATCCAGCCATTGCAATATTCATCATCCGTTGGAAGCTATTAGGGCTTATATTTAAGCCAAATGGTAGCCTCGTAAATTGAAAATGTCCGGATGGAGAAGAAAAAGAAGTATATTTTCGAGAGTTCTGATCTAATGGTATTTGATGGAAGCCTGCCATCAGATCAAGTGTGCTAAAATATTTAGCTCTTCCTAATTGATCCAGTATTGTATCTATCCGGGGAAGAGGAAATTTGTCTGCTAGAATTTTTTTGTTCAGCTGTCGAAAATCGACAACTAGTCTCCATTTTTTTGTATTGTTGTCCGATTTTTTCGGAACTAGTAAAATAGGGGAATTATACGGGGAAATCGATGGTTCAATTATGTTATCATCTAGCATGTTTTGTATTTGTGACTTCATATCCTCAGTCTGAGAATGTATATTTTTATAATTTGGTCGTTTAACGGAATATTTTGACTATAAAAAATATTCGTCGTTAATTTTTCATCTGCTAAGCTAAAAATGTCCTGATAATTTTCGATAACTTTCATAAGAGTTTGTTTGGCAAATAATGGAACTTTTTCGAAATTTATTTGAGACATTATCCGTTGAGTTCTTTTGGTTCGGTCTTGCTCTTTTGTTTGGTTATTTTTAACTTGGACATATTTGTCTAAAGGTTCAGTGTGTGGTGTAAAATTTTGTATTAATACCTGGCTTTCTGTCGTATTAATAAATTTTATGAATGGTGATTCTTGAGAAACTATAGTATTTCCACAAAAAACACCAGGAAGTATTTCTTGTGAATGCACTAATGTGTCTTCTACTATTTTTAGGTGAGGTAACTTACGGATTACCTCGCATCGTGCTGGTATTAGAATGTTTCCATTATAATTATCTTCGATAGGTACTGATATCTCGTGGTTTTGAAATTTGAAATTTAGCAACCAATGTTCGTAATCGATGGTGCACTTGAACGTGGTCAAAAAGTCACGCCCCAGAATACCATCAGTAAGAATTGGAAAATCTGAATCAATTATTGGAAATTGTGGTTAATCACCAATCCATTATTAAAGTGCAGAGAAGTGTTGGTTTCTGCCAAAGTTTCTTCAACACCGTGTGTTATTCCGGTGATGCGATAGTGTTTGCTTCTATTTACTGTGTGATGAGGGAGTATTTTGGTTCCTTTAATAACTGATATGTCGGCTCCACTGTCAACTATGAATGAACATGTTGAATTGGTCATACCGACATACATGTTAATAAAGTTTGCTACATTTAAATTCATTGCATATATTGTGCCTGGTTTGTGCTCCACGGGCCACATGTATTGTCTAAAAAAACATTGCCGTTTGTCACCGCGTTGGGTTGCGCTTGCGGGTTCTGTGTGTGTGACGATTGTGCTGGTGGATAGCGATTGCCTTGTGCTTGGTTTGCTTCTTCCACGCTTGCTGTATACATTTGGCGGGAGTTATTTTGTCCTCCTCTACCACGCGAGTTGGTTTGGTAATAACCGTTGTGGTTCCGGTTTGATTGGGAATTCCGGTTATTTCTGTTAAAATTTCTGTTATCTCTGTAAGAGTGCCTATTATCCCTATTTTGATATTGTTGATTTCTTTGGTTTCGACCTCTGGAATCGTTATTCGAAAAATTTCCACGATTCCGGTATGGTTGTCTAGAATTATTGTGATAAGTCAGGAGTTGAGCTGTATCATTAGAGGATGCATTTTCTACTACCTTCTGAATAGCCTGTTTTACATCGGTGAAGGTTCCAGCTTTTAGGATTTTGTTTCGGTATTTGCTACCCCAGACGTGAGTGCCTCCACGCCTGCTCTGGTTGCCATACTTTTAGCAACGTTATCGGGTACTCCGTTCTCCAAGTAAGTTGCTCGTAGCTGATTACAAAGAGAATCGATAGTGCTACAAAAATTGTCTGTATTACCCTTTTGTTTTACGGCTTTTAACTTAGCCATCAAATTTTCGGGTGTTACTGTTTCAGAGCACCTGGACTTTACGTTGTCTATTAGTGCTTCAATTGTGGGGAATTCATTCGGCAGACCTAATCGAGCCTTGCCTGTTAGCCTAGTTCTCAAAAATTTGATTGCCAGTGGCACATGATCAGCTTTGGTAAGTTCTTTCAATAAATTTGCCGAGTCGACAAATGCGCATAAATTCTCATGCGAGCCATTGTAAGTATTTACGATTGCTGTCGCAGTCTTGATGTCGAACGCCATTCTGCAAGGTTCGATCCAGCGTTTACAAATTATAGCACTTTTAGCAATAGATTTGAACGTTGGCTTTGATTTAGTGAGAATTTCTGTAGTTTCTAAAATTTTCAAACTAGTTTTAACCATTAATTTCAGAGCTTCATATGTTTCAATTTGAACATTCCAGTCCAGTATATTTAATCTATGTTTAAAGGAGTTTACATGCTTTTTAGTGATCTCTAACATGCCTGCCTTTTATATTTATTCAGGGGTATCGAAATGCTTAGCAGGAAGCATAAAAAGCATGTTCCTGTTAATCTTTTCGATACCATAAAAAAAAAAAAAGGGGGGGGTGTTAGAGATAACTAAAATAAATTTTTTATAAATAAAAAAAATATATATGGAAGGGGTGGATGTAGATTGTATGGGAGGGGTAATTTGTTTTTTTTTTTTTATTTTTTTTTTTTTTTTTTTTTTTTTTTTTAATAAGTAGTTTTTTTTTTTTTTTGTGGGTTGTTTTTTTTTTTTTTTTCTTTTTATATTATTCAGCTAAAATTTTTATTTATTTTGTATGGGTTATAATTTATTGTATTTTTATTTATTTTTTTTTTATTTTTATTTGTTTTTTTTTTTTTTTTTTTTTTTTTTTTATTGGGCTTCAAATGGTGAGTTGACAACTTCGAAGAAGGGTGCGAACGACCTCCAGTCCTGACAAGTTCCTACCTCACGCCTCCACGAGTCATATGATCACAAAAGACTGCCAGCTGAAACATGGAGACGCTGGTTGGCGTAGCCTGGGCAATGTTGTCAATCTGACAATAGCGAAGTGAGGGGGTGCGACCGAAGATCTTATACCTTTAAATCATATTCTATATTTTCTATTCTCATTTTACTAATAATTTCAGCACGCTTTGGAATCATCTTTGCATTCCAAAACTATGTAAGAGCCGGGAGCAACATGCCAGGCATCAAAGGCGGAATTTGTATCTCAGCATTTCAGCATACTATTTTATTTAAAATTGCACTTCTGAACTTCAACTATTATATTCATAAAAGGCTGGCATGTGCTTATACGTAATGTAGGATTATATTTTAATGTTGTGTTTGTGGTATTATGGTAAGATAAGCCATTTCTTTCAGAAATTATCCCACCGGACTCTTCGTTCACTCTATCTTTGAAATGTTGCTAGAACAGTATAAAGAAAAATATTACAAATATTACTATGTTTTATAAAATAATATCTTTTATTGAAATTTTATCTTTTATATTTCGAATGATCTATTCTGTTTTCAGCTTTCCCAGGACTAGTAGGATATTGATACATATCTAACTTTTATTTATTTTTCAGTAACAATCCATTCAAGTTTGAAATTTGAATAAATTAGCATTTTTGTCTATAATGGTATCTTAATTTGTTGTGTACAAAATATATTATATATTAAATAACATATAACGGGGAAAGGGAGGGACCATCAGGGCACCCTAGTAAAACGATTTGGATAGGGAGCATGGGACTGCCTCCTCCCTATTGTTAACATTTCGTGGAACGAGGGCGGGCTCTTCGACCCCATCTATTGGGTTTATTCTGTCAATCGAGGGCTCGATTCTAGTGCTGTGAGTGTGAACTTGCTTTTGGAAGGAGATTCTCTTCCCTATATTCGCGGGTTTCGCGTAAGTGTCTCTGCTTACGGGCCCGCCCAAACGTTTTTGGCCCTTCATACAGGAGCTTGATTATCACAAACAATAATAGAATCCTGATCAAATCGTTTTTCAGATTATTCCACTGCTATGGAAAGTTTCCTTGCTGCAATAGATGGTAGTATTACATCATCATCATCATCATAAATTTATTTTTTTCTGATTATTTTCATAAATACGTAGGTACGTGAAAATTTTGTGCCCTTGGGGGGGTTTTTTTTTTTCAAATTTTTTCTCAAAGGTCCAAAAATTTTTGTGTGGGTTAAGATTGAATGTCCCCAAAAAAATATATTTTTTTTTTTGGAGGGTTGGTTTTTTTTTTTTTTTTTTTTTTTTTTTTTTTTTTTTTTTTTTAAATAGGTGGGTAGGTAAATTTTTTGCGGGGGGGGGGTTTTTTTTTTTTTTTCTTTTTTAGGTAAAAAATTTTTTTGGGTGGGGTTGTATCGCTCTTTATATATTTTTTTTTTTTTTTTTTTGGTTGTTTTTTTTTTTTTTTTTTTTTTTTTTTTTTTTTTTTTTTTTTTTGTGGGGGGATTTTGTGCCCTGCTGGGGATTTTATCTTCTCAAACTATTCCTCAAAGGTCCATAAACAATTTGTATGGGTTAAGATTGAATGTACCTCAACGTATCTAAACTTTATTTTGAAGACATGGTTGGTTTTCTATGATAAATTTATTTTGTTCTGATTATTTTCATAAATACGTAGCTACCTGAAAATTTTGTGCCCTGCTGGGGATTTTATCTTCTCAAACTATTCCTCAAAGGTCCATAAACAATTTGTATGGGTTAAGATTAAATGTACCTCAACGTATCTAAACTTTATTTAGAAGACATGGTTGGTTTTCTATGATAAGTTTAGTTTTTTCTGATTATTTTCATAAATACGTAGCTACGTGAAAATTTTGTGCCCTGCTGGGGATTTTATCTTCTTAAACTTTTTCTCAAAGGTCCATAAACAATTTGTATGGGTTAAAATTGAACGTACCTAAACGTATCTGAACTTTATTTAGAAGACATGGTGGGTTTTCTATGATAAATTTATTTTGTTCTGATTATTTTCATAAATACGTAGGTACGTGATAATTTTGTGCCCTGCTGGGGATTTTACCTTCTCAAACTATTTCTTAAAGGTCCATAAACAATTTGTATGGGTTAGAATTGAATGTACCTCAACGTATCAAAACTTTATTTTGAAGACATGGTGGGTTTTCTATGATAAATTTATTTTTTTCTGATTATTTTTATAAATACGTAGCTACGTGAAAATTTTGTGCCCTGCTGGGGATTTTATCTTCTCAAACTATTCCTCAAAGGTCCATAAACAATTTGTATGGGTTAAGATTGAATGTACCTCAACGTATCTAAACTTTATTTAGAAGACATGGTTGGTTTTCTATGATAAATTTATTTTTTTCTGATTATTTTCATAAATACGTAGCTACGTGAAAATTTTGTGCCCTGCTGGGAATTTTATCTTCTCAAACTATTCCTCAAAGGTCCGTTAACAATTTGTTTGGGTTAAGATCGAATGTACCTCAAGGTATCTGAACTTTAATGAGAAGACATGGTTGGTTTTCTATGATAAATTTTTTTTTTCTGATTATTTTCATAAATACGTAGCTACGTGAAAATTTTGTGCCCTGCTGGGGATTTTATCTTTTCAAACTATTCCTCAAAGGTCCATAAACAATTTGTATTGGTTAAGATTGAACGTACTTCAAGGTATCTGAACTTTATTTAGAAGATATGGTTGATTTTCTAGTGAGGATTTATTTTTTCTGATTATTTTCATAAATACGAAGGTACTTGAGAATTGTGTGCCCTGCTAGTTCTAAATATATCTAATTTGTGTTTTTTCGACATTTTTTGTTTAATGGCTGTGGTTGCTGCTGCTGTTGATGCTGCGGTTGCAGCTATGCTATCATAACCTATCTAACGATATCTACTTCTCAAGGAGTAGAATAGTGCGACTACCAGCCCTATAGCTTAAACTGGTTGGTTTTCTATGATAAATTTATTTTTTTCTGATTATTTTCATAAATACGTAGCTACGTGAAAATTTTGTGCCCTGCTGGGGATTTTATCTTCTCAAAGTATTCCTCAAAGGTCCGTAAACAATTTGTATGGGTTAAGATTGAACGTACTTCAACGTATCTGAACTTTATTTAGAAGACATGGTGGGTTTTCTATGATAAATTTATTTTGTTCTGATTATTTTCATAAATACGTAGGTACGTGATAATTTTGTGCCCTACTGGGGATTTTACCTTTTCAAACTATTCCTCAAAGGTCCATAAACAATTTGTTTGGGTTAAGATTGAATGTACCTCAACGTATCAAAACTTTATTTTGAGGACATGGTTGGTTTTCTATGATAAATTTTTTTTTCTGATTATTTTCATAAATACGTAGCTACGTGAAAATTTTGTGCCCTGCTGAGGATTTTATCTTCTCAAACTATTCCTCAAAGGTCCATAAACAATTTGTATGGGTTAAGATTGAATGTACCTCAACGTATCTAAACTTTATTTTGAAGACATGGTTGGTTTTCTATGATAAATTTATTTTTTTCTGATTATTTTCATAAATACGTAGCTACGTGAAAATTTTGTGCCCTGCTGGGGATTTTATATTCTCAAACTATTCCTCAAAGGTCCATGAACAATTTGTATGGGTTAAGATTGAATGTACCTCAACGTATCTAAACTTTATTTAGAAGACATGGTTGGTTTTCTATGATAAATTTATTTTTTTCTGATTATTTTCATAAATACGTAGCTACGTGGAAATTTTGTGCCCTGCTGGGGATTTTATCTTCTCAAACTATTCCTCAAAGGTCCATAAACAATTTGTATGGGTTAAGATTGAATGTACCTCAACGTATCTAAACTTTATTTAGAAGACATAGTTGGTTTTCTATGATAAATTTATTTTTTTCTGATTATTTTCATAAATACGTAGCTACGTGAAAATTTTGTGCCCTGCTGGGGATTTTATCTTCTCAAACTATTCCTCAAAGGTCCATAAACAAATTGTTTGGGTTAAGATTGAACGTACCTCAACGTATCTAAACTTTATTTTGAAGACATGGTTGATTTTCTATGATAAATTTATTTTTTTCTGATTATTTTCATAAATACGTAGGTACGTGATAATTTTGTGCCCTGCTGGGGATTTTACCTTTTCAAACTATTCTTCAAAGGTCCATAAACAATTTGTATGGGTTAAGATTGAACGTACCTCAACGTATCTGAACTTTATTTAGAAGACATGGTTGGTTTTCTGTGATAAATTTATTTTTTTCTGATTATTTTCATAAATACGTACGTACGTGATAATTTTGTGCCCTGCTGGGAATTTTATCTTCTCAAACTATTCCTCAAAGGTTAACGGACCTTTGAGGAATACTTTGAGAAGATAAAATCCCCAGCAGGGCACAAAATTATCACGTACCTACGTATTTATGAAAATAATCAGAAAAAAATAAATTTATCATAGAAAACCCACCATGTCTTCTAAATAAAGTTCAGATACGTTGAGGTAGGTTCAATTTTAACCCATACAAATTGTTTACGGACCTTTGAGGAATAGTTTGAGAAGAGAAAATCCCCAGCAGGGCACAAAATTATCACGTACCTACGTATTTATGAAAATAATCAGAAAAAAATAAATTTATCATAGAAAACCCACCATGTCTTCTAAATAAAGTTCAGATACGTTGAGGTACGTTCAATCTTAACCCATACAAATTGTTTATGAACCTTTGAAGAATAGTTTGAGAAGATTAAATCCCCAGCAGGGCAAAAATATCACGTACCTACGTATTTATGAAAATAATCAGAAAAAAATAAATTTATCACAGAAAACCAACCATGTCTTCCCAATAACGTATGTTCAACCTATACCTGTACAGATTGTCTCTTTATGATTTAAACATGCTTTTTAGTGATCTCTATCATGCCTGCCCTTTATCTATATTCAGGGGTATCGAAATGCTTAGCAGGAAGTAGCCATTCAAGAGTGTTTCCTTAAACGTATTATTAAAAATACATTTTTGACTATAAAGTAGCATAGAATGTACTTAAGTAGTATGTTTTATAGGTCATTTAGGGCTAGAATCTCCTCAGAAATCTGAATCCGAGGTCAGATTTTACATATAATATATTTTAAAAAGTTTTATATAAGTAAGTATGAAAATTTTTGAGGTACGTTTAAATCAAACATCAGATTTGGAAGGTACGTTATTGGTACATTACTTTGGTGTAATTTTTATAGCGTTTTATGAAGAATTTCGCAAAATCGACCGTCTATTCAGCAGGGCACCCAAAAACAAGGAATTTGACAGGTACGTTCAAAATCCTTAAAAGTACGCTATGGTACGCTATTGGTACACCACAAAAAACATGCTATTTTTTAATTTTGTGAAAAGTGCCCTGCTGGATGGATTGACATCACAAATTGCACTATATTGCATCCAAGAACGAATAAAGTAACAACAGTTCATAAGAATAGATTAGTTAAGCCATAATAATATTGTACAAATTATATAATATTTATAATGATAAATTTATAACATAAAAAAAAACAAAAAACTTTGTGAACCCAAGTCTAGAGGCAATCGTAATTATCAAATTTTCCCACAACTATTTTTTTTCCATTTTCGAATTGTTGCACCATTCTCCAAAAGGGGGGAGGTGTAGCATATTAGCTATTTGCATAATCCAAATTCTTAGAACTTGCTATAAACTCGAGGCTGCGACCTTTCAGTCAGCAGTTAAACCTTTCCGTCTTTCATCGCAGAAAGGCACTAACAATAATACACTCTTTCAATGACACCCTAAGAACCCAAACAATAATATCTCTTTTACATAACCTTCTTGGCTGAGCAATAAATTATACATTGCCAGCAACGAAACTCATTTCCCATTTTCTTTGCTCGTGTGACCTTCTCAAGCGCTGCGCGATTGCAACGCGCATCGCCAAGCAATTGATGTTTTGCTTTTGCCAGATGTTTTTAAAACAAGCGACGCCTTCTCGGCTTGGGTCAGCCAGGTATTTGTAACTTACTACTTAAGCTTTTGGAACGATAATAAATGCGTGATTATAGTTTGAGATACGAGACGCATCATTTCGTGTGACTAGAGAAAACTTCTCCTAAAGACTATCCACGCAAGATAGTAAACTTGGCTTCACTGCACTACTGTCAGACCCAGGCCGTGGCCCGCTCACTGTCCGATTCACGCCACTTCGCAGAACGTACCAGCACCAAAACAAAATTAAACGGTCGTTGGTGAGAATTATCGCGCACTCGACTCCACTGTTATCAAACATTTACCTAATTAGCTGCCGACCCCGGCGATGACCGCTGCTTATATCAGCTGACTCCGTATGGTAGTATGGGAACCTTCTCATCGACAGTAAGGGTCAACTGGTGGTCAAGGGTTACCACAAAAGTTCAACTCAGTGGACGCAGTGGTTCTACGCCCCAACAAAATAAAAAGGGTCAATTGGGGGAGCGCATTGGATTGCGCGTAACGGTTGTTGTGGAAAATTTGGGAATAGGGATGGCAAGGATGGGAAAAAGGATATATTATTCGATTATGGTGTTAATTCAAGAATTTAATTCATATGTTCTTATTTCTTTTCCAAAAATTCATTGCTTATTAAATAAAAGAAGTACAATAAAAAATTAAAAATATAAACAAAATTATGAAAATTTACAAAATAAACAAAATTGAGAAGACTTAAAAATTTAAAAGATTTACAGAGTTTACAATATTTACAAAATTTACAAAATCAAAGAATGTAACCAAAGGACTGGTTACAACCAATGAATTGATAAACCACCAGAAATTTTTTTTCTCATAGATTTAAAAATAAAAGTTTTGTATCGATAGTTATAAGTATTGTTCATGAAGATAATATGAGAATAGAAGTTATTGTTTTCACAATAGAATCAAATGTTAATTGAGACATCGACAATAGAATACGAGTGTTGTTATGTGTATTTACTATAGTAAAAAAAAAAATCTCCGAACAAATTTGAGTGAATTATTATCGATAGTATTGTTTCACAATTTTTGAAAATTCTAGCATATGGGGCGAATAGGAGATCTCTTTTAATGACAATATGCCTTTTTCATTTATCTGATGCATGAACAATTCATGGTCGGCAATAGATTTTAATGTTGTTTTATATTATTGTATTGTAAATATATGGTTATTTTTATCCGGGTACCCCAACGGCATCATCCAAACTGAGCCCCTTTAGACCCATGTGATCCATCCAGTATTCCAGCTTCTGTTTTTAACGATTCTATTCCAGTTTTAATTCATCGCGACCAGCTTTACGCGAATTCCGATCGTATCCCGTGTTCATATTTTCGCACTTTTTGTTGAAACTGTTTATGTGCTTCAGAAACACTTCGTTCGGTTTGAATCTTTCCTGTTTGACAATTTCCAAAACCTCCGTCACTTAAAGGAAGTTTTGCGTTGTCGTTCCCTGCTGCAGCATGGCTCCTAAAATTTAGATGTTGATCCTGAAAAATGGGAGGATTTCGTTAACTCGAGGACCTAAGTGAAGTTGTCAACGAATCTACCTAATGCCAGCATCTCTCATTTCTGTGATCTATTTATTTATTCATTCGTCAATCACATGAAGACTACATAATATCATTTACATTTTAGCTTACATTCTATGATTTCGCAGATTTTTGAAATATTTTATGAATTTTGTCTAAGGCATATTTAGATCAATCATTTCACAATGCTGATTGTACGCGGCTTTCATCTGTTTAGCGGTCCAAATTTAGCGTAGTTTGTACGATGACGATCCAACACGAATAAATTTCTATTGCGTAATTGTCGAGTAGGAGCATAAAAATTTAATTTTGATAATATATCACTTGAGTCAATACGTTGCGAAGTTATGTCATTTACGAATGAAACCATAGCATATTCCCGACGCTCTTTCAAGGTTTGAATGTTGATAAGCATGCAACGTGCTTCATATGATGGAAGGGGGAACACCGTCCACCCTAACTTACGTAGTGCATATAATAAAAACTGCTTTTGGATTGACTCTATTCGTTCTTGATGTATTTTCATATAAGGTGACCAAACAACACTACAATATTCTAATATAGACGACCTTACATATGCAATATAAAGTGTTTCAATTGTATAAGGATCTTGAAAATGATAGCTAAAACGTTTTATAAAACTTAACATATTGCTTGTTATAATGATCCACAAATGTTAATTTAGAGTCTAAAATAATTCCCAAATCTCTTATTTTATCACATTTTTCAACATGTTGATTACCTAATACAATTGCAACACTTGGTGTACTTTTTTTTCTGCTGTAAGTTATGTGATTACATTTTTTAACATTTAGTTTTAATAGACTTTTACAACACCACTTATGAAAAACTTGTATTTCATTCTGAAAAACATACATATCATCTTCATTACTGACTTCTAAAAATAGCTTCATGTCATCGGCATAGATAAGAACTTTGAGATTTTTTAAAATTAATGAAACATCGTCAACATATAAAATGAAAAGAAGAGGACTTAAATGAGAGCCTTGGGGAACCCCCGATGTGACATGGATTGTATTTGATTTTTTCTCATTGAATCTTACTATTTGCTGGCGGTCAGTTAAGTACGACTCAATCCATTTGAGGAGTCTCATATCAATTCCAATTTTTTCAAGCTTGAAAATCAACATTGGAATATCAATTCTATCAAACGCTTTACTGAAGTCGGTGTAAAGAGCTTTTACGTGATTACCACTGTCCATTGCAGTTACTGAATAATTTACAACTTCTAATAGGTTTGTAGTAGTTGAACGGCCTTTAAAAAAAACCGTGCTGCGCAGTCGTCACTATATGCTTTATTTTTTTTAATCAGTTCGTTTATTTGTTAGGCTCAGGCGTGTGTAACACTTTACGGAGCCGATATTCAATATTGTTATTTACAATGTATAATTTTTCAATTTTAGTAAAGTGGGGTGCCAATTTCTCGTGGCTAGCTCGAGGTTAATGGGTCACATTATTGTTTGGAAGGGGCTAGGCAGGTAACTTATTTCAGGTATTTGTTGCTGCTCATGGTTGCGACATCTTCCAAATCCTCGGTCTCTGTAGTCCCTTACAGGAACTAAGCTGCAGATGGGTGACCACAGCTTTCTGGGCAGATACAAGTAACACGGAAACAAGAGGATAATATGACTGGGACACAATGGCAGGGAATTTACTAGAGTGAAAGGGAGGGGGTGATAACATTACACTCTTAGATCAGACAAACAAAGGAATTCGTAAATCACTTGCATGTAGGGAAGATCACGCATTCCCAAAACATCTCTTACTTCGCGGAAGGGTTGTCTACCTCGGGCCACAAGGGTATCCAACAGTCGTGCTCTGGAGGCATCATTATCCAGGCAATGCCAAACTGCGTGATCGATGTAATCATAACCGGTTCCGCACCTACATATGTTGCTATCGACGAGGTTAATTCTGTAGAGATGTGCGTCTAGCGAGTAGTGGTTGGACATAAGTCTTGACATCACACGAATGAAACCGCGACTTACATCCAGACCTTTGAACCACGATCTCGACGAAACATTTGAAATAATGGAATGTAACCACCGCCCAAGAGAATTACTTGTACAAGCGTTTTGCCAACTTTGAAGAGAACTCTGACGTACTAATGGGAAAAATTCATCGTGTGAAATTCTTCTTTCAAAAATCTCGCCTTCTTGTGCGCCCACCTTTGCTAGAGAGTCCGCCTTCTCATTGCCTGGAATTGAGCAATGTGAGGGGACCCATACAAAGGTAATTCTAAATGATCTTTCGACCAACGCACACATCTGCTCCCTTATTTTTTGAAAGAAAGTAAGATGAGTGCTTAACTGTTTTCATCGACTGGAGAGCCTCAAAAGAACTGAGACTATCCGAGAAGATGAAATAATGGTCTACGGGCATGTCGGAAATTATCCCGAATGCGAAATTGATTGCTGCCAGCTCAGCAACATATACGGAACAAGGTTCCTGAAGTTTCCGGAAGGCAGATGAGTATTCATTGTAAACACCGAAACCAGTGGATCCATCAATGCGTGACCCATCAGTGAAAATTCTTCTATTGCAATTGACATGTTGGTACTTTTTAATGAAAATATGGCGAATTAAAATAAGTCGAAGTTGATCTGGAACTCCTTGAATAGCCTGTTTCATGGAGAGATCATAAGCAATGGAGGAACTGTGATAAGGAAAGCGTACAATAGGAGGGATATAGCATGGAAGACTAATATCAGATGACATATAGTTAATATAGATTCGTAATAATCTAGACTGGGTTCTCAATTCGAGCATTTCTTCGAAGTTTTCAATCACAAGGTTGTTACTGATTCCACACTTGATCAGTATTCTAGATGAGAGCTCCCAGAAGCGGTTCTGTAAGGGTTTTACTCCTGCCAGAACCTCCATATTGTGCGTTGAATGCATACAGTATATGCTTTATTTGATTAAACATATTTTTGTTAATAATTGATTCGAAAAGTTTAGGAATACATGAAATAATGGCAATCCCACGGTAATTTCTGATATCTGATATTTTACCTGATTTGTAGATGGGTATTAAGAAAGACTTTTTCCATTCATTTGGAAATTTTCCCGATTCAAGTGACATATTGAACAGCCATAATAAGGGGGATGTGAGTTCAGTTGCTAAATTTTTCATAAATACTGGTGGGATTCCATCTGGTCCTGAACCTTTACTTTCGTCTAAATCTTTTAAACCTTTCAAATTATCTTGAACATTATTTTGACTGATACCTACATTACTTGAAAAATCAGGAAAGTATGAAAAATATTCAAAGTCACGATCTTTGTTAGAAAATTTACAATATGTTTCTTGAAAAAATGTTGCAAAAAGGTTACAGATGTCTTCTGAATTATCTCCTTCTTTTTTGTCCAAAATCATTCTTGAGGGAAAGCTACACGATTTTAACTTGGTCTTGACGTAAGTGAAGAAATTTTTTGGACATGACTTAATTTCTTTTTCAGTTTTTATATTATACTCAGTTAGTGCAGAAGAAATAGCTAAATTAAGTTTGTCGCAAATATTCAAATATTTTTCCAAATTAATTTGATTATTATGTTTTCTGTACATTTTGTGAGCCTCTTGCTTACGATTTTTTAAATTAATTATTTTCTTGTTGAACCAAATTGTATTTTTAGAGCAATAATTTCGTCTTCTCCTCGTTATTGGAACTTCCTCTTGAATTATTTCCATCAACAATTTATAAAAGACCTCTACTGCACATTCAAGATTTTCTTGATCCTTTAAAATGGATTGCCAATTCACTCTACTCAGTTTGAACTTAATGTTGTCATAATTAGCTTTCTTGTAATCCAATATATCCTCGTAATCACAGTCGTTGGGGTTGTGGTTCTTTCGCACAAATACAGAATACTCGATTGCTGTGTGAAAAGCTTCATTTTTCCATAAAGGAGAGAGACATTCACTAACACAGAAATCTTCATGTGTGTTTGTTAATAAAAATCTAAGTAACAGTTTTGTAAAGTTTTAACATGATTTATTTGGTTTAGTCCTAAAAATGCAATTTTCTCAAAAATAAATTGCAAAGTTTCATTGTCCCCAACGACTGGAAATAGAATACTCTAGTTTTCGAAATCGGGAATAAAATCTGCATTGCGTTGATTGAAATCACCATAGATATGAACTTTAAATTCAGGGGGAACGGTTGATACAATTTCTTCTGCTACTTGAAAGAAGATTTCATATATTGACTTGCAAGCTTGACCTGGTGGAAAATAAACTGTGACAAAAATATGAGTCTCACCACCGATATAGGTTTTTACCCATACAAGCTCGAATTCTTTAAATTTTGGCGAAACAAGAAGTTCCGAATTCAATTTTGCAGAAATTGCAATAAGAACTCCACCACCTGACCTTCTTTGGGTAAAAACTATATCACGATCATCGCTGAAAACATTATATTCACTACCAAAAATTTCTTCACTTTTCACACTTTCATTCCAACTTGTTTCAGTACCTAAAATTACCGAAAAAATGAACTCAATATTTTTCTATGAATTTCGTTCATTTTTGACGCACTTTTCATGTGAATAAAATTCTGACAATAAACCAGAATTTCAGTAGCAAGTGTTTCTTTGATCTAGAGATGTCGTCGAATTATCATCGGGCTCTGGGAAATCTTCGTTTGGTCCTTCCTCAAATGTCAGTGACCGATTTAAACAATTTAAACTAATTACCTCTCCTTCCTCATGTTAAGAGCTCGTCAAATCCATTAAATCGTTGGATAATTCCTCTGCAGAGAGCGTTAATTTGGACGAAAAAATGAATGTCTATGTGCACACGCTTCGCACGATGTTAAGGAGTTTCCTGGAGGTGGTGGGGTAAATGGGCTTGGATGCGTTTGCGGTAGCTGATGATCTACCGGGTATGGGTTTAATGTCTCACCACGTCGAAATCCGATCCAACGCGGGGTTTCAACCGAAGGGGGCCTGGAAAATGCCACCTTTGCTGCTGCATGTAGATCCCTATCCATTAGAAGAACTGCTGGGTGATTATTTTGATGACCGATATGATTTGTGTTATTGCTGCTACTGCTGCTGCTGCAGATGTTGTTGTTGATATTATTACTGGATCTAGTTTGCTGACGCCCCGAAAAACTTTGTTGATGATGTCTGTTGGAATTATTGTTGCTCTTGTTCCATTGTTTTTTAAGAGCTTTACTTCGCTTTATTGCCTTATCTCTGGCCTGCTGCTGAAGATCATGACGTTGCCTTCCTAAATCATATTCGGGCGCCAAATTCGTTTCGACCCTAGTGTGCGCCATCCTTCCTGGAGTTCATTTTCTAACTGCGCGCCACGGTCAGCTGTATTCAATTCGTTCATGAGGCTGGGGGGTGACACCGCTGGTGCCAAACGATTAGCGCTAATATTGCTGTCCAAAGTGTTAATTGCACTAGCAAGCGGTTTTACTTCATTAAAAATATCACCCACTGTGATGGCTATATTTTTTACTTCATTCAAAGCATCACGCGTTTGAACAGATGCGTTAGCAGTGTGTTGATTACAAGGTGCGGCCATGTCCATGGTTACGCCGCTCAAGGTCTGGACTTCGTCGCAGATTTTTTTCAGTTCCCTGGTCAAATCATTCGTAAGGTCCTTCACGTACTTTGCAATGCGATTTCTCGTGGTTTCCATTGAAATATTTAACAGCGACGTTAAATGGTTTTTTATAGCCAAATAGCTCATCGGACTTATTGACCGAGATATGCTAGAAATCGCGCGATATTGACGACACAGCGTTTTCAACTGTCGACGATGTATTTTCGTTTACATTCGTCACCGATTCTTTAAGCTGCACCTCAATATTATCAAACAACATTGAATCCATAATCTGCTCCTGTTGACAAAGCACCTTGCGTGTGTCGATTCCTGTTTTTAGATGTTGTTGACAATCGGAACACAGAAGTATCATATACAATGATAATAACTGCTCCTGATGCCGTTGAACGCCTATGCAAGCCGCGTGATAACATTTGTCATGTTGTTGTTGTTGCCCAGCGCCAGTACACCGTTCGTGATAATGTCTGGTTCTTGTCGTCCAGTTCTGATCATTGCCAGCACTTCTCGGATGGCTTCGTAATCGAATCGCATTGAACATCACTTGATTGAAGACATGAGTCACATGGTGCAGCTGAAAAATTTCCCGGAGCCATCCAGTAGGATGAATGTGCAGGAACAATGCGTGAAGATTCACCAATTGCCGGGTAAGAGTGTAGGATTTCACCTCGTTGAAATTGTATCGGTTGATTGTTAAGTGGCGGCTTGGAAAAACGATATTTCTCCGCGCAAAAAGGTCTCGATTATGTGGTAGTGGATTGTTTGGATTTCCAATGGTGTTGAGATAATTGTTGTTGTTGTTGCATTTCTAGTAGAAAACAGTTGAATGTGTACGGTTGGTTTTGTTGTTGTTGTTGTTGTTGTTGTTGTTGTTGTTGTTGTTGTTGTTGTTGTTGTTGTTGTTGTTGTTGTTGTTGTTGTTGTTGTTGTTGTTGTTGTTGTTGTTGTTGTTGTTGTTGTTGTTGTTGTTGTTGTTGTTGTTGTTGTTGTTGTTGTTGTTGTTGTTGTTGTTGTTGTTGTTGTTGTTGTTGTTGTTGTTGTTGTTGTTGTTGTTGTTGTTGTTGTTGTTGTTGTTGTTGTTGTTGTTGTTGTTGTTGTTGTTGTTGTTGTTGTTGTTGTTGTTGTTGTTGTTGTTGTTGTTGTTGTTGTTGTTGTTGTTGTTGTTGTTGTTGTTGTTGTTGTTGTTGTTGTTGTTGTTGTTGTTGTTGTTGTTGTTGTTGTTGTTGTTGTTGTTGTTGTTGTTGTTGTTGTTGTTGTTGTTGTTGTTGTTGTTGTTGTTGTTGTTGTTGTTGTTGTTGTTGTTGTTGTTGTTGTTGTTGTTGTTGTTGTTGTTGTTGTTGTTGTTGTTGTTGTTGTTGTTGTTGTTGTTGTTGTTGTTGTTGTTGTTGTTGTTGTTGTTGTTGTTGTTGTTGTTGTTGTTGTTGTTGTTGTTGTTGTTGTTGTTGTTGTTGTTGTTGTTGTTGTTGTTGTTGTTGTTGTTGTTGTTGTTGTTGTTGTTGTTGTTGTTGTTGTTGTTGTTGTTGTTGTTGTTGTTGTTGTTGTTGTTGTTGTTGTTGTTGTTGTTGTTGTTGTTGTTGTTGTTGTTGTTGTTGTTGTTGTTGTTGTTGTTGTTGTTGTTGTTGTTGTTGTTGTTGTTGTTGTTGTTGTTGTTGTTGTTGTTGTTGTTGTTGTTGTTGTTGTTGTTGTTGTTGTTGTTGTTGTTGTTGTTGTTGTTGTTGTTGTTGTTGTTGTTGTTGTTGTTGTTGTTGTTGTTGTTGTTGTTGTTGTTGTTGTTGTTGTTGTTGTTGTTGTTGTTGTTGTTGTTGTTGTTGTTGTTGTTGTTGTTGTTGTTGTTGTTGTTGTTGTTGTTGTTGTTGTTGTTGTTGTTGTTGTTGTTGTTGTTGTTGTTGTTGTTGTTGTTGTTGTTGTTGTTGTTGTTGTTGTTGTTGTTGTTGTTGTTGTTGTTGTTGTTGTTGTTGTTGTTGTTGTTGTTGTTGTTGTTGTTGTTGTTGTTGTTGTTGTTGTTGTTGTTGTTGTTGTTGTTGTTGTTGTTGTTGTTGTTGTTGTTGTTGTTGTTGTTGTTGTTGTTGTTGTTGTTGTTGTTGTTGTTGTTGTTGTTGTTGTTGTTGTTGTTGTTGTTGTTGTTGTTGTTGTTGTTGTTGTTGTTGTTGTTGTTGTTGTTGTTGTTGTTGTTGTTGTTGTTGTTGTTGTTGTTGTTGTTGTTGTTGTTGTTGTTGTTGTTGTTGTTGTTGTTGTTGTTGTTGTTGTTGTTGTTGTTGTTGTTGTTGTTGTTGTTGTTGTTGTTGTTGTTGTTGTTGTTGTTGTTGTTGTTGTTGTTGTTGTTGTTGTTGTTGTTGTTGTTGTTGTTGTTGTTGTTGTTGTTGTTGTTGTTGTTGTTGTTGTTGTTGTTGTTGTTGTTGTTGTTGTTGTTGTTGTTGTTGTTGTTGTTGTTGTTGTTGTTGTTGTTGTTGTTGTTGTTGTTGTTGTTGTTGTTGTTGTTGTTGTTGTTGTTGTTGTTGTTGTTGTTGTTGTTGTTGTTGTTGTTGTTGTTGTTGTTGTTGTTGTTGTTGTTGTTGTTGTTGTTTTTGCTGTTGTTGTTGTTGTTGTTGACGCGTATTAAATAAAGCACATTAGAGCATCATTAACGGTGGGGTATAGAAGCCCGTTTAGCAGCGCTCTATTCTCACTCACCACCGTACAGCTCACTGCTAAACGCGCTACCAAA
The DNA here is from genome assembly GCA_024533555.2 of Aedes koreicus. Lineage (NCBI taxonomy): Eukaryota > Metazoa > Arthropoda > Insecta > Diptera > Culicidae > Aedes > Aedes koreicus. The sequence goes on from JAHHFK020000358.1 coordinate 375,363, forward strand.
CTAGCAGAGAGCCTAGTCCACGGGTTGTCTCCTTTCAGCCCAAAAAGAAACCTTTGAATGTATATCAAATTACTAGTGATTTGACGAAGCGATTCTCAGCCATGACAGAAAGCCGTGGCTAATGAGATTGCTGCTTCCCAGCATTTTACACTGGAATATCGAGTTTACCTTCCAGCTCGTGATGTGGAGATTGTGTGTTCCTCACTTCATAGAGCTGGGAAAACTTCGGCTACCTGTGCGGTTGTTTGTACCCCGGGTAATGATCTGCCAAAACTGCCAGCAGATGGGGCATACGGCCTCCCATTGCGGCAATAAGGCACGCTGCTCAACTTGCGGAGAGAAACATGAGGCTGGTCCCTGTGCGGATAACACACTAAAATGCGTTTTCTGCAAGGGAACTCCTCCCCATGATCTCTCGTCATGCCCGGCGTACAAACAACGCGGGGAAAAATTGGAACGTTCTCTAAAACAACGTTCAAGGCAATCTTTTGCAGAAATGCTTTAGAAAGCCTCGCCACCCGATACCAATACAAATCCTTTTGCTCCTCTGTCAGATAACAAGTCTGATTTGGACTTGGTTGAGGAGGGAACATCTTTCAGTTTTCCGGAACGTGCTTCACGGAAGCGAAGACGCATCCGAGCAGGGAAAGTAGCTGAACAGAAGCCCCAAATCAACATGCCCAATTCAAAGAGCAGCGGAAAAAAGGATAATCCGAATCGTCCTGGTTTTCGTAGTGCCAACTACACACAGGATTTCCCATCTCTCCCGGGGACATCCAGAACCCCTGATACCATGATTTTAAGAACAGGAGCCCCCTCTTCATCTGGGCTGTTCTCATTCGATGATATTGTGGAAGGTATTTTCAAGTACCTCGAAATTTCTGACCATCTTAAAAGCATTGTTATGGCAATGCTTCCCACTGTGAAAACTTTTTTGAAGCAATTAACATTAAAGTTCCCCCTCCTTGCAGCTATCATTTCCTTCGATGGATAATTTGCCAAAAGAGGTCGGGGATTTGATCACTGTTCTACAGTGGAATTGTCGAAGTCTTATTCCTAAATTGGAATCATTTAAATTTTTAGCTCACAATATCGGTTGTGATGCATTTGCTCTTTGTGAAACATGGCTTCGTCCGAAATCGATCTTCCGATTCATGATTTCAACATTATTCGGCTTGATCGTGAGGATTCACGTGGAGGAGGAGTACTTTTGGGGATCAAAAAGTGCTACTCCTTCTAGAGAGTGAATTTTCCTCCAATTCCAGGTATCGAAGTTGTCGCATGTCAGGCTGTTATTAAAAATAAAAGCCTTTGCATTGCTTCTGTGTACATTCCTCCTAGATCACTAATTAACCAAAAACAACTTTCAGATATTTGTTCAGTTCTTTCTGCTCCGCGGTTGATCAGGGGAGATTTTAATTCTCACGGTACAGGCTGGGGAGAACTGTATGATGACAACCGTTCTTCTTTTATATATGACCTCTGTGACAACTTCAATATGACAGTTCTTAACAATGAAGAAGTTACACGCTTGGCTGGTTCATCCTAAATTGGCAGTAGAATAGACCTCACACTTTGCTCGAATTCATTATCGTTAAACTGCACGTGGAATGTGATCCAGGATCTTTTATTTATTTATTTATTTATTTGTCGTTAATCAACAGTAGACCGTTTTGTTACAATAGTGCTTACATTTTATGTTTCACTTATATATACAGTACGCCTTAGAAAACTAACACATCAGATTTACATTTTTAATGTTTTGAATCGTTCGTCAATATCTAATTGAATGGAAGTATTGTTTTAGTTTTGTTTTGGTCATAGTAAAGTCTACATTTTCTCCATGCTTATTGTAAGTTGCCATCATCTGATTCAGAGGTACAAATTTGGCGTAATTTGTACGATGATGGCTTGTAAAAAATATATTTCTATTTCGTAGTTGCCGCGACGGTATGTAAAACTTAAGTTTTGACAAAAGTTCTGCTGAATCAACGCGTTGCGAAACAATGTCATTTACGAATGATACTAATGCAAATTCACGGCGCTCTTTTAATGATTGGATGCTGATGAGCATGCAGCGGGCTTCATAAGATGGAAGCGGAAACCTTGTCCAACCTAATTTACGAAGTGCATACAGTAAAAATTGCTTCTGTACCGATTCTAGTCGTTCTTCGTGGGTGACTGCAAATGGTGACCAAACTACGCTACAATATTTCAGTATTGACCTCACATATGCAATGTTCAATTTTTTTATTGTGTACGGATAATGAAAATTGTAACAAAAACGTTTTATAAATCCAAGCATATTATTTGCTTTGTGGATAATGTTCAATGAAAGTTAGTTTGGATTCCAAGATAACTCCTAAATCCCTTGTTGTTTTACATTTTTCAACTGGCTGATTCCCTAGATTGATAGTTATGTCTGGGGTGTTTCGTTTCCTACTAAAAGCTATCGAATTACATTTCTTTACGTTCAGCTGTAAAAAACTTTTGTTGCACCAAATATAGAAATCATTTATTTCTTTCTGGAATGTCATGATATCTTCTTTGTTTCTTATTTCTAAAAATAGTTTCATGTCATCAGCGTAAATAAGAAATTTAATGTTTTTGAGAATAAAGGAAATGTCATTTACAAAAAAAAATGAATAAAAGGGGACCTAAGTGAGAGCCTTGGGGGACTCAAGAAGTGTTCTTAAATTGTTTTTTTTTCCTTTTTTTTTTTTTTTTTTTTTGGGGGTGGGTAGATAGGGATGGAACCAACCGAGGGGTTCTTCCTTCCTTTTTTTTTTTTTTTTTTTATATTAAAAGAATGGGGGGTAGTAAATGGAAAAAAAAGTTGTGGTATATATAATAAATATTGTGGTGGATACCGACGTAGCCACAGTCTTGCTCAACATAAATGCACGTTTGGTCAACCGGGTACGACGGATTGTTTATGCTTGGTAAGCATTACCGATATAAACATCCTACCGCGGGCGACAAACTGCTAATGCTGACGCAGCGTGTGCTACGCGGACTGTCGCCACACGTTTAGCTGTAAGGAAGAGAAAAATACGAAATAAAAATTATTACTGTACCAACCACCGAGTAACTCGCACATATCACATGGCGATCCTGCCAGGAGATGTTGTTAGGGTATTTGGATTGACTTAGGAGGATATTAATAGTGCCACTATCAGTTATTTCTGATAAGTGTACTCACGGTACAAAAGAGCACATTTTAAGGAGTGTTTCGGTTCACGAAGTGCATAGTGTGACGGTTCTACTTAAATACTACACGAAAAATTGATTCGGTCCAACAGAGACCGAACTACAAGAAGATGCCAGGAGAAAAGGCTGATTGAACACTTCCAAGCATTAGCCGGTATCATGGGTTGGTTCTCGGCAGATGAGATCGTTGCGCCGGTCTCGAATAGTGAAAATAAGAATGAAAATCACACAGCGCAAACTGTAGCGTTATGTGTGCTAGCTGCAGTGGCCGTGGGCTACATAGCAGTAAAAATTCTGGCAAAACTACACCGTCAGCAAACAGAACGTGTAGCTGAGAGGGCCGCGAGGTTAGCAACCTTGCCAGCATAAGTGTACAGTAGTACAAACAACAGAAATAGTGACACAAACATTGGACATTAGTTAGTGAAGACATTAAAAAAAAAAAAAAAAAATCATAGTAATGGCAGATAGACGAACTCTGCAAGAAGAAATTGTTAAACAATGTACAGACCATTTCGCTAGAGAACAGCGTTATTGGCAGCGACTGATTGAAAAGAGAAGAAGTGTAGCGGAGGAAGAAATTGTTGCCAAGGAACAAATATTAAATGCAATATTCCAAGTGGGAGCAGTAGCGGCGTTGAAGACGGACAGCAACGAAATTCGGGAGAATCTAATGTGGGAATACCGAGATCTCCAGCTCACGATAAAGGACTACAAGGAATTGGTACCATAATAGACGAAGAATGAAGGGAACTGCCAATCCAGGAAAGCACGAGAAAGCCAAATGGATGAAACAATGGGAAGTATCGTAAAATGATAAGTTAAGTTACATTATATTAAAAAAAAAAAAGGAAAATTTATTTTAGGTAATACATGGAACAGTACCACAAACCATGAGAAGGTACTGAAAAACGTAAGTAAATTTAACCATATTAAAGGGTAGATAACATGGAATGGATAAATTTTTCGAGATACAAGATGCAATAATAAAATTGCATCAAAATTTGAAAAAATTTAAAACCTTCAAAAGCTCCACAAGGAAGAGTAAGATTTCTGAATTGTTAAGATTAAAAGAAGAGTTAAAAACTATTATCCAAAGAAAAACAATAGATCAGGAAACTAGGTCAGTATTGACTGGCAGATATAATCAATTAAGAATAAAAGTTAAAGAAGGAATTTCAATATTGAAAGGAAAAACTTTGGAAGACACAACCTTCCACGACACAGAAGAAACAGAGGGAAATGAGGAAGAAGACGTAGAAGAACAGGAAGACGAAGAAGACCAAGACGTAGAAGAGACAAACGAAGAGGAGTCAGAGGAAGACGAATCTGACTATAGTACAGACTCAATACCCGAAAAAGAAATGCCCCCAAAATTAGATTTGGGCTTGGCGCTAAAAGTGGTCCACCCTTTCGATGGGGCCGTTACGAATCTAACGGCATACATCGAGAGTGTGGAACTCTTGCAAGACTATGCCGAGGGTGTTCCGGAGGCGGACATCCTCAAGTTTATGAGAACAACTTTGAAGGGAGCCGCGCATGGTGCAATAGAAAATTGTGCTACCATTGCGTTGGCAAAACAAGCCCTAAAACAAAAATTCGCCATTCGGGTTACACCCCGAGCGGTCGAAAATGAACTAAACGCCAAAAAACAGCACAACAAATCAATTTCGGACTTTGGTGCCGAAATTGAACAGTTGTCGGCGAAACTAGCAGCTGCACACGTATCCACAGGTACGTTTGCTAGCGAGGCTGCAGCCGTAAATATTGTTGAGCCGATGGCTGTACAAGCATTCGCTAATGGATTGCGCGATCCGGCAACACAATTTTTCCTAAGGGCGCGCAACCCAACAACTCTCAACAAGGCAATTTCCGACGCCTTGGAATGTCAGGCGAATCCAAGCGCAGAAAACAAAATGGACTCTATGATGGCACTATGGTGTAGTCATCGTGGACAAAATTATAGACAGAATTACAGGGGACATAACAACACATGGAGAGGCCGTGGATCCGAACGAGGCCGTGGTTTCTCCAGAGGGAATCGAGGTAATTACCGGGGCAGAGGTAATTACCAACAGTACAATGAAAATCGTGGTAATTACCGTGGAAGAGGAAATTACCACCAGTATAATGAAAATAAACCCCAACAAAATAATGGCAATAACACATACAATAATCGCCGTGGGCAGTACAACCCACATCAGGCAAATATGGCTGAAAGGGTGTCAGAAGAACCCCGCCAGCAAACAAGCCAACAACAACAACCAAGACAGGAGGAAGCAAATCTGATTGATCTTTTTCGCTAATTTCAATGCGAAAAGAGCTCTCAGAGCTAAGTTTATATTGTTTGGTACAACTATTGAATTAATTATAGATAGCGGAGCGTCATGCTGTCTCATTGACAAGAGGAATATACCTGAAAATATTCATATTGACAATTCTCAGATACTAGAAGTTAGCGGTGTAAACGGGATAACTAGTACGCTAGGATATGTGGATACCTATTTGGGATGTGATGCTGTGAACTATCCCATCAGATTCCATATTATGGAACAATTGCCATCAAATGTTATTGGATTGATTGGCACAAATTTCCTTAAGGAATTCGGAGCAAACATTGACTTTGCTAAAATGAAAATGGAACTAAAAAGTCAAAATTGTGAAGTTTTGACAATACCGGCTAGAACGGAGATTGTCACATACATAGAAACCAAATTTATTGAAACATGCGTTGTATTGAATCAGGAAGTACAAGCCAATGTATTTATCGCAAATGCGATTGTCCAACCATCAAATGGTAAAATACCTATAAGAATGGTTAATATTAAAAACAAACCCGTGCACATTTCGAAAATACAGCCAGTAATCAAACCAGCGTCTGATTATTTGGTTGTAGAAACTAAACATATAAAGGATAAGGAGGACAGAATCCCTCAACTGCTAAAAGAGTTGGATTTAGGTCACTTATCTGAAACAGAAAAACGCCACATTTTGCAAATCTGTACAAAATATGCTGACATATTTTGTTTAGAGAATGACAATCTGACTATAACCGATATTTACAGTCCGGTGATCAAAGTAAAGAAAGAAGCGCAACCAATTTATAGTAAACCTTATAAATTGCCGCACACACAAAAAGTGGAAGTAGAAGAGCAGATTCGAAAGATGGTTGAAGACCAAATTATCGAAAGAGCCACTTCCGCATGGAATAGTCCCATTCTACTTGTCCCTAAGAAAAGCTCAGGAGATAAGAAGAAATGGAGACTAGTAATAGACTATCGAAAACTCAATGTGGTTATTGAGGACGATAAATTTCCTCTGCCGAACATTGATGATATCATTGATGCATTAGCAGGTGCAAAATATTTTTCGCATTTAGATTTGTCACAGGGATATTACCAGTGTCTTTTAAGACCGGAGGATAGACCAGTGACAGCTTTTGCAACACCATCTGGGCAATACCAAATGACGAGATTGCCCATGGGTTTAAAAATCAGTCCTTCATCTTTTTCTCGTTTAATGACGATAGCGATGTCAGGACTTGATATGACAAAATGTCTTGTCTACCTAGATGACATTATTGTCTTTGGAAAATCGATAGAAGAACACAACAAGAATTTGATTGATGTGTTTGAAAAACTCAGAAAAGTTAATTTAAAATTGAATCCTAAAAAGTGTAATTTCTTTAAAACAGAGTTACTATACTTAGGACATTTAATATCAGCAGAAGGAATTAAGCCTGATCCTGCGAAAATAGACGCTGTGAAAAGATGGCCAACTCCGACAAATGCTGATGAAGTTAAGAGATTTGTTGCTTTTGCCAATTATTATCGAAAGCACATTAAAAATTTTGCTCAGTTATGCACACCTTTAAATTGTTTAACAAGGAAAGGAGTACAATTTATATGGAGTGATGAATGTGATCAAGCTTTTGACACATTGAAGAAAAAATTTATGAACCCACCTGTGTTGGATTACCCCAACTTCGACAAAAATAATACCTTTCACCTACATACAGACGCGTCCGGATATGCGATTGGAGCAGTCTTATCGAATGATAATGGCAAACCTGTCGCATATGCCAGCAAAACACTAAATAAAGCAGAACAAAATTACCCAACAATCGAGAAAGAGCTATTGGCTTTAGTATGGGCAATACGACATTTTCGACCATATCTTTATGGAAGGAGATTCATTGTTCATACGGATCACAGGCCTCTAGTGTATCTATTCTCATTAACCGATCCATCAAGTAGACTAACTAAATTTCGGTTAGCACTTGAGGAATATGACTTCGAAATATACTACATTCCTGGAAGAGATAATGTAATAGCGGACGCGCTATCACGAATGTCGATTTCGGATTTGAAAAGTATAACAATGACAGTGACAACAAGATTACAAAGCAAAAGAGAAAAATTTACTGAAACCACAGGCACTGAAGGAATTGATCAGCCTCAGATGTCAGATGTGGAATATATAGAAATACAAGCTAGTCCGGCTGTAAAACAAATACAGATAACCCCAGGAAACATAATAATACCGCAAACAAAAACATTAACTCACCTACGGGGAGTAATGGAAGAAGTAGCGAGTTATATGCAAAAGGCAAAAATGAAAAACGTATACGTGATAATAAAGAAAGACAAAAGTGCACAACATCTAACAGAAAATATTTACAAAGTAAAGATCAAAGGCATGCCTAAAATTTTAATAATCGGGGAAGACATAAAGGAAATAACGGACGAAATGAAAAAACAAATAATTATCAATGACTACCACATACTACCGACAGCAGGTCATGCCGGTGTACAAAGAACTTTAAACACAATTAAAAAACGCTATTTTTGGGAAAATATGCGTAAAGACATAGGAAACTTTATTAAAAAATGTGATCTATGTCAGAGAAATAAGAAATTAACACAACCAAAAGTACCAATGGTACTAACGACAACCGCAAATAGTGCATTTGAGAAAATTTATTTAGATTTAGTAGGTCCATTGTTACCGAGTATAGATGGAAATCAATATATACTTACGACGCAATGTGAACTGACTAAATTTATAACCGTAACACCCATTAAGAATAAGTCCACTGAGATAGTTGCGAAAGCCTTTGTGGAGAACGTGATTTTAAATTACGGGATTCCTAAGGAGATTGCGACTGACAGAGGAACTGAATTTATGTCACAACTGTTTATTGAAATCTGTAAATCATTAAAAAATAACAAGCTTAATAGCACAGCATATCATCATGAGTCAATCGGATCATTAGAGAACTCACACAAAATGTTAGGAAACTTTTTACGAATATTTACTACAGACAAACTATTTGATTGGCCAGCATGGACTAAATTTTACCAATTTGCTTACAACAACACAGTTCATTCAGAGACAAATAAAACACCATTCGAGTTGGTATACGGCAAGAATTGTAATATACCATCCAACATAACAAATACTGAACAAAATGACCCAATTTACAATATTGACAATTACGCGGAACAATTGAAAGTAAAACTAAGAGTTGCTCAACAGGAAGCGAGAAAGGATATTTTGAATTCGAAACAAAAAAGGATAACAAAATATAATACAAAAACTAGTGACATACACTATGAAGAAGGACAACAAGTCTTAATAAAAAGTGAAACCTCAGGAAAACTAGAAGCAACTTATACAGGACAATTCGAAGTAATAAAGGAAGAAGATCCAAATATTATTGTACAAATCAATAAAAAATTGGACACAGTACATAAAAATAGAGTGAAGCCATACATAAAATAAGACGTGTGGTGGATATCAGCTGTAACAATAATAATAACAATAGTATAACTTCTTGAACTATAGTAATCTTCATATATCATATATCTTTATTTCAAATGCAAAATAAAGATGCATTTAAATACAGAAACTATTATTATAACAAAAAGACAAACTTATATTATATACATGTAGCATTAACACGGATATGAAATATCCATTACTTACTTCAGTTCTAGGCTAATGTGTAATTGATATGAGATATCAAGCACAAGAATTTATAGTTATACTATGATATGAAATATCGGTATAACTTAGTTTTAAATTTCCAACTAGTAGTAGAAAATTTAAAAATTTATAAATAGGGCGTGTGGTGGATACCGACGTAGCCACAGTCTTGCTCAACATAAATGCACGTTTGGTCAACCGGGTACGACGGATTGTTTATGCTTGGTAAGCATTACCGATATAAACATCCTACCGCGGGCGACAAACTGCTAATGCTGACGCAGCGTGTGCTACGCGGACTGTCGCCACACGTTTAGCTGTAAGGAAGAGAAAAATACGAAATAAAAATTATTACTGTACCAACCACCGAGTAACTCGCACATATCACAACATGGTTGCCATTGTCCATTGCTATCAGTGAGTAGTTGACGAATTCCTATAAACGTGTGCTAGTTGATCGTCCTTTGAAGAATCCATGTTGCTTGTTAGTCAGTCTGTTTTTGATTTGAGAAAACAATTTTTTATTGATAATTGCTTCAAAAAGTTTAGGAATGCAGGAAAAAATGGCAATTCCACGATAGTTACAAATGTCCAATTTTTTTCCACTTTTAAAAATAGGTACTAGATAGGAACTTTTCCAACGTTTGGGGAAGATCCCAGATTCCAGTGACATATTAAAAAGCCAAAATAAAGGTGCTGTAAGTTCTAATGCTAAGTTCTTCATAAATACGGGTGGTATTCCATCAGGGCCAGATTATCCCCATGGTAGTGATCATTTGCCTATTAAAATTTCGGTTGCCACCAGATTCAATCCACCGGAATACATCAACGTCACGTATGATCTTACTCGTAGTATCGATTGGACAAGGTTCAAGACAGCAATAGATGGAGCCGTAACAACGGTAGAAGGGCTTCCACCGCTGGAGGAATATAACTTCCTCTCAAACCTGATTTTGGAAAGCGTGCTTCAAGCTCTAACTCGACCAGTTCCAGGAACGTCATTTCGCAGGAAACCTCCTTCCCCATAGTGGGATCAGCAATGCACCGAGGTTTACCGCAAAAAGTCCGACGCGTTCAAAGTTTTTCGTAGACGTGGAACACCTGAACACTTCAAAAGGTACACGGCTCTCGAACGCGAATTTAAGAGCCTTATCAAGGCCAAGAAACGCGGTTACTGGCGACAATTCGTGGACGGGCTATCTCGTGAAACGTCGAAGAATACCCTTTGGAATACGGCGCGAAGATTGCATAACCGAACTACGAATAACGAGAACGAGGAGTATTTGGATCGCGCGAAAAAATTGTCCAGATTCTGTGCCAGCACAAATGTTTCCTCGCGAAACCACGAATTCGATAGATGAGAACAGCCAACCTTTTTCAATGGTAGAACTCTCTCTCGCACTCCTTTTGCGTGGCAATACGGCTCCAGGGGCTGATGAGATCAAGTTCAACTTGCTTAAGAACCTTCCAGACGTCGCTAAGAGGCGCATGTTGCACTTGTTTAATCAGTTTCTGGAACTCAACATTGTACTGGATGACTGGAGACGGGTGAGAGTTATTGTCATTCAAAAACCTGTTAAACCCGCGTCCGATCAGATCTTCGCGATTTTATCTTGTATTCGAAAGTTGTTGGAGAAAATGATCCTTTTCCGCCTGGACAAATGGGTTTAGACGAATAACCTGCTTTCAGATACTCAATATGGTTTCTGTAGAGGAAAGGGAACAAAAGACTGTCTCGCGTTGCTTTCCACGGATATTCAGTTAGCTTTTGCTAAAAAAGAGCAAATGGCTTCTGTTTTCTCAGTTGTCAAGGGGGCTTTTGATTCAGTATCTGTTGAAAGTCTCTAAGATAAACTCCACGCTTGTGGCTTTTCACAACAATTTGCTGTCAGAAAAACATATGAGCTTTTCTCATGGAAACTCTACAGCTTCCCGATTTAGCTACAAGGGTCTTCCCCAGGGTCTAAGTGATAACTGTACGTTGAAACAACTTACAGATGACGGCGTAGTGTCTGTCACGGGACCAAATGGGGTCGATCTGGGCTCTCGAGCTAGGTATCGAATTCTCTACGGAGAAAACTGAGTTGGTAGTTTTTTCTAGGAAGCATAACCCAGCACAACCGAAACTTTAAATTTGGGGAACACCGATTACTTTTTTCTTTTTTTTTTTATATTTTGGGGGGTTGGTTTGTTTAAAGGGCGCGGGGGGATACAATGTGTGGGTTGTGAGAGGAAAAAAGCGAAAAAAAAAATTCCCTCCTTCCGATGGAGGGGGGGCGCGGGGCGCCTGGTGTATTTATTTATTTATTTATTTCGTCAAACCAACGTAGACTATTACATATAATTTTCTCCTTGTTTTAATTTCCTTATGCTATAGTACATTCAGATTAAATAAAAAAAAAAAAAAAAATTGTATTTAAAAAAACTTGGGCAAAGTGCTTTCATAAAATTTTATTAGTTTGTGTTGTTTCGTATGGTGTTGAAATATTTCTTCAAGTTATACCTCGACATAGTTAAGTCAATAGTTTCGCAGTGTTGATTATATGTGGTCATAATTTGATTTAATGGCCCATATTTGGCATAGTTCCTCCGATAATGATTCGTTATGAATAAGTTCCTTCTTCTAAGTTGACGAGAAGGAATATATAAGTTGAGTTTTGATAAAATTTTAGTTGAATCAATTCGCTGCGAAACGATATCGTTAACAAATGAAACCATTGCAAATTCATGACGCTGCGTCAGTGTTTGTATATTGATAAGGATACAGCGCGCTTCATTAGATGGGAGAGGAAATGTTGTCCACCCTAATTTCCTAAGAGCATATAATAGAAATTGTTTTTGTACGGATTCTATTCGGCCAATATGCGTTTTATGAAATGGGGACCAGACTATACTGCAGTATTCCAGAATAGACCTAACATAAGCAACATATAATGTTTTTATTGTGTAGAGATCAACAAAATTTAGGCTAAAGCGTTTTATAAAGCCTAGCATATTATTTGCCTTACATATAATTGTATTATAATGGTCATTGAAATTAAGAAAATAAGATAACTCCTAAACCCCTAACTCTTTCACATTTTCCAACAACTTGATTTCCTAATGACATTAATGTATTTGGTGTGTTTCGTTTTCTGCTGAATGATATTAAATTACACTTTTTTATGTTTAGTTGCAGTAGGCTTTTCGAGCACCATGTGTGGAATATGTGTATTTCTTTCTGGAATATGTTGATGTCCTCCTGATTTCTTATTTCCAAGAATAGTTTCATATCGTCGGCATAAATAAGCACTTTTATTGTTTTCAGAATGAAGGAAATATCGTTTACATATAGAATAAAAAGCAGTGGTCCCAAATGAGAGCCTTGGGGGACACCTGAAGTGACTTGAATAGGATTTGATTGCTTTCCGTTGATTTTTATTATTTGTTGGCGGTTTGTTAAATATGATTCAAGCCATTTCAGAAGTCCTAGCTCAATTCCTATGTTTTGCAGTTTAAACAGCAACATTGGTGTATCAATGCAATCAAATGCTTTGCTAAATTCTGTATACAGAGCTTCGACGGGGTTTCCATTATCAATTGCATTCAATGAATAATCTATAAATTCAAGTAGATTTGTCGACGTCGAACGTCCCTTAAAGAAGCCATGTTAAATTGGGTAATTCTATTTTTGATTTGGAGGAATAATTTTTCATTGATAATTGCTTCAAAAAGTTTTGGAATACAAGAGAAAATGGCTATACCACGATAATTTAAGGGTGATACGGTCAAAATTTGGTCAAGGGAAAACGCGTGTAAATCGGTGAAATCGTTTATTTAAAAAATCAAATTAAATTTCTTTTTCAAGTTCAATTAGTATAAAATTCAGGAAAAATATTCAGTTAGGCTTCCGCTTTTCCAAATCCGAATTGCCGGGCCTTACGTTTGACCCCTGCCATCAGATTTTGTACAGCCACCTTGTCCACCTTCTTCGCCGCAGAAAGCCAGTTTGCCTTGAACTGCTGCTCGTCCTTAGCAGTTTTTTTGGTCTTCTTTAGGTTCCGCTTGACAATAGCCCAGTATTTCTCAATTGGGCGGAGCTCTGGCGTGTTGGGAGGGTTCTTGTCCTTGGGAACCACCTGCACGTTGTTGGCGGCGTACCACTCCATGGCCTTTTTACCGTAATGGCAAGATGCCAAATCCGGCCAAAACAGTACGGAACAACCGTGTTTCTTCAGGAAAGGCAGCAGACGTTTATTCAAACACTCTTTCACGTAAATTTCTTGGTTGACAGTCCCGGAAGCTATGAAAATGCTGCTTTTCAAGCCACAGGTACAGATGGCTTGCCAAACCAGATATTTCTTTGCGAACTTTGACAGTTTCGTGTGCTTGAAAATATCTGCTACCTTTCCCCTTCCTTTTGCCGTATAAAACTCCTGTCCCGGAAGCTGCTTGTAGTCGGCTTTGACGTAGGTTTCGTCGTCCATTACCACGCAGTCAAACTTCGTCAGCATCGTCGTGTACAGCCTCCGGGATCGCGCTTTGGCCGTCGTATTTTGTTTATCATCGCGATTTGGAGTCACTACCTTCTTGTAAGTCGATAGTCCGGCTCGTTTTTTGGCTCGATGCACGGTTGTAGACGATACACCCAGCTTATTTGCGGCATCTCGGAGAGATAGGTTAGGGTTTAGCTTGAAACTACCGGCAACTCTCATTGTCGTCTCAGCGGCTTCCGGTTTTAGATTTCCCCCCGATCCAGACTTCCTGGCTGTCGACAAACGTTCCCCAAACACTTTAATTACAGTTGTAACGGTTGATTTGGCAACTTTTAGCGATTTTGCCAACTTTGCGTGCGAGTAGCTCGGATTTTCTCGATGCGCGAGCAAAATTTTGATACGCTGCTCTTCTTGCTTGGACGGCATTTTGACAACTGAAGAGTGAATTCCAAAATCAAAATAGGAGCAACATTCTACACACACACCTTCAAAATGAGGGGTGTTCAGGTTTTTTAAATGCAAAATTGAAAGAAATACGTCAAGTTGATATTGACCAAATTTTGACCGTATCGCCCTTTACGTATGTCAGATTTACGGCCAGATTTAAAGATAGGCACTAAGAATGAGCTTTTCCATATTTTAGGAAAGTTTCCAGATTCCAATGACATATTGAAGAGCGAAAATAAAGGAGCAATTAGCTCTGTTGCGAGATGTTTCATAAATATTGGAGGAATTCCATCAGGTCCTTTTGAGGCATCTAAAGTCCTTAAAAGCCAGCAAAATGTCTTGTACTTGGATTTGATTGACTCCATTATCCCTTGAAAATTCTGGATGAAATGCAAAATAATTGCGGTCGCGATCATTTTCTGAAAATGTCGTATAAATTTCTTGAAAAAAAAATTGCAGAGATCACAAATTTTTTCTGAGCTATCCCCGACATTTTCGTCCAGTTGCATTATTGAAGGAAAGTTGTCTGATTTTAATTTAGTTTTTACGTAATTAAAGAAGTTCTTTGGACAAGACTTAATTTCAGATTCAGTTTTTGCATTATATTCTGCAAATGCATTACTGATAGCTACATTAAGTTGATCGCATATGTCCAAATAGTTTGCTTAATCTCCCCTGCTGTTATATTTTTTGTATATTTTATGAGCTTTTTGTTTTTGGTTTTTAAGATTATATGTCTGTTGTTCCTTGTGTTTCTGAGACGTCGTTTTTTCTTTGCAGGTATTTCTTCGGAAATAATTTCCAATAAAATTTTGTAGAAGATGTCTACAGAGTTTCGAAATTTCCATCATTCCTAAGAATTGTTTGCCAGTGGACACTATTTAACCTAAGTTTAATAGTTTCGTAGTTGGCGGATCTGTATTCAAAGACTTCCTCGTATTAACAGTCGTTGGGTCTTTGATGTTCATGCATGAAAAGAGAATATTCGGTTGCTGTGTGAAACGCTTCATTTTTCCACAAGGGAGTCAATGATTCGGTCACACAGAAATCTTCATAAATATTCGTTAACAAAAAGTCCAAATAGCGGTTTTGTTGATTTTTTATGTTATTGATTTGGTTTAGACCCAAAGTGGCAATTTTGTCAAAAATGAACTGTAATGCTTCATTATCCCCAACGGCATTCATTTTCACAGTCTGGAATAAAGTCGGCATGGCGTTGATTGAAGTCGCCATAGATGTGAACTTTAACCTCTGGAGGAAGTTCAGATAAAATTTGTCCAGCAATTTGGCTTCATAAGCATTTTTATAAGTATGGTCTGGTGGAAAATACACAGAGGCAAATACGTGTGTTTCACCTGCTATGTGTGATTTAACCCAAACATGCTCAAATTCATTAAATTTTGATATGCTAATAATTTCTGAGTTATAATTGGCCGAAATGGCAATGAGAACTCCGCCGCCTGACTTCTTCTGAGACGTGTGAAAATTCCTGTCGGCTCTGAATACATTGAATGCACTTCCAAAAATTTCTTCACTACGTACGCTTTCGTCCCAGCTTGTTTCAGTTGCCAGGATAACAGAAAAGGAAGAGCTTAATATATTTTTGTAAATTTCCTTCATTTTGACTGGGCTTTTCATGCGATTCAAATTTTGACAGTAAATCAAAATTTCAGTCGTATTCTGTCTATGTGAGGAAATTGTTGGAAGTACGTTGTTTAATAATAAAAAATCATTGTTTACCTCTTTTGAGGGTACGTCATTAATATCTACTTCCAACGAAGGCGCCATTATTTGCAAAAATGTGCAGCAGAACAAATTGAATGAAATTTGTTGGTACTATCACGCATTTGCTGAAGCCGGTGTGTTCGTTCGCTGGACAGGAATCGCTGGTAAGATTTCAGATCGGCTGCTGCTTCAACTGCATTCAGACCATATTCCTGATGAACTTCTGCGAAGATGCGTTGTAAATGGTCTGGAGCCGTTGGCAAGCCTTCAGATGCTAGCAACATTTTGATGCTTGTTGGTGTCATCCCTTCTATGCAAACTGTTGCAGGCTGGTCCTTCAGATAAGTTAGGTACAGACGAACGATTTTCATAATTTTTGGGTCGCGTCAAAATGGCCTTCAAAAAACGGTCGTCACCATCAGCTGATTGTTGCGTCATGCTTACGATGGGTGGGCGCATTGGGTCAAGCGATCATCCAGGTGTTGAATTCGCTTCCGAACGTGTTGACGGAGCGATATTTACCGTTCGCGGCGCTTCAATTAGGAGTGAAGGGTGTTCATTTTCAGCTAGCTTGTCGATTTGATATGGGTTGATGGTTTCCCCTTTCTGAAAGTTGATAAATTTTGGTCCATTTTCCATGTTGGGTGGCTGAGAGAATTGCACACGTGCAGCAGCTAGAAGATCTTTGTTCAAAGCTAATACCGTAGAAGCGCGTGTGAAATTGAGTTGTGTCTTTGGTGTGACTCTAGTATTGTTGTTGTTGTCGTTGTTGTTATTGTGGTTGCTGTTTTTGTTTTTATTGTTATTCTGCGGGTGATAATAAGAGTAATATTCCTTCCGTTGCTTTCGCCTACGTTTGGCCTTTGCTTTCCTTTTTTCCTCAAGGCGACGGGAATGCTGCTTGGCATCATATTCCGCCCAGTTGCGTTTCGATACTTTTTTATTGCCTATGATTCGCCAGCTTGGGTTTAGTTCAATGACGTTTTGCATGTTTTGCAGTTCGAGGGCCAAGTTGTTTTTAGGTGTGCTGTAACCGACAGTAGAACATCCGAACAGGTATCGGGCAAAAGTAAAACGCGTGCTGCTTGTTCATTTGCGTACAACTTAGTGACAGTTTATTCTCTCTTGCTTCTTCGCTTCATATAAATGACAACCAATGATGGTAGACAGGTTGTGGAATATTCCTAAGGTGAAATATGAATTTAAGGCGAAGCTCCAACAGCTTCCCCCCCTTAACAGAACTGTGCCCTAACATACATCGAATTCAACATAAATGGTTAGTATTGTTAGTCACATGGGTCATCAGAGGTCTAGCCGTTTTGGTGGCTTCCTAACTCTTGTCGATCTACGAGGTGTTTCATTTGTATTTTGTACGGACCGGTCTACAATCTGGGCTCTTACTCGCGTTTCGCTCGGAACCTTTTGCGTTGCGCTCGGAACAGTCACCTTTGAAGATGCAGCAAACTTCTCCAGGACCGGTGCTGGTGGAATGTTGGAGGGATCCGTTTGTTGTTGAAGAGCAGCCTCAAATTGTACAGTATTGCTGGTTATAATTGGAGGACTGGACTTATCACTCATTGCATCCCGGCGAGGTCTATTGAATAGGCCAGGTGTCAGTTTCGGTGTTTTGCTTCGAAGGTCCTGCTCTCATCTGATCCACGTGCCGCTTCCAGATTCTACCGTCGTCCAACTCAATCATATAATGAAGTTTCCCCATCCGTTCAGTCACTGCGCCGAACTGCCACTTGGATGATCCCAGGAAGTCTCGGGCAGCTACTCTTTCGTTCACGGTAAAATGTCGAACACTCTCTTCCTCCCCTCGAGATGAACCTTCTGATACACTAGCAGGAACCAGCAAGTCGAGTCTGGACTTCATTTGTCTGCCAAACACTAGCATTGACGGTGATTTTCCAGTTGCTGGGTGTACAGTTCGCCGATATGCCATCAACATTTTGTGGAGCTCGAATTGGACATGTTTTCGTTCGCATTTCAGAGCTTTCAGTTTATCTTTGAATGTTTGAACAAACCGTTCGGCCTTGCCGTTCGTGGCTGGATGATACGGAGGTCCCATTTTGTGTGCGATGTGATTTCGTTTCGTGAAAAGTTGGAACTGGTCCGAAGTAAACTGGACCCCACGATCACTGACGACTATCGACGGAGCTCCATAGGTCACAAAATATTCCCGCAGGCGGTCGATAGTTGTTTCCGTTGTCATATCGGGGATAATCTTGACCTCCGGCCACTTTGTGTAGGAGTCCACGATCACAAAGAAGTACAACCCAAGGAACGGTTCGGCAAAATCAATGTGGATATGCTGAAATGGTTCTCTAGCTTGTTCCCAACAGTGCGGTGTAGATTTTACAGGATTCTTCCGTACATTGGCACATTCTATACAGTTTTTCGATAGTTCCTCGATATCACGGCCTCCCACCAACAATACGAACGAGCCAAGGATTTCATTCTGGATACGCCGAAATGTCCCATGTGCAACTCTTCCAGTACTCTTCGTCGCAGTTTAGGAGGGATGTATACTCAAAGACCTCTCATCAGACAACCTTTCTGGATCGCAAATTCACTTTGGTCAATGCCGAATCTGTCACCAGCAAAATTTTCACGTTGGAGTCACCTTTGGTGCATTCCGCAAGTTCTTCGGCTGTCACAGGCAAGGTTTCTATTTGCTTGACCTCGACGAGATCTACTTCTTCGACTCTATTTTGGTTGTTCACATCTTGGATCGGAAGTCGAGACATTGCGTCCGCATTCGCATTCTCCTTCGAAGAGCGAAACCGTATCTCATAATCAAACGATTCGAGGAAGACAGCATAGTGCTGCATCCGCAAAGCACTCAAGGTTGGAAGTCCTTTGTGAGGTGCCAAAATTTGAGCAACGGCCTTTTTGTCGGTTACGAGGATGAATTTTCGAGCATAGAGGTACTGGTAAAACTTTTTTACTCCGAAAATTATCGCATACGCTTCTTTGTCAACTTGTATGCAATTTTGCTGTGAACTTTTCAGCGTTTGAGACGCATAGTGAATCGGCCTTTCGGTTTTGTCCGGGTATATATGACTCAGTACAGCGCCAACACCATACGGCGAAGCGTCGGTTACCAGCACGAGTGGAAGCTTTGGGTCGTAATGTGCCAAAATTCTGTCCGACTGCATCACCTTTTTGATCCATAAGAACGCCTTTTCGCAATCATTGTCCCACTTAAAGATGACATTCTCCTTAAGCAGGTTGTTGATGGGGTAAATCCGGATACTCAATTTCTTCATGAATCGGCCGTAATAGTTGATAAGGCCAACAAAGGCTCTAACTTGTTCACGGTTAGGTGGCCTCAGCATCTCCTGTATAGCGTTCACTTTGGTTTTCATCTTCCGTATTCCTTCCTTGTCAACCACGAACCCGCAATACTCGATGCGTTCTGCGAAGAATTCACACTTTGTCACGTTCAACCGCATACCATGTTGGTCCAACCGCTGTAGCACCATCTTCAGCCGTTGAAGATGTTCCTTCTCTGTTGGGCCAGTCACCTTGATGTCATCTAGGAATACTGAGACTCCGGGAATATCGGCCAGTAGCTGAGAAATCTCCCGCTGAAAAATAGCTGGTGCGGAAGACGCGTTGGTTGGTCGACCAGGAGGCATTTGTTGACCGTAACCTTATAGTCGCCGCACAAACGTACTCGACCCGCAGACTTCATGACCGGCACTACAGGGGTCGCCCAGACACTACGCTGCACCTTCTTCAGTATTCCACTATCTACCATGCTTTTGATTTCATGCTCCACTGTCTCACGAATGGCAAAAGGAATTGTACGCGCTTTCATGAAGACCGGTTTGCTGCCCGGCTTGAAGTGTAGTGCAGCCTTAACGCCCCGAATCGTACCCACTGACGAATCAAACACACGAGGGAATTGTTCAATCAGATTCCCTACGGCACCAGACATCGATCTACCAGGCGTACGAACAGCAATAGCTCCCACGCATGACACTGAATTCCGAATGATGTCATTCCAATCGACGTTTAGCTCCCGCATCCATTCACGACCCAGCAAAGGATGGCGTCCTGTATTCACAATGAACAACCGCAACAAGCTTGAACCACCATCGTGCTGTACCTCCGCTTTCACGTAACCGTAAACATTGATCTTGCTTCCGCAGTAACTTATCAACTCTACGTCAGTTTTATACAATGACAACTCGTCCAAATAAACTTTTTTGTCGTCAAGGCTCATGAGCGAAACGGGAGACCCACAATCTACCTCAAATTGGATGACCCTTTTGTTCACATTTAACGGTAGGATAACTTTCGACAAAGATTTTGACTTTTCAACCTTACAAATCTCCAAAGTGAGAACCTCGTCTACTTCTGATTCATCCTCAACTTCTCCTTCCCTTTCTTCATCAGAACTACTTTCCTCATCTATCAGATTAGTTTGCATGTTCTTTTTCGATTTCATTTGTTTGTAGTTTTTGATCGATTTCGACTGTTTCCCCCTCGATTGGAATTTTAGGCACACCCGCTGGAGGTGCCCTACCTTCTTGCAAAAACTGCACACTGTATCTTTGTGACGGCAACCACTTGCCAGGTGGGCTTCATGACCACATCGATAACATTTATTTTTAGTAGTGTTAGTTACCTTTGATGATCGTTTCTCGGTGTAGTTCACATCGTGCAATCGCTTCTCGAAAATCTCCGCACCCTCTCCAGACGCCTCCATCGAGAGCGAAATCTCGAATGCCCTCTCGAAGGTTAGATTCTTCTCCTCGATGAGTCGCGATCGGATCCGTTTCGATCGCAAGCCGAAGACCAGCTGGTTCCGCAGCTCCTTTGTCAGGAAGTTGTCGAATTTACAAAACTTCGCGTTGCGCTGCAATTCCGTCACAAACTCCTTCACCGATGCTCCCTCCTTCTGTGTACAGGTGCGGAATTTCCACACCTCAACCATCTCCAGTGGCTCCGGATCGAATAATGCGCCCAACGTATCAACAATCTCGTCGTATGTTTTCGTCTCAGGCTCAACAGGTCCCAGATGATCACACAGTAAATCGTACGTAGCAGCCCCCATGCAGTGTAGGAGGTAATCTATATGACGATTACACGGCACATTAAACATCTGAAAACTTCCTTCCAAGCGCTTCACCCATCTCGCCCATTTGCTCTTTCCTTGCTCAAACGGTTCCATGGCGAAATTACGCGCAGCGGGGGAAACTTGTTCAGCAGCAACAACTTGTCTGGCAGCAGCAGCATCAGCGGCAGCCACAGCCGCAGCATCTCTTTCTTCGTCCGACATTTCTCTCTTGAAAAACAAAACAGCTCAGCACCCAAACAATCACCGCACTCAGCAACGACAGTAATTTATCCGTATTAACACACAGTGGCAGTAAATCCTCCTGCTGCACACAAACAGGAACTTGTCGTATATGCGGTTGTGCGTGTTTGTCTCCTCCAAATCACACCGTCGTCTTCCAGAAGAGCCCCCTTTCACAACACTAGGGAGGTTAGCAAAGGCTGCTTCACTTCCACCGGTGGAAAGTTCGTCAGAAATCCGCTTTGTCGATTAAACTTCCGATCCAGTATCGCATATATCTACCGTTCCGTGTCGACTCTTCGTCCTCGCGTAGGTTTTTTTTCCGTTTTCGTCGCCAAACTGCTGTAACCGACGGTAGAACATCTGAACAGGTATCGGGCAAAAGTAAAACGCGTTCTGCTTGTTCATTTGCGTACAACTTAGTGACAGTTTATTCTCTCTTGCTTCTTCGCTTCATATAAATGACAATCAATGGTGGTAGACAGGTTGTGGAATATTCCTAAGGTGAAATATGAATTTAAGGCCAATTAGGTGTACTGGCAGAATTTGTGTCTGGTGCAGAAAACGTTCTTGCGATTTCATCCAAATGTGATTTTACATCGGATGCAAGAGTGGCATTTGAGTCTGCCAAGTCATTCCTTAGTTCACCAATTAACATCGGGAGTAGGTCAGTTGAATGTACAGCTAATGTTGTTGATGTTGACGTAATTATTTCTACTGCCACGTCCGCTGCCGATTTTATAGCCTTTTCTACAGCCATGCAAGTGTCCATTGGAACCGTGTCAAGAAGAAATGATAATTTATTTTTTATTTCCGTGGCACTAGTCTTGCTGCTGCTGATGATGTTGGAAATATTTTGCTTGATGTCAAAAAGCATTTCGTCAATTCGTTCCAGCGTTTCATCATGTGTGGAACTAAGGCTTTTAAAATTTGTGATGACTTTCTGATTAGCTGTCAGTGTATGTTCTATGCTTTCCATAATGCATTGGAAAGACATAGAGAGTACATTCAGGTTTAGTTCAGAAGTGAACTTATCCTGACAGTCATCACAGAGAGGAAGCATAAAAGCGCGTATTACTTCCTCTTGATTCCGTTGCACGCCTATGCAAGCTGCGTGGTATGTCCGATTGCAGTTACCGCGGCATCGCCACAGATAGCGATTGTCACTTTGTACGCAATGTTTTATTCCGCACTTCATTGTAGCACTCGCGTTGTTTTGGTAAAAAAAAGTACTTGAAATTGCTTACACACGGAAAGAAATGGCGGGGGATTGAACTAACTATCTTGATAGTTGATACCTATAATTAACACATTTTTGTTTCAACCACATAATATGTTTAGCTGAAGGACCTTTTTGAATTGAATCAACCATACTTCATAGTTAGAAGAGCCATCATTTTTACACATCTCTCATAGGCTTAAATCAAAACAAAAATGTTATAATTACAACCAGTGTGTATGCTTGAAGCAACTGTATGTTTGTGTATGTATGGTAGCCACCATCCCTTCTAGCGCTTGGCTTGGATGCAGCTCCACTTAATAGCAAGATCAAATTGAGTCACCGATCTGAATTCACAATATCGCTGTATGAAGGGCCAAAAACGGAGGGGTGGACCCGTAAGCAGAGACACTTACGCGAAATCCACGGGAAATTAAGAATCTCCTATCAACGATACGATCCAACAAATCGAATAACCAAAATCGCAATACTTATTAAGCTTTCTACAGGATGGCTTGTTAAGAAGGGCGCGTCATCCTCACTGAAACTGTTGGAGTAGAATTCCCAGCATCATAATCGAATCGGTAGGATAAGGAAAATGATGCTGTTCATTCCCTCCTAGACTCAGGAGTCAATCAAACCATCGTCCAGCTTCAGCTTGAATGATACCCTGATGCTCTCTCCCAACCCAGTATTTATTATATATAATGTAGATAGTATGCCATGATATGCAATATATGTAGTATGTAATAGAGCAACAAAATATACAAGAATATTTAATCAAAATATGTCATAGATGGAATTCGTCCTCCTGTTATTTTTATATGGTATTTTTATACGGTGTTCAATAAGTTCGAATACAAGTTTTCATCATTGCGTAGGTATGCGCCATGTACATATTCTGCATTGGTAGTGGTGTCAGCTTTAGCTTCATTCATACGCTACCGAATGTGCGCGGTGTTGACATTCTGTTAGTTGTTGTTTGTTTGTTACGCGCGATGAAAGAGTATCGGGACTTCGTAATTAAGCGTTTTTTGAACGGTGAGCGACCCGGCGATATATTCCGGCTGCTGAAATCGCATGGGGTCAAGCGGAACTTTGTCTACACGACCATCAGGTGATACCGGGAGACGTCCTCGACCAATGACCGTGCGAGATCCGGTCGGCCGCGTTCAGCGAGGACGCCACGGGTCATCAAGATCGTGAGGGAGCGAATTCGGCGCAAAAAGAACCGCTCAATCCGGAAAACGGCTGCAGATCTCAACGTTTCCATTGGAACCGCTCACACCATACTCACCAAGGACCTTGGTTTCAGGCCTTACAAAAAACGTAAGGTCCATGGCGTTTCGGAGGCTACCAGCAAAAAGCGGTTGGATCGAGCTAAGAGGATCCTCTCTCGGCACGCTGGTCAGGAGTTTGTTTTTTCGGACGAGAAACTGTTCGTGCTGCAGCAGCCGCACAATGTGCAAAATGACCGGGTGTGGGCGCCATCGAGGGACAGCATTCCTGAATCCAATATAAACATCCCTCGGTTCCAAAGTGCCGCGTCGGTGATGGTTTGGGGGGCAGTATGCAAACGTGGTAAGCTACCCTTGGTGTTTATTGAAAAAAACGTCAAAATCAACGCGGCGTACTACAAAACTGAGGTTTTGGAAAAGGTTGTTGCCCCCAGTCTCCGAAGCCTCTACGGCGATGAGCACTACGTGTTCCAGCAGGACGGTGCACCAGCCCATACGGCAAATGTGGTTCAAGCCTGGTGTCGGGACAATTTAACCGACTTTCTGGACAAAACTTTGTGGCCTCCCAGCTCCCCGGACTGAATCCTCTCGACTTTTTTGTTTGGTCCTATATGATGGCGAAGCTGAACGAATACAAGGTCAGCACTTTGGATCATTTCAAGACGGTAATTCTCAAAATCTGGGACGAAATGCCCATGCAGTCCGTGCGTGCCGCCTGCGACGCGTTCGAGAAACGTTTGAAGCTCGTTAAGGAGTACAAAGGGGGGGTCATTCCATGAGAAATGTTGTAAACGTTCCTTGTAAACATAGCTTTCAATAACATAAATCCAAAAAATAAAAAAACATGTTTTCGTTTTTTTAACAAATTTTGAAAGTGTATCCGAACTTATTGAACACCGTGTATATATAGTAATATGATGAAATAATTAGAATATGCATTAACAAGATAATAATATGCCGCTTGGTGCTTCCTTACAGCTCATTCAGTGTCCGATGACTGTTATTCTGGAATGTGAAGGTCATATTGCAATTAAACAAGACAGAACACATTTAATTATTCATAAAACAATAAAAATATGTATGTATTTATGACATAGGTACGTATAATCTGCAAAACGAAGATCATTTCATTTCATTTTCATTTTCATTTTGCAGCATTTGGTGGGGCAATAAGAGCGCAAGTCAGTCCAAACCCGATGATGAAGGAGGGGTAATGGCGAACTAGTCTATTCAAACCACATGAACTCCATGGGAAGGAACAAGGATAGGTTTGGGTAGGTGGTTAAGGTAGAGCGTTTTGGACCGGTTAAAAATACTGCAAAAAGAAGATCATAAAATCGTTAATTTACAATTCCGCATTACAGAGATACACGGCAAATCCCGAAAAGATAGAGAGAGCCATTCCCTATAGTTCGTATCAATGTGACCAGGTTATTTGAGATGCCACTGTAAATTTCATGATGGTTTTTACGCTACTAGTTAGGGAACGTCCTTTAATTACGTCACGCAAAAATTAACTTTTTATTACCCCCCCCCCCCCCCCCCCCCCCCCTTTGTCACATTTTTTGTATGAACCTTCGAATTTTTTTGTATGGATCGTCACGTTTTCTCAAACACCCCCACCCCCCTTACTGCGTGACATAATTAATGGACCTTCCCTTACTATATCAAGGTAACATCTCTCTATGATTTGCTATAATTTGAGAGTCGGTTGTCGTATACCGCACATATTTAAATTATAATTTATATAAGAATTAGTATTAGAATTGCAATTTAGGTATGTTTGGTGTTTAGTTAATGACAATCAATGAATAAACAACAATGAAAGAATTGCCACGTCAATGAAAAGTGCACCTCCTGTCGTGTACCTTAACTACTTGATGTCAGGCGTCTACAAACTGTTTCTAACCTCGTCTAAGCGTAAATTGCGTCAAAGCCCCGGGGGTACACCTCTTTCATTCTGAACAAACCCACCTATGACAAACCCCAGTGATACGATACTCTGAGTGCCTAAACGGGCCCTCCGCATCCCACAAAACCACAATACTTATGGCCACGGTCTAGAAGTCCATTGCATTGGAAATTCTATGACACAGTTCAAACTTCCACCCCAAATTGAATATTAAACGTTTTCAAAATTGAATAAATCTATCTATGATTGAATTTTTAGTGATTTGCGGCCCGACCGCCGATATCACACTCAACTTTAGTGCCTGTATACATGCGTGCTATGACGCGGCTATTAATAGAAAGAGGAGCGAGTGTGATATTAACACTACTTTGTGTGGCTGGACCTTTGGATCTCCCATGAATGGTTCATTAGAGTAGAAGGTCCTATAATGACATAAACTAGCGACATCTATCATAAATCAGCTATCCTTAATGCATCATTAACATGAGATTAGGCCCCCCCCACCAGCGTTCAGGTACAAAATCTAGCCATGGAGAGGGCGGCAGGAAGGCCACTTGTCTTCACAGGAAAAGGGACTGGCGACTCCACGAACCCTTGTCCAGTCAACATATCCTTCGACTGCCTTAGGCTACCCCCCCAATCCCAGTTATATTCTTTTATATTCTTGTTATGGGAACAGTGGAAATTTTTAGCATAAATGATGATTTATAAAAAATTTAAGATACAAATTGTACGAAAATTCACGGCTACAATAAATATTTATTTGTACTAGTGACTGTACTGAGATGTTGCAAATTTATACTTTTCTTAATGAAATAGTTGTTTAAAATTTAAAAAACTTACCATAAAAGCATACCAGTCTCTATATTGTATCATATATTCAAGGAATAAAGCTTTCAAACGCATCTCTCACTGCTTGTACGTATAGGACTCATATGCTTTTATAAACTGATCCAATATGAAAGGAATCAAAACTGAAATACATATACTTTGCTCGTTCTTTACAAGGTCTTACTTTCCTCACATAAAAAAATAAAATATCATAGAAGACAAAAAAAAGGTTATTAATACAAATTTCCAACTTGAATGCTGTACATGGCATTTTAAGAGACAATTAAATTACTTGACCATGTAAAAAGCGGCTACAGTAAGTCAATACGTCAACATAATATGCGTATGTACAAAACATATCTGACATCCACTGGATTGTTGCTGAAAAAATATAATTAGATATGTATTAATATCCTACTAGTCCTGGAAAAGCTGAAAACAGAAAATGTCATTCCAAATATCAAAACTATAATTTCAATGAGAGATATTATTTTATAAGACATGTTGTTAAAACATGTCTTTATATTGTTCTAGTTACATTTCTATGATAGCAATTGGTGCGATCGCAGAGCCCAGTGTGATGGTTTCTGAAATAAATGGCTTATCTAATGCTAATACCACTAAACACAATATTAAAAAAATATCCTCTACTGCCCATAAGCGCATGCCAGTCTTATAAGAATATAGTAGTTAATGTTCAGAAGTGCAAATTCAAAGTAAATGTCATGCTGAAATGCTGAAAAACAAATTCAACCATTTATCCATGTCATGTTGCTCCAGGCTCCTGAGATAAATGGTTTTGGAATGCAAAGATGATTCCAAAGCCTGCTGAAATCATTAATTGATATGAGAATGGAAAATTATATGATATGATTTACAGGTCGCACCCCCTCACTTCGCTATTGTCAAAATGACAACATTGCCCAGGCTACGCCAACCAGCGTCTCCATGTTTCAGCGGGCAGTCTTTTGTGATCATATGACTCGTGGAGGCGTGAGGTAGGAACTTGTGAGAACCAGAGGTCGGTTGCACCCTCCTTTGAAGTTGTCAACTCACCATTTGAAGCCCAGTGTGTATGCTTGAAGCAACTATACAAAAAAAAAAAAAAACAACCTAGAGGTTTTCCATTCACTTTAAATTTCATCAAGGCGTTCAACGAGAAAATATATCATTGAGTTGGATTCAAAGCTTATTAACTTACATGATGTGAATCGGTCATAAATCAATCCCATATCCCAAATTGGTCATAAATCAATCCCAAAATATATGATGAATGTAATTGCATTCTCATTCAAACAATCTAGGAACCGGGAATCTTATTCAGAAAATAAATTGAACTGACCCCAAGTATATTCAAATCAATTATTGTAATTCCATTTGGGTCAACTATAATCATGGTTGAATTTAGTGGCACTGTATCCCAATTGTCAAAATATCAACAATATTTTGTTTCGGCACAACCATTGTATAGTTGAATCAACCATATTTTACTGAAGTTGATTCAAGCATACACTGGTGAAATCAACTTGAAATGTATGATTGTTACAATCATGCACATGGGTCATCGAAAAATCAATTCAAAAATATAGTTGATTTTAGATGAAATATTGTTGATTAAATTCTACATTTTTCTCCGTGCACGACGTTCGAGCACGGGTCGGTAGATATTGTTGAAAAATTGAGTTAACATAATAAAAATAAAAATATACAAGAGTGCTGCGATGGCGCATCCAAACTCAAAGACAGTTCGTAGTGGAATTCCGCAAGATCTTCTAACGTTGTACCGGACAACGATTTTGTCGGTTATGGAATACGGTAGTTTTTGTTTTCAGTCGGCGGCTCGGTCGCAAATCATCAAACTGGAACGTATTCAGTATCGATGTCTTCGTATCGCGTTAGGTTGCATGCACTCGACTCACACCATGAGTCTTGAAGTGCTGGCTGGCAAGTTGCCACTCTCGGATCGGTTTTCAGAATTATCTCTCCGACTCCTCACCAGATGTGAAGTTATGAACCCTCAGGTAATCGGAAACTTTGAGAAACTTCTTGAGTTGAACCCTCAAGCTCGCTTCAAGACGTTGTACCATTTGTACATAACACAGGATGTCAGCCCTTCACTGAATATTCCCAATCGTGTTTGCTTCTTCGATGTCAGAAATTCGGTTCATTTTGATTTATCCATGAAACAGGTGCTTCGTGGCATCCCAGAGCATCATCGTCCTATGATTGCTCCGGTGATATTTGCTGCAAAGTTTGGCCTAGTTGATTCCACTAAAACCTTTTTCACTGACGGATCTTTGGTATAGGACTCCGCTGGCTTTGGTGTATACAATGAAAATTATAGCGTCGCTTGTAAACTTCAAGCACCTTGTTCTGTTTTTGTCGCGGAATTGGCGGCAATTCATTTTTCCTTAGAAATTGTTGCCTTACTTACACCAGCTTAATACTTCATTTTCACGGATAGTCTTAGCTCTATAGAGGCTATTCGCTCATTGAGCCCGGTAAGGCACACCTCTTATTTTCTTATTAAAATACGAGGTCTTTTGAGTGCTTTATCTTCATGTTCTTTTATTATCATCTTTGTTTGGGTCCCTTCGATTCCTGACAATGAGAAAGCGGACTCGCTTGCAAGGGTGGGTGCTATGGAAGGCGATATATATGACCGACATATATAAATAGCAGTATAAATGGAGTAAAGGAGATTTGGGGCGATGGCTACATTCTATCACTCCTAAGGTGTCTAAGAAATGTTGGTTCAGGGGATTGGATGTGGGTCGAGACTTCATTCGTGTGATGTCTCGCCTCATGTCCAATCATTATTCTTTAAACGCTCATTTGTTCCGTGTTGGGCTGGAAGACAGCAATCTCTCTGAATGCGGACAAGGTTACCAGGACGCAGATCACGTTATTTGGTTTTGTGCTGAGCATCGTGGAGTCCGATCTGAGCTTTATGATTCCCTTCCGGCTCGAGGTAGACAACCCAATGTACCGATTCGAGACATTTTGGCAGCTCGCGATCTAGAGTTTATGAAACTTATTCATTTGTGTTTAACTAACATTAATTATAGATTGTAGTTTGTTTAACTAACTTGTTTAGGTTAAATTTACCTAAACCTTAGTTCTTAGATAGCTGATGTATATAAACATGAAAACTTGGCTCTGTAAAGCTACTTCGATTGAGCCTGTACAAATAAATTAATTCAAAAAATATATATATTTATTTAACTGATTTTGGGATTTTTTTAGAATTATTGATGTTTAGAAAATCCGCTCTATTACCGTTTTCGTACGAATCGCAATTTTACTTTACCGTTTCCGTACGAATTCTATCTTCTTGTTGAGACTCAAATCGTATTGAAGAATTTCCGAAAAAATCAAATCAGTTTTCTCGGACATATCCTTTCAGATCGCAAAATATTCACGTGGGTTTGTGGAAAATAGCAACAGGAATAAATGTACGAGATCTTTTTGCCTTCTAAAATGATGCGTCGGCGAAAACTACTTTTGGTGCTTTCGGAATTGCAGCAATGCGGTTTGAGCCTTAAGGTTTTGGACGAAAATGAGAATGCAATAATTTGATTTGTACGAACTTATCTGACTGGTACGTAAACGGAAATAGAGGTAAGATACACCGGGGCAAATCGAAATGGTGGGGCATGTTGAAATGGGTATGCTATCTGTAAGCAAAACTGAGTAAATGAATATGTGTTCAAATTTGTATTTTGCAAAAGTGTACAGTGCTTACCTACCAATTTCTATTTGCCCCACCGTTTCAACTTGCCTCGGTGTACCTTAAATATTAATTTAGAAAAAAAAAATCGAATAATTATGCAAGAAAAAGCATGTAGGTACCTTCCGTTTTTGTCCAACCGGCGAAGGAATCGTTTGGACAAGTGTTAATACCAGCGGCTGGATAGTCATGAAGAAAATGAATATATTCTTTGGCTCAGGAAGTACTAGCACACCGGTCCCAAGCTCGGTCCCAAGCTTAATGATTCGCCCTTAATAACGTAGCTCACACCAACACACCCTCAAATCTTCTGTCAAAATAACATAGTGAATCAAAACAAAAACGAATATATTAGTACCGAAAGGTAACGGAAAGCGCAAGAGTTATTGCAAGATGCAGACTGCAAAGTGTACTTCGGAACTAGGGGTTCTACAACAGTGAACCAATTTCAAATCGCTAGTTTTATATTGATTGTTGGTAATACCCCATAGTGTAGGTTCGCCCATTAATTTCAAACTCTACTACAGGAGTTTTGCCACTGTAGAGGTCTGAAAATAACGGTGAACGCTCAAACACATTGATGTCGTTTGAGGACCCTGGCATGCCAAAGAAGGCACATATCCATAGGACATACGACGTCCCTGCTTCCAATACAATGGTGGGCTTTTTGTCCTTTCCCTTGTACTGGCCAGCCCAAGCAGTGGGGTAATTTTTCCATTGCCAGTGGCAGCAGTCCAACGAACCCAACATCCCTGGGAATCCTCGTCTTTTGCCTTCATCCAACAGCCGTTTTACGTCGTCGTGGTTTGGGGATCGCAAGTAGTGTGCTGCAAACATCTTAACAATGTGTTAAGATTCGCGCCGTTGACTCTGACATTCGACCGTATTAGTCGATCGCGTCTGCGGAGGACCCGTAGGCAAACCGACGAATCGCCGAAGTGCACTTTTGGAATGTCGTTAGCCCTAGCTTACCGGTAGCATCAGCTCGTTGCACGAAGTAGGCATTTGCAGCCTGTACGTCCCTCACGATGCGCAGGAACAAGTTTCGACTCATCCGGAAACGTCTGCGAAATTGGTCCTCACTGTAGGCAGGATTATCCAAAAAATAATCGTCTACCAGACGTTGCGCTCCTTCTGGCGCCAACCTGTCAATATTTGGTCGTCTCGTGCCTCTTCCCCCTTTTTCCCGAGTGTTTCCCCCCTCGGGGGGTTTGGGGGGGGGGGGCGGCCGCCTGGGGTGCCCATTCTCTTTTTTTGTTCCTGGGGTCCGGGAGAATAACAAAAAAATTTTCTTTTTTTTTTTTTTTTTTTTTTTTGTTGGGGGGGGGGGTGGTGGTGGTTGTCGAAAAACAATTTTTTTAATTTTTTTTTTTTTTTTTTTTTTTGTGGGGGGGGGGGGTATAAAAATATTTACCCCTATGGCAAGAGCGGGGGGGGGGGGGGGGAAAAAAAAAAAAGAGAGGGGCGCGGCGTTTCGTATAGCAGCGCTCTTCTTTTCCCCCTCTTTTATTTTTTATTTTTATTTTATTTATTTTCGTCAACAGATAAAAATG
The DNA here is from genome assembly GCA_024533555.2 of Aedes koreicus. Classification (NCBI taxonomy): domain Eukaryota; kingdom Metazoa; phylum Arthropoda; class Insecta; order Diptera; family Culicidae; genus Aedes; species Aedes koreicus. Next base: position 407,002 of record JAHHFK020000358.1, read on the forward strand.
TTCATCCCAATGACCCTTTAAAAAATTAAATTACATACGAAAATTAACAAAACTTAACAAAGACATATACGGAAACAACGCTTATTAACATCACGGGATACATTAAAATCAAACACATTATAGCAGCTGTTGAAAACGCGGCACATGCTTTGCACAGGTTCGTGTTTTCCGTAGTTGGTCCTTGAGTGCCGGAACACGAAGAACTGTTGTAAACGGAGATTTCGTCGTCGAGTGTTGATGGTCAAGAGATCCAGTAGAACGGAACAATCAACATTTCCTTGAAGCAGATCACCAATGAAACACGCTTTGGCTACCATACGCCTACCTTCCAACAGTTCCAGGTTGATGAGCTTGCACCGACTTTCATAACTTGGCAATCTGCGAGGGTCTTGCCAGCGAAGATGTCGCAAAGCAAAGCGTATAAACCTTCGCTGAACAGCTTCGATCCTCTGGACTGCGTTTTGGTAGAAAGGAGACCAAACGATGGCACAGTATTCCAAGAAAGGGCGAACCAAAGAGCAGTATAATGCCTTCAGACAGTAAACGTCCTTGATGTTTTTTGCGAAGCGGAACATAAATCCTAGCTGCGAAGAGGCCTTGGAAACAATATACGAAATGTGAACCTTGAACGACAGTTTGGAGTCCAGCATTACTCCCAGATCCTTGACCGTTGTTTCTCGTTTCAAGCGCGTACCTCGAAGGATGTAGTCGTGAAGATACATCGCACGTTTTCGGCCGAAGGAGATAGTTGAGCATTTGGATACATTTAAGGACATTCTGTTGATTCGGCACCAGTTATCGAACACTTGCAGTTCCTGCTGAAGAAAGTGGGCGTCTTCCGGACATTTTATAACGTAGTACAGCTTCAGGTCATCCGCGTAGGATAATTTCAGGCATTTGAGGACCAAGTTCACGTCGTTCATATATAGCAGGAAAAGGAATGGGCCGAGGTGGCTACCTTGAGGAACGCCGGATGCTACCGGAAAGCTAGATGAGGCGTAATCGACAATCATCACGGACATAGTTCTACCAGTCAGGTATGAACGGAGCCAGTTCAACAATTGATCGTGAACCCCCATATTGCCGTATTTAGAAATGGCAATCTGATGGTTCATTTTATCGAAGGCCGCAGAGAGATCTGTGTAAATGGCGTCTACTTTATGACCGCGTTCCATTTCGCGCATGATGAACGATGTAAATACGGTTAGATTGGTCGCCGTCGAGCGCTTGGGCACAAAACCGTGTTGGTCTGGAGAAATAGTCTGTGAATAGTCATTGACCAGCCTTTGGAGAACAATTAGTTCAAATAGCTTGGATACAGAGCTTAGTGCAGCAATCCCACGATAGTTGGCGACGGACCGTTTGCATCCCTTCTTGTGTATTGGGAATACAAATGACTCTTTCCAGCATTCAGGAAACTCGCCGGAAGTTACAGACAAATTGAACACCGTAGCTAGGGGCGCAGCAAGCGTGTTTAGGCAACGCTTCAGGACAATTGAAGGAATACCGTCAGGACCGCATCCAGTTGAAGTTTTCATCTGCTTCCCGGCTGAAATCACCATATCAATATGAATAGTGAAAGCAGAGCCAAATACAGACATGCGGGGAACATTGCTAGTAGCCGATTCGAGGCTCTCGGCGTCCAGAATTTCGTCGCAGAAGACACTGTTGAACTGCGTACGGAACAAGTTGGTGATATCCACGATAGTGTCAGCTTCAAGAGTGCCATCAGTCATAGTAGAGGGTAAGCCGGTTTCTTTCCGTTGTTCGTTCACAAACCGCCAGAAGCTTTTCGGGTTCGTTTTGAGACGACTCTGCAATTGAAACTGATGGGCGTTGTACAAGCTGTTATTGAGGTATTTGTAATCGTCGTTGGCGAGAGCGTAGTTTGCCCTCGTGGAATCGGTGCGATATCTGCTGTGTTTCCTTAAAGCAGCCCTTTTAACTCGTTTCAAGTGTTTGAGGTCAGAGTTTGACCAGGCAGGTTTGGGAGGCTTACGGTTGATTTTCTTAGGCACGAATTGATCGACGGCGTAAAGCAAAATACAGCACATAGTCGAAGCAGCAAAATTTGCATCCCCGTTTGCAAGAGTCGTGTTCCAGTCCACGTCGGCGAGAAAGTTGTTCATTCCCTCGTAGTCAGCATGGTTGAAGTCATAATAAACATTTTCGAAGTTGTCATGGAAGCTGTACTCAGGATTTAATTCCAGCGTCAGTAGCAGAGGGGAATGGTTTCTGCAGCTTTTGACAAGTGGTGCTGGAGCTTGAATGACAGAACATCTTCGACCCAGTTCTTCAGTAATGAAGCATAGATCCAGCAAACGATTGTTGTTATTCGGAATGCCGTTAACTTGCCGAAGTCTTGCGGTAGAATAAGCATCAAGCAAGAAGAGAGATGCTGGTCTGAATGACGAACATGAAGTATCTGGATAGTGGAAGCCGTTGGTATCAACATGCCATGAAATCGTGCTGAGGTTGAAATCTCCCACAACGACGATGTTGTCGCTGGGTCCCATTTGTGACACGATCCAATCCAAAGAAAGAGTGTGCTTATCGATGAGGCTGCTGTCGTTGACACGATCAGGTGGGATATACACAACGCACATAAACAATGTTCCGGTTTTGTTGGTTATTGCCACCCAGAGATGCTCAACCGTTGAGTTTTCGGGAGGCTTCAGGAGGCGAGATTTGAACGTTGAGCGCACGGCAAGAAGGACTCCACCACCAGATTTCTTGTTGCTGTTGAGCGGCGATCGATCTAGTCGGTACACATCGTACGTGTCGTCGAACAGTTGCTTCGATAATGTGTTGCTGTTTAGCCATGTTTCAGTGAAGGCGTAGATATCGTAGCATGCGTCACTGCATGCCAATTGGTACTCGGCGAGCGAACTGTTAATGCCTCCTACGTTCTGGTAGTACAGAAGGGCTTTCGATAAGGAGGCAACGGAATCGGCCGGTATCGATCTAGAAATGGAAACAGCATCAGGCCGGGCGACGTCATTAGAATAAGAATACTTGCCTTGAATGGCAGCTTGGAGAGCCCTGTCCCCGTCGCAAGACCCAGGGCCGGGACGACTTTGACGGCTGGAACGGGCAAATACAGCGTCACTGATACCGGTAGTGGGCACATCTGGGCTAGGAGGGTCCAGGGCCTCCATATTGCTTTGTGACGTGCGTCCCAGACCGGTTGAACTGGCGGTCGATGTGTGTTGATGATGAGCAAAACATGTTAGGTGATGGGTATGTAGCGGGCTGGTTGGGCATAATAGCGGTGAATTACTGCAAGCATCAGCATGCGAGGAAGCGGCACTAGAAATCGGGAAAGCATCAGGAGCAGAATACCTTGGATAACACACATACTTGCCTGGAAGTTCAGGTTGGGAGACCCTCCCCCTAACTCCGACCACAGGACCGGGATGGCTGGGATGGCAGGAACAGATGCAAGATAGATGATGAACATCGATTGGCACGGCTGGGTCGGAGCGGTTGAGGGCTCCCGTAATGCCTTGCAGTGTGCATCCCGGTTTTGTGAAAGTTATGGTATCCAACGTAGGATGAAGACGGTGGTTTAATTCAAACGAGGTGTTTTTAGAAACCCCTGTCCGGATTTCTTGTCTTGGTAGTTGACAAATTCCCGAAAGAAGATCCCGTCTGGCCATGTGTCGGCACTGAGAGCCACTTCACGGTACTTTTCGTCGACCCCAATTTTAAACGAAATGAATCGCATAGCCGTTAGATCAGCGTCTTTCTTCACTAACTTTCTAACCTCGATCGGTTCGTCGCAAGGTATACATTCAGTGGCTAAAGCAAGAATATCATCCTCCGTTGCACTGACTGCAATGCGAGACAGAAATATCCAACATTTTTCTGGTTCTGGGGGAACAGTTGCAACCGATGGAATGTTCGCAGATGGCTTTTTTGTGCCGCGCGATAAACTAGGCTGATCGGGTGAAATTAATCCTGCTGCGCCAAACGATCGTTTGTTGCCTTTCCGAGCCAGACTAGGCCAACCGGATGATAAACCGGGTGCAGCGGGAGTAGTAGGGGCAGCAGCAGGAACAGCAGAAATTTTCGTGGCCAGAACTTCGACTTGCTCCCTGTTTTTTTCTAACTCTGTTCTAACTCCCTCCAGAGCTGAACGATGTGTTTCGCTCAGATTTTGTAATGCCTCCGTTAACGCCCCAAAAGCGTCCCGAACGTGCTTCGAGTTCATAATTCCGGAGCAACTGTTGCAAAACCAGAAGAGATTAGGTTGTTCGCTGATTAAATCCATGTTTGCACGGGATAAGGAGACGCAATCAAGATGAGCAACTTTTTCACAAAAACCCTGGCATTTAATAAATTTTAGGGTTTTCACCGGTTCAGAGCACTGTAGGCAGCTTAATTCCATTCTGGAGCTTTTTTTCGAGATAACAAGCACCAGCGGATATGCAACACGCAAGGCGGTTGAAGTCGTTTGTTATGGCAGGGAGTTGTGTGCAATTTACAGTGCCGTTAATGACAACCAGATGTCGCTTCGAGAAAGAAAAAAATGCGTGGGGAGGTGATAGGCAGAAACTTTTGTTGCAACCGTCACACTAAACACTACACTTAGCAATCAAAATAAATGCACTTCGAGTTTGCGAAATAACAGAACGACACCAGCGCGACGATACAAATCGATAGACGAAACGATTAACAAATAAACGCCGATTTTAAACACAAGGAATATTTAGAAAAAAGGTAAACAAAATGACGATGAAAAAACCGTATTCCGTATCGACAGATAGAGTTACCAGAAAAAAATCCTTTTAAAATAAAATTTTCGGGGTTTTTTTTTAAAAAAGTTTTTTTTGGTAAAACAAAAAAATTTTTTTTTTTTTTTTTTTGAAAACACAAAGCGGGTTGTTTAAAAAAATTTTTTTTTTTAACAATTTTTTTTTTTTTTTTTTTGAAAAAAAATTTTTTTTAAAATTGTATGGTTTTTTGTGGAATGTTTTTTCCTCCCCGCGTTTTTTTATAAAAAAAAAAAAAAAAAATGGATTTGTGGGGGGGGTTGTGGGGGGGAATTTGAAAAAAAAGCTGGTTGTGGATGAATTTAAACATACGAAGTTATTGAAATCGTTTCAGCTGTGTGATGCAGTACCCAAGTAACCACAAGCATTATATGATTGCACTTATCCAACCCAAAATCAACATCATTAATGCGGGACCGCATTTATTCGACATCATTAATGCGGGATCGCATTAATTCAACAGTTGTCAAGTAATGAGCGTTAGATTAGATTTAAGAATGTAGTGATGCATTACCAATGCAATAATGCTACTTTAGCAATGTCTTATGGCATTACAAAAGATATAGCATTAGTTCGATCTTATGGCTGGCCCACAATTGATACGTTGCGGATGCGTTTGCGTGGATTTGACAGTTTTCCCATAGGTTTTCTGTCAAATTTACGTCAACGCATCCGCAACGTATCAATTGTGGGCCAGCCATTAGTGGGGCCCTTTTCAGCATTATTCAAACTTCAATGATGCACTAGATGTAATGCATATGCCCTATATATGCATGCTATTATAGCCTCGTGGTTACTTGGGTAATTGGTAAGTTCCTACACAGAAAAAAATCTTGTAGTAGAAACTAACATTTTTCCTGACCACGCCTATTTTCAAAACTACCATGAAATTTCAGTCAAATTTACTACGTTTATGGTAAAACCTTCAACATTTGTGGTATATTTGACAGACCTCATATTGATATCAACCGCACCATGGTTGATCTAATTGCAGCCAATGTAAAATCAAACGCATTTATAGTCAGCTGAAAATTGTTGGTGTTTGCGCATAATTTAACCCTCGAAATGGTAGTTTCAACTGCGGTTTTTTTGTGTGTATAAATTTACATTTCGAGGGTTAAATTAAGCGAAACACCAACAATCTTCAGCTGACTATACATGCGTTTGATTTTACCATGCCTGCGATTAGATCATCCATATCAATATGAGGTCTGTCTGTCTGTTGATATCAATATGAGGTCTGTCAAATATACCACAAATGATGAAAGTCTTACCATAAACGTAGAAAATTTTATTGAAATTGCATGGTAGTTTTAAAGATAGGCATAGTCGGGTATAATGGTAGTTTTTACTACAAGATTTTTTTCCTGTGTATTAATTATGTTCAAAATTCTAATTTTTTGGCTTGTTTCAGTGAACTCAAAATTTTGAAATTCATCGAACAGATGGAGGTGGAAGAGCTGATACAGCAGCCATTTTTGACGGAAAGGACAAAATGCATCCATGGTATAAACGCACGGAGAAAAAGTTTGGTAAGTAAACCATAATAATTCTTAGTCATCAAATCAGCAATCTTCTTTTTCATGATCTAGCATTGTCCTCCGTTGGTTGAATCCGCAATTCAGGTAATCTGTGTTAACGCATTATTTAGGTATGTGCACTTTTGAGCGATTATCGGTACTTTCTAACGATCTTTAAGTATTCTCATCTTAGCGTGTAGGTGGTGTGAAATAAATCTAGGGTTTTTTTTAACGTAGGACTACGTTTCTCTTTTCTATTTTTTGAACGCTCATTACTGTCGTTTGACTGAACAGAATGCCTTCATTAATACACCATTTGATCAGAAAAACTTACGAATGTTTTTGATTGAAATTTCAATTAAGTGCTATCAGTATAAATAGTTCAATTATTAACTTAAACATGACCTATTTATGCTCCCATACAAATCTGCATACAAACAGGTTGAAAATGTGGTTTTCCCTCTCCCGGTCCTCAAAAAAGGGTAACAAATTGTCTTCTTCTTATTTCACTAGGTTTCATTTCATGTATGGCTGTATTCATAGCCACACCCCTCAGTTGCAAATTTATTTTGCTTTGTTGCCGGTGTCTGGTTTTATAACTTAAGCCCACCCCCTCTTGTGAAATTCGGTTCGTTCGGCATGTGTGTCCCTCTCTTTTTTTTGAGGCAATGCTATTAACACCAGTATAAAGCACACGATTTGAACCAAAATGATTGCATTCGGATATTCAAGTTCGTTTGAGCAGCAGGTACGGTTGTGTTTTTCGGTTTCTCGTTTTCTCGCGATTGTGCGTCTGGCTCGAAAATTATCGCTTGCGCTTGCTCATCGGCAAAAGGAAGGGCTGCAATGTTTTACAAGTTTCCCCGCTTGACCTATTGCTGTCATAAAAATCAATAATCCGCGCGGGCGGCTTCCGCTCCGAAGCCGAACTTCCAAGCGGAAAACGACATTTGTGACAAGTTGATTACTAGAATCATCCCAAGTATCTTGCCGTCGGCCATTCACAGCGACTAAACTACTATCTAGATTGAATCAAAAGGCCAATTAAATTTTACAATAAAGAAGTTTGTGTTTAAGTGGAATGCGCGTGATTTATCCTAAACAACGTTTGTATATTATCAAAAATAGTACATTTTGGATTGTTAGAGGAATTCAGTCGACAGTAGTAAATCCGATAGAAATGTTTCATTAAACCCAAATGATTTTTTTTATTAAACTGAACTGAAAAAGCAATGGCTCGAGTTGTAGAAAATTTCAAAAGAAATTTCAAAAGGTGTCAAAGCAAAATATTAAAAACATTTTATTATAATCCAACTAAATGTGATATGATATGTATAGATTTGACGATACCATTATTACTATACACCAACGCGGTCCTACGTGAACCTCGCGGTTATATCCCTGATATAACTCACCTCAATTTTTGTATCTACAATTGAGAGATTCTCCCCGGGCTCGCTCTCTTTTTTTTTCATAAACCTTTTCCTTTTTTGTTTTTTTTTTTTTTTTTGTGGGTGAGCGGTTTGTGGTGTTTTGTTGAAAAATCTAAATTTTTTTGGGGGGTGAAGGGGGGGGGGGGAGGGGGGGGGGATGTTTTTTTTGTTTGGTAAAAAAAAAAAAATTTTTTTTCCATAAGGGGGTAGTATGAAAGGAAAAGAGTGCGATAATGTAAAATAAATTTTAATAAATTTTAATATTATTTTTTTTTTTTTGGGATATAGGTGGAGGAAATATAAATTTTTATTTTTTTTTTTTTTTTTTTTTTTTTTTTATTGAGTTTTTGTTTTTTGTTTTGTATGTATGTATGTATGGTAGCCACCATCCCTTCTAAGACCTTGTCATGTATGCAGCTCCACTTAATAGCAAGAACAAATTGAGTTACCGGTTTGCATTCACAGTAACGCTGTATGAAGGGCCAAAAACGGTGGGGCGGACCCGTAAGCAGAGACACTTACGCGAAACCCGCGGGAACATAAGAATCTCCTTCCAACGATACGATCCAACAAATCGAATAACCCAATTCGCAATACTCATTAAGCTTTCTACGGGATGGCTTGTTAATAAGGGCGCGTCACTCTCACTGAAATTGTTGGAGTAGAATTCACAGCACCACAATCGAATCGGTAGGATAAAGAAAATGATACTGTTTGTTCCCTCCTAGACGCCGGTTGTCATACCACTCCATTGTCCAATTCCAGCTTGAGTGATACCCTGATGCTCCCTCCCTTCCCAATATATATTAAATGTCATATAGTAATGTATAAAATATAGTGAATTGATATTATAATTATAATAAATATAGCGAATGAATATTATAATGACAAATAATATAGTGAATGAATATAAGAATGAAAATAATAATTCCATTTGTGGACCTGAAAGTTTAGACAATGTATCTGCGAGAAAAAAAAATTGATTTAAAATTATCTCATCAAACTTGGAATATCCATGGATAATCTGAAATTATATAGCAATACAATAGTAAACCTAAAATTTCGATGTGCTGTTCCGTTTCCTTGCAATAATTTATGTAGTGAGTCTCATCGGAAATAGCGATTTTAATTAAATGAATTTAAATGCAATTATGTCACATCATTTAATATCACAACATAAAATAATAAACTGACGTTAAAATATAAAATAATAATACCAGCAAGCCAGTAAACTATAGTAGAATACATATATCCGTAACTAATCTGACCATCCACTCATCGAAAGACTGTTGCAGTTTCTATTGAAATAAGATCTACTAAGATTAGTATTTGTTTTCACAATAATAGTCAGAGAACATAATAAGCGTAGGTACAAGATATATATGACATCTACTGGTATGTTACTGAAAATAAAAATTAGATGTGTATTAATATCATAATAATATTAGAAAAACTGAAGACAGCAAATAAAAAGGCGAAATAAATTTCATATGAGTATGAATCTTACTGAATCTTAATAAAACTAAAATAAAAAATTAGGAAATTGAATTTTTCTATAGCTCTTGTACACCCATAAATGATTCCTCATGTCTGTGAAATAGGAAATGAATGATTGTAAACTGTTAGGTTTTGAATTAATGTATATTTCTGATGAAGAAGGAAAGTGCTGTTTTAAGTAGAATTTTTCGAATATGATCCTTTCTAAAAAAAAAAACATTAAAAACCTTCCTATCTTTTCAAATACATAGCGTAGGTTAGATGAGCTATAACTGACAAGGATGCATAAATGCGAAGCTGAAAATGACTTATAAAAAAGCATACAAAATGCAGTGAATGGATGTTATAACATAAAACGATAATAATTTCATTTGTATTTACGTGTCTGCAGATTGTGGTCCTGCTGCAATTGTATACGGACCCGCACATCCACCATGAACCTGAAAGCTTAGATAATGTATCATGGCCACCAGAAAAAAAAATTGATTTTAAATTATTTCACAAAACTTGGGATATCCATGGATGATCTGAAATTGTATAGCATATAAAGAATAATGAACCTAAAATTTCGATGTGCTGCTCTGCTAATAAATGTGATATAACCACAATGGAACTGACTCTTAGCTTCGGATCATGATCCCTACTGAGCCCTTGCGGCACGTCAAGCCGGCCAGTTCAGCGCAAGGGATGTAGTTTTATTATACAGAATGCTTAAAAAAAGACATGCAATAAAAAAATTTTTCCTTGGGTTAGGTTTTTAGGGACTAAGAAGAAAAAAAAGGTAAGGATTTAGAAAATAATTTTTTGTAAAAAAAAAAAAAGGAATCCAAGTAGAGCTCAAGTGAGATTAAACATCGTAGTATCTAAAACTGAAATTGGTAATAACTTTCTGGCTATTTTTCAAACTAGAATTGGCCGGTATCGTCATTATCGCTGATTTTCTGCTCTCTTTATAACCAATTACTTTGCTTAAACAGCTCGAAAAATCATTTTTCAAGAGCACCTTCTACGACGTTTAACCTCACTTCTGCCTTACCTGTATTCCTCCATTACAGGAATATTTTTTCTGCATCGACCCAACATTTTGACACGTTCATTATTTTGCTCCGGATAGATGCCGCTAGAATTGAAGATCTAGCAGAACAAAAGCAAAAGTTATTGCTTCATATATTGGGACAATGAACTATTTATTGAAAGATTAATGAGAAAAATAATTACGTTTTCGCTAAGAAAAACATGGCGACCCCGTTTCTGCAATGACGAAAGTTTTATTCAATTTTGGGTAAATAATAACGCCCAATATTAAAAAATGAACATTACCCAAATGTCAGTGAAAATTACTGTTGATTATCGTTTAATTTCACCGCTATTTTAGGTATTGTCAAAAATATTTAATTTTAGGTCAAATAAATACCTAATCTTAGCGTGTAGCGTCATCATGCCAACAAGCGAGTCAACAAGACGTCTCAATAGCTGAATGTACAGCAACTTATTGTTACAAACGTCAGCAAGAAGAAAGGCAATTCTAACAAAATATCATTCAAGCCAAAACAAACGTCTTGCCAGCTCAGATAAGCGCATCATAACACTAATCATGGTGGACGAGTTTAAAATAAAATAAAGAAATTCAAAGCATACCTGGAATTGAATTATTAAAATCAACCAGAATTATTTTTAAAACAAATCCAATATTATTTTGAGTAAAAATAAAATATTTGATTCAAATAACGATATGCTACATTCAAATAAAAATATTTTTGAATCTAAATCCAGTCGTATGGAAGCTTGATAGTAAAAAAAAATAAAAAATTTGCTTTGAAACTAATGACGCTTTTATTTGATTTAGAGAAAATTGCAACTAGACCCTGAGTCAAAAATATTTTTCTTTGACTTTAAAGTGATTTAGTTTTGAAATAAATATCTATTTCTCTGCGTGTTGATGTTATGATGATTGTTGGCATTGTTACTGCTATTTTTTGCTAGATTCGCTAGAGGCTGTTTCTTCTTCTTTTCAGTTTTTCAAGCCAATTTCTGCTGATTTAAACGACACAATTTTCGAGCATCATATTCACTCCAATCCGCTTTCCACACCTTCTTCGTTCCCAAAAGTCACCACCATGAGTCATCGGCGTCGTATTTGTTGTTTTAATTCAATTCTTTAGCCAGGCTGGGAAATGAATTGAGTGACGGAGTTAAAAGTGCATTGGTGTGTGCTTTCTCATGTCTTGGTATTGCGTTTATGTTCGCAGTCAGTGCTTTTAGCTCGTCCAAGATATCAAACTCTAGCATAGAGTTGCTATGCATATTAAAACTGGCTGTCGTTTCTACGCTCAGCTGATTGAGCTGACTTATCTCATTGATGATATTTAGCATCTCCTTTTTATCACCTGCTAAAATATGCATTGTGGACGTCATTGCTGAGTCAACTAAAATTAAAGTGATTTTTCAGCATCGTTATACTTCCAGTCAAACTACTGTTTCTGTTTATTGAGGACAGCTCATTCTTTATGTTAGCAAGAATAACTTACATACTCTAAATTGCTTCCGATACTAAATTTGGATTTTCCTGGTGGAGAGCAAGCCGATGCATAACTTCCGTGTTTTCACTTATTAGCTAAGCCAGGTGCTTTTGTTGTTGTGCAAGTACTTTGAACTCAAAAGTTGCGGTTACCAGAGTTTAGGATGAATAACAACATGGTAGCACAAATAACGACGGATCAATAGCTTTTTTTTTATCTTTTTTTAAGTTCCGAAGTGAGCCTCGGGGAACTTCCACACCCACACAGGCAGCATGACATTGCGCGTGCATCCAATACACGTCCACATAACCTAATCGACAGACGAGTCCAACAAGCACACTTCACACTTCAATTTTGACAAATTTTTAAATATACGGCACCGGCAAATAGCACGCAAGAACAAAAAGAAATGTAAGCAAAAATTAATAAAACAAAACGCGAGTGGTCGCAAACGATTCAAAATTGCGTCTTAACTGATCGACGATCACTTATCAATCAATTATTTCAAACAAATATAATGAATTAAGTTAGCAACAGAGATTCAGCTTAGCTGTTTTATCTTTCATATGAAATACTTATCGTAAAATTTCTGTGGGCCAAAAAGGAGATATTATCGTTCAAAATTTCCAATTAACGCGGTCGATTTCAGAAATTTTAGAACGGCGCCCCTATAAAGAAATAGAAAAGAGAGACGTGAGTCCTACGTCGGAAATTTCTCTTGACCCACTCAACCAATTTCTTAGATTAGTACATAAGAGAAAGTAAAATTAATATAGTTGATTAATAAATTAATAAATACATTTTAGTCAAATCTTCACAAACCAGTACATATTTGAAAATCCTAACATTTTAGTTTCCACCCAAGGAATTATAAATTGTTCCAAAAATGGCTGTTGCGAGGAATAAGCGGGCTGTATTAATTTGATTTTTACAAAGAAAAACGTGTTTGATCTTGACTGATCGTCAATCGATCTGCTGAATTGCTTGCCACTTGTTCCGAGGTTGAAGAGTGGCCTCTCTCCATCGTGCCCATATATAATCTACGTAGCGCTGGATGCGTTGCCATCTGTCCAGGCTGCCTTCCTTGATGTGGTGAACATCTGGTTCCGGTAGCAGATTGAGTGACTGGTTGATGATGAGTGCCCTGGTGTAAGGGCTTCACAAGGGTCCTTCGATGAGGAATGCTGGCACAAAGGACGCGAATTCAAACACGCCTCGATTTGCGATAATATGGTCGAAAGGCTCTCGTATGTCAGCGTCGTGTTTCCGAGTACAGCTCGGAGATGCTTTTACAAGCTCTTCATCGCTGCCTCCCAAATTCCTCCCATATGGGGGGCAGACGGAGTGATGAACGTCCATTTTACCTTCAAATCCGGCAGGTACTGGCTCACAGCCTCGTTGAACTCCGGTGATTGCAGGTGTTCTTGGATGCTTCGATCTGCACCCACGAAGTTAGTTCCGTGGTCAGACCAGATTTCGCTGCAAAGTCCACGACGACCACAGAAGCGCTTGAAAGCAGTCAAGAAGGCACTTGTGGACAGATCTGAAACTGCTTTTAGATGTACTGCCTTCGTTGCAAGGTAAAGAAAAACTGCTACGTAGCCCTTTGTATACTTAGCTGCTCTAAGATTGGAGGTGCGGAGAAGGATCGGGCCAGCATAGTCCACACCACAATGCACGAACGGGAGAGCCGGAGTCGTCCGGACTGAAGGCAAGCTTCCGATTAGTTGTGTTGCAGTTTTTGCTTTCAGTCGACAGCAGTTCGTGCAGTTCGCCACAAAGCCACGTATCACTGTTTGGCAGCCAACGATCTAATATCTCTGGTTGAGTGTTGCGGTCATCAGAGTTGGCCCTACGTGCAAACTTCGAAGGTGTACTTCTGACAGAAGCTGCTTGGTGTACCGGTGCCCCTTCGGTATAATAACTGGATGGCGGACGTCATACGGTTGGTTGGAATTGTGGAGATGGCTACCAACATCAGCATCGATTAATGGAAACATAGTCTTTAATTTACTATTGCCTGGAAGCGAAGTGTTCTTGACCAAACAATCAATATTCTTTTGAAAATAGTAATGTAGAGCTGCTCGCACCAGTTGCAAGCATGCGTCGTTGATTTCCTTCGGGGTGAGCAATCCCTCCAGCCAGGCCATTGTGCGGTTTATCCAGCACCAAATACGCCGAATGTGAGCCAGATCGGAGTAACTATTGAGAAAAGTAAGTGTTTTGTGGCCACCTTTAGGTGCTGGTACGGTGGTAGCAAAGAGACAGGTAGCCGCCATGCGTTGCTTTAGTAACTCGATGTCTCGTTATATTCTGTTTCGGAGAGCCAGGTGGGGCCCCTCCACCATAATGGATGTACCAAAAGTTCCGAAGGTGTGATGCCTCGTGAGGCACAGTCGGCCGGGTCATCTGCTGATGACACATGACGCCAGTGCTTCCTGGACAGATGTTGCAAGATCTTGGAAGTGCAATTGGCCACAAACGTTTTCCACTTTCTTGGCGGTGACGAGAGCTAGTGAAACACAATCTCCGAATCGCTCCACGCAAACAATTTCACCTCCAAATGTGAGAACGAATCCGTTACCTTGATTATCAAGTCGACGAGTAGTTCGGCTGTTAGTAGCTCCAGGCGTGGTAGTGAAATTTGAAGGATGGGAGCCACCCTGTTCTTAGCCACCACCAAATTAGTTACAATTCTTCCTTCTTAGTTCACAGAGTGTGCGTAAACGACAGCAGCGAACGCGGCTTCGGAGTCGTCCACGAATCCATGAAGTTGGAGTTTACCTTGATAATGCGGAATCCATCTCTCGATCAGAATCCTCTCGATATGGTGCAGCGTTTCCTTTAATTCGATCCACTCCCCTAGGATGAAGGCTGGAAGTGGATCGTCCCAACTCAAGTCATAGAGCAACAGGTGTTGGAACAATATTTTCATTCGAATGATCACCGGTGCAATCCAGCCGAGAGGGTCGAAGAACTTTGACGAGTCGGACAGCAGTTGACGCTGTCGATATCGAAGGTGAGCTTGAAACTGAAAACGTCCTCTTGAGGTGTTCCCAGTGCCTTGACCGAGTCATCTTCCGTTTATGTTAGCGGAATGGGTTCACTTTTAATGGTGTCGCACTCCAATAGATGCGGTTTATTTGTGCTCCATTTTCGCATTTTCCAGCGCTTCCGAGCACATGGATGATTTCGTTAAGGAGAAATTTAGCTTCGTCGGTGGAATCCGCCCCGAGAGCAGGTCATCCATATAAAAGTTTTTGGAAATCCTCTTGGCTGCCAGCGAGTGTACACACTACGATTGTGGTGCAATTCTTCACAATGTGAGTTGCTCTGAGGCAATAAAAGCAAAGCTTAGCTTTCTGGGCGAATTCTCGTCGATCGTTTACCGGAATCCCTCTGAAGCCGGGGCACTGGTATATGGTGTGAAACTATGAGCACTGCGGGCAGGATTGCTGGGTACTTGCATTAAAGCTTTGGACAATTTTGCTTGATGAAGCAGTCTTCGTGTTTTGGTCCATCCGCCGGTCTTGCTCCTTCTTAATCATACTGTCAGTTCCCTTCTTGGAAGAGGATGCGCAGGTTTCCATGGCATCGCATCTTCGCTTGACGAACGTCACAAAATCCTCCACATCGACGAGCTTTCGTGCCCACAACGAACGGGTTTCACGGTCGAGTTTCTCCAACAGCAAATGTATCAACCACGGGTCACGGGATTCGTACGGTTCGCCTATAGCCTGGAGCTGTCGTACAATTTCATCCGAGGTCGATGCAATTTAACGGAGCCCCACGAGTGTCGGCGCAGTAACCGGTGGCTGGTCTATAAACTCCTTGACAAGTGCCGTGACAGTATACTTCTTCTTATCGTTAATCTCTTTCAGTTTGTCCAAAGCTTCTACGTAATTAGCATCGGTGATAGTGAACGCACTAGCCAACTTCTTGGCTTCTCCATCCAGGTGTGAGAGCAAGTACTGCAGCTTCACGGAATCCTTAATGTTCCTCGAATGAATGCAGGTTTCGAACAGGTCCTTGAAGGAAGCCCATTGTTTTCGGTCGTCGTTGAAGACTGGTAGCATGAAAGTTGGTAACCGCACTTCGCGCGGAACTTGGCCTCCGGTCGCGTGAGCGTCAGCGATCGGACGGGAAATGCACACGGAACCAACGTGGCCAGCCAACTGCGACACATTATTCGAGGCTGCAGGCTGTGTCCATCAGCAATCGTTATGACTCTATCAGCAACATGATTGCATCCTTCAGTGGTTGAACGATTGTTGCTTCGCTGCTTCCTTGGGGGTTATGTTCACCGAGTGGCATGATGTAGCGTTCTTTAACAGTGTAATACATTTCCTCGAATTCCAACCGATGATTGAAAATCGAGCTGACTTCTTCGAGCGCTTGATACTGCTCTTCCACTTCCGATTGCACTTTGTCGAACTGATCAAAGAGATCTGTAAGTTAATTCAAGCGTTCCTGGATCTTGCCGGCAGGAAGCTGTCGTCTTTCTACCGCATTCACCTTATTCTGCTCCCATTTCATGCGCTGGAAAAGCACATCGCGATGTTTTCGAATTGCTTCTATTGCGGGTCGAAAATATCCGGCGACGAAGGTCCAAAATGTTGCGAGGGAATCGGAATATCGAATAAAATGCGGCGAATTAATTCAAAGAAAAGCGGACTGTATTAATTTGATTATTACAAAGAAAAACGTGTTTGATCTTGACTGATCGGCAGTCGAAAGTTCTCGATACGTTGTTGTTACTCGTCAATGTTGGTAGCACCGGGAGATGAGGAAAGTGACAGCTGGTTGTGCGAGCAGTATGATTGTTGGTATGATCACGCACCAACAGAATAGGGATAGACTCCACGCGAACAATGGCGAAATTAATTATGATTTTATGAGGTAACCTACCCAAAAATGTTTTGTTTATTTTACCATATCTCTTGTGGGGGTGTTTGGGAAATGGCAAATATACCCGACAAGACCAACAACCTGGAGTAGGTCATTTGAAAAGTCCATTTTTTTTTCTTTGTAACACCGTGTAGTCTACTGGCGTATTTGTCAGTGGGAATCTTCGGATACCTGATATAATCGATAATAAAACACGAAACAATTATTATGCTTATGCAGTGCGTATTACTTTGTACTGAACTTACGAATAAATGACAATAGTTGTTAATGTTTATGTTAATGATTTTGCTCATCGAAGCAGTGCTGCCAGTCTTACTGCACGGTGTACAGCCTTCAACGCCTGCGACGTCAACAGCATCTGTGTCATGACGCTTTCCAAATGTTTGGTGATTCATTAGCTTTAAGCGGACGAACACATGTTTCTACTTCATGATTATGTTCATGGTAAAATGAAGCATTCCAGCTTATATACATACTGTACCTAATCGCGCACTATAAATTCAGACAATGGTTATGATTTTATGAATGTGCTATTCCAGCTGGGTTCAAATGTACTTTTGGTATGCATCACTTGCATCTTTAAATCCAGATCTTCCCTGGACCTGGTAGTTGGAATCAAACTATCAGAATGTTATTTTAATTCCCTCTATGATCACATGATGCAAGGGTATTTGAAAAATATCAACAACAAAAACTTCATCAAGATAACCTTGTTTCAGGTTACAACTCTGCAGTATAAACAAAGCATAAAACTTTAATTTTTTTATAAATGCTTCCCACGCGTTTATCCATGAGGCCATGGTGTTTGTTTACATTGCTCGATTGGACTTCGTTTTCGATTGGTACTTTCAACCTTTTCTCTGAGCTGGCATAGAAGAGCTTAAACATAATTTTTCTTTACTTTCCTGACCAGAAATTAAAGGCAGGGTATACGGTAAAAAAATAGCTAATTCGACTGAATAAATCACCTCAAATTGTTTACTGAGCCAAACCACCAACGGTATACGCCACAACCGTTGCATGATCCAACTTACCAGGAAGAGAAGAAAATGTACTTCCTTCTACCATTCTCTTGCGGGCCATCTTTTGTTGAAGTTTTGAGTATTCTACTTCTTTTCGGAAACCATCCTTTCCAATAATAGTCTTATAATAGACCTCTCGTTGCTCCAATAACTGTCTTTTAGCAGACGTAATACATGTTACAAAATCAATTAACAATTGACACAGCTGTTTGGCAGAGCTGCATGGTCTCAAGGCTCCGTTTATTCCGTACATAAGAATATCAGCCATCCGTAGCATTGTTAACTGATGCCGCTGTGTACCAGTCACTAAGGGTAATGCGGACTTTCTAGGTGACTCTCTAGTTTTTAATTGTCTTGGTTCAATAAATGTCTTCGCTCTTGTGTATGTTCGTCTGGAAACATCATCTGATAGGTCTTTTGCAACAGTGCGGTTACAAGATGTTGAATTTTGAATATTCAAGGATATTTTTGTTGATGTCGCTTTAGAATTGGGTTCTGGAAATTCTTTTCGTCTGGATATAATACTACTTGAATTTTTACTATGTCTTCTTGTAGGAAAGTCAGATTGACATGGTTGTGGAGGCCGAAAGGGCTGTATTCTATGTGTCAAAGGTTCCGCAAATCTTCCAACAACCGGATCAAAATTATCACTTATACCATCTGATGTAAGGAACACAATGTCATCGTTATCTAAATCTGTCATGGACAGCGTAAGATTATTCATTTCTGGATTTTTACCATTCACAGGACCTAGAGCTCCCAGAGCGTCTCGCATATCTCGCAGTGAATTAACATCGTGTGAACCTGTAAAATAAAATAAGCATTAAATCATAGCCATATTTAAATATTATTTTTTCTGTTAGTCTTAATAGGGTAAATGTTTCCATAATAATTCACCCAACTCCAAAACACTGAATTTTAACGTGGATGGTTTCAAAGATAACATAATGCAAAAAGAAACACGACTTCAATTTTTCTCATATATTGTGCAAGAGTCAACATCTGCATAAATTAAGCCTGCCATCTGTTGAGAAAAAAGCTCATAAAATTGAACTTTTGAATAAAAAAGATTTATCGTGTATGTCCGAGATCATGTACACGGAGAATATCGAAAATGCTTACATAGGCGTAGCCAGGATTTCGAATAGGGGGGGGGGGGGGGGGGGGCAAGCAATTTTTTTTAGAGACAGAGAGAGAGAGAGAAGAGAGAGAGAGAGAGAGAAACTCTCTTGAGAGAAATTGATTTGTACTTTTCAAGAAACTTCCTTCGTATTCAATGTCACAATGCTATTACATAACTGTTAAAAGCACGAAGCATTAGTTGACACAGAAAGAACACTCGTTCATTGTACGAAAACCATACAAAATGCTACGAATATTTTGTTATCAATAAGAAGGCATGGTTACATGATTGACTGACAAAACTTCTATATCGACTCAGTATGTAATTGAAAAAAAAAGCGCAAACCACGAAGAGTTGTTCAGATTTTTTTTTATATTTCTGAAATGAGGTTCGAACCTGTATTTTTAAGAAGACTTGTTATTGAATCCGTGGTTGATCTCGCTAAGCATGGTGACTCGTTAGAAGTTACTTGATTAATGAGTATGAACTTATAACTCTTGATAGCGCTTTAATTTTTATTTTGTGATAAATCAATGATTCCAGCCCACCCAAGCAGCAAAACCAACATGTATGAGTACGATTGAAGAAAAGCAGTGATAGGTTGGTCTTCACAAAATTCATTTCGTGCATTGTACAAAAAGGTGTAATGACAGCATTTCACCAGATGACAAGCATAAGGAATATTTCATACAAATTACGAGGAATTTATTCTATGAACAAAATCCATGTTTACGAAACAATGGAAAGCTAATTCACGAAAATAAATTTTCAGTGCATATACTGACAAAGCAACACCGCAAAAACATCGTTTTTTTACACACCGTGCTCACACCGTTTCAATAGAATTTTTTTAATGGTTGTTCAAATAATAAGTGGTTAGCTTTTAACATACATACATTTTGAGTTTTGGTAGTTTATAGCTTATGGTTTGTGTCCTCTTAACTTACCTTCAGTTTAATTATTTTCTCTTTTTTATCTAAACAGGAAAATCATGCATTACTTTACAAACCGACGTAAGTTGCGATTGTCAGCAAGCTGTGATTGTTGGGATAAATTGTGGCTATTTGTATTCTTAATACACGAATAATAAGAAATAATTGAGGAAGTTTTATTCATCAATGACGCAAAGGAATTCATATGCGTTCTATCAAATACTCCTCAATATTTTTAAAATAGTTCAGATACACTGGTGCATCTGAGTTTTGAAATTTGAACCGATTTATCTGATATGTTCGTTTGTTTCATTTAATTACATTTATGGTACTAACAATAACAATAACAATGGATAACAATAAATCAAAGAACTGCTAATAATTTACAAAACTCATTGCGCAATTCACACAATGTGCACTCACCAGCAGAGCACTTTTTCGAAATCAAATTTAGAATGAGAAGTAATGAACATCGACTTTAATATTAGCTTTCTTCTGGGTTCATGCGAGTGTTCTCGACTTGCTCTCAAATCTTCCGGTCCGCCTCTAAGCATCTTGCTATGAGGTACCAGGTGGGTCTCCACTGGTGGACTGCCTGTTGATCTGCCAAATTTGGAAGACGTTTACATTGAGTAATATCAAATTACAATAATCCGTCCACTATATCACAATATATTGGGATTGGTTCAGCAGATTGGAGATAATGAAATCATTGGGTATAGGAACCAGTCTCCCCCGGTTGATGCTAAGCGGATGAGCCTGGACATCAATAGAAGCATAAAGTTGCCAGAAGGCACGAAATGCATCTACGCACTCTTATTTTTACCAAATCCCTCAATCGCAAATTTAAGTGGATCAGCATAGATTGTTCTTAAGAAGCCTCTACTTGATTGATACAGTTGTAAAAATTTAAAGTTTATGAAAAAGAGTATGCCTCGAGCATCGGCTGTGAAAGGTTGTGTCGATGCTTAATTACGCCCTATTTTGCTATCGGGCATGGCGCGTTTCGTATTGTTTCGGTTATCTATAATTCAGCGACGCGAGTGATCGAGTGAGCATAGAAAAAAAAACTACAAAAATGCTTCATGGTGAGATGTGGTGGTACGCCGGGCTGGTAGACTGGTGGTGAGGATCACAATTATTTTTCATCCATAATATTGGTTTGCCATACTCGCCGTGTCACTTGGAGAAAGTAAGCCACTATACCTTTTTGTGAGTGACTCCTTACTTATGGTTTAGATCGGTTCAAATCGGATTTCCAGCATTATAGAGAATCTTTTTGTTTTTCTAATGAAAAACCACCATCACTTTTTGTGAGTGGCCCCAATAGCATCCTCACTGTTGTTTTAATTAGGTTCAAATCGGTACTATAATAACATTTAAATATTTCACTAAACGCTACGTGAATTCAGCTTATCGTTTACCAAAAAAAATCATGCTGCCACTCAATCCTGTTATCCAACATCCCAGTGAAAGTGCAGAGGTGGTCTCGGCTTCCAATAAAACGAGTATCACGTCGACACATTCCTACCCTTTTCTTATTTGACATGCATTCGGGTGAAGCAGGCGCCAGTATTGCCTTAGTTTGGGATGACCAGTTTTTACACATTGAGGATGTATGCTAGTCTCAACCATCATCTGTTGGTTCTCTGTGTTATAACAACTGATCTGGCAGCAACGGAGTAGCAACCTTGGGCGGTCAATCATGCTCATTATCTTGCTCATGCTCATATTATAGCAAGGGATAGAATCTTTGAATAGGATAAGACCACTGCAACTTCTCGCACTGATTATCATGCTGTCTTGCTTTCTCACACGCTTATCAAATTACTGGTCTGAAAATCGGATACGATTCGTCTCTTTTAACCTGGGTTATATCGTAGCATGCATTAATACAGAAACAATATTTCAAAATACTGAATCAAACTGTAAGATATGATTAACATATATCCTCAATAATACGAAACTACAGTACCGTAAAACGGGATATTATTGATCAGTGGGGTAACATTGATCGGTTTGGCCCATATCATGAATAGTTCAAATCAACATTTTCCGTTGATACACTTTCTAACTATGAATTATGAATTATGTTTCTCAATCTGGTGTTATTTGACTTCCGAAAGCTATAACATTGGTTAAAATATTACGTTTTTTGATTACCAAGAACTGAAAATGGAACTGAGCATAGCGTTTTCCACTTTCAGCTAGCGGGAAAAAACCAATCAATGCTTGAATCATAGTTAACATTACTAGAGATATTTTTTTAGATACGCTAGGTTAGCTAGGTTGGGTTTACTATTTAAAAAAAAATCTCATGGATGTCCGGTTTTTGCGCTTTTTTGCTACAACTTATAACAAAATCGAGGCGACTTCGCGCTTTTTCATTGAGGTAAAGGGACAATCTCACAAACATTAAAAATAGATTAATAAAAAATTGAAACAAACATTAAAATTCTAAAAATAAAATCAAAAGTTAGGGGGGGGGGGCAACGGCCCCACCCTGCCCCCCTCTGGCTACGCCTATGATCGTATCTTCGTTTGTGGAATTTCCATTCTATAGAATGTCGCATCTGTTGACGTTTTATGACGCATGAGATAGTCAGAATCTGACGGTGTAACAATTTGTCTAATAGTCTTCTTTTTATATATTGAATATTTGAAACAACTCGTTTGATTTTCTGCACATCTAAATACTGTTCCAGTCACTAACGGTTTTTACCCTTCTTACACCAAAAGAAGGGTATTAAGATCGCTTGAAAATTCGACTTTTTATCCGAGGCCCAGAGGGCCGAGTGTCATATACCATACCCATTGTAACTGAGCACATGTCTGTGTGTATGTATGTGTGTGTGTGTATGTGTGTGTATGTGTGTGTATGTGTGTGTGTGTGTGTGTGTGTGTGTGTGTGTGTGGTGTGTGTGTGTGTGTGTGTATGTGTGTGTGTGCGTTACAAATAATGTCTCATCGGTTTCTCAGCCATTTGTGAACCGATTTCAGTTCTGTTGACGGCAAATGAAAGCTACAACATTCCCATAGAACGCTATTGATTTTTTTTTTATTCGGACATTTCGTTACGAAGATATCAACGAAACAGTACTTGACGGCCTATTATAATAGTAATCAAACAGTTTAGTCTCCGATTACATACTGAGCTATTTGTGTACCGATTTTAGTTTTGTTAGCGCCAAATTAAACTAATAAAATTTTTAAATAATTGATCATAATTTCATTAGGATTGGATAATCCTTCATGGAGATATGACCAAAACAATACCTGAGAGCATATAATTGCACATAAATCGTTGCAGTTCAAAACCGGAAAACACAATTCGCACTAATCGATCCTGTTTGCATTCTATAGTGTCGCATCTGTTACGTTTTATGACGCATGAGATAGTCAGAACTGACGGTTAAAAATTGTCTAATACTTCATTTTATATATTGAATATTTGAAACATAGTATATTTCTACAACTTCTCTTTTTACCCTTCTTACACCAAAAGAAGGGTATTAAGATCGCTTGAAAATTCGACTTTTTATCCGAGGCCCAGAGGGCCGAGTGTCATATACCATTCGACTCAGCTCGACGAACTGAGCACATGTCTGTGTGTATGTGTGTGTGTGTGTGTGTGTGTGTGTGTGTGTGTATGTGTGTGTGTGCGTTACAAATAATGTCACATCGGTTTCTCAGCCATTTGTGAACCGATTTCAGTTCTGTTGACGGCAAATGAAAGCTACAACATTCCCATAGAACGCTATTGATTTTTTTTTATTCGGACATTTCGTTACGAAGATATCAACGAAACAGTACTTGACGGCCTATTATAATAGTAATCAAACAGTTTAGTCTCCGATTACATACTGAGCTATTTGTGTACCGATTTTAGTTTCGTTAGCGCCAAATTAAACTTATAAAATCTTCGAATAACTGGTCAAAATTTCATTATGATTGGATAATCCTTCATGGAGATATGACCAAAACAATACCTGAGAGCACATAATTGCGAGATGAAAATATACTCGTTGCAGTTCAAAACCGAACAAGACCACTCACCCCAATCGATGCCGCTTGCATTCTATTGTTCCGCATCTGGTGCGTTGTATAGCACATACAGCGCACTAGTCACACTATGCGACTCTAAAGGATTAGAGCAGGATCGATTGGCTCGAGTGGTCCGGTTTTGAACAGCAACGAGTATATTCGAAAATTACACAAAGTCTCAATTTACTATAACTACACAATTTTCAACGAACATGTACTTATTGAGCATCTTGAATCCATATCGCTAATCAAAATTGACGCTTAGGATTGTCTAATAATTCATTCTATGGACTGAATGTATGAAATTTCTTATGTAATTTATTTAATTTCCGCTTTAATATAACTAACATAAACAGCTTGTTAAATACTTCTAATGGCAATATTTTAACCATATTGATAAACAATACGGTCAGGATTGACAAATAGTTCATTTTATAAAATGATTATATATTTTATAAAATATTATAGCTGTAGATAGCTATTTTGCAATTTGTTTTACCTGCTTGCCTGCTTACTTTTATCCCAGAACATTCTTGCAAAAACTTCAGTCGGGGCCGGGGCTTGTAGGCTTTTCCACGATGGCGGGGGCTATACTGACGTCGTGCTGGGTTGCCTGCTATTTGTTGGTCAAATTACTTTTTGTGTGATGGTATTTTAACAATGAAATTTCAGGTACAGGTAATATCTTTCTTCAACTTGGGCGTTTCAAATTTACAAAGATGTTTGTCAGTTCTCTCAGTTTATAAGAACTTTGTTCATAGTGCCAATACAAGTCATGTTTTGGACATATGTTAATTTCTCTCAGCCAATTATTGACGCTTTTTTTGGAAATGAGGTAGATATTGGCATGGTTCCGTCTCGGTTACTAATCAAGAACAACATGTTAAAAGGCAAACAAACACCATTAAAAAAGAAGGGAAACTCTTCCCTAGACGCTTGTCTACAAGGAAGCGGAATTAGAAACGTCCTCAGCATATTGCTCACCCTTAACAAGTTTGAGTACTAGCGCAATTAATAATATGCAATGTTGTAAACGCTAGATATCTGCTGCCAAACGCAAAAATTATACACGAAATGTGTAGAACACAATTCTCACTACAAATGAAATTTGACGAACTAGAGCTGTACCAAGACCTCAGGATAACGTTCCAAGCAGGATTAATCTGCGTGGCGTGTGAGGTGAGCCGACTCACTCTCAGATACGTGGTGACAATTTTCACCTAGTGTGAGGAGAATCTCCTTCTTCTTCTTATTCTTCTTCGTCTACCTTTTTTTTTTGGCTCATTTAACGAGCTTTTGTCTGATTCTAAACTTAGTGTTCTAAGCGCACTTCCACAGTTATTAATTGAGAGCTTTCTTTGCCAACACCAATTCATGAATTTGTATGTTGTGTGGCAAGCACAATTAAACTCTATGCCCAGGGAAGTCGAGAAATTATCCAACCCGAAAATTTCCTAGACTCGTCGGGAATCGAACCCGCCACCTCCGGCTTGGTAGACCGTGCGTTCACCGACTACGCTATCCGAGGCTATCCGTAGTGAATCTCCGTGCAAATCAAATGAAGAGTCACCTCAGGGAGCTTGTTTACGCGGACTTAGAATATTTCCGGTAATACTGGTTTGAGATTGTGCTCTAAAATAATTACGATTGAAGTAAAGTCGACGGAAAAAAAACCCCAGTGCTTATCTTTACATTCCTGAATCTAATCCTACAGAATCCGGAAGAAGCCAACGAAAAATCTCATTTGATCGGTTCAAATATTAACACCTTGTAAACAAGTTCCCTGAACTGTCAAAAAACTGAGGTTAACACATTCCGTGCCATGATCTACTTGCGAATTGTAGTTCAATTCCGAAAACTAATAGCACCGGTAGAATATCCGTTCCTCTATCAGATTGTACTATTAGTTATTGAAGTTGAGCTATAATTCGTGAGCAATCAATAATTAATGTGCAATACATCTGACAACATCCCCATCAGCTTCCAGGAACCGACTTTGAACCACCCACAGCGATCGAGTGCCAAACTACGAAACAGACGAACTAACAAGCAGGTTCACAGCAAAATGGAATAAGTGATCGAGGAACTAGGATATGTTGGCAATTGTTTGAAAGGTACGTGTTTTGCAATTATTCGGATATTTTTTTTTTAACTCTTTATTTATTCCAAATTTTACATTATTTTACATTCATATATTAACCTAGGTGATCCTGCTAAGTAATTGACATTTCAACCTTATATGCTCTCATTTATATCTAATTGTGTTAATATTATTTTTACCTTGTCTATTCAGTATTTTTAACAGGGTTCCTTTTGCCTGCGTGCAAGAATAATTATTGATTTCTTAAAACTAGTTCTTATCTATAGAGAGAATTGATCATTGAAATTGAAGATTGCAATGATTTTTGTCTAAAATTATGAATTATTTTGTTGGACATTTCTTCTAGAGTCTCAAAGTTTGAAATTCTATGTAATTCAATAGTACTGAACCAGGGTGGCAGCTTCAAAATCATTTTCAGAACTTTGTTCTGTATTCTTTGAAGTGCTTTTTTCCTAGTAGCACAACAACTAGACCATATTGGCACAGCATAAAGCATGGCCGGTCTAAAAATTTGTCTGAATATTAGAAGTTTGTTCTTCAAACAAAGTTTGGATTTTCTGTTTATAAGAGGATATAAACATTTTATATATTTATTACATTTGGCTTGAATGCCCTCAATGTGATCTTTAAAAGTTAATTTTGGATCAAGTATCAGTCCAAGATATTTTACTTGATTTGACCAAGAAATTGGAACTCCGTTCATAGTGACCATATGACTATTACTTGGTTTCAAAAATGCAGCTCTAGGCTTGTGTGGGAATATTATAAGTTGAGTTTTGGAAGCATTAGGAGAAATCTTCCATTTTTGAAAATAATCTGTAAAAATGTCCAAGCCTTTTTGTAGCCTCCTGGATATAACACGATGACTTTTTCCTGTGTCATCAGCAAAGAAAGATTTTTGACAGCCCTGAGGTAAATCAGGGAGAGCTGAAGAGAAAATGTTATAAACTATTGGCCCAAGAATGCTACCTTGAGGAACACCAGCTCTGACAGGTTATTGATCAGATTTAGAATTCTGATAGTTTACTTGCAAAGTTCTATCAGTTAAGTAGTTTTGAACTAATTTCATGATATAGAGCGGAAAATTTATTTTTTTCAGTTTCGCAATTAAACCTTCATGCCAAACACTGTCGAATGCTTTTTCTATGTCTAGAAGAGCAACTCCAGTGGAGAAGCCTTCAGCTTTGTTTGAACGAATTAAATTTGTAACTCTCAAAAGTTGATGCGTAGTTGAATGCCCATGGCGAAATCCAAACTGTTCATCAGCAAACATTGAGTTTGTATTGATGTGAAGCATCATTCTATTCAAAATTATTTTTTCAAAAAGCTTACTTATTGAAGAAAGCAAACTGATTGGTCGGTAGCTATAAACTTCAGCCGGATTTTTGTCTGGCTTCAAGATAGGTACGACTTTTGCATTTTACCATTTATCTGGAAAGTATGCCAGATGAAAACATCTGTTAAATAGTTTTACCAAGAACGACAAAGTACTCTCGGGAAGTTTTTTGATGAGGATATAGAAAATTTCATATTTTGAAATTTTTTAGTTATAGTTTTTACTTCATCCAAATCAGTTCCCCAAGAATCATCAATAATATTTTCTTGTGAGAAAATATTCAGATACTCCCTGGAAACTTGATCCTCAATAGGACTTGTAAAGACTGTATTCGATGAAATTTGGACACACAAAATAGGTCACCAAAAATTTTCCTTGAGCCCGATTCTTTTCAAACTTTCTGGAAATAAAGTACTACTGAATGGTTAAGTTTTGACATCAATGGTTTATTGAACCTCTTCTCCCAACCCAAATGCCCGCACCTTTGCCTTGACCCCTTTCATCAAATTTTGGGCAATGATAGGACCGACTTGCTTACTTACTTTTAACCACACTTTCTTTAGTTCAAGTCATTTTCCATCAGTTTTGGTGTTTTAACGAGCTTTGCCTTCATGGTTGCCCAAAAAATTTCAATTGGGCGAAGTTTCGGAGTGTTTTGAGGGTTTGCACCAGTCTAAGACGGGCCGGGCATAGTGGCAAGATGCCAAATCCGGCCAAAACAGTGTCGGGCCATCGTGAGATCTCAAGAAGGGCAGAAGTCGTTTTTGGAGGCATTCGTCCTTGTAAATTTGTCCGTTGACGGTCCCAGAGGTGATGAAGGGCTGACTCATTTTGCCACATCCGCAGATCGCTTGCTAGACAAGGAATTTTTTGGCGAATTTGACAGTTTCTTCTTCCGTACACTCTCCGGAACGGCCAACTTAGAGGTGGCGACGTAGTGTTCCTGTCCTGACATTTGTTTGGTGTCGGCTTTAATGTAGGTCTCATCGTCCATCACAATGCAGAACGGTTTTGTGAGCCACTCCCTGTACAGTTTTCTTGCACGAGTTTTGGCCACCGAGTTCTGTTTATCGCTCCGGTTCGGTGCCTTCTGGACCTTGTACACATGAAATCCAGAACGTTTCATTGTCTTCTGCACAAAACAAACTGAAACTTTCGCCTTTTTCGCTACATCCCTGATCGAAATATAACGCTTAAATTGGTTCAATACCATCCTGGCCTTCTCCGGATTTGATGTGCCACGTTTTTTGCCAGTACCATTTTTCCGCTTGGTTGTCTTACGGTCCTTGAACGTTTTGATCACATGAGATACGGTTGAATGTGCGATTCCGAGCTGTTTTTCGATCCATCGATGAGAAGCGTTTGGGTTTTCGAAGTGAGTGCCCAAAATTTGTTGGCGCACTATTTCTTCATTCGAAGCCATCACTGAAATCACTCGACCGATTTTCACGAAACTCATTACACAATTGACACAACACAATGAAATACATTTAGTTAAAATTTCAATAATATTTACCCACACGCTAAAAAGTTACGAACAATTGCGTGTGTCCAAATTTCATCGAATACAGTCTTTAAGACCCAAACTGAAATTATGGGAGCTCTCAAACTGCTTAACAAGTTTTTGAGCTTTTTCCGCATTTGTGAGCAAAATTTTATCACCTTCCTTAAATGCTGGTATAGGCTTTTGAGGTTTTTTAAATATTTTAGAGAGTTTCCAGAAAGGTTTGGAACTCGGATCTACTCTTGACACATTATTTTCAAAATGTTTGTTCCTCAGGGCAGAGAAGCGTTTTTTAATTTGTTTTTGTAAATCTCGCCATATGATTTTCATAGCGGGATCAAGTGTTCTTTGATATTGACGCCTACGTACATTTTTCAGACGAATCAAGTGCTGAAGATCGTCATTAATTATAACTGAATCGAATTTAACATCGCATTTTGGCACTGAAGCAGCTCTTGCTCTATTTATTGAGAAAGCCAGAGATTCAAGAGCATTATTAATTTCATTTTTTGTTTGCAATGGAACATTAGGAGCAAAGTTGTATTCCATAAATGTTCGATATTGATCTCAATTAGCTCTATGGTAGTTGAAAGTAGAACTGATGGAATTAGAAATGATTTCTTGAGATGTTTCAAATGTAACTGGAAGGTGATCAGAACCAAAGTCAGCATG
This sequence comes from Aedes koreicus, assembly GCA_024533555.2. Lineage (NCBI taxonomy): Eukaryota > Metazoa > Arthropoda > Insecta > Diptera > Culicidae > Aedes > Aedes koreicus. The sequence continues at coordinate 436,388 of JAHHFK020000358.1, forward strand.
GGTAATCAATTGACTACAAAGTTGACATGAATCAGTTAGGACCAAATCAATAGTTGAGGGATTTCTGGCTGAAGAAAAGCAAGTTGGGCTGTTTTGGTATTGAATGGCAAAGGGTAAATGCACCCTTCTTTTTGGGGAAATGCTCCTTAAATTTTGGAAAAATGCTCCTTAGATGCGTTTGCCCGGTATAATGCAATCGGAGGTATTAACCTTCTGGTTAGCGCTTGCCGGGTGTTTTGACGGGTCTTCAGTTTCTTCAAGATTGTATAGTTTTGACGGGTTTTAAGTTTCTGAATTTAAGAGTCGTCAAAACGAAATTAAGACTCTTCCAAATGAAATTAAGACTCGTCAAAATGAAATTTAAACCCGTCAAAACTACTTCGAAAATTGCGGCCGTATTGAATAGTGTAGTAGCCTGTCGAACAATGATCAAAAAATATATTACCATTGGCATTGCTTTGCCAATTATTCCATGAGCGGTGTTTTGCATTGAAATCACCAATAACGAAGAATTTAGACCTATGACGGGTAAGTTTCTGGAGGTCACCCTTGAGCCAGTTCTTTTGCTGACCAGTGCATTGGAAAGGCAAATAGGCAGCTATAAAAGTAAATTGGCCAAATTTTGTTTCAACTGAAACCCCCAAAGTTTCAAAAACTTTGGTTTCAAATGAAGAAAGAATGTGATGTTTGATACGCCTATGGACAATGATGGCAACGCCACCACCAGCTCCATTAATGCGATCATTTTGGTAGACAAAATAATTTGGATCTCTTTTGACCTTATGGGCAAGTTTGAGATAAGTCTCAGTTATAACAGCAATATGCACGTTATGAACTCTTAAAAAATTAAATAGCTCATCCTCGTTATCTCTGATGGATCGAGCATTCCAATTCAAAATGTTTAATGACTTAAAATCCATTACTGAACTTCAATGTCATGACAATATTATTGGCAAATTTAATACCAGTTTGGATAGCTTCAAACATGGAATTAGTTCTTAGCATATCGGTTATCATGTCGATTAACGATTGCTGTAAAAATTCTTATTTAGGAGCGGATATGTTACCTAAATCAAATTCATCAGAAATCCCGTGGGAATTTTGGTTTTGGTTTCTACCCGCTGCAACAGCAGCGTAGGTAGGTCCATTTACATGTTGAACATTGTTAACAACACGGTTGGGTAAGAATGTACGGTTTGAAGATTGAACCCTGTTGGTACCTGCAGGTATTGCAATAGTATTTATGGTTTGGTAGGAATTTGTTCTTTGCTGATCGTTGTTAACAGCTGCAGAATGGGTAGTAGCTGGTCGGGAACGTATATTGTTTCCTACCTGGCGTTTAGTGCGCGACTGCAAAATTGCTTTGCGAGTCTTGCACTCCCAAAAATTTGATTTATGGTTTGCACCACAATTTAAACATTTGAATTTTTGAGGATATTCCTTCACAGGGCAGTCGTCCTTAGCGTGCGAGGAATCCCCACAATTCATGCATTTACCAATCATATGGCAATGCTTTGTTCCGTGTCCCCATCCCTGGCACTTACGGTACTGGGTGAGACTTTGGAAATTTGCTCCAGTCTTCCTGAAATGTTCCCACTTCACTCGGACATGGAGCAAAAGGCTTGCTTTTTCTAAAGCCTTAAGGTTATTAAGTTCACTTGACTTGAAGTGAACTAAGTAGAGATCGTTTGAAATCCCTTTGCGAGAATCGCCAGGCCGGGATTTTATTTTCATCTTAATTACTTGGACTGGGCTAGTACCAAGTAATTTGATTAACTCGTTTTTTTTATTTCATCGAGAGATTCACCACTGGGCAGTCCTTTCAAGACAACCTTGAAAAGACGCTCAGCTTTGGTGTCGTAAGTGAAAAAAATGTGGTTCTTCTGAGTAAGATACTCAAGAAGACGTTTGAATCCGTCCAAGGTTTCTGCATGCAAACGGCATTCACCTCATCTGGAAATTTGAAGAGAATATTTCACACCTTCAACAATGTTAAGATTTCCTTGCGAAAAGCATGGAAATCCGAAATTGTCACCACAATAGGGGGAACTTTTTCCATTCTCAATCGAGAAAGCTTTTTCAAATTTTGATTAGATGATGGATCACTCTCATCATCTGTGAGCATATCAAATTGATTACTCACATTAATTTGATTTGCAGGCAAATCAATAGATTGCCCTTTTCGTTTACGCTTATTTGCCATAGTGGCAGAGTAAATTGCTCCAAATCGACGACCAAGCAGATAACTATAAGAATCTGAGAGAACGAAGAGGAATTTTCCAATGCGATTCCAAGCCGGGTAACCCGAAGGGCCTAACAAGGATCGAAAAGGAATAAGAGAAAATCTAAAAATTGTAGGTATTATTTAGCACTGAAAATTAAGATTTTTTGTAGCGTTAGGTAGCAATAGCACTTCCTTCAGCAAATAGAAAATAGAACCGCACGGCATGAGAGCACAATGCAGACTGATTCGGATATTTGATTTTCACGTAGGGTATAGGAAACGGATTCATGCATCTCATCCCATTAGGGAACCTCCATTAATTATGGCACGCAAAAAACGTCAATTTTAAACCCCCCTCACCCCGTGGTCACGTTTTTTGTATGGACCTCAATTTTTTTTGTATTGATCGTCATGGTTTCCAATTCATGGTATTCAAATATTAACAATATGGTGACCAAAGAAAAATATAAGAAGTACAATGTAAAGAAAGAAAAATGTAAGAAAATAGTTGGGTTTAATATGAATGAGCTTTCAGTAGTGGGTAAATTTTTATGAGCACAACACTTTTCTTATTTACAACATAGTTACTTATATTAAAGACAAGTTTTCCTTAAACGACTCCAGATTTTTCCAAAATATTTCTTTTATTTTCAATAAGGTACAATGGGGTGAAAAGTGGTCCGGAAGAAGGTAAACGCTCTCAAACCACTATAGTATAAGAAAAAAGACTCATTTTTTTAAACTCTTCTCTTCGGTTCTTGAGAATGGATTCTTGAGGAGAAAAAATACATTTTCTCTTACTATTGTGGCTTAAGATCGTTAACCACCTTGCCCAAAACTCTTTTCACTTACCCTACTGTGCCTTATCTTATGTCGTTTTCTTTTTTGCTGCACTACAGCAACTCATAAGCACCAAGTGACAAGACACGCACCCAACAGGTTCCTAGAGTTGGTGTTCGGTTGGTGATGTATTTCTAGACACAATTGTCAAAAGGTCGAAAGTAACAATTGTAAACAATGATTTAAAACGTAAATTTCCAGGAAATGCCAGGTTGCTAACATCTGTATCCACTACCAACGGGAAGGTAATGTCATTGTTTACAAATGTTACAAACCTTTTGACTATTTTGTCTAGATTTGATCGAGTATGGGAGTTCGGCCATCCGAATGACAGTTTGTTTGAAGTTTGAGTAAAATCAAATCAACCACCAACGAACCGCCAAATCGGTTATCGAGCTCCCTCACACACGATCAAATATATTAGGTGCGCAACTAAGTTCTCGCTGTTTTTTGGTGAAAAGGGAACTTTATTTTGAAAACATAGGTTACAAACGAATTATTCAAAGTATTGCCCATCACTAGCTACGACTTTTTCCCATCTTTCTGGTAGAACGTGAATACCATTTCGATAGAACTGTTCGTCTTTTGACGCTATCCAAGAATCAAGCCATTTTGAGATGCCATCATATGAGTGGAATTGCTGACCAGTGAGACCATGTGCCATCAAACGGAACAAGTAATATTCGGACGGTGCAATATCAGGAGAATATGGCGGGTGGGGTAGGACTTCCCATTTGAGCGTTTCCAAGTAGGTTTTCACGGGTTTCGCAACGTGAGGTCGAGCCTTGTCATGCTGAAGAATCACTTTTTCGTGTCTGTGCTCGTATTGTGGCCGTTTTTCGTGCAGTGCTCGGCTCAATCGCATCAATTGAGTTCGATACCGTTCCCCGGTAATGGTTTCGTTTGGTTTCAACAGCTCATAATAAATAACACCAACTTGGTCCCACCAAATACACAGCATAACCTTCGCAGCGTGAATATTCGGCATAGGCGACGATGTTGAAGCATGCCCGGGCAGTCCCCATGAATGTTTTCGTGTTGGGTTACTGTAATGAATCCATTTTTCGTCACCCGTCACAATGCGATGTAGAAAACTCTTCCTTTTTTTGCCGCTAGAGCAGTTGTTCACAGACGAAAAAACGACGCTCAACATCTCTTGGCTTCAAATCGTAAGGAACCCAAGTTCTTTGCTTTTGAATCATTCCCAACGCATGCAATCGCTTAGAAACGGCTTGGCGGGAAACTCCTAATCCTGAACCAAGCTCTTCTTGCGTTTGACACGGATCCTCATCGAGCAATTCCTCCAATTCAGAGTCTTCGTAGTTTTTTGGCCTTCCTTCACGCGGACGATCATCAACACTGAAATCACCGTTTTTGAAGCGACGAAACCAATCACGACACGTTGTTTCACTCAGAGCAGCATCATCGTAAACTTTTTGGTGCTCTCGATGTGCTTCAGCCGCCGTTTTCTTCGAATGAAAGAAGAAAATCAAAACTTCCCGCAAATGACGATTATTTGGCACGAAATCAGACATCTTCAAACAACCAAAATATATAACACTAAACCAAAATCACTGATTTGGCAAAGCGGTTTGTTTACCATATGTCTGAGCTTGGTTTATGACACTTGAGATGTACAAAATTTATTTATTTTATTTGTCGTCAATCAATAGTAGACCGTTTTGTTACAATAGTGCTTACATTTTATGTTTCACTTATATATACAGTACGCCTTAGGAAACTAACACATCAGATTTGCATTTTTAATGTTTTGAATCGTTCGTCATTATCTAATTGAATTGAAGTATTGTTTTAGTTTTGTTTTGGTCATAGTAAAGTCTACATTTTCTCCATGCTTATTGTAAGTTGCCATCATCTGATTCAGAGGTACAAATTTGGCGTAATTTGTACGATGATGGCTTGTAATAAATATATTTATATTAAAAATTAAGTTTGACAAAAGTTCTGCTGAATCAACGCGTTGCGAAACAATGTCATTTACGAATGATACTAATGCAAATTCACGGCGCTCTTTTAATGATTGGATGCTGATGAGCATGTAGCGGGCTTCATAAGATGGAAGCGGAAACCTTGTCCAACCTAATTTACGAAGTGCATACAGTAAAAATTGCTTCTGTACCGATTCTATTCGTTCTTCATGGGTGACTGAAAATGGGGACCAAACCACGCTACAATATTCCAGTATTGACCTCACATATGCAATGTACAATGTTTTTATTGTGTACGGATCATGAAAATTGTAACAAAAACGTTTTATAAATCCAAGCATATTATTTGCTCTGTTGATGATAGTATTGTAATGCTCAATGAAAGTTAGTTTCGAGTCCAAGATAACTCCTAAATCCCTTGTTCTTTTACATTTCTCAACTGGCTGATTCCCTAGATTGATAGTTATGTCTGGGGTGTTTCGTTTCCTACTAAAAGCTATCGAATTACATTTCTTTACGTTCAGCAGTAAAAGACTTTTGTTGCACCAAATATAGAAATCATTTATTTCTTTCTGGAATGTCATGATATCTTCTTTGTTTCTTATTTCTAAAAATAGTTTCATGTCATCAGCGTAAATAAGAAATTTAATGTTTTTGAGAATAGAGGAAATGTCATTTACATACAAAATGAATAAAAGAGGACCTAAGTGAGAGCCTTGGGGGACTCCAGAAGTGACCTTAATAGGATTTGATTTCTTCCCTTTGAATCTAACTATTTGTTGACGGTTAGTAAGATAGGATTCGAGCCATCGGAGGATTCCTGCCTCAATTCCCATTTTTCGCAATTTGAATAGAACCATGGGTATGTCAATGCGATCAAAAGCCTTGCTGAAGTCTGTATAAAGAGCTTCTACATGGTTGCCATTGTCCATTGCTATCAGTGAGTAGTTGACGAATTCCAATAAATTTGTGCTAGTTTATCGTCCTTTGAAGAATCCATGTTGCTTATTAGTCAGTCTGTTTTTGATTTGAGAAAACAATTTTTCATTGATAATTGCTTCAAAAAGTTTAGGAATGCAGGAAATAATGGCAATTCCACAATAGTTACAAATGTCCGATTTTTTTCCACTTTTAAAAATAGGTACTAGATAGGAACTTTTCCAAAGTTTGGGGAAGATCCCAGATTCCAGTGACATATTAAAAAGCCAAAATAAAGGTGCTGTAAGTTCTAATGCTAAGTTCTTCATAAATACGGGTGGTATTCCATCAGGGCCAGAACCTTTGGAAACGTCTAATTTATTCAAACCTTCCAAGATGTCTTGAAATTTGACTTGACTAACTCCAATGTCCCTTGAAAATTCTGGGAAGAAATTGAAATATTCATAATCGCGATCTTCTTCATCAAACGTGGTATAGATTTCTTGGAAGAATGTTGCAAATAGATTGCAAATTTCTTCCGCGTTATCACCAACATTTGAGTTATGATGTATTCTAGATGGGAAATTGTCAGATTTCAGCTTAGTTTTAACATAATTGAAGAATTTTTTTGAACAAGACTTAATTTCAAGTTCGGTTTTTGAATTATGCTCATCATATGCATTACTAATAGCGAGATTCAGTTCATCGCAAACCTTCAAATAGTATGTCAGATTATTACTGTTACCATCTCTTTTATACATTTTGTGGGCCTTTTGCTTCCGATTTTTAAATTTTTTTATTTCTTTATTATACCAAACTGGGTGGTTCGAATTACCTTGTCGCCTAATTTTTTTGAGTGGTACTTGTTCAACTACTATTTCAAACAATAATTTATAGAAAACCTCAACAGAAGTTTCAACATTTGCTTCATTCTTAAAGATCGTTTGCCAATCAATTCCATTAAGTTTGTGTCTTATGATATCATAATTTGCTAAATGATATTGAAAGACCTCTTCATATTCATAGTCGTTGGGTTTTTCGTATTCATGAACAAATAAGGCAAACTCAATTGCTGTGTGAAAAGCTTCAGTTTTCCATAATGGAAAAATAGATTTACTTACACAGAAGTCTTCCTGAATATTTGTCAATAAAAAATCTAAATAGCAATTTTGTTGGTTTTTTACATGGTTAATTTGATTGAGCCCCAAGCCTGCAGTTTTGTCGAAAATAAGCTGCAATGTTTCATTCTCCCCAACGACTGGTAGTAAGATGCACTCGTTTTCATTGTCTAGAATGAAGTCAGCACTACGTTGATTAAAATCACCGTATATGTGAACTTTCACTTCTGGGGAAAGTTCAGACATAATTTCATCAGCAGTTTGAAAAAAATGGTCATATGCTTCTTTGCGAGCGTTATTTGGGGGAAAATACACTGTGACAAATACATGTATTTCACCTGCCATGTGTACTTTCACCCATACATGTTCGAATTCCTTAACTGTAGATGTATCAATGATTTCTGAATTAAATTTGGTAGAAATAGCTATTAAAACACCCCCACCTGACTTCTTTTCAGAAATTTCCAAATTGCGGTCATTTCTAAAAACATTATAAGAATGTCCGAAGACTTCTTCACTCCTAACGCTTTGATCCCAACTGGTTTCAGTTCCCATTATTATTGGGAATGAGCAACCCAAAATTTTATTATGAATTTCTTGAATTTTTACCGCACTTTTCATACGGTTAAAATTTTGGCAATAAACTATTATTTCGGTACTTAATTGTGTTTTAGGTGGAAGCGTTTGCAGATTCGAGTTAGTCGATAAATTAAAATTATTAAAACTAATTACCCCTCTCTGATCTAGAGATGTCGTCAAGTTCTCGTTATCGTCGTGCGCTTCAAAATCATTATCCTCCTCTAAGGGTTTCGTCACTACCGATGAAAACTCGAATGCCCATGCGAGCATGAACATGACTCACATGGTGCTGCTGAAAAACTCGCCGGAGCCAGCCAGTTGGGTGAGTGTGCAGGAGCTATGCGTGAAGATTCATCAGATGCCGGGTAAGGGTGTAGGATTTCGCCTCGTTGAAATTGTATAGGTTGATAGTTAGGTGGCGGCCTGGAAAAACGATACTTCGCTGCCGCTAGTAGGTCTCGATCATGTGGTAGTGGATTGTGTGGATAGCCGATGGTGTTGAGATTATTGTTGTTGTTGCATTTATTGTAGAAAACAGTTGAGTGTGTACGGTTGCTATTGTTGATTTGTTGTTGTTGTTGTTGTTGTTGTTGTTGTTGTTGTTGTTGTTGTTGTTGTTGTTGTTGTTGTTGTTACTGCTATTTTTTGCTAGGTTTGCTAGATACTGTTTCTGCTTCTTTTTAGCCTTTTCAGCCAATTTCTGCTGATTCAAACGACGCAATTTTCGAGCATCATATTCACTCCAATCCGCTTTCCAAACCTTCCTCATTCCCAAAAGTCGCCAACCTGAGTCGTCGGTGTCGTGTTTGTTGTTATGATTCAATTCTTTTGTGCATTGGTGTGTGCTTCCCCATGTCTTGGTATTGCGTTTATGTTCGCAGTCAGTGCTTTTAGCTCGTCCAAGATATCGAGCTCTAGCATAGAGTTGCTTTGCATATTAAAACTGGCTGCCGTTTCTATGCTCAGCTGATTGAGCTGACTTATCTCATTGTTGATATTTAGCAGCTCCTTTTTTAGATCACCTGCTAGAGTGTGCATTGTTAAAGTCATTGCTGTGTCAACTAAAGAAGTTAAATGATTTTTCAGCATCGTAGTACTTCCGGTCAAACTACTGTTTCTGTGAATGGAAGACAGCTCATTCTTTATGTTAGTGAGAATGATTTCCATACTCTCAATAGCTTCCGAAACTAAATTTGGCTTTTCCTGGTGGAGAGCAAGTCGATGCATAACCTCCGTGTTTTCACTAATCTGCTTAGCCAGGACCTTTTGTTGTTGTGTGAGAACGTTGAATTCAAATGTTGCGGTTACCAGAGTTTGGCATGAGCCACAACATGGTAGCACAAATGACGACGGATCAACAACTTTTCTGTCTTTTTTTAGGTTCCGAAGTGAGCCTCGGGGAACCGTCACACCTACACAGGCGGCGTGAAACTTGCGTGTGCATCCAATACACGTCCACATAACGGAATCGACAGACGAGTCCAATAAGCACAATTCACAATTAATTTGACTCATGTTTGAATACGGCACCGGCAAAAAGCACTCAAGAATAAAACGAAATGTAAGCGAAAACTAATAAAACAGAACGCGCGTGGTCGCGAGCGATTTAAAAGAACGTCCAAACTGATTTTTTTTCATGCAATGAATGATTCGACCAGCACTTACTACTGGCGCCATCTATTGCTAAACAGCGGGAACTTAGTTGCGCACCTAATATCACGAACCGGACACCAACTCTGCACACCTCAAAAATATATATATATATATATATATATATATATATATATATATATATATATATATATATATATATATATATATATATATATATATATATATATATATATATATATATATATATATATATATATATATATATATATAATATATATATATATATATATATATATATATATATATATATATATATATATATATATATATATATATATATATATATATATATATATATATATATATATATATATATATATATATATATATATATATATATATATATATATATATATATATATATATATATATATATATATATATATATATATATATATATATATATACAGCAATTCCATGAAAAAAAGTTATACGATCTCTCAGAATTTTATAATATTCGGTAGGATTGTTCAACATCGAAAAATATTAGACCCGTATTTTTTTATTTCGTTATTAGACTGGACCTTTCTGCGTTAGACTGGTCCAAAAAATCGTGATTTTTCAAAATCTTCAATTTTCAAAAATTTATAACTCCTAAACCGTTTAACCGATTTTAGTCATTTTTAGCCATTGTATTGGTATTTTTTTGAATTTCCAAGCAAAAATACGAAACCTTTGAATATATCAATTTTTGTATGAAAAAAATACAAAACAAATAGTTTTTCTTGAATTTGACTGCGAGGGGCCTCAACGACTCCTTGTTTTAGTATTTTTAAATGAAAGAGCATTCAATTTTACATAACATATCAAAAAATTGGAGATGTTCTGCGTGTCGTTTTGGAGATACAATTTTTTAAATAATAAATCATTACTCTTCATTTTATACATCACCCGCCTGTAGAAACGATGAAGATGCATGGTAGATTACCATGCGTCTCCATCCAATCAAACCTATGACTAATGAAATCTATGAGTTACTTACAAACTTAGTATAACATTCGAATCAGTCTTTAAGGCTTTCCGTTAACCACACAGACCAATTGCTATTTTTTGACGATTACCTTTTCAAATAAATAAGGCTTTAAAATTTCAAATATTTTTGCTTAGTGTAAGTTCCAAGAAAAAAACACTTTAAAGCCGCGCGACATGATGAACATGTTAAAAAATAAGAAAAACACTTTTATACATTTATTTTTATTTATTAAGTTTTTTCATAACAATTTTATACATTTTTCTTCCGTTGAAAATGAATTTTGTTTCACAATAATATACTCTTCGTTTTGAGGCTTAAAACTATGGAATGACTGAGTCCCTGAAATTTGCTTCACACGTGTGTAACGATTTTTTAATTTTCTTTCCATTTTATTATAGTCGGATTCCGAAAAAAAATTGATAGTGTATTTTCGAGTCTGGCTTAGAAATAGCCCATGAATAAAGTTCTTCGGCCGTTGTTATGTGATGATCTTGCAAACTGGCTTTCGCAGCATTTCGTTTCAATACGCCTCCCAAAGCATCACAAGGGCCCTTTCCATGACAAGTAGCGAAAAAATTCCACTCGGCATCTATGCCAAAATCTTTTTGCATGTTGCACAAATTAAAAGCGGTCATTTTATTTTTGTATTGGCTTCCAGATCCATCTGAGAAGAAATAAATTTTCTCTAAACCTGATAACTTACTTTTTATGAACGCTATGCATTGAGTCAAAAAAAGACGCACTGCGACATGATTATGTTTAGTGAAATCAGCAATTGCAATAAAACTGGTAAACTTCAAATCATTTGATTCTTCATCTTTAAAATAAATAGCACAAGGGTGAATAGTACATTGAGCGTTTGCCCAATGAAAGCCTTGAACTGCATCCTGCACAACGAATGAATAATTCTCCGAAAAATCACAGATTATGATACACTCAGTAGCTTTTAAATTGTTTTTCACGTGTTTTAAATAGTTTGCCTGTCGCTCAGCTGTAAAGTTATGTGGCAATAAATTGAGTAATTTTTCTAAAAAAGTATCAATAAATTCTTGTGTGTCCATTTCAACTAAGTCCAAACTGCATCTTTCTGCTTGACGCCATTGTTTAAATTGTAATGATTCAACGTGACCGTTATTAAGAATGGTCATAAGTTCTACCGCCAAAATTTGCATTCCCGGACAATTTTCGCAACATTGCTGCCAGCAATGCTCATTTGGATTTTGACAAATTATTTTTGAAAACATATCATGGTAGGACTGAACACCATCTGGAAGTAATTGTTTACTTTGGAGTGTTTTAAAAATCAATTTAACGTTTTGGTGGTAAATGCAAACGCACACCGTATGCGTGCCACTTGTTCCTGCCAAAATGCAGTGTTTTGGACGGTTACTGGCGAACATCGAAAATCCAATCTTAATATCAGGATGAGTATTTTTAAATATGGAAAAAATAAAATAAAATAAAATAAAATAAAATAAAATGACCGCTTTTAATTTGTGCAACATGCAAAAAGATTTTGGCATAGATGCCGAGTGGAATTTTTTCGCTACTTGTCATGGAAAGGGCCCTTGTGATGCTTTGGGAGGCGTATTGAAACGAAATGCTGCGAAAGCCAGTTTGCAAGATCATCACATAACAACGGCCGAAGAACTTTATTCATGGGCTATTTCTAAGCCAGACTCGAAAATACACTATCAATTTTTTTCGGAATCCGACTATAATAAAATGGAAAGAAAATTAAAAAATCGTTACACACGTGTGAAGCAAATTTCAGGGACTCAGTCATTCCATAGTTTTAAGCCTCAAAACGAAGAGTATATTATTGTGAAACAAAATTCATTTTCAACGGAAGAAAAATGTATAAAATTGTTATGAAAAAACTTAATAAATAAAAATAAATGTATAAAAGTGTTTTTCTTATTTTTTAACATGTTCATCATGTCGCGCGGCTTTAAAGTGTTTTTTTCTTGGAACTTACACTAAGCAAAAATATTTGAAATTTTAAAGCCTTATTTATTTGAAAAGGTAATCGTCAAAAAATAGCAATTGGTCTGTGTGGTTAACGGAAAGCCTTAAAGACTGATTCGAATGTTATACTAAGTTTGTAAGTAACTCATAGATTTCATTAGTCATAGGTTTGATTGGATGGAGACGCATGGTAATCTACCATGCATCTTCATCGTTTCTACAGGCGGGTGATGTATAAAATGAAGAGTAATGATTTATTATTTAAAAAATTGTATCTCCAAAACGACACGCAGAACATCTCCAATTTTTTGATATGTTATGTAAAATTGAATGCTCTTTCATTTAAAAATACTAAAACAAGGAGTCGTTGAGGCCCCTCGCAGTCAAATTCAAGAAAAACTATTTGTTTTGTATTTTTTTCATACAAAAATTGATATATTCAAAGGTTTCGTATTTTTGCTTGGAAATTCAAAAAAATACCAATACAATGGCCAAAAATGACTAAAATCGGTTAAACGGTTTAGGAGTTATAAATTTTTGAAAATTGAAGATTTTGAAAAATCACGATTTTTTGGACCAGTCTAACGCAGAAAGGTCCAGTCTAATAACGAAATAAAAAAATACGGGTCTAATATTTTTCGATGTTGAACAATCCTACCGAATATTATAAAATTCTGAGAGATCGTATAACTTTTTTTCATGGAATTGCTGAATATATATATATAATATATAAATATAATATATTTATATATATATATATATATATATATATATATATATATATATATATATATATATATATATATATATATATATATATATATATATATATATATATATATATATATATATATATATATATATATATATATATATATATATATATATATATATATATATATATATATATATATATACAGGGTGTTCGGTTCCTTAGTGCAAATATTTTAAGGGGCGATAGAAGATCATATTTGAAGAAAAAAAAATGTTCTACGCATATGATCAAATCTCAAAAATCACTGAGTTATTAAACTTTTTCTGTTTTGGTCTATGCTTGCCAGAAATTGGCTCTAACTCTAAAACTATGCCATCAAACACAAAACTGTTACCTTCATCGGATAGTTTGGTAAATTTACAACTTAATAGCGTCCTTTTTACTTTCAGTAAGTTGCATTTAGACACATTTCAGGGATAAACGAATCTAAAACTTTTGTTTTTCTACGGATTTTCCCTTATTATTTCAAAAAATACGTAATAAAGTTTATTGTTTTGTCTAACCAAAAGATGCCTCTCAAACCGCTCTACAACTCTCTTTTTGACACCAACTTTCTATCTTGTTTAGTTTTGTCGCAAATTTGTACTAAACACATCTGGTTGGGTCGTTAATCAACGGTTGCGTAAAACACGAATTCAACCCACCGTGCGTTGCTGTTGACGTCTGTTTGCAGCGCGCATAGCACACTTGATCGCCACGTGGAGTGACGGTATGAAAGAAGAAAAATCTAAACAGAAACTTACAGCTGGCAGAAAACAAACATGTATTCTCCAGAAGAGCTGGCGGATATTCATCTCTGTTACGGTTTTGCCAACTGTGTGGCAACGACAGCCCAACAAGAATATGGACGCAGATTTCCCAACCGTCGACTGCCAAACGCAAGTATGTAAAAATAATACAAGTATGTAAGATGTTTAGTTTGTAAACATTACGTTGAGACAGGAACCTTCACGTCTACACACCGTCGGTTCCGGAATGGAACGTTATTTTGGACTGCAACTCAAGCCGACCAGCCCCGCCGGTCGCTGACGCCGGCCATGGAGGAGAGAATTTTAAGAACTGTGAGAAACGATCCCAAAACCAGTACAAGGCGAGTTGCAGCTCAGTTACCGGTCTCTCACTGGAGCGTATGGAACGTTTTAAACAAAGAGAATATGCATCCGTTTCATACGCTGCAAGTTCAGGAGCTTCTGGAAAGAGATAAACCACTCCGGCTTGAGTTCAGCAGGATTATGACAGCGAAAAGGGATGAGGATGCATTTTTCTCGAAAAGCATCCTTTGGACGGACGAGTGCACCTTTACCCGTGCAGGATACTTCAATACCCACAATGACCACACGTGGGCAATTGAAAACCCAAGAGTGGTCAAAGAAACAAGAACACAGTACCGGTTTTCCGTTAATGTATGGGCCGGTATAATTGACCGACAGCTCATCGGGCCGTACATTATCGAAGGTTCGCTAAACAGTGTGAAGTATTTGGAATTTTTAGAGAACGAGCTTCCAATCTTGCTGGAGGATGTCCCACTTGCTGTGAGACGGCGCTTGGTGTTTCAACAGGACGGAGCCCCACCTCATTCCACAAATGCGGTAAGACATTTTCTGAACGCCAACTATCGGGAACCGTGGATTGGACGGAATGGGCCGATTCCTTGGCCCCCAAGGAGTCCGGATTTGACTCCCATGGACTTCTTTTTATGGGGGTGCATGAAGGAAGAGGTGTATTCGGTGACAATCAATACTTGCGAACAGCTAATTGACCGAATTTTTATTGCTGCCCGAAAGATACAAGAGAAAATGAATAATATTAACCTTGTGGAAGAGACCGGAAGGAGGATCATGTACTGCATCCAAGAAAATGGAGGACACATTGAGCAACTATTGAAATAAATTTATGAAAGAAACGAAGATCAGTGTTTTAATTTGAATAATCATTGGAAAATACCTAATTAGTTCAATGAACAAGTTCAATGTACAATGGTATCGAGAAAAAAAGGACATTTTCAATTTTCATCATGCGTTCAATTGAACCGTCCGCAGCATTGTTTTTTTTTTGTCACACTTTTCATACCGTCACTCCACGTGGCGATCAAGTGTGCTATGCGCGCTGCAAACAGACGTCAACAGCAACGCACGGTGGGTTGAATTCGTGTTTTACGCAACCGTTGATTAACGACCCAACCAGATGTGTTTAGTACAAATTTGCGACAAAACTAAACAAGATAGAAAGTTGGTGTCAAAAAAAGAGTTGTAGAGCGGTTTAAGAGGCATCTTTTGGTTAGACAAAACAATAAACTTTATTACGTATTTTTTGAAATAATAAGGGAAAATCCGTAGAAAAACAAAAGTTTTAGATTCGTTTATCCCTGAAATGTGTCTAAATGCAACTTACTGAAAGTAAAAAGGACGCTATTAAATTGTAAATTTACCAAACTATCCGATGAAAGTAACAGTTTTGTGTTTGATGGCATAGTTTTAGAGTTAGAGCCAATTTCTGGCAAGCATAGACCAAAACAGAAAAAGTTTAATAACTCAGTGATTTTTGAGATTTGATCATATGCGTAGAACATTTTTTTTCTTCAAATATGATCTTCTATCGCCCCTTAAAATATTTGCACTAAGGAACCGAACACCCTGTATATAGATATATATATATATATATATATATATATATATATATAAAAAAAATATATATATATATATATATATATATATATATATATATATATATATATATATATATATATATATATATATATATATATATATATATATATATATATATATATATATATATATATATATATATATATATATATATATATATATATATATATATATATATATATATATATATATATATATATATATATATATATATATATATATATATATATATATATATATATATATATATATATATATTTTATATATATATATATATATATATATATATATATATTTTTGATTTTTTTTTTTATTAGGGTGACCATGTTCGATATTGGGTTACCAGAAAAATCTACATTTTTCGAAATTTTTTATTTGACAAAAATCTTAACTTCTGAACCACTGAATCGATTTGCAATGTTTTTTTATGAATAGAAAGCTTATTACTTTTTATTTTTACTAAAAATATTGGTTAAAATAGTTAATTTACTCAAATTTGATGAAATGGTCAAAATATTCGTTCTTATGATTTTTGAAATGTTGGCCCACAACGACTATTTATTTTTATATTTTTTTATGAAAATTCAAAAAATTGTATATAACATAGCAAAAAAATAGAAATGTTCATTGAGCCGTTTTTGAGTTACATTTTTTTGAAAATTTCAAGTTTTATAAGCCCATACACACATGGAATGAGCATCATTTTCCATCACTTCAAAATAACTGCGGGAATCATTTGAAGTTATCAAACTTATTCCTTATAAATTCATGATAACCATGTTTACAAATCTTGTTTTATTTGTTAAGTAATGTACCCATCAAAAGTAGGGGAGGCTGGTCCAATTCTAACCCCATTAAATGTAAGAACTATAAATCAGCCTCAAATTGTTTAAAAGCAGAGACCAACATTGCTAGGGTTTACTCAGCCATGGTTTACGCTATAACTGGAACCACAATGGTCCGTAAGCGTCCTAATTCAGCATGAGTGCTCATAAGGAATGCAGAGGCACTCTTGCCGAATTTGAGTTGTAGCGTAAACCACGACTGAGTAAAGTTAACTCATATTTTGAATTATTCCACATTAGGGTCATTTTGAGTAAACCGAACTGAAACTAGAATACAATTTTTTTTAGCGTGTAGAACATTTTTTCTCAAATTTAGTCAAGTTAAAAAATCAATTTTAAAGTCCAAAAAACACAATTTCTCCGACCAATGCAATCTACGTTGAAATTCTTTGTGTAATGAAAGCTTTCAATTGGTATTATTAAAAATGTGGCAACCAGCGCTGTCTGAGAGAATCTTGGGAGGTGGAATTGGCCACAGGGTCGGGATTGGACCAGGCTCCGCTATATTGAGGAATTGGAGCTCAAATCTCAAAGCTTTAGACTACAAGCAAGGGTTTTCTCAGATTACCTTCAATTAAAACTCAGCATTTAATTTGATTATTTAATTATTTTTATTTTTCATAATTCATCAAAAAAAATATTACACAGCAAAATTCTTACAATTTAACGCACTTTTCTTCATCGGAAAACGAAAACCGTTTCACGATAATGTAATTTTCATTTTGTGGCTTAAAGTAATGAAACGATTGTGTCCCAGAGATTTGGTTTTACACGAGTATAACGGTTCTTTATTTTCTTTTCCATTGCATTGTAATCTTTTTCCGAGAAAAACTCGTAATATATTTTGGAATCTACTTTAGAAACAGCCCAAGAGTAAAGTTCGTATGCAGTTGTAATATGATGGCCTTGTTAACTTGCTTTTGAAGCGTTTCGCTTTAGAACACCTCCTAAAGCGTCACAAGGCCCTTTTCCCTGGCGAGGGGGGCAAAAATTTTTCTCTGTGTTAAAACAGAAGTCTTTGTGTGGTGGGTGGAAATTAAAAAAAAAAATTTTTTTTTTTTTTTTGTTTTATTGATCTATTAGAAAAAAAATATTTTTTTTTGTGGGGTGTTCTGGCACAACGGCTGTGCAAGCAGACGAATTGCGTTGACATCTGGAAACGTCAAGGTATAGATAAAGAAGCGGAAAAGTATAACAAACGTGTTTGAAGTAAGGATATCTGATATAGTGTGATCCGATTGCATTTAATTTATAACTATTAGTTTTGTTACTAGATCTCGGTGAGCATTGGAGTTAATTTAGTGAATAGGAGGTCAGCGAACTTTGAATTAATTTACTTACTTATAGCTGTGTGCTTTTTTAAGAGCAGCGTTGGTGAGAAAACGTAGTAGCCGGATGAGGGTTAGAATCTAGCCATGAATTATTGAATTTCGTTGAATTTCGTTGAATTTAGGGTTGCCTTGCTGGTTCGGCCAAATTGCCTTGTTCTACTGCCAATAAGAGAGTGACGCTGGATAAGCCGGCTATAGGATAAGATATTGCTTCGGATAAGGTCAATTAAGGGAAGACTAAATATAAGTGGGAATATCCTTTGTTTGAAAATAATTAATTGAGAAATATATTCATTCTAGCTTCGAGCTGCAAAATAAAAAATAAGAGTAGCTGCTATAAAAAATCTTCTGCCTATCCGAACAACCTCGAAGATTAAGCCAAAACATGTCACTGGACGGATTCGACTGTAAGAAGTGCGATCAGCCAAACACAAGAGTAGCTGCTACAAAGAATCTTCTGCCTATCCGAACAACCTCGAAGATTAAGCCAAAAGATGTCACTGGACGGATTCGACTGTAAGAAGTGCGATCAGCCAAACACTAAAGACAACATGGTGATGTGCGGCGAATGTATGGAATGGTATCATCTAAGCTGCGCGGGTGTTTCGCCAGGAGTGGAGCATCGGCCGTGGAATTACGAAACATGCCCCCCATTGGCTTTAGTTCAAACATCGAAAGCGAACAAAGGGAAAAACGGTAGAAACGTACCTACGAAGAAGGCTACAACAAGCGTTCAAGCCCCGGAAGAGCCGACTGCTTCCATTTCGAAGAAGGATGAGATTAATAACGATTGTAAGGGTATAAGAGCTTTGTCGGCTACTGGTGCTATACCGAAGAATTTGTTGGTAAGGGGCGCATTTTCTGCCAATGATGGATCACCTAAACACCCAGAGAACCCTATACGAGCAGGTACAACGAACGGTTCGATACAATCCGGAGCTCTCAGTTCCCGAGCCCTAGTGCAAATGGCGTTGGAGCGATTGAAAGAAAAGCAAGATTTGGAAATGCAGAAAATAGAAAATCAGCGCAAAGAAGTGGAAAAAGAGAAGGAGCGTTTACGGAAGGAAAAGGAGCTAGAAGAGCAGGAAAATGCCCTCGCCAGAAAGCAACTACAAATGTTAGAGCAATTTCTGGAAGAGAAGCATAGCCTGGAAGAGCAAATAGAGGAGGATGGAGCACATTCTCAACGGTCGTCTCGTAGCGGAACGTCTATGACACGGAAATGGTTGGCAGACCAACAGTCTTAAAATAGAATTAGACGAATTTTGTTAGAAGAGGAAGAAGAAGTAACATCGGACATAGAAGAACTTCCTGTAGTGGAATTAGCGATTGAAAGGAAAGTAGTTAAAAAAGTAGCCAAGATCAATTCTGCACACCAAGGTATAAACATAAATGCTGAAAACCTCCGAAGCCAGTTTGGGAATTGATGAAAGAGAAGCACCTATCGCACAGCTGAGTGCGAACCAAATTGCCGCTAGACAACTATGGCCAAAAACTTTGCCGACATTCTCAGGTGACCCCGCAGAGTGGCCTATCTTTTACAGCAGCTATCTCGATTCAAACGCTGCCTGTGGATTTTCGTCGGTGGAAAATATCATTCGATTAAGGGAATGTCTTAAAGGCTCAGCGCGTGAAGCAGTCGTGACAAAGTTGATGTATCCACATGCGGTTCCTTCAATAATCGAAACTCTTCGTAGGCTGTATCGACGACCAGAACTGCTGGTTAAGCTTCTGTTGGGGAAAGTTCGACACCTGGAAGCACCGAAACCCGAACGACTTGACAGTCTGATTAATTTTGGGATGGCAGTTCAACAACTGTGCGATCACCTAGAGGCCGCAAATTTGCGTAGTATTTTGACAAACCCTACATTGCTAGAAGAATTTGTGGAAAAATTGCCAGCGACAGTAAAGCTCGACTTGGTTAGACGCAAGCGAGCCTTCGAAAATCCATCGCTGAAAGAGTTCGGTGAGTTCATGGACAGGTTGGTTATAGACGCCAGTGAAGTTACTACTCTCACACAGCCGAAATGTGATAACTACCAAAAGGACAGACCGAAGCAAAACCAGAAGGCAAACATTCACGCCCACAACGAGAGCATCGAAATTCCCGAGAACAACCCAACGAGAACGCCTTGCCCGATTTGCATGAAATTTAACCACCGTGTACGTAATTGCGAGCAATTCAAGCGAATGAACAACGAAGCACGTTTTCAGGCAGTTAATAGATACATACTATGTGAGGTGTGCCTTTCTAACCACGGTAACTGGGCCTGTAAATCGAGATTATTCTGCAATATCGGTAATTTTCGAGCACGACATCATCCTCTGCTGCATCAAGAAGAAGCCGTGATCGTAGTACAAGCCGATTGCAAAGCACATCGGGTTCCAATAACAAACGTGTTATTCCGGGTGGTACCCGTCACCTTATACAATGGGGAAAAAACAGTGTGGATACATTTGCTTTCCTCGATGAAGGCTCCTCGCACACCCTTTTAGACGTTAGCATCACTCGCAGCCTCGGAGTGGTTGGAGTTCAAGAACCCCTGGAGCTAACGTGGACGTCAAGCATAGTTCGCGAGGAGAAAACATCGGAACGGGTCGATTTGATGATATCGGCAAGAGGAGGACAAAAACGATACCAACTATCGGCCGTACACACAGTTCGTGCCCTCATCTTACCGAAACAAGACATGGATTTAAACAAAATAACCAAGCAGTTCAAACATCTAAATGATATTCCAATTTCCTCATTCCGGAATGCGGAACCAAAAGTACTCATAGGATTGCAAAATCTAGAACTGTTCTCACCAATTTAAAGTCGGATAGGTGAGCCTGGTGAACCTGTTGCAGTGAAGAGCGTGCTTGGCTGGACAATCTACGGGCCGTTTAGACAAAATCATGGCTCGAACCCGTTTCTTGGACATCACGGATGCCTTGCGGAAAGCGAGCATGAGCTGAATGAGCTTATTCGACAACAGTTCATCTTGGAAGATAGTGGTGTCAGTCCTGTTGTACTGCCAATGTCAGTGGAAGATGCACGTGCTAAAGACATTTTGGAAAGAACGACGGTCCGTAAGAATGGACGATTTTTCACCGGCCTACTATGGAAAGACGATGATGTCTGCTTTCCCGAAAGTTTTCAAATGGCATTGAAAAGACTCAAAAATTTGGAATCAAGATTAGCTAATGACCCGGAGTTGCGTTGTAATGTGCATGAACAAATCAAAGATTACATAAAAAACAATGTGGGCATGTTGCAACGCAAGAAGAGCTAAAGGCGGCTAATTCTAGACGAGTAGGCAGGTACCACCGCTTAACATAGTTACCCACCCACGGAAACCGGAAAAAAGCGTCATGTATGGGAAGCAGCCGCGAAGGTTAACGGCGTGTCACTCAACTCTCAGCTACTGAAAGGGCCGGACTTGCTTGTCCTATTGCCAGGAGTTATCTGCAAGTTTCGGGAAAGACGTATTGGATTTGGAGGAGATATCGAAAAGATGTTCCATCAAATACGAATTATTCCAGAGGACACGCACTCGCAACGATTCCTATTCCGTTTCGATGCAACTCAACCACCAGATGTTTATATATTGGACGTTGCAACCTTTGGGGCCACTTGTTCACCATACTCGGCACAGCATGTAATGCATCGGAACGCAAATGATAACGCGAAGGAATTCCCAGAAGCAGCAGCAGCAATAAAAGAAAAAACGTACATGGACGACTACTTCGACAGCGCTGACACCCCAGAAAAAGCGTCAGAGAGAGCCACTCAAGTAAAACTGATTCATTCGCGATGTGGGTTTAACATGCGGAATTGGGTCAGCAACAGCACTGAAGTATTGCAAAGCTTAGGAGAAATAACCGGACAAAAATTACTCTCATTCGACTGTAGTAAGGAAGAAAAACATCAACGAGTACTTGGAATAGCATTGGAACCTAAAAAGGATGTCTTTATATTCTCTACTAGCTGGCACAGCGACCTGGCTCCGTACGTGTTCGAAGACCTCCGACCAACTAAACGAATCATTCTACGCATTGTGATGAGCCTCTTTGACCCACTGGGGCTGCTTGCACCGTTCTTAATTCATGGTCGGATGTTGATACAAAACCTCTGGCGACTTGGCGTAGATTGGGACACCAAAGTGGGCAGTAAGGAGCTCGAGAAGTGGCGACGATGGGTCAATATGCTGCCGGAAATTAGTCGTCTGGAGATCCCTCGCTGCTACTTTCGGAATGCACCTCCCTCCTCGTATCACTCGGTGCAGTTGCACATCTTTACCGATGCCAGTGAGTTGGGCTACGGCTGTGCGGCATACTTTCGTATCGTGTACAACGGAATGGTGCGATGTTCGTTAGTGATGGCTCGCAGTAAGGTTGCACCGCTCAAGTATCTCTCCATCCCGAGGTTGGAGCTACAAGCAGCGGTCTTGGGAGCAAGAATGCTGTGTACTATTAGCGAAAATCAGACCGTGCCAATCAACGAGAAGTACATACATTCCGATGCAGAGGAGGTTCTGGCTTGGATCCGTTCCCAACATCGTAACTATAAAAAATTTGTCGAGTATCGACAATTAGAGACACGTGCTATCTAAGGAGAACTTGGCAGACTGTTTAACTAAATGGGGCAAAGATACAGCACCGGACTCGAACGGCAGATGGCTTAATGGGAAATACTCGTTCCTTTATCGTGACATGAACAGTTGGCCGAAGCAGAAGGAAATTGCCGAAACTAAAGAGGAACTTAGGGCACATATATCAGTACCAGAAGGACTGCTAGACATAGCACGATTCTCGAAGTGGAGAGTGTTACTCAGGGCGGTGGCGCTAGCTCTTCGTTTTATATCAAACTGCCGTCGTAAATTGGAAAAACTACCAATCGAGGTAATGAAGGCTACGGAGAATTAACGAAGGTGCTTATCGAGACCGATTCCTGCCGAGGTCGTTCATTTACGCCAAAATGAATACATTCGAGCAGAAAATATGGCGTCTAGCTCAGACCGATTGCTATCCAGATGAAATTAGAACACTGTTAAAAAACCGGGATGAATCTGAACCAAGCAAGTTGTTGAGTCTCGAGAAATCCAACCCTATTTACAGACTGTCTCCCTTTGCTGATCAATTTGGTGTCATCCAAGTAGAAGGACGAACAGCTAATGCGAGCTACGCCACATTCGACGCTCGCTTCCCAGTGATATTGCCCAATAATCACTCAATAACTAAGTTATTGCTTAACGACTACCATCGCCGATACGGCCATGCTAACCGTGAGACAGTAGTTAATGAGGTCCGTCAACGCTACCACATATTTAACTTGCGATCAACTATAGACAAAGGGATGAAGAGTTGTCAGCGCTGCAAAATAACAAAATGTCAACCCAGGAACCCTCGTATGGCTCCACTTCCTCTTGAGCGTTTAACGCCATATGTCCGATCGTTTAGTTATGTGGGCGTAGACTATCTTGGGCCTCTGGAGATATCAGTAGGACGTCGTAAAGAGAAGCGATACGTTGCCGTCTTCACCTGTCTAGTCACTCGTGCCGTACATTTAGAGGTAGCGCATAACCTTTCAACTGATTCTTGCATCATGGCTATACGGAGATTTGTTCGTAGGCGTGGACCACCGGTTGAGATATGGTCGGACAACGGGACCAACTTTGTTTGTGCTAGTAACGAATTGGCCGAGCAAATAAGGAACATCAACGGCGAATGTGCTGACACATTTACTGATGCACGCACCAAGTGGATGTTGGTGAGAAAACGTAGTAGCCGGATGAGGGTTAGAATCTAGCCATGAATTATTGAATTTCGTTGAATTTCGTTGAATTTAGGGTTGCCTTGCTGGTTCGGCCAAATTGCCTTGTTCTACTGCCAATAAGAGAGTGACGCTGGATAAGCCGGCTATAGGATAAGATATTGCTTCAGATAAGGTCAATTAAGGAAAGACTAAATGTAAGTTGGAATATCCTTTGTTTGAAAATAATTAATTGAGAAATATATTCATTCTAGCTTCGAGTTGCGAAATAAAAGATAAGAGTAGCTGCTAAGGAGTGTATCGAATATAAGCTATCCACATACATTTGCGTTGTACGCATGTATTTGTGATGGTTTTTTATGCTCTGAACAGTGCATGCTGTGCGTTTGACTGTCAGCTTTCTTTTGTTTACTTGTTTGTGCGGTTCAAATTCTGCGTTTTCAAAATGTCGCGTATTGAAAAGGAAGTGAAAATTAAGGTTCTGGACACATGGCTAAGTGAGAAGGGTATTACTATGCGAAAATTGGCGAAGCGGTTTTGAATTCATCATGCGAGTGTTAAAACCATCATTAATAAGTGTGGGGAACACTATTCTTTGGATGAGCTACCAGGAAGAGGCAGAAAACCCGGTTCTTCCAACCCGAAACTGGAGCAGAAAGTGGGATCTCTAATCATGAAGAACAAATCAATGTCAATACGTGATTTGGCCAAAAAAGCAGGAACGAGTGTCGGAATGATCCAGCGTATCAAGAGGCGAAACCACCTGAAGACCTACAAGAAGCAGAAAATCTCGAAACAAAGTGCAGAACAGAAGAAGCGAGCAGAAAAAAGGGCCCGGAAATTGTATTCGCGTCTGTTGCAGCGTCTGGATGCATGCGTTTTGATGGACGATGAGACCTATGTAAAGGAGGACTCAAAAACCCTTCCAGGTCCACAATACTTTACTGCCGTCGTTGGGGAGGATGTGAGCGATGCGGACAGGTCGATTCAAGTGGAAAAATTCGGTCGAAAGGTACTGGTATGGCAAGCAATATGTTCCTGTGGTTTGAAGTCAACCATTTTTTACACTACCGGAACTATAAATGCGGAAATCTATCGATCTGAGTGTCTCCAGAAGAGATTGTTGCCTTTATATAAGAAGCATAGTACACCTCCACTGTTTTGGCCGGATTTAGCGTCAGCTCACTATGCCAAAACCACTCTCAATTGGCTTGCGGAAAAGGGTATAGATTTCGTTTGGAAAAATATCAATCCACCAAATTGCCCTCAGCTTCGACCCATCGAACGTTACTGGGCAATCGTGAAGAGGGTCGTCAAGAAGACTGGTAAGGCAGCTGGGAACGCGCAGGAGTTCAAAAAAATTTGGGCTCAAGCATCCAAAAAATGCGATGCAACACTTGTCCGGAACTTGATGAAGAGCATTCGATCCAAAGTTCGAAAATTCGTGAAGGAATAACTTAAATTTCATCCGGTCTTCATTATGTTCAAGTTTAACCTCGTACAATAAAGGATCAATTTTTTGTATGAATAAAATATCGGTTTTCAACATAATTTGAAAGAAAGTTTGTGGATAGCTTATTTTCGATACACTCCTTACAAATAATCTTCTGCCTATCCGAAGAAAGCTTTTTTTAAATGAAATTCATACAATTTGTTATAAACAGCCGAACGGCAACATGGTTATGTTTAGTAAATTCTGCGATTGCTATGAAGCTTGTAAACTAATTTCGTGCTTCATCCTTACAATATATGGCAAAAGGATGGATTGTTCATTGAGCGTTTGCCCAATGAAAACCTTGTATAGCGTCCTGAATAACAAAAGAGTAATTTTCGGAGAAGTCAGTAATTATAATGCAGTCCGATGCTTCCAAATTAATTTTAAGTTGGTTTAAGTAGTTACCTGGGTCCTCCCTTAGCTCTGTCGGTAAAGGCGCAGCTACAAAGCAACACCATGCTGGAGGTGGCTGGGTTCGATTCCCGGTCTGGTCTAGGAATTTTTCGTAAGGGATAATTTCTCGACTCCCTGGGCATAGCGTATGATTGTACTTGCCACACAATCATTCTAATGCAAAAATGGTACTTGGCATCGAAAGCTCTCAATTAATAACTGTGGAAGTGCATTTAGAACACTAAGTTGAGAGCAAGCAATAAGCTAATTGTGAAAGCAATAAGCTTGAAATGCTAAAGAAGAAGAAGATGAAGTAGTTACCTTGATGCTCTGCAATAAAATTATGCGGAGATAATTCGCTTAATTTTTCTAAAAATTGTTTCCACAAACTCTTCTGCATCCATTCGCATTGAATTTAGATGACAACGATCTGTTTGCTTCCATTGTTTAAATTGTAAGGAATCAAGAAAATTCATCAGGTCATTCTCCGGTGTCTGCGTACCGGGGCAATGATCACAGGTTTTCAACCAACATTTCTCTGTAGGATTTTCACATAGTATTTTAAAAAACAAGTCATGATACGTTTTCAAACAGCTAGCAATAAGTTTCTTATCCTTAAGGGTTTTAAATATTAATTTAACATTCTGATGATAAATGGATACGCAGATAGTATGCGTTCTACTTAAACCAGCCAGAATACATTTTTTTTTGGGCGGCTACTGGAAAACATTGAAAATCCAATTTTAAAAGTAGGATATTGCTCTTTGAAAATTAAATAAATTTCACGAAGGTTACATAAAAGTAACCTGCGCTGTACATGCACTTTTTCTTCTGCCATATATTCAAAAACGAAATCCCTTTTCCCAGGACATGCTCCGCTTATCTCGTCACTATTATAAAATTCCCTAACTACAGTTAGAGTATCATCGCTCCAAGATAACATATTTACTCTGGTCTCCGGTGTGCTCATAAAACCTTTTTCAATCTGTAATTACTTTGCACGTTGAGCAGTTCGTTGCGAAACACCGAATTCTTGCATTATTTTGTATGCAGTCCAGGATTTGGGGAGGGAAGTTAGAATCCTATATCGACCGTTTGTGTCAGATGTTTCATCAAATTTTGCCTTCATCTGTTGAAGAATTTCCTGACCGTCTCCGGGTTTCTGGGCAGCAGCGCTACCAATTGATTCAGCACTCGTTGATTCCAAAGAAAACAAAGATTCTGAAAAGAAGATGGAAAAATATCACAATTAGTTAGGAACATTGTTATTTATATAATGTAATACAGATTGTATTCGATTATTTGAAGTATCTGTTTTCTTGTATGATAGGCAACTGCTCTACAAATTGAGCTACCAGGTCGGATTAGGTAAGATTATACGGAACTGATATTTTTTTCAATTTTCTGAATAATTTAGTACAACTTGTATAACGTAGCAAATCATAACGTCTGAATGAACAAAAAGAAGAGATTATTCTACTTACCAACACTAGGAACAGCGTCAATTTCCGATAATCCAGCGGCATTGGGATCGATTATTTCGAAACCACCATTATTGATGTTTGCTGGTGCGGCGAAATTGTTCACTCTAGATGGTCCGGCCACGGCGAAATTATTGGTGCCTGATGGTCCGGCAACGGCGAGATCATCAAGTTTCGATCGTTCAGAAACGGTGAGTTCATGATTTTCACATTCTAGATTAACTGCACTTGGAGTTGCTGGCTCGTTTTCTTTCTTGATAAAGCGATAAAGTCTGCAATAGCAGGTATTACAAATGTAGGAACAGCTTTTATCCAATTTTATTCTCCTTTCCGCTGCATAACTATATAGTTTAGGAGTAAGTTTCCTGTAACTATTACTCCAAACATGGCAATTTGAGCATTCGTGCTTCATTGTATTAAACGTTTCTTCAGTAAGGTAACTGAACAATTTCACTGATTTTCTTGACTTACATATGCTTCATCTTATAGACCACTTTAAATAGTCCCTTTGGGTATCATTTGAGTAGAGTGAACAAGGAAAAGGAGACAGATGAATCATAATCAAACAAAAAAATACAATGAATTACCTGCATCAAAAATATTGAAAACATACATATTTCAATACAGACATATTCTAAATTTTGCAGATCAACAGGCATTCGGTGGATAACCACCGTACCTCATAGCATGATACTAAGAAGCGGACCGGAAGATTCGATTAACTACTTCCCCCACATTATCTCATATTATCCAAGCGTCCTTAAACTATGACAATTCTGTAAAATGGCAGTACTTGTACGTTAAATATCTTGAGATTAACTCGATACATTGAGATAATGCAGCTAAAGGTAAAGTTACTCGCCAAACTTGGTATACATTTTACTTCAGAATTTATTCATCAGGTGCCTTTTTCATACGAACAAAATAACAGGTCACGATTTTTTAACAAATATGTCTTATAAAATTGTTATTAAATTTGCTGAAAATAAAATCATACTTTATATTGCCCAAAAATAAGATGAGATGTGGATTTTTTGTCATCCGTAAACATGTCCAGAACCATATATTGAAGCCAATAAGTTTTTACGGCCAACCGAATATTCCTTGGATATAGATCAATCAACGCATCAGAATTTCTTTTATAACGTATTCATAGCGGAATAGCTCCATTTTAGTCTTTTAACATATATTAGATAGTCAATATCAATGTTCAAGAGTTAAAAGTGATATAATTAATTAGCATATCAAATGGATGTTCGGTCGGTCGGTCAAGTGTCAAAGCCTCATTTAAGTCGCTTTACTCATATGGGGTAGTCGATCTTCATTTTCGAATGTTTTAGGTAAACCGTCAACTCCTTTGACTATAGATCTATAGATTTTGAAATCAACTACCATTTTCCGTATTTATTTACCATGTATTTACCTGTGTCAAAGCACTAAAAGTGCATGGACACACGTTGAGTAGCTTATCTTCAATTTCAAGTGTTTTAGGTTATCTAAGATATACCTACAGACTTTGAAAGTTTGATCTCACATATTGATCTTAACCTTATTCATCCAAAAACTCCTTAAAGTATTAAATCAACAGGTGTTTTCAACCCGTTGGCCCGCTTAGCTCTTATAGATCAGTAAATAAGTCAAAATATAGTCGAAATAAGGGATAAATTCTGACTTCATCGATGTCCACCTATTAAAATAAAGTGGCATGAAGCTGTCGTGGCATCTAAGATCTTTGGACCCCAACGATTTCATATTAGACAGGCATACCTCGATATAAAGCAACTTTATTTTCTGACTATTTTCATAGATTTTTCACAAACTACGCCTTATTCAAGAAAAGTAGTAAGACCATTGGATAGATGAGATAGTTTCCACTTATTTGTTGCAATGATTTGCATAAATGAACTCTCATTTGTGAGAAATGTACGTTATAAGTCGAAAAATAAAGTTGCTTTATATCGAGGTATGCCAGTATCATCATTTATTACACGATTGACGATTTTGTTTGTAAATAACAAAATCTAGATATATCAGGGTTGGTAAATAACTGGACAATGCGCACCATTGCTACTTCGCGTACCTGCAGGTATAAAATAGATCCCACTGTGATACTTCGTATCTTGTTTAGTGACTTATACTAGCTCCCCGTGGTGCCGACTGGGGTATGAGTAACCATAGGGAAGATCGGGTAACCATCTCCGGTGGGACCTTGGTCATATGCTGTGCTATCAGTCAATATCCAAATGCTGGTAAAAAATTGTTGAAATTGATGAAATAAAAAACATAAACTGTGTTAAAACATTATTTTCTATTCCACTGTTTCCACAACATTATGTTCTAACATAAGCTAACATAAACATGATAAACAAGACTATGACAGCTTCTGTGAGCTCCGGGAACAACTATAATGATGAGTTGTTGTCCACAGTGAGGGCTTATAATGCAGCCGAACACGCTATTACAAAAGTGCCTCCGGAAATAATGATGCTAGCGAGAAATTTCGAAAAATGTCTTCCAGGTCTTCAACATAACTAAATCTCAACATGATGATCTGATGACCGTGCGAGATCATGATGCAAAACTATGGTGAAAATCGAAAGACGTTCCCGTCGTTCTGCTCGGGAATGCACGAACTTGATCAAAAACCTGAAACGAATAAGAATCATTCTAGACAAATTGTCAAAAGGTCGAAAGTAACATTTGTAAACAATGACTTCTAGCGTATTTTTCTGGGATCTGCTTGCTCCCACAAACAAAATATCTCCAGAAACAGATACAGGGAGTTATTACTTTCCCTTCGGTATTGGATATAGATGTTAGCAACCTGGCATTTCCAGGAAATTTACGTTGTAAGTCATTGTTTACAATTGTTACTTTCGACTTTTTGACGATTTTGTCAAGAATTATGTACATACCTATTTAGATTTACCTTCCTTTTTCGCTTGATCGTCGGTGTTGGCATAGATTATGAAGAAATTATATGCATCCAAATCAACGTTTTATAGTTGAATTACGCAAAAAATTATATAGTTATAATCATTTAATTTTTTGAACACGCAAAATTTGCCATCTAAACAGAACTGTCAAAACAGTTGCCTTCTTCCTTTTGCTCACTTCACAACTCAACAGCTCACAGTAATCCACCTTAGGCCTGGGACAAACATACAACGTACAGCGTTATACTCCTTTAGTCTAGTACGTGTTTTTCTGTACTGGATTAAAGTATTTGACAGTTCGTTTAACGGTCATCGTTGTATGTCTGTCATAAGTATGACCATAGACTAACTCTAAGACCAGTAGGTCCCGAACAAATACGATTTTTTTCTTGGCTCAGTCAGTACTAGCACATCGGTCCCAAGCACGGTCCCAAGCTTAATAATACGCCCCTCATAATGAACTCACACGAACACACTCTCAAATATTCTGTCAAAATACCACAGCAAATCAAAACAAAGGCGCAAATATGTATAGTTAGGGCATCTTCAGCGGCGGTCTATTTTTAGATCAACTTTATACCTGATTTGCATCAGCGAAACTTGAATAGAACTGTCTTAAATAGACAAACTTTGCGTTCCCCGCACCGGTGTTGTATTTCTTGTTGTTAAACCCGCCAACACCTGTCATCTTGTCGATCATTCAACATCAGAGATCAGGGGTGGCATTGCGTAGCTCGAAACGAACGACTTTTTGTACGAACGCTTGTGAGAAAAAGTTCTTCGTTTCGAGATCCGCAATACGGCTCCAGAAGTTTTTTTTCCCAGAGATCGTAGATTACTTGTTCCTTCGTTTGGCTGAAGGTGAGTGTGTCAATGCATGCATTTCATTAAAACGATATTAGATAATGCTGATTTGTAGTTTGGCAGCGGATAAACAAGAGTCGGAATGGAGAGGGTCACATCCTAGATAACGCCCCAACGTCGACCGTGATTTCCGTTCCGGTCATCAGAAGCTGTTCCAGGACTACTTTAGCGACAGGCAAACCTACAACGAGAAGCACTTTCTGCGTTCCCGCATGCCAAGGGAGGTATTCCTGGACATTATGCGACAACTAGAGTCAACTAGAGGCTTCTCCAAAATTTATCTGTATGAGCTATTTGCAAGTGTTTAGCATGACTAATCTATCAATAAACCGATTGATTACTTTGAAGACTTAATTAATTTTCATTTCCGAGCAATCGAAATACTATTCGGAATCTCGGAACCTCCGCATTTCGATCTAGTAAGCGTTATCCGGAAAACTCAGTGGCTGTAAAAAAAAACTAAGACAAGCATTCGTTATTAAGGAATAAAACGAAAAGGCAATTCACTAGCACCGGGACCAACTTGAGGTAACTATTAGCATCCGAGGAGAGCATCACAACTCTTTGTCCGCCACCAGCATCACACGCAGCAAACACGGTTACTTTTCGGCTCACAAATATACTTCAGAATATACTCAATAAAATTGAGTTATTGTTTAGTAAAAGCTGAAATTTTACTCAATAATTGGTATTATCAAGTAGCGTGTAGTGTTTTGGAACGGTCTTTTTCTTGTTCCAAATTGCTGCAAGAATAGATCAAAACATATACCAGTTTTAAAATGATGCAAAATAGATCCAGTATAAAACAAAATTTACAATACCGTTGCAGCGATGTTTTTGCGTTTGGTTTAAAAAAATAAATCCAATCCACGATTTGGATCGCCGTTGAAAATGCCCTTAGGTGCTGGCTTCAAGGTGTACTTCGGACCAAGGGGTTCTACAACAGTGAACCAATTTCAAATCGCTAGTTGCATATTGATTGTTGGTATTACGGTGGATTGATGAGCTGCATGATGGTTGCGGATGAACTTTTATCGTGTTGCGCGACATCGCTGTGACGTTGTCAGGAAAACTCATAAAAAAAAACGATAGGTGAGAAAAACAACAGCACTGAGTTCATTGAAAGACAGATATGACAGACCCAGATTGTAGAGATGATTCAAAGTGTCCACACGCATCCACATTCATGTCGGATTCCCGAATGAATGCACTTCTATTTTATATAACGTCATTTAACGTAATTTCAACCCTTTTTCTCTTGTGAACCAATGAGTTCAATGAAATACGTTTGAGTGGGTATATTCATTTTTGTTAAACTAAAAATCATAGTTACTCTATCCCAGGAGAGTGATAATATGATAAATTAGTTACAGGGCGCCCTACACTTATTGGCAAGGTTAATGATACTCAAACAAGTAGCACTTAAATGTAATTTAGGTTTTAAATCGAATGAATGAGTGATATATGAATGAGGGGGATTCTGAATGCGCTTGAATGAATGAGTGAGAATGAAGTGAGTATCATAAGATTTTTGTGGTCCATGGTGAATTTTGTGGCAGAAGATACAGAAAAAAAAGGTAGTGTGATCTGTAAGGTAATAATTTAAAATCAATTCAAAGGGTTGAGGTGATAATTTATGGTCTGCAATTAAACTCAACAACTATGAAAGTAGCTTAATTAACGGTTTTTTTTCTGACGCATCTTAAAACAATTCCAACAGGAGAATTCCTTCTAAGGCGAACAATGAACCATTTGATACATTATTTACTGATTTTGACAAATCCCTGGGAGCTCCCACGACGAAAGGTGGTCAGACTCACTCCATCAGTTTCATACAATTCATTGAAAAGAGCTTCTCTGATTATCATGAAAAATCATTCAATGAATTGTAACTAGAACTCGTGGAGCAGTAGTCGCATCTTATGGACAGGCTCACTCCATCCGTTCCATACAATTCGTTGGAAAGAGCTCCTCTGCTTATCATGAAAAATAATTCAATGAATTGTTACTGGAACTCATGGAGCAGCAGTCGCATCTGGTGTCAGCTACCAGGGACAAAAAAAAACCACTTCGTTTTTTTTTACCCCGATTCCGGGAAGATTGTGACCCATGACATTTGGGTCACAATAAACTGATTGGTGAAAAGGCCAGTGGAGGTTTAGACACACGAAAAATTGTTATTAGTTTTGTTATGTGCCGTCGTTGTTGCTCGGAGTGATCAAAAAGTATCTGTCTCCCCTTTGTTTAGTGTTTGAGTGACGTTTATTTTTCATTTCGTAGCTTTAGGGTGTTTATAATTAACTGTACTACTAAAAGATGGCCCATGTAGTGCCCACCTCAGATTGTAACCGTGGCTTGACCAGTTGCTTGAGGCTTAGTCGGAGGTCCTTTGGACCTTTCGAAGTTAGCAGTTAATTTTAGACCCCCTGGTTGTATCCCGTCTGTCAAAATATTTACTTTATGATTTGTTGTTATTGTAGAGATGTTGTTGTTGTAGAGATGAGATTATTTATTTATTTATTTATTCATATAGCTATTTATTTATTAACTTATTTATTTACATATTGATTTATTTATAAATTTATTTATTTACTTATTTATAAAATTTATTAATTTATTTATTTACACAATGCTCCCTTCGTTTTTTTTCCATATTCTTTCAATAATGCAATCTAGCAATCAATAATATTTGCGAAAACAAGGAAATTTGAATTTTGTAAAGGCTAAGCATGCAGCCACTTTAACGGAGTTAACGTGTAATTTAGTTGAAGATATCAACCAAAACTCCTTTAGAGAGTTAATTTCTTCTGTGTTTGTGTTCCGTCATAACTCCTGTCATCGATCATCCATCATCGTGAAACATCGTCATCATCTTCGTCATTGTTTAAAAATCATGATGGGGTCGCTTCAATTACGCTGACTCATCGACCGCTGAATAGAGTCAGGTCTCTTTTGTATTTTATTTGTCCGGTGGAGTGACGTTAAGTGACGGTTGCGCGATTTAGTACGCCCAAAACTAATCGCAGTAGTTGCTAGTAATTACGATTAAATCTAAAACTAAAAATTTAAAATTTAACTAAAACTACAGTGAATAGACTGTGAAAATACCACAAAAACTAAAAACACTTAAGTGACGTAAAGAGCATGATCCAAGTGTGGAAATCACCACTAACGGTTAGAAAAGTGCACAGCAAATTTAGACGTTACCGCGTTATTCCGCCTTGACCGTGCACAAAAAATCAAGCGAGCTAGTAGTGAACATTAAAATCAAACAGCAGTGGAAGAGAACTAGTGGTCGAGCGGACAATTTTCCATTTGTAAAATTTGTGGTGTTGAGAAAAGACTGTAACTGTCCGTCTCAAATAAAATGGTGCAGCTCGCTTGATAACCACAATCAAGAAAATAGTGTATACGCAAACGGTACCACTCCCGGACACGGAATTCTGGCCCCGTTCTTATGGGCTTACCGTCACGATAGTGATTCCCTTGTCAAGTGTGGGAACCTGAAGAAAGAAGAAAGAAGACATCAGGGAAGAACATCGGTCATCGGGAAGGAGTCAACGAGAAACCAGAAGGACATCGAACAGCCGCAACGGTGAGCTCACGGTGAAAATAAAATGTGTTAAATTGAAAAAGAAAAGTCTTTATATTTTAATTAAGAAAATTATGTCTGGCTTTCAAAACCTCCATTGATCGTCCCTATAATGTTAGGAAAAAAAAACTTGTTTTCGCCATTTTGTAAACTTCCCCCTTTTCACCAAACAGTGGGTTGAATGTTTGCCTATTGAAATTTCCTCCAGGAGACTGAGAGCATATACGACCCTTAAAAGGTTATGCGGAAAGTACCCCTTACCCTTTTCACCTGGAATAGTTAGAAACTATCAAAGTTTACTTTTCATTTCCAAGCTATCGAAATGATATTCGGAATCTCGGAACCTCGCATTTTGATCTAGTCAGCGTTTTCCAGAAAATGCAGTGGCTGTAAAAAAAAACTAAGATAAGCATTGGTTATTTTTTTATTTTTATGAATTTATTTGTACAGGCTCAATCGAATCAACTTTACAGAGCCAAGTTTTCATGTTTATATACATCATTTATCTTAGAACTAAGGTTAAGGGGGTGGAACCGATTACTCGCGGCCGTCTCGAGGTTAATAGGAATTACAATTTTATGGATGGGAAAATTGCGGTGGAAATTTTAAACAAAGCATAAGGAACAATGGTTTTCTTAAATCTAGAATTTCAAATTACAGTTTTTTAATTGAACGTTTTCAATTGAAAAAAAAAATCACTCACTCACACACACAACAACACTCACACACACAACCACAATCACACACCGATGCACACAATCCTCAAAAATTTAATCTAAACAAGTAAGTTAATCAAACTACAATCTAAGGCTAATGTTAGTCAAAAACACAAAAATGAGTTTCATAAACTCCAGATCGCGTGCAGCCAAAATGTCTCGAATCGATACATTGGGTTGTCTACCTCGAGCCCAAAGGGAATCATAAAGCTCAGATCTGACTCCACGATGCTCAGCACAAAACCAAATAACGTGATCTGCGTCCTGGTAACCTTGTCCGCATTCACAGAGATTGCCCAGCCCAACACGGAACAAATGATTGGACATGAGGCGAGACATCACACGAATGAAGTCTCGACCCACATCCAATCCCCTGAACCAACATTTCTTAGACACCTTAGGAGTGATAGAATGTAGCCATCGCCCCAAATCTCCTTTACTCCATTTATACTGCCAGCTATCGAGTGATATCTGACGAAACATATAGAAAAATTCGTTGAAGGCAATTAGTCGGTCATAAATATCGCCTTCCATAGCGCCCACCCTTGCAAGCGAGTCCGCTTTCTCATTATCAGGAATCGAACAATGAGAAGGGACCCACACAAAGGTGATAATAAAAGAACGTGAAGATAAAGCACTTAGAAGACCTCGTATTTTCATAAGATAATAAGAGGTGTGCTTTACCGGCCTCAAGTAGCGAATAGCCTCTATAGAACTAAGACTATCCGTGAAAATGAAGTATTGATCCGGTGTAAAAGAGGCCACAGTTTCTAAAGAAATATGAATTGCAGCCAATTCCGCGACAAAAACAGAACAAGGTGCTTGAAGTTTACGAGCGACGCTATAATTTTCATTGTATACACCAAAGCCAGCGGAGTCCTCTATCAAAGACCCGTCAGTGAAAAACGTTTTGGTGGAATCAACTAGGCCATACTTTGCAGCAAATATCACCGCAGCAATCATAGGACGATGATGCTCTGGGATTCCACGAAGCTCCTGTTTCATGGATAAATCAAAATGAACCGAATCTCCGAAGTCGGAGAAGCAAACACGATTGGGAATATTCGGCGAAGGGATGACATCCTGTGTTATGTACAAATGGTACAAAGTCATGAAGCGGGTTCGAGGATTCAACTCAAGGAGCTTTCGAGAGTGGCAACATGCCAGCCAGCACTTCAAGACTCATGGTATGAGTCGAGTGCATACAACCTAACGCGATACGAAGACACCGATACTGAATACGTTCCAGTTTGATGATGTGCGACCGGGCCGCTGACTGAAAACTAAAACTACCGTATTCTATAATCGACAAAATCGTTGTCCGGTACAACGTTAGAAGATCTTGTGGATGTGCTCCCCACCAGGTTCCGGTAATTGTTCGAAAAAAGTTGATCCTTTGCTGGCACTTTCGCTTCAGATACTCAATGTGGGATCTCCAGGTGCACTTTGAATCGAACCAGACCCCAAAATATTTAAATGACATAGAATGAGTTATCGGTGTACCCAAAATTTGAAGCTTCGGTTGTGCAGGGTTATGCTTCCTAGAAAAAACCACCAACTCAGTTTTCTCCATAGAGAATTCGATACCTAGCTCGAGAGCCCAAGTAGACAAATTGTCTAAGGTATCCTGTAAGGGTCCTTGCAGATCGACCCCATTGGGCCCCGTGACAGATACTACGCCGTCATCTGCAAGTTGTCTCAACGTACAATTCTCACTCAGATAACCGTCAATGTCTTTGACATAAACATTATACAAAAAGGGGCTTAAACAGGATCCCTGGGGGAGACCCATGTAGCTAAATCGAAAAGCTGTAGAGTTTCCATGAGAAAAGCGCATATGTTTCTCTGACAGCAAATTGTACAAACAATTGTTCATTAATGGTGAAAAACCACAAGCGTGGAGTTTATCTGAGAGAACTTCAACAGATACTGAATCAAAAGCCCCCTTGATATCCAAGAAAACAGAAGCCATTTGCTCTTTTTTAGCAAAAGCTAACTGAATCTCTGTGGAAAGCAACGCGAGACAGTCGTTCGTTCCCTTACCCCTACGGAAACCATATTGAGTATCTGAAAGCAGGTTATTCGTCTCAACCCATTTGTCCAGACGGAAAAGGATCATTTTCTCCAACACTTTTCGAATACAAGATAACATCGCGATGGGTCGATCGGAGCTGTGGTCGGACGCGGGTTTACCAGGTTTTCGAATGGCAATAACTCTCACCCGTCTCCAGTCATCCGGTACCATGTTGAGAGCCAGAAACTGATTAAACAAGTGCAACATGCGCCTCTTAGCGACGTCTGGAAGGTTCTTAAGCAAGTTGAACTTGATTCTATCAGCCCCTGGAGCCGTATTGCCACACGAAAGGAGTGCGAGAGAGAGTTCTACCATTGAAAAAGGTTGGCTGATCTCATCTATCGAATTGGTGGTTTCGCGAGGAAACATTTGTGCTGGCACAGAATCTGGACAAACTTTTCGCGCGAACTTGAGGATCCATTGGTCCGAATACTCCTCGTTCTCGTTGTTCGTTATTCTGTTACGCAATCTTCGCGCCGTATTCCAAAGGGTATTCATCGACGTTTCACGCGATAGTCCGTCCACGAATTGTCGCCAGTAACCGCGTTTCTTGGCCTTGATGAGGCTCTTAAATTCTCGTTCGAGAGCCGTGTACCTTTCGAAGTGCTCAGGTGTTCCACGTCTACGAAAAACTTTGAACGCGTCGGACT
Source organism: Aedes koreicus (assembly GCA_024533555.2). NCBI lineage: Eukaryota > Metazoa > Arthropoda > Insecta > Diptera > Culicidae > Aedes > Aedes koreicus. The sequence goes on from JAHHFK020000358.1 coordinate 474,204, forward strand.
TTTTGCGGTAGACCTCGGTGCATTGCTGATCCCACCATGGAGAAGGAGGATTCCAGCGAAATGACGTTCCTGGAACTGGTCGAGTTTGAGCTTGAAGCGCGCTTTCCAAAATCAGGTTGGAGAGGAAGTTATATTCCTCCAGCGGTGGAAGCCCTTCTACCGTTGTTACGGCTTCATCTATTGCTGTCTTGAACCTTGTCCAACCGATATTACGAGTTAGATCATCGTTGATGGATTCCGGCGGATTGAGCCCGGTGGCAACCGAAATTTTAATAGGCAAATGATCACTACCGTGGGGATCCTGGATCACATTCCACGTGCAGTTCAACGATAATGAATTCGAGCAAAGTGTGAGGTCTAATCTACTGCCAATTGAGGATGGACCAGCCAAGCGTGTAACTTCTCCATTGTTGAGAACTGTCATATTGAAGTTGTCACAGAGGTCATATATCAAAGAAGACCAGTTGTCATCGTACAGTTCTCCCCAGCCTGTACTGTGAGAGTTAAAATCTCCCATGATCCACCGCGGAGCAGGAAGAACCGAACAAATATCTGAAAGTTGTTTCTGGTTTATTGAGGCTCTAGGAGGAATATAAACGGAAGCAATGCAAAGGCTTTTATTTTTAATAACAGCCTGACATGCGACAACTTCAATACCTGGAATTGGAGGTAAATTCACTCTATAGAAGGAGTAGCACTTTTTGGTCCCCAAAAGTACTCCTCCCCCACGTGAATTCTCACGATCAAGCCGAATAATGTTGAAATCGTGAATCGGAAGATCGATTTCGGGTAAAAGACATGTTTCACAAAGCGCAAATGCATCACAACCGATATTGTGAGCTAAAAATTTAAATGATTCCAATTTAGGAATAAGACTTCGACAATTCCACTGCAGAACAGTGATCAAATCCCCGACCTCTTTTGGCAAATTATCCATCGAAGAAAATGATAGCTGCAAGGAGGGGCCACTTTAATGTTAATTTCTTCAAAAAAGTTTTCACAGTGGGAAGCATTGCCATAACAATGCTTTTAAGAGGGTCAGACATTTCGAGGTACTTGAAAATACCTTCCACAATATCATCAAATGAGAACAGCCCAGATAAAGAGGGGGCTTCTGTTCTTAAAATCGGGGCATCAGGGGTTTTGGATGTCCCCGGGAGAGATGGGAAATCCTGTGTGTAGTTGGCACTACGAAAACCAGGAGGATTCGGGTTATCCTTCTTTACGCTGCTCTTTGAATTGGGCATGTTGATTTGGGGCTGTTCAGCTACTTTCCCTGCTCCGATGCGTCTTCGCTTCCGTGAAGCACCTTCCTGAAAACTGAAAGATGTCCCCTCCTCAACCACGTCCGAATCAGACTCGTCATCTGACAGAGGAGCAAAAGGATTTGTATTGATATCGGGTGGCGAGGCTTTCTTAAGCATTTCTGCAAAAGATTGCCTTGAACGTTGTTTCAGAGAACGTTCCAATTTTTCCCCGCGTTGTTTGTACGCCGGGCATGACGAGAGAGCATGGGGAGGAGTTCCCTTTCAGAAAACGCATTTTAGTGTGTGCACAGGGACCAGCCTCATGTTTCTCCCCGCAAGTTGAGCAGCGTGCCTTATGGCCGCAATGGGAGGCCGTATGCCCCATCTGCTGGCAGTTTTGGCAGATCATTGCCCGGGGTACAAATAACCGCACAGGTAGCCGAAGTTTGTCCAGTTCTAAGTAGTGAGGAATGGCAGAGCCAGAAAAGGTCACCCAAAACGAGTCTGTGGGGGTAACTTTTTTCTTACCCTCGCTGTGCGATATTTTAACTAATTTTCTTACTTCCAGTATCTGAACTGGGGGGAGCAGAGGGTTCTTGAATCGGCCAACCGCCCGCTTCTCCAAAATTTCAGGGCACAGACTCGCCTCTGTGACCACTCCTACAATCTCCACATCACGAGCTGGAATATAAACTCTATATTCCAGTGTAAAATGCTGGGAGGAAGCAATCTCATTAGCCTGCTTCAGGTTAGAGACGACAACACGGAGTTTATTAAATTTTACTTTCGTGATCTCTGTCACGGCTGAGAATCGCTTCGTCAGATCAGTAGTAATTTGGTACACATTCAAAGGTTTCTTTTTGGGCTGAAAGTAGACAACTCATGGACCGACCGAGTCAATTGGATACGATCACAGTCGAAATTTTGTTTGTGCCTCCCCATCATCAAGTGGCAAAGGCACTTTTTCAGCCAAACCGTCCATTTCAAGAAACCTCTTCAACATGCACGATTTTCCTTACTCTTGGGAGCGTTGAACGCCCCCAACAATTTAAATCACACACAAACACAAAATAGGAACACACACAAATTAACGCAAAACTCTAGTGGGATGAGAGACAGAGGAAAAAACTTAACTAATATTCCTGATCTGTTGCTACTGCTGCTGCTGCTGCTGCAGTAATTATCAGCATCCGAGGCGAGCAACACAACTTTTTGTTCGCCGCCAGCATCACACGCAGCAAACACGGTTACTTTTTCTAATTGTTGACATGGCTAAAGCGGGATTCCATGTAAACACCCAACGCCTTCGAGCTAATGTAGCTCAGTACCAAAGACAACTGAAAATCAAGAACCCTTTCAAAAATGGAGTTCCAGAAACGGTGGGTTGCCAGTTTTTTTTAAACACCATCCAACCATTTCGCCAAGGTTGCCAAGTACTCTGTCTAAAAACAGAACCATCGTAACTTAGCAACAAGTGAGACGATGGTTTCAAGAAGTTTCTTCATTTATTAATGAAAGTCATTTGCAGGAACCGATGAGAAATCCAAAGCAAATCTCGAATATTTATTACCTTTAATAGAAGAAACAGAAGTGAAGTGGATAGAGGGAAATTTTGAATTAATGTTCAATATTTACATACTACCTACTTATTTTTGGAGGCCGTGGCTGGGTAGCTCAGTGGTTACCCGTTCTGCTTACTGAGCAGATGGTCGGGAATTCAATCCCAGGCCCGTCCAATTCCTTGCCATTTGTCACTTGCCTCTTTCTATCACCACTAGATTTAAAATAAAAAGCAGTTTACTGCGCTTTCATTGATCGCATCACTTACCACAGTGCATCCATGATCTAAAAATAACCTGCCTCACGAATACAAAAACTATCCTTCCATTGGCAATTGTGGAGACGCAGAGGTAAACACGGTCTCTAACAATGATTGTCAAACTAATCATCCTTCCCCCCTCCCCCGTAGACCATGAGGACGTGGCCGGCGCCGGTACTGATCTCTAAATAGAATGAATTAGTGAACTTGTACATTGAAGATGTAAAGCTACTCCCAAGCTCCATCTATGTGTTTCTCAGCAAAAAAAAAGCTTTTTTGATGAATAACGTTCTGCATGTGCCAGAAAGGGAAAGGTGATTAAACTTCAAAAAGCCTAATAGTTTCCAGGCTTTTTGAGTTTTATTTCTTTTTTCTTTTGGGGGAAAGGAAAAGGAATGTTTGTTTTTTTTCTTTTAATTTTTTTTCTTTCTTTCTTTTTTTTTTTTTTTTTAGTGGGAGGGGGGTATTATTTTTTTTGTGTGGGGTTTCTTGTCGCGCCGCCCCCACCACCAGGGTGGGGGGGGGCGGGTTGTTTTTTTTTTTTTTTTTTTTTTTATGTTTCAAATTCAATCGCTTGGGACTGAGTAGAACCGGTCAAATGAGCAAAAAATTGAATATTATTTATATGGGACCATTCGATCTTAGAGTTACTTTTATGATTGTCCCGAAAATAGCGGCTCTGTTTTGTTTTATGTAGTTAGATATATTCATGTTAGTTAATAATACATACCTTTAGTGATTTCTCTGACACCATGAACCTTGGAATAAACATATCCTAATGAATCCCCTACATTACAACAGCAGGCAACATATTTTCCAGGGTTATCGTTCAATGGTAGAACTACAAGAACTGTGAGAGTAGTTAAGGCCCCTCCTGCCTCCACAATATAGGCATGTGCTTCCCAAAAACTTCGGACCAAGCTTATACATATATCCTTTGTTGTGGAAGCTGAAAAATAATTAAAAAAAAAAGAATTCGTTAAAGGTCCATTTCAGAGTAAGCAGAGAGGATTTCTAATTATCATTTTCTGAGTTTGAACGATGCAACGAATTGCTCGATAGTATCATTACAATTACAAAATGCTTGTTTTCTCGACCAAACTTCTTGGATTATTATAAAAGCAGCTTTAACCCAGGATTTAAAAAGTGATAGCAACAATCAATATGAAACTCGCGATTTGAACTTGGTTCACTGTTGCAGAACTCTTAGTTCCGAAGTTCACCTTGCAGTCTGTACCTTGTTATACACCAGCCAAAAAATATATTCATTTTAACGTAGGACTACGTTTCTCTTTTCCATACCGGGTGTCATTTCAAAAAATTTAAAAATGAGAGCATTACGCAAAAGTGAAAGGTTTTTAAACGCTAATAACTCTCGTTTGACTAAACAAAATTACTTCATTTGTACACCATTTGATAAAAAAAACTTACAAATGTTTTGCATTAAAATTTGAATTATATAATATTAGTATAAGTAGTTCAATTTACTACTTAAAGATGACCTACTTTTGTCCCATACAAATCTACACATGAACAGGTTGAAAATACAATTTTCCCTTTCCGGGTCCTCAAAAGCGGGCAACAAATTGTCTTCTTTTTATTTCATTTAGTTTTATTCCATTTTGATTTATCCTGAACAACCTTTGCATATTATCAAAACCAGTACATTTTGGATTGTTTAAGGCATTCAGTCGAGAGTGGTGAATTGGGCAGAGATTTTTCATCAAACCCGAACTGATTATTTTTCCATTAAACTGAATCGAATTTCATAAGAAATGACGGGTCAAGCAAAATAACAAAGACATTTTAATATTAACCAACTATATGTGTTATGATATGTATAAATAAGATAATACCATTATTACTATGCACCAACCCGGATCTTCTTGGTGATATCCCTGATATAACCCACCTCTATTTTTTTCTTCAAGACTATTGACGTTGATTCGTAATTAATTTCATGCACTCGCGACAAAATAAGCTCAAAAATTAATGTGGCTAGTCCGCCCTTTAGACATGCAACCTGCATAACAAAACTTTGTACACCAGGTGGTGAATGCATTTGAAATTTATGTGCCAGCCTTTCAAGTGCACATGCGCGTTTTCTTCGTTTGTTGTTTCTGACCAGAAAATGGCCGTTTTCTATACTCAGCCAACTGGACTAGCGAAATTCACTGGAATACCTTATGTTTTTTTAGCCACAAGAAATCAGTATGATATTCAATAGATTGCCTTATGAAACGAACGGAAACGGATCATCTTAATGTACTGTATGTTTCATGAAGCAACCTTATGAAATTTTAGAATCTCAAATATTTATGTATAATATGTACTACCACCCATTGTAGCACGGAAACTAAGTCTGACAGCAATGGGCTCTCCTCTCTGTTAGACTTGATCAAGGATTAATAACCACTGATTATCCGAATCATGCCATTGTATGAAGGGCCAAAAACGGGTTGGGTGGATCGATAGGCAACATTATTTATACGTTTCCACAGGGATGAAAAGAATGTCCTTTCGAAGCAAAACAGATGATTATTAGATTGGCTTGCTGGGATGAACATTAGATTGGCTTTACTTCACGAAGACCCTCTGATAGTTCATTCCGCAAGTCATCTATTCGCTTTCATCTGTGCATTTCTCAATTCAAGGATCTCTCTACGAAGATGCTGTCGTAGTGGTTTAGATCGTTTAGATTCCGCGTATGGAATAAAATAGCCAACCACGGTGCCCAACAAACTTCGGATCTCTTCTTTGCTTTCTGGGGTTCGGAAGTTTTTTTTATTGCTGACACTACATCATCATGATGGGCTTAATCCCAAAGAATTGATCTTAATTCCCATAGACTCGTGATTCCTCACAATGCACATTGGCACAATTCTGAAAAAAGACGGTCAAAAACATTTTCACCCTTTTGTCATCATTTTATCGAATAGCTGTCTTCAAAAGAGTTGCTCAAAATGTTATTTCGCATGTTTTGAAAAAACACGCCTAACCTTTCATAAGGGCTTAACTACACTTTCATATTCTAACTTTTTCCAGCTACGAGATAACGGGTTATTGTCTTCGACAAAGTTGTAGAGGAAGTAATTTTAAGAAAAGTTGCTGAAGACACTAACAATTGCAATTGATCTGACGGAGTATAAACAGAACTTTTCTAGTCCATCGTCGTGTTACTCAAGTGTCCTCACAGTATTCAAAGCTGGACGATATCGTCAATGTAAACAATGACAACCTCTACTGTGATTAACATCTCAGTCATGACTCGATGGAAGATATCCATAAATTTAATTTTTTAATTGAGCATTTTGAGATAGTTCAATGCTGCGAACAATTTTTTTTTATATAGGGGGCCCCAGTAAGTCTATTCAAGATTTGTAAATAACAGTACGAGCTTGGTTTTCATGCAAATTGAGTTTTTATTGCACTTTTATGTTCTCTACAATATTCTTCTACAGTTCAACGTAACATTTCCGAGATCCGTTTAATCTTTTGATAGACTTTTGATCTAACACTGCTCATTAGCTTCAGCACAGACTGTTTGCCAATGATTTTTGATACTTTTTTCCAGTCTCTTTCAAAAGTTTTGATGGAATCCGCTGCCTTAACGTGTTTGCGCAAATATGCCTTTGTCAGAGCCCAAAAAGTTTTAATTATCCAGGTAACTAATAAGCATTAGCAAATGCACTAAATCAACCCTAAATCTGCCTTTCAGATGATACAAGCATTATATTCGCATCTCTAATGCTATCTGCTTTAAAGTTGGATTTCAAATGATTTAAATGATTGTAGCCTGTATTAAGCATTTTGAACGCATAACGTTTGTTCCAGAAAGTATAAGCACACCTTATTTTAACGGTCACTTTGAATATAATGAAATATTTCAACATGTTTTGGCTGCGTCCTTTTGTTTGCATATTTCTGAATGACATAGCATCAAAAAAGTGCTCAGTTTTGTGTTACAAAAAATGCGCGGTCTTTCTCCGGAACCACGAAAAGGTATCGTGCACAAATGGTGCACTGTGAGCGGACTCTCCTTGAGAAAATTGGCCAAGGAAGAGGGTGTAAGCGTCGGAGCGGTACGATCTGCTGTTCGAAAATATAGAGAACAATGTACGTTTGAAGATGCGCCGAAGAGTGGTCGGAAATCCGGTTCTGTTAGTCCGGATATCGATCAGGAATGCCTAAAAGCGAAAACCAGCGACTTCCGTTCGGGATGTTGCGAAAAAACTAGGGACCTCGTCGAGTAACGTCATGCGTGCCAAAGAAAGACTTGGGCTAAAAACATACCGAAAGCAGAAAAACCCCAAAGGAACCCAAAATAGGCCACGTCCGTGAAACCACGGGCCCGCAAACTCTACGATTCGTTATTGTGTAGAAATTCTGGGTGTATAATAATGGACGATGAAACGTATGTGAAACTAGATTACAAAACGCTTCCCGGACCACAATTCTATACTGTAAGCAAAGACAAGGACATCCCCGAAACCGAGAAAGCAATTTTTACCGAAAAATTCAGTAAGAAGGTTATGGTTTGGCAGGCAATATGCGAGTGTGGTAAAACATCTAGTCCGTACATCACAACGGAGACGATGAACACTCAGAAATACGTTAAGGAATGTCTCCAGAAGCGATTATTGTCGATGATCAGGCAGCACGAAGGTCAAGTAGTGTGTCATGTCATTACGCAAAGGACACGTTAGAATGGTACAAAAGTGCCGAAAGACATGAATCCGCCGAACTGCCCGGAGGCACAGCCAATCGAGACTTTTTGGGCTTTAACCAAAGCAAATCTTCGAAAATTCATAAAACCAGCGGATGACATCCAAAAATTTAAAAAAGATTGGCCAGAAGTGGTCAAAATGGTGGGAAGTACCACTGTGCAGAAACTAATGGGTGTTCGAGGAAAAGTTAGGAGTCTTGGCTATGATTAAATATTTTGATTAAACGAGAGAATCAAATTATTAAAACTAGAAAAAACATGACTTTTTTGCTTTTTTGAAAGTGTTCTTATACTTTCTGGAACAGTCTATAATAGCATTGTTGAAGTATTATCATAGCATTGCAGTAAAGCAGCCGTATGTTGGGCCAAAAGCGGCATTTATGTTGCATTTAAGGTGACTTTCTTGCTTGATAGGCTGCCGTAAAGACGCTTTGGAACTGCTTATTGGTTACCTGGGTGAGCTTGCCTGGGGACAGTTTGGAGCATTCATCTCCTTGAGTATGAATTCGACTCCGTTGGCTTTGTACCACGCTACCATGTCCTTCGCGTAATGCACTGATGCCAAATGCGGCCAAAACAGTACTGGATTATAATGTTTCCGGAACACATGGAGCAGGCGCCGCTTCAAGCATTCGCGAACGTAAACATCAGCAGTCATCGTATCGGTTGTTACAAACGGATTTGAAAGCATTCCACACTAAAAAATTTCTTGCCAACCATTGTTTTACCGAATTTTTCGGTAAAAGTTCACATTTCGACATCGTCAATAGTTTGATCAGCACGGACCGTGTAGAACCGGTCACCCGGAAGCGTCTTATTATCAAATTTCACATAGGATTCATCATCCATTATTACGCATGCCGATTTTCCACACAGCAGTTTCGGCTTGTCTGAAGGGCGACAGCTGACATTGAACTCCGGCTAGGACTCAGCCAAAACCCGGGAGCAATATTCATTTTTGCCGCTAATACACATGCTTCAGGTCTTACAAAGGATGTAGCCGTCGCAGTTGTCAGCAAAAATGTCTACTTTGACCTGGAACACAGGGACGTCTTTCGATGTGGGAAGGCCATCATCTTGTCAAAATATTTATATATTTTTAGAAATATGTGAGGCAATTTTATTCAAAAATTGTATTACCTGACACACAGAAAAAAATATTTAAAATCAACCAGAGCACAATTTGAACATTCATGTAAAAAGAGAACGTGTTATCTAGTTTCAAATGTAACCTTATAGTACATCAAATACACATAAATTGAAGGCTATTTATCGTATAAACTTATATGTACGTTCAACTATTATCACCAATTTCAGCAGAAAATTACACCATGTATCCACCATTCAGCTGAGTCACTCAAAAATTTACACGACTTCGTTTAAAAAAGCTCTGATGCAAGAGTGGCAGCGTTGGTCAGGCCAGTTCAACGTCAGCCATATTTGTCTTCGCGTTTTTCGAGTGCGGTCGTAAAAAAAGGGGTAGGGGAAATGTACGAAGAAATTAAGTGCATGCAGTTTGTTCGAATTTAGAAGAATATTTTCACCGACTTGCCAAACAATTTGAATGTCCATTCGTTGAGTGCGGGAAAAAGTTCGGTTCATTGTCATCCTTCAGAAAAAATATTCGGTTCCGGCACGTCAAGTGCGAAGATTTGGAGGAAAACTGTACCCGTTCATTCAGATGTTCACTTGCGGGGTGTGATTTTGAAAACGACAGATTTGAACAGATTGCCGCCAGACAACCCGTATATTGCTCTTTGCAGTGTCATACGAGGAAACCTTTCGCGACCACCAACAGTTTTCGCATACACGAAATGTATGCACACAGAAGTGAATTAAAAAAATCCAAGCAATTGTCGATTCTGGAACCGTTGCCCGATGTTGCCGTCCAAGAATCTGCAGACGAAAAAGACAGGGGCGAAGAGTTCACTTTTGTGCATGAAGAAGGTGTAGAAGAAGACGAAGAAGTGCATCCGATGGCCAATGTTGAAAAACTCCTGGGAACCCTCTTCTTGACTGTTCATTCCAAGCACCACGTAACTGACTGCGCAATACAAGAGATTGTGGAAGTTCTCTCGGAAGTCACCCGCGTACAGCTTTGTAGCAAAATGTGAACTGATTGTCCAGAAATTGCAAATATCCGGTTTCACAAAATTGAAAATGATTGACGAGATTGATTATTAAGCAAAGTGTTCAGTACAAATGGAATTTTCCGTGCTGCCTATACCCGAAAAAAATATTATAGTGATAATTTTTCATATGTTCCACCTGTGCAAAAAATCTCCAAAAAGATGGAGAGCATAACGACTGTTATTATTATTATGTGCCGATTTGCGACACCCTCCGCGAGATGCAAAATGACAGATATTTGTACGATGCTGTGTTTCGTAGTAAAACAAAAGTTTCAGGCCACCTGAATGATTTTAGAGACGGCTTAAAGTTTCGAAACAGTAGCTTCTTCAATAACAAAACGATAAATATCTTCATTTATCAATATGCAGCTGACGTCGTGCCAAATCAGCTAGGAAATGCAGTGGGGCGTCACAAGTTGTTGCTAGTGTACATGGTTGCCTAACCTTCTTCCTCACAGAAAACGTTCATCTTGTCCTGGTGTGTAAAAATAAAGATTTTGCATATTTCGGCACAAATACAGTATTTCGTAGGTTTATAGAAGACTTTAAAGTTCTAGAAGAGAGGGGAATTCTGGTGCACGGTGGGGGAAACCGGGAACGATGTACGGTTCAGTATATGCTACAATGAGCGACAATGTGTGTGCCCACCAGCTTTCAGGTTTATCAGAAAAAAATTCTAGAAATTCATATTTTTATCGAACATGCTATACGACTATGGAATCGTTTCGAAGTGATACATTTTAAATGGCGACATTAAGAACACCTGACCTGAACAAGATGGACCTTCAAACAATCGAAAACAACTCGACCTAACACTATCGTGGTGTCAAAGTCAGCTGCATCTTTAACGAATTATCAAATTTTAAAATGTTTGATTTGGGTGCTGTACCATGAGTTGATCAAGACCGTTTTGACGGGAGGGCAGTTTTTGATTTGTTCCTTGTATTGAAAAAAAAAATTACTTCAAGTACAATAACAGTACGGTAAAGGGTGTTCCGATCAAAATTTGGCCAAACAGTAATTTGTGTGAGTCGATCAATGTTTTTATTAATTAGTCAAATTCTTTTTCTTTTTCAAGTTCAGTTAATGCAGAATACAGGAGAAATTTCAGCTAAGCTTCCTTTTTACCGAATGCGAATTGTCGGGTCTTTCGTTTAACACCTGCCATAAGATTTTGTACAGTCTCCTTGTCCACTTTCTTCACCGCAGAACGCTAGTTTGCTATGAACTGTTTCTCGCTCACAACAGCTTTTTGAGTCTTCTTAAGGTTCCGCTTGACGATCGCCCAATATTGTTCGATTGGGCGGAGCTCTGGCGTGTTGGGAGGGTTCTTGTCCTTGGGCACCACTTGAACGTTGTTGGCAGCAAATCCGGTCAAAATAGAACGGAACAATTATGTCGCTTCACTGGTAGTGGACTCATCTAGACTAAACAAAATAAAGCATATAACATAAACAATCAAAATAAATAAAAAATAAAAAAAAATAACTTGAATGGTGTGAGAAACAAGTGATGACTATTGAAACAAAAGTTATCTAAACAAGGGATACCCAGTGGAACAAAGTTCCTTTTAAGGGATCCCATGAAACAATTAAATTGATTAATTATACTTATAATAATATTGACAAGATATTTCTGGCAGTTGATACGGGTTTAGATCAAGAAAACATTGATTTTGGATCTGTAAAACTGTTTTAATCTTATTTTAAATAAGGTTCTATTGTTGATCAATGTCAATTGCTGTGGAACTATGTTATAAACAGAAGGACCATATAAAGATATTCGCATTTGACCAAGGCTACTGAATGCTCTAGATCTTGTTAAATTATTTGCGTATCGTGTGTTATGATCGTGATTTATAGCAGGTAGAACTAGGTTATGATGCATATATGGATTTTTTTATAACATCATAGATAAATAAACAGGGTTGTAGTTCACATAAGCCCCGTATTGGTAAAACGTTGTGCATGCGCAAGGTATACAGTTGAAAGGTAGAATATAGCCGAGGTAATGAATAAATGATTTTCAAACATCTATTTTGCAAGACTTGTAACTTCTTCAGTTTAGATTTGCAGGCATGGCCCCAAGCAATAACCAGATATTGTAGGTATGAATCTATGCATTCAAAATAAAATTTAAGAAGTGCATTACGGGGAACAAACGGTTTGACACGGACCATTACACCACAAAGAGATGATATTTTTCTTTGCACATACTCTATATGACTTCCCCAAGATAGTATCTGTTTTAATCTCAAAACCAATTTATAATACAGCTGAATAAAACACCAATTAAATAATACTTTCTTTCTCAACTAATAAGTTAACACCAGTTATACTGCTCACGTTCAAGTACGTTCTGATCTTTTATTTCCAGCTTCCAGTAGTTCATACCGAAATATCCCGTATATTCCCTTTTCCACTCATACTCATTTTATTTTCGATTGGTGAGCGCTTTCTCTTCAGCACCACCACTACAACTCCTCCCTTATTTAGGTAAAAAAATACATTCGACAATTGAAACCAATTCTTATTCAAACAATTCTGTGACTTTCAGATAATTTTGCTAGATCAATGAATTCATAAAAAAAAAAACAAACATTACGATTAACTAATTCAAAATCAACTCAGTAGTACCAAAAATCTCTTTTTCTCTTCTTCTTTGAATTCCTGCTCGATCTTCTGAGTATCGGTGAATGATGAATAGCTTCTGTACTAAAAGCTTGGTTTTCGATCTGTTCTTCTTCTCCGTATATGAATGAACTCGCCGGAAATCCATAGAAATCGGGTCTGGTTCAGAGACCCCTCCAGCACCATCGATATCTTCTTCTCTTCTTCTTTTACGATTATTATGATGATCATTCCCACCTTGGAAAATGAAAGTAGGGCTAATTTTCCGTCGGGATTCGTCCACCATCTTGAGCTGCTGCTTGTGTGCCGAAATCTGTCTGCCACCTAGCGAAATCTGAAAAACATTACCAGAAATTCTTCTTAAAAATTTAGCTGGCAGCCACCGTCTTATGTCAGTTTTGTTAGCGTTTTTATAATAAATCTGTTCACCGCACTTAAGATTTACCCACTGATCGTTAAACTTGTCAGTTTTTGAAATAGCTACGGTAGGTGAGTCATTATGCACTATTTTCAAGTTATGCTTGTAACTGGCCTTAAGGTTAATCAAATCCAATAGTGTTTTTGGTTTGTATGAAAGGAGTCTCTCAGAAGGAAAACTGTTGCCATCCTCTAAACAAGTATTCCTGTAGTTTAGGAGAAAGTAAGATATTTGCAAATCCGTGTCCAACCTGTTCACCTCTGGATCTAAAAGAAATTTCTTGAAGACATCCTTAACCAAACGAACCATTCGTTCAGCCTGTCCGTTGCTTTGTGGGTGGTACGGCGGGCTCTTCATCATCTGCACCCCTTGTTTTTCAAAAAAATCTACAAAATCCAACGAGTTAAATGGTGGTCCTCCATCCGTGACTAAAACATCCGGTAAGCCATATCTCGAAAAAATGTTGAGGAAAACTTTGATGGTGTTTTTGCAATCAGTACTATATTTCATGTGTTCCAGCTCTATCCACTTTGTGTAACTGTCTACTATCACCAAAAAAGTCTTATGGTTCAGGTAAAAAAAATCCGCATGAACTCTACTAAATGGTTTATTTGTTGGCATCCACTGCGAACAGGAAGCTGGTGTGGTAAGTGGATTCATCTCGTTACATGTCCTACATGATTTAACATAATCCTCAACATCTTTATTCATTCCAAACCAGTACACAGTTCTACGGGCCAGCTGTTTTATTTTGTTTATACCAGAATGATTCCTGTGAAGCATCTTCAACACTTTTGACTTAAGTAAATCCGGAATGATAACACGATCTTGAAATAAAACACAACCTTCAACTTCCTCAAGATCCTGATGATGTGAGTAAACATCTCTAAAACTCTTGTCAAGACGATCTGGCCAACCATGATGAAGATATTTCACAATTTTAATCAAGAATTCGTCTCGCACCGTTTCCTCAGCTATCTTCTTATAATCTAAAGGAAAGTCGTCGGTAAAATTAAGACTTTTAATATACTCACGATCCAATGCTTTAGGAACTAGTTGTGCAAGTGGAAACCGGGAACAGAAATCTGCGTTTGCCATTTTTGAGGATGGTCGATAAATGATTTCATATTCGTATATGGCAAGCTCCAGAACATAACGTTGTAGACGTGTTACAGAAATCTGATTCCTTCCTTCTTTCCCAAAAATCCCAATCAGTGGTTTGTGATCAGTGTATATAACAAATTTCATCCCAAACAGAAACTTATGGAACTTCTTCCTGGTACAAACAACTGCTAACGCCTCTAGATGCAAAATTGGATACTTCTTTTGTGCATCATTTAAACTAAACGAGGTAAAACAGATGGGCCTTTCTTCTCTATCAACAACGTGTGACAATACACCTCCTAATCCATAACTGGACGCGTCAGTAGTCACTACTATCGGTTTCTTGGGGTCAAAATATTCCAATAAGCATGGTCGAAGAAGATAGCGTTTACAATCATTAAAAATCTTTTCGCACTCATCAGTCCATTCAAATGTAACGTTCTTCTTAAGTAAACCATAGAGGCATCGTAACCTAGACGAAAGATTGGGAATAAATTTGGAGTAAAAGTTTAATAAACCCAAAAATGCCTTGAGCTCCGACGTATTCCGTGGAGATTTCGCTTCACGAATAGTCTCAATTTTCTGAGGACATGGCAATAAACCATTATCTGTCAGAATATGCCCAAGATACGACAGCTCAGTCACAAAAAATTTGCATTTTTTTTAATTTACTTTTATATTAGCTCTGGCTAACCTTTCCAAAACGAAATAAAGCTTACATTTACAGTCCTCCAAGTCCTTTCCCGAAATTAACACGTCATCTAAGTAACAGGAAACATATTCTAAACCGTGCAGAATTTGATCCATCACCTTTTGGAAAATGGATGCACTAGACGAAGCCCCCTGCGGCAATCGATTGTAAATATATAAACCTTTTATGGTATTTATAACCATAAACTTTTTGGAACGTTCTGACAAAAGGAGCTGCGTATAAGCTCCAGCTAAGTCAAGTGCGCAAAATATTTTAGATCCTGAAAGAGAGGCAAAAAGATCCTGAGCGACAGGTAATGGGTAAGTGTTTGGTATAATCACCTTATTGATTGAAACCTTACAATCGATGACTAAACGGATGCTTTGATCTTTTTTGATCACAATAACTACCGGTGATGCCCACTCACTGGTTTCCACCGGAAAAATAACCCCATCTCTCTCTAAAGAATCTAAGTGGTCTATGACCTTCTGACGCAACCTCAATGGTACACCATAAGCTTTACGAAAAATTGGCTTTTCTGTTTTCAATACAAGATCTCCTTCAAACCCAACTATTGGAGTTGAAAAATCCCCATCGAATACTGTGGGGAACTTACGCTTTATCTCGTTGAGGAAATTCTCTTCTCCTAGCTTGTGAATGTTCGCGTAATTAGCTGTTGTTTTCAAAAAATTATTCCTCCATCCTACGTAAAAACAATCCAGCCAGGTCCGACCAAATAATGGCACAAAATCGCTGTCACACCGAAGAACAACAAGATAAAGCTGCTGCTTTACACCATCAAGTTGAACCACCGCACTCAGTTTACCCAATACCTTCAACCTATTGCCATCAATAACGGCCAGCTTTTTGTTACAAGGTAGAAGTTTAATATGTTTAAAATTCTTAATATATAGTTCTTCTGAAATAACGGTTTCCGCCGAACCACTGTCAATTTCCATAGTCAACCTGCTCTTCTCAACCAAAATGTCTACATAGCAAGCTTCATTAATGCGATTCACAGAAGATATCATCATACATGGTAAATCATCGTCATCGTCATCTGTTTTTGCCAATCTTTTAAAATTACCTGAACTTTCCGCCTTGTGCTTAGGAGAGCCCAGAAACTTGACCTCACCTTGATATTTTCCCTTACCATTTAACATGAAACAAAACTTCCGGGTATGACCTCTCTTTTTACAAAAAGAGCACAAATAAATCGGCTTATCTAAGTCATACTTATTGTCTGCATACCTTCCGTGTTTGTTTCTAGGAGAAAATGATACACTACGATGGCTACTCCTGCTTCTAGCATGGTATCTTTGTCTTGATCGAGAACGGACCTCTCTTCTGCCTAAACGAGCTACTACAGATACATTATTATCATCACTGTCTTTCAACACACTAGTTCTGATATTGGAGATCTCATGACTCAAAATAAGCTTCTCTGCTCTTGCAGCAGACAAATCATCTTTATCACACAACTTTTTCTGAAGATCCCGGTTATACACACCTATAACTAGTAGATCTCGCACGGCCCTGTCTTTAAAGGTACCGAATCCACATTGCTCAGCTAGAACCTTAACAGCTATTACAAAATCTTCGGATTTTTCATTCCTACCCTGTCTTCTGCTCCAAAATTTGTAGCTATGGATTACCTCAGAATCACATTTGTCAAATCGTTTTTTAAGTGCATCAGTAATTTGTTCATATGTTAGGTTCTTCACTTCCTGACCTGGAAAGATTTTTTTGATCTCTGAAAAAACTGTAACTCCACAAACAGCTAAAAATGAAGTTTTATATTTCTCTACTGGCACATTATTGTTGAGAAAAACACACTCAAGCTGTTCAATATATTGAGCAAAAGGAATTGAGTTGGGCAGGTATGGTTCAACTGTTGTTGATACCGACATTCTTTATTAAAAAAAAAAAACAAATAAGATAAATCAATAAATTAATAAACCAGCTATAAAAATGTAAATTTTCTTTTGCGCCCTCTTCGGAGGAAAAAATAAATAAATACAAAACAAAATGACGTACCTTTGCTTACTTGTGGTAACTCACCACCCAACTAATCGAACAGTGAAATTCCGAGTTTACTCGGAACACAAACGAAATTTTGTATGGCACACAGCAACAGCAGCAAATCACAACCGTCAACAGCCACAGGAGTAGCGTTTTACCGGACCACTTCTTTAATCCAACGCAGAATCTACTTGGATTTCTTTTTATGTTAATCTTCACAGACTAGCTTACCGCACCGTCGACCAAATGTAAACATACGATGCATTCGCTGCACTCCTGCGATCCCACCGTATTTTCACAATACCAAATATCAAAGCTTTCGCACAGTTGAAGCTACTAGTGTTGGTATCAGCTGTTGTTATACCTCGTAGTCACTATTTTTAAATTCAATGCTAACACTCACACATGCAATCGGGTTGACTAAATGACGTAAGTGAATCCTAAACCAGTGGATGAACACTGAGTGATATCTCACTCTCTCAGGTTTGTTAGGTGGTGTAGTGGTATTGGCTGCTTTTCGCTCCGACACTGTACGAACACAAAAGAAAATGAATCACAAAATGGTGTAAGAAAGACGCCGAAAATGTAAAAGACGCCAAGCCTTTAAAAATGGCGTAAAAAAAACAATATTGCAGGATTTCTCATACAATTTCTATCTCTCGAAAATCGAACAAAAAACGATAATATCATCAAAAGTGCTATTATAGCCTCCTAGCTTTTCCCAGAAAATGTGCGGTACTAAATTTCAAGTTACCTTGGGAATGTAGGGTGAAATTTGTTTTTTTTTTTTACACGCAATCACACCCACACGCGAAATTTTCCTTTAATTTAATTAAATTTATCCTCGTCGCCACTGTTTTAATCTCAAAACCAATTTATAATACAGCTGAATAAAACACCAATTAAATAATACTTTCTTTCTCAACTAATAAGTTAACACCAGTTATACTGCTCACGTTCAAGTACGTTCTGATCTTTTATTTCCAGCTTCCAGTAGTTCATACCGAAATATCCCGTATATTCCCTTTTCCACTCATACTCATTTTATTTTCGATTGGTAAGCGCTTTCTCTTCAGCACCACCACTACAGTATCCAATACTAAGCCAAGGTACTTGAATTCAGCCACTTTTTCGATTATTATTTCTCCAATAGATGGATTTAGATGAGAGGTGATTTTTTTCCGCGGAGAATGGAATAACATATATTTAGTCTTCACCACATTTAAGGACAATAAGTTGTTGTTAAAAAACCTCATAAGAACTCGTAAATCATCGTTCATGCCGGAAATAATGCAGGAAGTATCTTGGCCTGGATAGAAAATTGCTGAATCATCAGCGAATAGTCTAGGTATTCCCTTTAAAGGCAAGTTTCCAATATAATTTATGTAAATAAGGAATAGAAGAGGTCCTATATTACTGCCTTGAGGGACACCAATGTTAAATGTGCTAAAAGAACTCCGTGAATCCTCGATGGCAACATACTGTTGCCTATTTACTAAGTAACTTCGAATAATATCATTTGCAACACCACGTACTCCATAGTATTCTAGTTTTTGCAAAAGAAGGTTATGGTTTAGTGTATCAAATGCTTTTTTTAAATCAAGAAAGAGGCCACCAACAACGCTCTTACTGTAAATTTTACTTAGTTGGAACTCAGCAAGTTCAACTATAGCTGTAGATGTACTACATCCTTTTCTAAAGCCGTATTGAAAAAATTTGTATAAAATTTGATGTTGATTCATAAAATTTACTAATCTATTAACCAAAAGTTTTTCAAAAATTTTACTGAAGATGGAAAGTGTAGAAATTGGTCGAAAATTACAAGGATCGGACGCGTCACCTGATTTGAAAACGGGAGTAACCTTAGCAATTTTAAGGCACTCAGGATAGGTACCTCGTTCTAGTATTAGATTGAAAAGGTGAGCAAGAATATCAGAAAACTTAGCAGCGTTACTTTTTATGGCACTAGCTGAGAAATTATCAGGACCGCTGCTTTTTTTTCGTCCAGGCCCATTATAATTTCAGTCACCTCATTCTCATTGGCAGGTTTCAGAAATATAGAGCGTTCCAATCTAGGAACGTTGTTCAAGGGATTTGCATTATCTTTCGGAATTCTATCAGCAAGAAAGAAACTATTATATATTTCACAAACTTCTGATTTATTAGAAATCTTTAATCCATTATTCACAAGTTCGAATTGAGTCACAGGCTTCGAGCGTCCCATAATCTCATTAAGATTTTTCCACAATTTTGCATGGCTAGTACTGTCTAATAAATTTTGATAATAGTCAATTTTACATCTCTTTTTGGCATCATCCGTTCTCTTAGACACATGTTTTAACAAATTTTTCAAATTGGCATTAGCAGGATCATGTTTTACTTTTCTAAGAAATTTTTGATTAAGTTTTATCCATTGCCATACGTAGTAGTTGAGCCAAGGGCAGTGTTTAGTTTTAATATTTACTTGCTGCCTCTTAGTTTTTGTACATAGTGCTAATAAATTATTGTAGGAACGTATTATAGTGCTGATTGAATCATTAACATCATCGGTACAAACGTAGTCATTCAAAAAGGTTGTGAAAAGATCATGTAGTTTCATTCTATCAACGATTTTTCTGTGCTCAAAAGTGTTGAGCAATAGCACAACGGGGACACTGTCCGACTCAAGTTCCTTTTAAGCCTTCCTTTTGCTAATTTTGAGCGTAATTAAACACTTTGGCACGCACAAGTGAATATAGAACACTTTTATTCTACACTACTTTTATTTCATAAAATTACCATTCTAATGAAACATAATTTACTCTATTCACTTTATTTACTTTCGTCCTCTGTTTTGACTTTCACTGTTCGGTGTATTGTATGATGATGACGTTGAGAAACTGATGATCGTTTAATGATAATGGCTCGCCTTTTATAGACAGTTCCTCCATTTTGCTAGGTTCCCTGGATAGAGTGAGACCGACAAATCTCTTTTCCACGGGACGCCATAATCGATGAAACGACAATGATCGGTGCTGTCGGTCGATGCGGGTTGAAACATAGATACCATACCTTACCAATCAGACTAAGGCCGGCGTGGTCTCTGCTGTACACAGAAGTTGTTTCCATTGTAATCGGTCTATGGCTGTACCTCGCCAGCCTCGCTATCTGCGGAGGGTCCGCAGCTCGCCTTCTACTTGATCGATCCACCTTGCTCGTTGTGCGCCTCTTCTTCTTGTACCTGTAGGTTCGTTTTCGAGAACCATTTTCACAGGGCTGTCGTCCGACATTTTTACAACATGCCCAGCCCATCGTAGTCGACCGATTTTGCGATGTGTACGATGGGAGGTTCTCCCAGCAACTGGTATAATTCGTGGTTCATTCGTCTCCTCCACGTTCCGTCTTCCATCTGCACTCCAGAGTAGATCGTACCTTCCGTTCAAAGACTCTAAGGGCGCGTTGGTCCTCCACTAGCAATGTCCATGTTTCGTGGCCATAGAGAACTACCGGTCTAATTTATGTCTTGTAGATGGTCAACTTTGTGGTTCGGCGAACTTTGTTCGATCTTAGCGTCCTTTGGAGTCCAAAGTAGGCAATATTTCCAGCCATAATGCGCCTTTGTATTTCTCTGCTGGTGTCGTTATCGGCGGTCACCAATGAGCCCAGCTACACGAATTTGTCTACTACCTCGATTTCATCACCGTCGATCTGAACTCGTGCTAGGAGAAGATGTTCGCTCACCTCCATGAGACACCAAGAGTGGACAGTAATGTTTTCTAGAATGAAAGATATGAAGAGAAAGTGTTGAAAGTTCCGCCAGTGTACGGTAGGTTGAAAATTGAATAGAAGTATTTGAAGAATTGAGCGAAAGGGCATGGGTAAAGTAGTACTCGAACCAAGGACGTTACCTTTGCCAAACATCCCACTGCGGGGTAGGTTGAGGCAGACGAGAGAAAGAAATTGAGTAAAACTCAGAAGTCGTGTACAAAAATAAACCCAGGGGAGACCGTTCCTTTCCCATGTACATCATAACGGAGTGTGAACAAACTACGGCTAGATACTATCACAAGCTATCGGTGGGACATGAGCGCGAACCAATACGTTACTTTTGCCAGTTGAGGTGGCACCTACCCCGCAGTGGGATATTTGGCAAAGGTAACGTCCTTGGTTCGAGTACTACTTTACTCATGCCCTTTTGCTCAATTTTCAACCTACCGTACACTGACGGAGCTTTCAACACTTTCTCTGCATATCTTTCATTCTAGCAAACATTACTGTCCACTCTTGGTGTCTCATGGTGATGAGCGAACATCTCCTTCTACATCATAATCGTTACTCCACGTACGGAGAATACACACATAATTATATTATAATTAAGCAAATTGAATCAAATTTGGCATGTGGGGAGTTTTGAAGGCAAGAATGTTTCTATGGTAGTTCAAGACCCCTCCCCTTTCTGAAGAAGGGGGGGAGGGGCTTCAAACAAATGAAACTCAAATTTTTATTATAATCGATGAGCCCAATGTGATGGTTCGAGAACTAATCAAGCAAATGGAACCAAATTTGGCATGTGGGGGGTGAAGGCAATGATTGTATGGTGGTTTGAGAAACCACCCCCCTCTGGAAGGGAGGGCTCCCATACAAATGAAACACAAATTTCTATCACAAATGAGAATGATCCAGGTTACTTAAACACAAAACGTGTATTTCTCGGGTAAGAAGCATGTTTTGATAGAAGTTTGAACCCCTGCTTATTCAAGAAAAAAAAACCATTTCGAAAAAAAAACCATAAACGTGCCAGTTAAATTAAGTTTTCCTTCATTTAGTTGCAAGCGTAGCAGCGCACGCACTGGGTTCAGCTAGTAGATTAATAATAATAATTGGATAATGTACGTATATTCATAAATGCATGGAATTGATACGACTTTTCACATTCATAATCCGAAGGTTTTCACATCATTATGCGAGTTTAACTGAACTATCGTAATAAGTACCAAAAAAATGCATTCTATGCGATAAATTGTGCACATCGACCATACATAGCATATAGTTATATATGATAGTGATTTCTATTTACATTTTATACGTTATTATCTGTGAAATCTTATACGACTTCTGGTTGTCTGGGTTGAATTTTATGATTATATTTAAAATTTAATTTAAAATGAAAAGCTTATTCATTCCTCGCCATAGGGGCCATCCACAAATTATGTAAGGGAATAGGGGGTGAGGGGGGGTTCCAAGTTTTCTTACATTTGCTTACGAGGGAGCGAGGGGGGGTTTGTCAAAATCTTACGTAAGATAATAATATGTATAAAAATTTATATGTTACAATTTAGTTAATTAAATAAACTTGCAAATGGGTTATTTGAAACTTGCAAATGAGTAATTTGATGATACCGTGTAAACCGCGCAAACGTCAAAACAAATCAGCACCTACCGCGTAGTTCGAATTCAAACTCAATCCGCTTGCTTGGTCCACGAAAGAGAATTCAATTGAAAAGTTGAAGTTTCAGTTGAGAAAATGTGTTAATTTGCAATGTCTAAGAAAAGCGATTTACACGTCAAGTAGTGCCAGGCATTTATAAATGCCAACCCCGGATTATCTGCCGCCAATGCCCAGCTGAAGGCTAATGAAATCTGGAACCAGATGAAGGCGGAAAACAAAACATTCGAGAGTTTTGAAAGAGCAATTAAACAAAAAATCAACCTCCTGGAAGCAACGAGGCTGCAAAAGCAGAGCATGTTCAATAAATTTTTTGTTAAGGTAAATGTTGGTTTAAAAGTTTCATACTAAATTATTGTATTCTTTTAGGCGGCTCAAAAACAACGACCGGGGAGTAGCTCGCAGGATCAACCGACTTCCTCTTGCATCTCCGCAGCATCGGGTTCTACTACAACTGACGCTGAATGCACATCAGACCAGAACAAAAACTCTTCTAAGCCCGACGAGCCTGTAACAACGGCTTCTACGCAAGAGAGAAAAACTCCGACGCAGGACAAAATTGCATCGGAGTTATCAGTTCTACGAGCAAGGAAGGACGCTTCAATCGTGGCAAGAGATGCGGGGCTGAATGATACCGCTGACCGGCAAATTAAAAAGCTGAAACTTGAAATTGAGGCTAAAGACCAGTCCCTGATGTCAACCAAGAAAAACGCCGAGTATCAGCGTAAAGTCCGAGAAAACCGTAAACTCGAAGATATCCTAGCCAAAAATCTCCAAGAGTCAGAATACCAGTGTTTGTGGACCTTGTTGTTCTGAAAACTGCAGCGGATTCAAGAAGACGTACAGAAATGCTTAGAACGTATCGAACACTTGACGAGCTGCACAACGCCGTGAAGGAAAAGGGATTTAACATTTCACGAAGTGGACTCTATATTCGATTGCTGCCGAGAAATTCGGCGACATTGGAAGGAAAACGACACGTATCGACCGTTCCGGTGAGTAGCACATGATTCTGAACGAGGTTGAAGTTGTTGTGTAGGGTGACTTGTTGAAGTTTTGACAATTTTGTTCACTTCGTCAAGGCGCTCTTTG
Organism: Aedes koreicus; assembly: GCA_024533555.2. Lineage (NCBI taxonomy): Eukaryota > Metazoa > Arthropoda > Insecta > Diptera > Culicidae > Aedes > Aedes koreicus. The sequence continues at coordinate 497,510 of JAHHFK020000358.1, forward strand.
TCGGTCAAGATATTCCTGGTGCAGTTGAAAACCGGAATATAGCAGTCGCGCCAATCGATTTTACTCCCGTTCCATAAGTCCAAACAATGGCGCATCTAGTGCGCTGTATGGCGCGTCTGATGCGGTATACAGCGCACTAGATGCGCCACTGTTTGAATTCATAGAACGGGAGTAAAATCGATTGGCGCGACTGCTATATTCCGGTTTTCAAGTGCACCAGGAATATGCTGATACTCGTCGTCTAGTAACCAAAATATAACGAACGTTGATGTCAAATTTGAAGCCGATTGGTTTAAGAAAATCTTCCATGACGAAGAAAACCTAGCTGCCGAAAATAGAAAACAGCTCCTTTAACAACAGTCAGAAAGCGGTAAAATAATTTAAAAAAGTCGAGCTTTGCAAGACAGGCACTTTCAATTTACTTGAGTAGATTTGAAGTAACGTTCAATCAAATTGAACAGCTCACACGGGTCATTAGTGTCACAGTGGATATTGATCATATCCCAAGGAATACCAACATAAACCTACAGACACAGGTGTTATAAGTGGTAAAGCATGATGGTTAGGAATGAAGTATTTTCCCATAAAATATCGCTCCAAGCAGTCATACACTGCTACAAATTATCCAGTTCATGGTTTAATAATCTACAGCTTGGACGCTTTTCTCTGGGTACATAATAGATAACATCCCGGATAATCACATCGAAATTTTTATTTTCAGCTCATAGTGATTGCTCTTAAACATAAGTAAAAATTATAACCCCTGGACAAATCTCCCGTGATTTTTCAATACGACGTATCTACGTAGGATATCCGTGTATTAAATGTCCTTTTGAAAAATCAGTCCAGAAATGACACTGCTTAATTGAGCCCTCGGATGGTCGAGTTCACGGATAATCAAAAATTTCACAAAAATTAGGGGACAACAATAAAATAAATGTTATGGGTAAATGATGAAATTGATAGTTAGTTACTTATTTTGACATCTGCACAAAGTTTTAATTTTTAGTCGATTAAAACCATTTTTTTTATATTGTTTGCTATTGAAACCTCATTTTTTATGGAGATCCTCTGCCAAGCTAATTTAAGGTTAAATAAATGTTAGTCATTATTGTTTGTTTGAGCCGGCGTCGGTGGTGTAGTGGTAAGCGTGACTGCTACTTGGCACCCCAGTAGGGTCTGGGTTCAATCCCAGTCGACGTCGGTGGTTTTTCTGAGGCGAAAAAATCTTGTCACGTCTTCCTTCGGAAGGGAAGTAAAGCCGTTGGTCCCGGTTCATATTCATGAGTCGTTAGGTAGGGTCCAGGTGGTGGAGTCGTCTTCCTGGCGTCGGTGATTGTCGTCATGTGAGGAAATAGGCCGACGTAAAATAAAGATTAAAAAAAAAAAAAAAATATTGTTTGTCTTTTTTTTATTCAGGGAATTTTGACACTTTTTGGAGCTCAAGGCTAGTTCTTCTCCGTGTAAATCATTAAATTTATAAAAAAAAAATATAAATATATATACTCAGGATTGCTCAGAGTTACTTTCGATTACTCACTGTCTTCTCTCTTGTTTTAAAATGATTTATTACGGCCTAACTGTGTTGTCAACAGCCCCAGAGCACCTCTTTTCTCGCCAATTGTGAATGTGAAAAGATTGAGATTTGATTATAGCTATTTTATGATAAAATATTGATTCGACTGTCATATTTAGTGCAACGGGATTATTAGACATTTGAATCCAAATTTATGTTCTCTTTTTTCTTACTGTTTCTTATCGGAGCTATTTTGGGTTTATTTCTTTCAGAATATTAACTACGATGTTCTGTGTTGATCTAATTCTACAATCCTGATTTGGTAATACATAATAAAGTTGATGTTCTACTACTAATAATAACATATTACATTTCATTTGCCTCAGCGATATTTTTTTGTACAGGTTCCATATGCATGGTCTATTTCGTCCAAATTTTCTTAAACGGCCCTCATTAAATTTTTGTGGAATTTTGGCTAATTTTTTTGATCTTCAATCGATTCGGCCAATTAAATTTATAAGTATTGCTTCGCAGTACTTCGGCACCCCCAAGAATCACTTCGTCATGGGGTTTTTTTTGTTGATCGATTTACCTGAAACTCGGTATGCTAACGCAGAATTATAGGAAGCATGTTGTTGCCAAGTTTGTGATGCAAAAGTGACGAAGTGATGCAAAAGTGCCGGAAATTGAATCCCCCTTTATTCAAATATTTTACACAATGATTTCTGAAGAAGTAAAACCGAAAAAATGGTATGTTATCGCAAATTCCAGGTAAAGCTATGCAAGGCTCAAGCGGATCAACATAAACAGCATCCAGATAGTACGTTCTGCGTCTCAACAATTCGAAACATTGAATCCATTGCCACTGCTGGGTGGCGATCAGGTTATCTTTATCAGTCAGGACGACAAAGCTAAAGTCCCGATTGGACTCACAGCGGCACACAAACAGTCACTTCTACTTATGCACCTTGAGTACCGAGTTAGTCTACCTGACCATGACTGGGTAGTAGCCCCAAAACACAAACTTACACCTTCCGTCTACAGTGCGGTTGCAATTAAACCACAAGGCTATCCAGATGCTGTGACATAATCAGGGCCAACGTATATTGCTATTAGAAGCCTCGAGCATTCTACTTCCAATGCCGCAACGCATTCGGATGATTTCGATACTTTGATGGATGTTGAAGCTTTTCAAAATTCCGGTCATGATTATTTCCGTCGATGGGGGCCCTGACGAAAATCCGAGGTTTGGCTCTTATATACGTATAGATGTGTATTTCAGTTAAATACATTTTTCATTATAGATACCTAAAAGTTATTTTGTATGCTGTGCAACACATTCGGTATGACCTTGATGCAATGCTTGTGATGACCAATGCGCCTGGAAGAAGCGCGTTCAATCGCGTAGAGCGGAAAATGGCGCCACTCAGCTCCCAAATAGCTGGAGTGATCCTGCCTGCAGATTCATATGGATCCCATCTTGATGAAAAGAGGTAAAACCATAGATGAAGAACTCGAAAAAAAAAACTTCACAGCAGCGGGTGAAGCATTGGCTCAACTATGGAGTGCATTGGTCATTGATGGATTCCCAGTTGTAGCCGAATATAAAGAACCAAGGAAAGCATGTGATCCTCCTAGCTTGCCAGATCATGAGTGGTACAAGGACCATGTACGCGAATCTCAATATGCCTTGCAAATCGTTAAATGTGAAAATACTGGATGCTGCAAGCCATTCCGAAGTAGCTATCTCCATGTTTTACCGAACAGGTTCCTTCCACCACCTTGCCCATTGAGACAATCTAGTGCGGGTATCATGGTAACAAGACCAGGAGATGTAAAACAGACAGATCGGTTTTTGCCTCTGCTCCAGCGTCTTGCTTTGGGTGTACCAATACCTGTTGATTCTGACATGGTTAATGTACCGTACGACATGTACCGCCCTTCGCTTCGTAATGAAATCAAGCAAAGAACCTGTATGACTTGTGGTTTCTATTTTGCATCGATGAAAGCTGCTGGTATATACACTAAATCGGTTCATGGATCTTCGTGCAACAAACAATCTGGTAACGTTCGTCCCGTGCGAGTAGCAGCTCGCCGATGTAAGGAATTGCTGTGCGTGATCCGCGACGATTACACAGGAGACGTTGACTGGATGGATGAAGAGGATGTTGATACGGACAACGCAACTGATTTCACGCCACAATCAATGGACGATTATTTTGCTGAGGTTCAAGCCGTCGAAGCCTGGGTAACAAATGAGTTCACAGCAGCTGATTAATCATTTATATTTGCTAAATCGTAAGAGCATATAAATTGATGGTTCTGCTGATTCGTTTGCTCCAAAACTGATTTCTTATTTTTTTATTCAACTTTCTTTTGTATTCAAAGCTTCAATAAAAACATAAACTGCTTTAAAAACATTTCACAAGCAACTTTGAATAATTTTTATGACGAAAAAATTAAATCTTACTATGTTTGGGGGGGGGGGGGGTCTTCGAAAATCTTACGATGCCTTACAAGGGAGGGAGGGGGGTGGGTAAACAAATGGCAAAAAAAACCTTACGTAATTTGTGGATGACCCCATATGGTAAATTCGGGTAATTTTTTCAGAAAACGATTCAATCGGAATTGAACTCGAGGTTAAATTTTAGTTTGTCAATCAAACATACAGAATTTGCCAGTCCACAATTGTTTTAACTTTATTCTGATACGCTGCTAGATTTTTATAATTGATTGTAAAGTTTTGAACCTAACAAATGTCCATAGGAAAAAAAAGGAAATATAGTGTCATAGGTTCGTTCAGAATTTGATTGAAATTTGCGCTATTGTGCTATAAACTTTCCTACCTATAACTTCTGATGGGCTTTATGACGAGTGTCACATCACTGTTAAAAAATAGGTGAACTGGAAACGTAAATACGTCTCACAGTGATTGTTTATAGTGCAAATAAAATGGGAATCACTTTCACCGTCTGTACTACCGTACTACGGGGGACACTTTCCCGTTTTTACTGTGAAATTACTTTTACTATCAGGCCACCATCACCCTTACTCTGCCAATCCTCTATATTCAAAAACATTCAAACTATATTTTTATACCTACATAGTAACTATTCGGTGATGGAAAATCTTCTACCTTGAAGCAGTATGGGCAGCAGGCCCATTGACCGTATGCTTTAGAATGATAATATATAAAATATCATGAAGGAAATGTTACAGATAAAGGCAGTTATTTTATAAAAAAAAAATAGATATTTTGAAGGTTTACACCAGGAACCCAATCAATATATTTTCTAGTAATGGATTAATCAACAAATTAAAAATGCAACAGATTTATAGTCAACCAACATTGTTTAAGTCTTACTATACCTCATGAAATAATGAGTTTTGATGATTTGTGATGACTTTATCACGTTCCCCTTTTTGTGAGCAAGAGCTTATTGGCTGCATCCTTTTTAATTAATCATTCATACGGGATTTCTCTTGCGTCCTCTTAAGCAAATTATCGAATCCGTGCTGCAATTTGAAAATCCCATCACATTGAAAGATTCTTGAAATCAGTGGTTGACACCGTCTTTCTATGAATACACTGGTTGTGCACATCTTCGTATTCGTATATGCTGGTATGAACCTGTAAGATATGCTCACAACGACAAAAACAGTAAATAAATCACTAAAAACTACTAACCTGAGGTTCCAAAAAAAAATTATTCTATCACAGTAAGAATAACAACATGTTATTAACTGGAGACAGCACTCCACTCCACTTCACCGGTATTCAAGTATTCACCGTCCAACGGTACATTGGTTGAAAAAACATCACCGGTTGCCGTACTCTTCACTTCCTTTTCTACAAAAATAATTAATCATCAACCATTAATAGAGTAATATTATCGATAAGAATTACTTACAACTTTAAAACCGCACAGTTTCAGGCACAAAATTTCTTTCTCCACCTGTTTATTTTCCATCTGAACAGAACTGTCAAAACATTTGCCTTCTTCCTTTTGCTCACTTTACAACTCTTCAGCTCACCTAATCCACCTTACGGTAGCTTGATGAGTTGCGTGATGGTTGCGGATGAATTTTTATCGTGAAGCGTGACATCGCTGTGACATTGTCAGGCAAACTCATCAAAAAACGATAGGTGAGAAAAAAAAACAGCACTATAGTGAAATTGATTGATCCAGGACCGATTTCAGCCGTTTTTCAGAAGGCTTAACACTTGCGCTGTTTAAGAAGCTTGACAGAAGGTTTGTAGTGGGCTAGTTGCTGTTATGAAGCTGGTTGTTGCTAGGTTGTTGTCTGTTACTGTGACCGTTTGAGTGAAACCGTGGAGCCAATTCAAAGCCTGGTATCGGCTTTGGTCGGATGCAGTAGTGTCCAGTGAGGTAAAAAGGTACGTGCTCAATTTTCTATACATATATTGTTTTTAATTATTTTGAGATAATAGCACATATAATTAGTTTTTGTTTTTTGATTTGTTTTGTTTGTTTTTGTCTCAGACAAATGATGCCTCTGATAGGAGCAGTAGAAACCTTTGTCCCTGGTTCTAGCTTCACACAATATGTGAGGCAGATCGAGTGGATTTTTAAAATAAACAAGATTCCAGCAGAGGAAAAGCGCGCATATTTCCTTGGCCTGTGTGGAAGAGAAACCTTCAGCGAGTTGATTTTTTTTGCGCCTTGGGGTAGATTTGGCTACTATGACCTATGAGTCGATTATCGACTCCTTAAAACGTCGATTTGATAAAACTGACACGGAAATGTTTCAGTGATATAAATTTTATACCATGGTGCAAGGGGAGTCAGAAACCGCTGAAAATTTTATCTTAAAGGTCAAATTGCAGGCGGAAAGCTGTGCATTTGCGGGTTTCAAGAAAACGGCTATCAGGGACAAGTAAGTGGTGGGGGTTCTGGATAAGAACGTCCAGTAGAGATTAATCGAAGAAGAAGAGTTGACTTGGGCAAAAACAGAAAAGATCATTGTGAACCGAGAGGTAGCAGGAGCTAGAACGCGAACGATGAATGATAACAGGCTTACGATAGTAGCGAAGGTAGTGGACAATAAAAGAAAGGTTTATAGTTCACTTCGGTTTCGGAGCAAGGAAAGGAAGAATAGAGATGATAGGAGCCGTAGCAGGAGTCGTAGTAGGTCTTTTCCTACACCCAGGAAGTCCTATTCTTGTGATTTCGGTAAAAAAGGTCACACAAAAAAGTATTGTTACCAGCTCAAAAGAAAGCAGAAAACGCAGGTAAAATTTTTCAATACAACTCCAAACTATGCAATTTAAACTGCCAGTCGAACAGACTACTTTAAGCGCCTCAGGGAAGAACTTTAGAAGAACGAATCTGAATCTGAGGAAGATTGTATGCAGATTTTCTCTGTTAATAGACTAAATGAGCCGTGTCGCTGATGAGCGTGATTATCAGTGAAAGTTCGCTCATCTTCCATTGCAACCGTACGTAACTGTTTGGTCGTCGTGGATTGCGCGAATCTGGAAGTCAGAGGGTCCATCAAGGTATCGGTGGCTGTGAACGGGGCCCTAATCAGCTTCAGGAGTTGGTTGTTTTGAAAAACTGTAAGCGTTCGTGTAGTATTGTTCCCCTTTTTGGAAGAAAATGGCTGGATCTGTTCTTTCCGGACTGGCGGAAATCAATCACCAGCGCGAGAGTTCATCCGATTTCGGAGAAAGCGATTGGGAGTACAGTGGAAGATATAAAGCGTAAGTTTTCTCACATTTTTAAGAAAAGTTTTTCTGATCCTATTGTTGGTTTCAAAGGGGACCTTATACCACCGACAAACCGACATGAAACTCAATCTTCACTTTTGATCAAGAATCCATAACGACCGATTCAAATGTGCAGCGATCCCATCTGTCAAAACATATATAATCATTTTATCTAGATAAAATTAATTTGTTCTGAATTGCTCAGACATGAACCTTCTCATCAATTTCAATAGCGTGTTCATGGCTTCAATAAACGTTCTCAGAGCACACGGAGATAGATGTCAGTAATATGATCGGAGCAGAAATATTAAGACATGTTCTATTGTCATTCATGTCGGTTTGTCGGTGCTTATACTGAAGGAAGATAGGCCGGTTTTCAAAAAGGCTTATGACGTCCCTTTGAGGCTAAGGCAGAAAGTGGTTGAACATACTGATGGTTTAGAACGGGACGGAGTTATAACATCCATTGTAGCTAGTGAATGGGCTTCCCCATGTAGATGTAATTGTCAAGAAGTACCAAGCTACTCGTCTAGTAAAAGACTGCAAGTTCCCAATTAAAAAAATCGTTCCAAATACTTACCCTTTGCCAAATACACAGGATCTTTTCGCATCGTTGGCAGGTGCATGAGTATTTTGCTCTTTGGACTCGCCGCAGGCTAGATGATTTTCAAAATGAAATGTTGCTCGCCAGTGGGGCTACTCAGGAAAGGTTTAAACACAATACGCTCTTTTTTTGTGGTGGGGGGGGAGGGGCGGGCAAAAAAACACTCTCTCTGTTCTTGTTTTTTTTTTTCCTCGTCGGGTTTTTCTCATTCGCTGGGTCCTCCTTTCCCCACCAAGGAAATTTTAACTCGAAAGCTTCTGGGGTGAACACCGTTTTTTGGTTTTGGGAGCAGTTTGGCTCTCAGTTTTTTTTTTTTTTTTTTTTTTTTTCTTCTTTTTGTTTTTGACAAAAATTTTGTACCCCCTTCTTCTTTTTTTTTTTTTTTTTTTTTACCCTTCTTACACCAAAAGAAGGGTATTAAGATCGCTTGAAAATTCGACTTTTTATCCGAGGCCCAGAGGGCCGAGTGTCATATACCATTCGACTCAGCTCGACGAACTGAGCACATGTCTGTGTGTATGTATGTGTGTGTGTGTGTGTGTGTGTGTGTGTGTTGTGTGTGTGTGTGTGTGTGTGTGTGTGTGTGTGTGTGTGTGTGTGTGTGTGTGTGTGTGTGTGTGTGTATGTGTGTGTGTGCGTTACAAATAATGTCACATCGGTTTCTCAGCCATTTGTGAACCGATTTCAGTTCTGTTGACGGCAAATGAAAGCTACAACATTCCCATAGAACGCTATTGATTTTTTTTTATTCGGACATTTCGTTACGAAGATATCAACGAAACAGTACTTGACGGCCTATTATAATAGTAATCAAACAGTTTAGTCTCCGATTACATACTGAGCTATTTGTGTACCGATTTTAGTTTTGTTAGCGCCAAATTAAACTTATAAAATTTTTAAATAATTGATCAAAATTTCATTAGGATTGGATAATCCTTCATGGAGATATGACCAAAACAATACCTGAGAGCATATAATTGCACATAATTCGTTGCAGTTCAAAACCGGAAAACACAATTCGCACTAATCGATCCTGTTTGCATTCTATAGTGTCGCATCTGTTACGTTTTATGACGCATGAGATAGTCAGAACTGACGGTTAAAAATTGTCTAATACTTCATTTTATATATTGAATATTTGAAACATAGTATATTTCTACAACTTCTCTTTTTACCCTTCTTACACCAAAAGAAGGGTATTAAGATCGCTTGAAAATTCGACTTTTTATCCGAGGCCCAGAGGGCCGAGTGTCATATACCATTCGACTCAGCTCGACGAACTGAGCACATGTCTGTGTGTGTGTGTGTGTGTGTGTGTGTGTGTGTGTGTGTGTGTGTGTGTGTGTGTGTGTGTGTGTGTGTGTGTGTGTATGTGTGTGTGTGCGTTACAAATAATGTCACATCGGTTTCTCAGCCATTTGTGAACCGATTTCAGTTCTGTTGACGGCAAATGAAAGCTACAACATTCCCATAGAACGCTATTGATTTTTTTTTTATTCGGACATTTCGTTACGAAGATATCAACGAAACAGTACTTGACGGCCTATTACAATAGTAATCAAACAGTTTAGTCTCCGATTACATACTGAGCTATTTGTGTACCGATTTTAGTTTTGTTAGCGCCAAATTAAACTTATAAAATTTTTAAATAATTGATCAAAATTTCATTAGGATTGGATAATCCTTCATGGAGATATGACCAAAACAATACCTGAGAGCATATAATTGCACATAATTCGTTGCAGTTCAAAACCGGAAAACACAATTCGCACTAATCGATCCTGTTTGCATTCTATAGTGTCGCATCTGTTACGTTTTATGACGCATGAGATAGTCAGAACTGACGGTTAAAAATTGTCTAATACTTCATTTTATATATTGAATATTTGAAACATAGTATATTTCTACAACTTCTCTTTTTACCCTTCTTACACCAAAAGAAGGGTATTAAGATCGCTTGAAAATTCGACTTTTTATCCGAGGCCCAGAGGGCCGAGTGTCATATACCATTCGACTCAGCTCGACGAACTGAGCACATGTCTGTGTGTGTGTGTGTGTGTGTGTGTGTGTGTGTGTGTGTGTGTGTGTGTGTGTGTGTGTGTGTGTGTGTGTGTGTGTGTGTGTGTGTGTGTGTGTGTGTGTGTGTGTGTGTGTGTGTGTGTGTGTGTGTGTGTGTGTGTGTGTGTGCGTTACAAATAATGTCACATCGGTTTCTCAGCCATTTGTGAACCGATTTCAGTTCTGTTGACGGCAAATGAAAGCTACAACATTCCCATAGAACGCTATTGATTTTTTTTTTATTCGGACATTTCGTTACGAAGATATCAACGAAACAGTACTTGACGGCCTATTATAATAGTAATCAAACAGTTTAGTCTCCGATTACATACTGAGCTATTTGTGTACCGATTTTAGTTTTGTTAGCGCCAAATTAAACTTATAAAATTTTTAAATAATTGATCAAAATTTCATTAGGATTGGATAATCCTTCATGGAGATATGACCAAAACAATACCTGAGAGCATATAATTGCACATAATTCGTTGCAGTTCAAAACCGGAAAACACAATTCGCACTAATCGATCCTGTTTGCATTCTATAGTGTCGCATCTGTTACGTTTTATGACGCATGAGATAGTCAGAACTGACGGTTAAAAATTGTCTAATACTTCATTTTATATATTGAATATTTGAAACATAGTATATTTCTACAACTTCTCTTTTTACCCTTCTTACACCAAAAGAAGGGTATTAAGATCGCTTGAAAATTCGACTTTTTATCCGAGGCCCAGAGGGCCGAGTGTCATATACCATTCGACTCAGCTCGACGAACTGAGCACATGTCTGTGTTTGTGTGTGTGTGTGTGTGTGTGTGTGTGTGTGTGTGTGTGTGTGTGTGTGTGTGTGTGTGTGTGTGTGTGTGTGTGTGTGTGTGTGTGTGTGTGTGTATGTGTGTGTGTGCGTTACAAATAATGTCACATCGGTTTCTCAGCCATTTGTGAACCGATTTCAGTTCTGTTGACGGCAAATGAAAGCTACAACATTCCCATAGAACGCTATTGATTTTTTTTTTATTCGGACATTTCGTTACGAAGATATCAACGAAACAGTACTTGACGGCCTATTACAATAGTAATCAAACAGTTTAGTCTCCGATTACATACTGAGCTATTTGTGTACCGATTTTAGTTTTGTTAGCGCCAAATTAAACTTATAAAATTTTTAAATAATTGATCAAAATTTCATTAGGATTGGATAATCCTTCATGGAGATATGACCAAAACAATACCTGAGAGCATATAATTGCACATAATTCGTTGCAGTTCAAAACCGGAAAACACAATTCGCACTAATCGATCCTGTTTGCATTCTATAGTGTCGCATCTGTTACGTTTTATGACGCATGAGATAGTCAGAACTGACGGTTAAAAATTGTCTAATACTTCATTTTATATATTGAATATTTGAAACATAGTATATTTCTACAACTTCTCTTTTTACCCTTCTTACACCAAAAGAAGGGTATTAAGATCGCTTGAAAATTCGACTTTTTATCCGAGGCCCAGAGGGCCGAGTGTCATATACCATTCGACTCAGCTCGACGAACTGAGCACATGTCTGTGTGTGTGTGTGTGTGTATGTGTGTGTGTGTGTGTGTGTGTGTGTATGTGTGTGTGTATGTGTGTGTGCGCGTTACAAATAATGTCACATCGGTTTCTCAGCCATTTGTGAACCGATTTCAGTTCTGTTGACGGCAAATGAAAGCTACAACATTCCCATAGAACGCTATTGATTTTTTTTTATTCGGACATTTCGTTACGAAGATATCAACGAAACAGTACTTGACGGCCTATTATAATAGTAATCAAACAGTTTAGTCTCCGATTACATACTGAGCTATTTGTGTACCGATTTTAGTTTTGTTAGCGCCAAATTAAACTTATAAAATTTTTAAATAATCGATCAAAATTTCATTAGGATTGGATAATCCTTCATGGAGATATGACCAAAACAATACCTGAGAGCATATAATTGCACATAAATCGTTGCAGTTCAAAACCGGAAAACACAATTCGCACTAATCGATCCTGTTTGCATTCTATAGTGTCGCATCTGTTACGTTTTATGACGCATGAGATAGTCAGAACTGACGGTTAAAAATTGTCTAATACTTCATTTTATATATTGAATATTTGAAACATAGTATATTTCTACAACTTCTCTTTTTACCCTTCTTACACCAAAAGAAGGGTATTAAGATCGCTTGAAAATTCGACTTTTTATCCGAGGCCCAGAGGGCCGAGTGTCATATACCATTCGACTCAGCTCGACGAACTGAGCACATGTCTGTGTGTATGTATGTGTGTGTGTGTGTGTGTGTGTGTGTGTGTGTGTGTGTGTGTGTGTGTGTGTGTGTGTGTGTGTGTGTGTGTGTGTGTGTGTGTGTGTGTGTGTGTGTGTGTGTGTGTGTGTGTGTGTGTGTGTGTGTGTGTGTGTGTGTGTGTGTGTGTGTGTGTGTGTGTGTGTGCGTTACAAATAATGTCAGATCGGTTTCTCAGCCATTTGTGAACCGATTTCAGTTCTGTTGACGGCAAATGAAAGCTACAACATTCCCATAGAACGCTATTGATTTTTTTTTTATTCGGACATTTCGTTACGAAGATATCAACGAAACAGTACTTGACGGCCTATTATAATAGTAATCAAACAGTTTAGTCTCCGATTACATACTGAGCTATTTGTGTACCGATTTTAGTTTTGTTAGCGCCAAATTAAACTTATAAAATTTTTAAATAATCGATCAAAATTTCATTAGGATTGGATAATCCTTCATGGAGATATGACCAAAACAATACCTGAGAGCATATAATTGCACATAAATCGTTGCAGTTCAAAACCGGAAAACACAATTCGCACTAATCGATCCTGTTTGCATTCTATAGTGTCGCATCTGTTACGTTTTATGACGCATGAGATAGTCAGAACTGACGGTTAAAAATTGTCTAATACTTCATTTTATATATTGAATATTTGAAACATAGTATATTTCTACAACTTCTCTTTTTACCCTTCTTACACCAAAAGAAGGGTATTAAGATCGCTTGAAAATTCGACTTTTTATCCGAGGCCCAGAGGGCCGAGTGTCATATACCATTCGACTCAGCTCGACGAACTGAGCACATGTCTGTGTGTATGTATGTGTGTGTGTGTGTGTATGTGTGTGTGTATGTGTGTGTGCGCGTTACAAATAATGTCACATCGGTTTCTCAGCCATTTGTGAACCGATTTCAGTTCTGTTGACGGCAAATGAAAGCTACAACATTCCCATAGAACGCTATTGATTTTTTTTTATTCGGACATTTCGTTACGAAGATATCAACGAAACAGTACTTGACGGCCTATTATAATAGTAATCAAACAGTTTAGTCTCCGATTACATACTGAGCTATTTGTGTACCGATTTTAGTTTTGTTAGCGCCAAATTAAACTTATAAAATTTTTAAATAATTGATCAAAATTTCATTAGGATTGGATAATCCTTCATGGAGATATGACCAAAACAATACCTGAGAGCATATAATTGCATATAATTCGTTGCAGTTCAAAACCGGAAAACACAATTCGCACTAATCGATCCTGTTTGCATTCTATAGTGTCGCATCTGTTACGTTTTATGACGCATGAGATAGTCAGAACTGACGGTTAAAAATTGTCTAATACTTCATTTTATATATTGAATATTTGAAACATAGTATATTTCTACAACTTCTCTTTTTACCCTTCTTACACCAAAAGAAGGGTATTAAGATCGCTTGAAAATTCGACTTTTTATCCGAGGCCCAGAGGGCCGAGTGTCATATACCATTCGACTCAGCTCGACGAACTGAGCACATGTCTGTGTGTATGTTGTGTGTGTGTGTGTGTGTGTGTGTGTGTGTGTGTGTGTGTGTGTGTGTGTGTGTATGTGTGTGTGTGCGTTACAAATAATGTCACATCGGTTTCTCAGCCATTTGTGAACCGATTTCAGTTCTGTTGACGGCAAATGAAAGCTACAACATTCCCATAGAACGCTATTGATTTTTTTTTATTCGGACATTTCGTTACGAAGATATCAACGAAACAGTACTTGACGGCCTATTATAATAGTAATCAAACAGTTTAGTCTCCGATTACATACTGAGCTATTTGTGTACCGATTTTAGTTTCGTTAGCGCCAAATTAAACTTATAAAATCTTCGAATAACTGGTCAAAATTTCATTATGATTGGATAATCCTTCATGGAGATATGACCAAAACAATACCTGAGAGCACATAATTGCGAGATGAAAATATACTCGTTGCAGTTCAAAACCGAACAAGACCACTCACCCCAATCGATGCCGCTTGCATTCTATTGTTCCGCATCTGGTGCGTTTTATAGCACATACAGCGCACTAGTCACACTATGCGACTCTAAAGGATTAGAGCAGGATCGATTGGCTCGAGTGGTCCGGTTTTGAACAGCAACGAGTATATTCGAAAATTACACAAAGTCTCAATTTACTATAACTACACAATTTTCAACGAACATGTACTTATTGAGCATCTTGAACCCATATCGCTAATCAAAATTGACGCTTAGGATTGTCTAATAATTCATTCTATGGACTGAATGTATGAAATTTCTTATGTAATTTATTTAATTTCCGCTTTAATATAACTAACATAAACAGCTTGTTAAATACTTCTAATGGCAATATTTTAACCATATTGATAAACAATACGGTCAGGATTGACAAATAGTTCATTTTATAAACTCAATGTATGACATATCGAATATTCCTGAATCTTTATGGAATTTCTGATGAAAATATGTATCTAGAACCATATTGGCCACATTTGAGTTCGTAATTATGGTTAAGTGTAAGAAGGGTTCAGTCTCACCATCGGTGGATTAATTCAGGTTTTTATAATTCATTTATTTGTACAGGCTTAATCGAATCAGCTTTACAGAGCCAAGTTTTCATGTTTATTTACATCAGTTGTTTTAGAACTAAGGTTAAGGGGGTAGAACCGATTACTCGCGGCCGTCTCGAGGTTAATAGGAATTACAATTTTATGGATGGGCAAATTGCGGTGGAAATTTTGAACAAAGCATAGGGAACAATGGTTTTCTTATATCTAGAACATCAAATTACAATTTTTTTAGCTGTACGTTTTCAATTTAAAAAAAAAAATCACTCACTCACACGCACAACCACACTCACACATACAACCACAATCACAAACTGACGCAAATATTCCTCAAAAATTTAACGTTAACAAGTAAGTTAATCAAACTACAATCTATAATTAATGTTAGTTAAAAACACATGAATAAGTTTCATAAATTCCAGGTCGCGTGCAGCCAAAATGTCTCGAATCGGTACATTGGGTTGTCTACCTCGAGCCCGAAGGGAATCATAAAGCTCAGATCTGACTCCTCGATGTTCAGCACAAAACCAAATAACGTGATTTGCGTACTGGTAACCTTGTCCACATTCACAGAGATTGCTGTCTCCCAGCCCAACACGGAACAAATGAGCGTTTAAAGAATAATGATTGGACATGAGGCGAGACATCACACGAATGAAGTCTCGACCCACATCCAATCCCCTGAACCAACATTTTTTAGACACCTTAGGAGTGATAGAATGTAGCCATCGCCCCAAATCTTCTTTACTCCATTTGTGCTGTCAGCTATCGAATGATATCTGACGAAAAATATAGAAAAAATCGTTGAAGGCGATTGGTCGGTCATAAATATCGCCTTCCATAGCGCCCACTTGAAAGCGAGTCCGCTTTCTCATTATCAGGAATCGAACAATGGGAAGGGACCCAAACAAAGATGATAATAAAAGAACATGAAGATAAAGCACTTAAAAGACCTCGTATTTTCATAAGTAAATAAGAGGTGTGCCATACCGGCCTCAATGAGCGAATAGCCTCTATAGAAATAAGATTATCCGTGAAAATGAAGTAGTGATCCGGTGTAAGTGAGGCAACAATTTCTAAGGAAAAATGAATTGCCGCCAATTCCGCGCCAAAAACAGAACAAGGTGCTTGAAGTTTTCATTGTATACACCAAAGTCAGCGGAGTCCTCTATCAAAGATTCGTCAGTGAAAAACGTTTTAGTGGAATCAACTAGGCCAAACTTTGCAGCAAATATCACCTCCTAAGCTCCTGTTTAATGGATAAATCAAAATGAACCGAATTTCCGGCATTGAAGAAGCAAACACGATTGGGAATATTCGGCGAAGGGCTGACATCCTGTGTTATGTACAAATGGTACAACGTCATGAAGCGAGTTTGAGGGTTCAACTCAAGAAGCCTCTCAATGTTTCCGATTGCCTGAGTGTTCATAACTTCACACCTGGTGAGGAGTCGGAGATAATTCTGAAAACCGATCCGAGAGTGGCAACATGCCAGCCAGCACTTCAAGACTCATGGTATGAGTCGAGTGCATGCAACCTAACGCGATACGAAGACACCGATACTGAATACGTTCCAGTTTGATGATGTGCGACCGAGCCGCTGACTGAAAACAAAAACTACCGTATTCTATAACCGACAAAATCGTTGTCCGGTACAGGTTCCGGTAATTGTGCAGAAAAAGTTGATCTTTTGCTGGCATTACCGTTTCAGATACTCGATGTGGGATTTCCAGGTGCACTTTGAATCGAACCAGACCCCAAGATATTTAAATGACATGGAATGAGTTATCGGTGTACCCCAAATTTGAAGCTTCGGTTGTGCTGGGTTATGCTTCCTAGAAAAAACTATCAGCTCAGTTTTCTCCGTAGAGAATTCGATACCTAGCTCTAGAGCCCAAGTAGACAAATTGTCTAAGGTATTCTGTAAAGGTCCTTGCAGATCGATCCCATCCACGAATTGTCGGCAGTAACCGCGTTTCTTGGCCTTGATGAGGCTCTTAAATTCGCGTTCGAGAGCCGTGTACCTTTCGAAGTGTTCAGGTGTTCCACGCCTACGAAAAACTTTGAACGCGTCGGACTTTTTGCGGTAGACCTCGGTGCATTGCTGATCCCACCATGGAGAAGGAGGATTCCAGCGAAATGACGTTCCTGGAACTGGTCGAGTTTGAGCTTGAAGCGCGCTTTCCAAAATCAGGTTGGAGAGGAAGTTATATTCCTCCAGCGGTGGAAGCCCTTCTACCGTTGTTACGGCTTCATCTATTGCTGTCTTGAACCTTGCCCAATCGATATTACTAGTTAGATCATACGTGACGTTGATGGATTCCGGCGGAGTGAGCCCGGTGGCATCCGAAATTTTAACAGGCAAATGATCACTACAGTGGGGATCCTGGATCACATTCCACGTGCAGTCCAACGATAATGAATTCGAGCAAAGTGTGAGGTCTAATCTACTGCCAATTGAGGATAGACCAGCCAAGCGTGTAACTGCTCCATTGTTGAGAACTGTCATATTGAAGTTGTCACAGAGGTCATATATCAAAGAAGAACGGTTGTCATCATACAGTTCTCCCCAGCCTGTAGCATGAGAGTTAAAATCTCCCATGATCCACCGCGGAGCAGAAAGAACCGAACAAATATCTGAAAGTTGTTTTTGGTTAATTGGTGCTCTAGAAGGAATGTACACAGAGGCAATGCAAAGGCTTTTATTTTTAATAACAGCCTGACATGCGACAACTTCAATACCTGGAATTGATGGAAAATTCACTCTATAGAAAGAGTAGCACTTTTTGATCCCCAAAAGTACTCCTCCTCCACGTGAATCCTCACGACCAATCCGAATAATGTTGAAATCATGAATCGGAAGATCGATTTCGGGCGAAAGCCATGTTTCACAAAGAGCAAATGCATCACAACCGATATTGTGAGCTAAAAATTTAAATGATTCTAATTTAGGAATAAGACTTCGACAATTCCACTGCACAACAGTGATCAAATCCCCGACCTCTTTTGGCAAATTATCCATCGATGGAAATGATAGCAAGCAGGGGCCACTTTAATGTTAATTTCTTCAAAAAAGTTTTCACAGTGGGAAGCATTGCCATAACAATGCTTTTAAGATGGTCAGAAATTTCGAGGTACTTGAAAATACTTTCCACAATATCATCGAATGAGAAGTGCCCAGATGAAGAGGGGGCTTCTGTTCTTAAAATCATGGCATCAGGGGTTTTGGATGTCCCCGGGAGAGATGGGAAATCCTGTGTGTAGTTGGCACTACGAAAACCAGGAAGATTCGGATCTTCCGGAAAACTGAAAGATGTTCCCTCCTCAGCCAAGTCCGAATCAGACTCGTTATCTGACAGAGGAGCAAAAGGATTTGTATTTGTATCGGGTGGCGAGGCTTTCTTAAGCATTTCTGCAAAAGATTGCCTTGAACGTTGTTTTAGAGAACGTTCCAATTTTTCCCCGCGTTGTTTGTACACCGCGCATGACGAGAGAGCATGGGGAGGAGTTCCCTTGCAGAACACGCATTTTAGTGTGTTATCTGCACAGGGACCAGCCTCATGTTTCTCCCCGCAAGTTGAGCAGCGTGCCTTATGGCCACAATGGGAGGCCGTATGTCCCATCTGCTGGCAGTTTTGGCAGATCATTACCCGGGGTACAAACAACCGCACAGGTAGCCGAAGTTTTCCCAGCTCTATGAAGTGAGGAAGGGCAGAGCCAGAAAAGGTCACTCGAAACGAGTCTGTGGGGGTAACTTTTTTTTTACCCTCGCTGTGCGATACTTTAACCAACTTTTGCACTTCCAGTATCTGAACTGGGGGAAGCAGAGGGTTGTTGAATCGGCCAATCACCTGCCTTTGTAAGATTTCAGGGCACAGACACTCCTACAATCTCCACATCACGAGCTAGAATATAAACTCGATATTCCAGTGTAAAATGCTGGGACGCAGCAATCTCATCAGCCTGCTTCAGGTTAAAGACGACAACACGGAGTTTATTAAATTTTACTTTCGGGATCTCTGTCACGGCTGAGAATCGCTTCGTAATTTGATATACATTCAAAGGTTTCTTTTTGGGCTGAAAGTAGACAACCCATGGACCGACCGGGTCAATTGGAAACGATCGCGGTCGAAATTTTGTTTGTACCTCCCCATCATCAGGTGGCAAAGGTACTTTTTCAGCCAAAGCGTCCATGTCGAAGAAACCTCTTCAACATGCAGAATTGCCTTACTCGTGGGAGCGTTGAACGCCCCCAAAAATTTAAATCACACACGAACACACAAATTAAAGCTAAATTCTAGGTAATTCAGAGAAAAAAAAAACTTAACTAATATTACTGATCTGTTGCTGCTGCTTCTGCTGTTGCTGCGCTGACGCACCGTATGCGTGAACGTCGCACTTCTATGCGGGCAGCGGGGAGCGGTGCGCTGCGTGGGTGTACGGGTGAATCCGATCGCATTCGGGTGCACTCGCTCAACGATGTCGGATGACCGTTGGCGATGTAGTAGTGTATCGCTGGTTAGCGTCACCACGCGGAGATGAAGCGAAAATTGGGTTGATGATTCACCAGCAAGCACTGCATGATTTCCTAATTTTACTGGAAAACCACACTGCCTTCTTAGAAAAAAAACTCAGCTTCACTCTATTCACTGGAGTGAATAGATTTTGAGATTAAAAAACTTATAATTTCGAAGGATCGCACTTGAATAAATCTTCCAAAATAACGGAGTGCTGGATCAAACGAACTTTCTTCTTGCGCTGAACGAGGTGGAATTTAACTTTACTTATATAACTAAACAATTCGGATAATTCGGTTCTTAAATTACTCCTGGACATGATGAAATCCAAATCGTCATAAATGTCATTGAATGACCGAATACAAACGTCAAGAGGGTTGTTGTAACCGTAATTGGTTCGGTGATACGGAATAGCAAGCAAGTTGGAGTTCCAAAAGCGTCGTGGAGGAATGTTCAGCGGTATCTGCTCAAGAAGCGCAGGACAGTCGATGACACCGTTAATGACGTCGAATATAAATAAACGCTGCATTTTCACGCGTCTGGCAGACAGCGATTTCAAGCCTATCAATTGGCATCGCTCGGGATAGGGAGGGAGATTGATTGGATCGTTCCAAATGCATCAAAGAAGAATGCCTCGGTACGATCGCCGTGATTGGATCGTTGCGATGCGAGTGAGTGCACACTCAGCGTACAGTACAACACCCTTGTAGCGGTGCGATCTATTTTCTGAATGATTATTGTTCGTGACGACGAAAAGTACATCGACGCGCCATCTGTTCCTCAGCGGAAATATCACAACACCCCTCGTTGATCGACAGCGATAAACGCCCAAAAGGGAAATTTAGATTGGTAGTATGGCTTTGCTCCGTCTTCTGCCGCGCCCCGATATAAAAGCCGAGGAGTGACAGAAGCCATCATCTTTTTCTGCTACAGCGACGTCATCAACAATCATCAAGTGAAGATACACACAGTGAATTTTAGAATAAAGTTAAGAGTATTGTATTACGGTGAAATTAATTAGAATACATTAAAATTAGTTGAATTTAAATGAAATAAAGTGCGTTTAAGTAAATCACGTGTTTTAAGGCTAAGCTATGTCCGATAAGCTAGTCCACCATCCCGAAAACTATTGATGCAACCCGAAACGTCAACTAGTGAATTTTGCTGCAGCTCGCTGTTCTCTCGACATTATGGATAGCGTCGAATCTCGATTCCATCGCCATCGCACCGGCTGTACAATCGCTTCTGAACGCCATCTTCCCGATTTACTACTTCTGCTATCGGAATCAACTTTTCAAGGGAGAATCCTGCTACAATTTCTGTTGCAAAACAGAACAGCTGAATTCCGAAAATTCAAGGCATAGCTATTGCCTGAAGCAGGTAATTAGCTCTCCAATAACTTTCACTTTCTTGCTTGAGATCTACGCTGGTTCATTGTCCACAGATTTGCCGCAATGGCGACCGAGCGCTGCATCAAGACGCTGAAACTGCGACTAAAGAACCTAGTGACGTCGTTGAACCTCATCAAATCATTCGTCGATGACTTTGATGAAAGCACCTAGATAGACGAGGTGCCTGTGCGGTTGGAAAGTCTGATCAGACTATGGTCCGACTACAACACCGCCCAGAGCGAGCTGGAGACGCTCGACGA
Organism: Aedes koreicus; assembly: GCA_024533555.2. Lineage (NCBI taxonomy): Eukaryota > Metazoa > Arthropoda > Insecta > Diptera > Culicidae > Aedes > Aedes koreicus. The sequence goes on from JAHHFK020000358.1 coordinate 518,484, forward strand.
AGCTGCCATCGAAGCTCATCTAAAGAAGCGGACGTCGCTTGAGTTCACCTACTACCAAGTGAAGGGCTTTCTACTGGTTCTTAATAAAACTCCAATTACTCCTAACCAACGGAGGCGCAATTCCTTCCATCGGCATCGCAGGTGCGTTTGCCCGACGTTAAACTCCCCGTCTTCAATGGAAAGCTGGAGAATTGGATGAATTTCCACGATTTGTATGTGTCGCTGGTCCACTCGTCGGTCGGCCTTTCCAATATACAAAAATTCTATTATCTACGGTCTTCATTGTTAGACGCGGCCCTTCAGCTAATTCAAACGATCCCAATTTGCGCCACGAACTACTCGGTTGCATGGAATCTGCTTCTGGAACACTTCCAGAATCCTTCTCGGCTGAAGAAGTCATACGTAGATTCCCTCTTCGAATTCACTTCACTTAAACGGGAATCGGCAGTGGAACTTCACAGTCTGGTTTCTCAACCTCAAAGTTTGAGGCAAACGTCAAAGTTTTGCATAATTTAGGTGAACGAACGGAGTATTGGGACATTCTGCTAATTCATATACTCAGTATTTGATTGGATCCGACCACGAGGCGAGATTGGGAGGAGCACTCTTCAACCAAAGAAGCAATAACATTCATGGACCTGGCTTCATTCACCCAGCGACGAGTCACGGAACTGCAATCCATCAAGGCGAAGACTATCGAAACGCAACTGTCACCCGCATCAAAAAATCCAGCTTAGCATTCCGTTTAGAGTCACGGAGTGAGTCAGTACAACGATCGGAAGTGTCGTTTTTTTTTTTTTTTTTTAGACGAGATGGAAAATCTGCAACCAGACACCTGAAGAACTCAGGGTGTGGAGATGAAGGTGCCAACTCCTCGACCTACTAAAAACTCAACCGTGCCTTAAGCCCTGGACCCTCCCCGGGACCACCTTTCGGTATTACTTCGGGGAGGGGGCTATTGTGCTTGTTTAGCACCCATTATATCTAACTACTTAGGGCTTTAGTAGTTAGGTGGTCCCTGCGATCTGCCTTTGGTCGTTTCGCCATTTTTGTTGAAGATCGAGGACGATCTGGGAGGCTGCTACGCATACCGCGTCCCAGACGTCCCGGTTCTGGCACATCCTCTGGACCAAGTTATCCAGAGTCGTGTCGTGACCGCTTACGGCAATCATGCCGGATCTCGCGCCTTCAAAGCGAGGACATGCGAAGAACACATGTTCCGCAGTTTACTCGACTCCCGCGCACTCGCTGCATGCGGAGGACTGTGCATGCCCATATTTTTGCAGGTATATATATAAATATATATATGTTCTAAAACAGCCGTGGCCAGACAATATCTGCGTTAAGTGGAAGTTCACTTCACCGTGTCGCCTACCGACCCACCCGGTTAATTCCGGGATTAGTCGGTGGGTCCACCGACCTTTGGTGGAGTTGTTGCTTTCCCTTTGCCACTTAACCATAGATGCGGCTCTAGTGGTCTTCCGAATACCTCTTGTTCCACGTTGCTCGAAGCACTCTACGTCCTCTTTTAGGACAATGCCTATTGGCATCAACCCCGCTAGGACGCAGACCGCATCGCGTGATACCGTTCGGTATGCACTCACCACTCTTAGGCACATAAGCCTGTGTGTACTCTCTAGCTTACTTGCGTAGCTCTTGGTACTCAAGGCGGTGATCCATGCCGGCCCGCCGTACCTAAGTATGGACAGGGCGACGCTGGCCAGGAGCTTACGCTTACTCCCTTGCACCGCCGAGCTATTCGACATCATGCGGGATAATGCCGATATAGCCATAGAGGCTTTCTTGCAAGCGTAATCGACGTGACTGACAAAGGACAGCTTATCGTCGATCATAACCCCAAGATACTTCAAGAACGTCTTCGATTCTATTGTGCAGTTACCTGCACTGATCGTCGCATGTTGCTCTAATTTTCGATTATTCACCACCGTGACCTCGGTCTTATGGTGGGCTAGCTCCAATTGCCTGGAGCTCATCTATCTCTCCACAATGCCAATGGAGTGCGAGGCCGGTAACTCAACCTCATCGATGGATTCGCCACATATCTCTAGGGTGATGTCGTCCGCGAACCCGACTATCTTTACCCCGCTCGGGAACTCAAGCCGCAGTACCTCGTCGTACATCGTGTTCCATAACACCGGACCCAGGATCGAACCTTGTGGGACGCCTGCGGTGATCTGCACACGTTTCTGGCCTGCCTCTGTATTGTATACCAGTACGCGATTCTGGAAGTAGCTTCCGAGAATCTTTTACAGGTACCCAGGAGCCTGAAGGCGTTGGAGCGAGTCGGCGATAGCCACCCAACTGGCGCTATTGAACGCATTCCTCACTTCAAGGGTGACCACCGCACAGTATCGTACTCCTCACCTCTTGCGCTGGATTGCCACCTCGGCCGTCTTGGTGACGGACAGGATGGCATCCACCGTCGACTTCCCTTTACGGAAGCCAAACTGATTACTAGACAGACCGCCTAAACCCTCCGTGTATGTTGTCAGTCTGTTGAGGATTACCCTCTCGAGTACCTTACCCGCTGTATTCAACAGACATATAGGTCTATATGCCGACGGATCTCCAGGTGGCTTCCCTGTCTTTGGTAGCAACACAAGGTACTGAATTTTCCAGGCGTCCGGGAGGACGCCCTCACCAGCCTGAACATTTCGGGATCCAGCAAGATAGCCGTCTTGTTGGCCAGGTTCGGAATACCATCCGGTCCCGGCGCTTTGTTAGCGACTTTGCTACCGCAATGAGTTCATCATTCGTCACCGTCGCCTCGTCGCCGGCCCCGTTGTGCCGTTGTCAGTGCCCACGTGGTCACGGGTGTTCGGCTGAGCCGTCCACCCTTCCGTCGCTATGACAGCATTACGGTCTGGGATACTGGGATACTGGTCATGGGACATATCTACGGCGGCGGGGGGCCATGGACTTGGGTCGTGGCTCGGAAAGAGTCCCCCAACGATCACCTGCAGCAGCTCTGATGAACGCTCGGTTGGAGCCGCCGATCCTCTGGTTTTGGCCATTACTACCCGGTACGATCGGAAGTGTCTCATCTGTTCCGATCGCCACCCTCTGTATCTTTGTGGGAGGTTTTCGAAACTTTCGGTGAAGGAAAAGGAAGAACAAGTCCGTCGTCATCAGCACTGCCGGAATTGCTTGCGAAAAGGTCATCTCTTGAGGGATTGTTCGTCGTCTACCAACTGCCGAAAGGGCCGTGAAAGCCATCACACCCAGCTCTGCTCGAATGATACTCCTTTGCTCTCGAATTCAAAGCCGCCCAAAGTCCACCAATCAAGACCTGCAACACATAGTTCAACTTGCGATCCTCCGATCATGCCTGCGTCCGCTACAATCGTCGCATCAATGAGTTGTACTTCCTCTAGCCGAAACAAGAAGACAATACTCCTTGCTACTGCAGTGATCATCTTGATTGACGACAACGGGGTTCAACACGTCGCTCGCGCTCTCCTGGACTCAGGAAGCGAATGCCGTTTCATCGCTGAACGTTTTTCACAACAAATGAAGGCTCGCCGAAAGAAAGTCTACTTACCGATCACAGGAATCGGTCAAGCATCCACCCAAGCAAAGCTAAAATTCTCCTCTACTATCCGTTCTCGAGTTGGCGAGTACTCCACCAACGTCGAATTCTTGGTTCTACCAAAGGTAACAATCGATTTGCCAGCCACATCCGTCGACTTGGGATATGCCACCCAGTATTCAATTAGCAGATCCATCGTTCGATAACACCAACCCTATCGATGTCATCATTGGAGCCGACATTTTCTTTGATTTTTTTAAGGTTCCCGGACGTATTCCTCTCGGCGACAATCTTCCAGTGTTAGTAAACTCCGTCTTTGGTTGGGTGGTAGCTGGAAAGTTCAAAGAGAGTCCGTCTACCGCTCTCGTTGTTGCAAACGTCGCTACCGTCGCAGATATCCATTAGCTTTTGGAAAGATTCTGGACAATCGAGGAAGACAGCTCAATGACAGTGTATTCTGTGGAAGAAGCTGCCTGCGAGGAACATTTTCGCCAAACTGTAGCTCGCACCTCTGAAGGACGTTACATTGTTCGCCTACCTTTCAAAGAGAACATTCTTGGTCAACTCAGTGACAACCGTCGTACAGCTGTACGCCGGTTTCATCTACTTCAAGGTCGTCTGGTCCGCAATCCCAATCTTCATCACCAGTACAAGGCGTTTATCGACGAGTATATCGATCTTGAGTGCATTCACGACTATGTAGATTCAGCAGTACATCATTACTATCTTCCACATCACGCTGTGATCCGCGAGGAAAGCACCACAACAAAGCTACGAGTCGTCTTCAATGCCTCATGTAAAACGCCAAACGGACCTTCGCTCAATGACGCTCTCATGGTTGGACCAACCGTGCAAGATGACATTTGATCGATCACGATGCGCTCCCGAAAGCATCAAGTCATGATAGTCGCCGACGCCAAGATGATGTACCGTCAAGTTCTCGTCGATCCTCGTGACTGCCGATTTCAACTCATCGTCTGGAAACTGACACCAGAGCATCAGATGAAGACATACGAACTGAAAATCGTGGCGTACGGTACCGCCAGTGCTCTTTTCCTCGCTACTCGGGTACTGATTCATCTTTTTCCCCTCGCAGCCAAAGCGCTCAAAAAAGATGTCTACGTCGACGATCTCTTTTCTGGCGGAAGCAACCAGCAGATGTCATAAATCTCCGAAACCAACTAGACGCACTCCTAGCAATGGGAGGATTTCAACTACGCAAATGGGCTTCGACCGACGAAGCAGTACTCGAAGGAATTTCACCGGAGAACCGTGCAATCAAAACTTCCGTTGACCTCGATCGAGACCAGGTCATCAAAACTCTGGGGCTATATTGGGAAACGGCTTTCGATTGTCTTCGCTACAAGACTGACTTACAATCCGACGAAGAATACCAGCCTATTACCAAACGTACCGCTCTTTCGCTAATTGCTTTACGACCCGCTCGGACTCGTAGGTCCCGTCATAACCACTGCCAAGATTTTCATGCAGAACCTATGGACACTCAAAGACGATAGTGGGGCGTTATGGGGATGGGACAAGGAACTACCGATGGAATACCAGACCCGTTGGACCAACTACCAGTCGACATTACCTAAACACAACGATCTTCGCATCGATCGCTGCATTTTACTATCCGCTCCCGACACCATACAGATTCACATCTTTGCTGATGCCTCGCAGCATATGGAGCCTGTGCCTACGTCAGGTCCACCAACGCGTCTAGAATGGTAAAGGTGGCTCTTCTCACTGCCAAATCAAAAGTGGCACCTCTCAAAAGGCAATCGATTCCTAGACTCGAACTATGTGGAGCGTTATTGGCGGCGCAACTGATGATGATGATGATTATGTAATACTACCATCTATTGCAGCAAGGTAACTTTCCATAGCAGTGGAATAATCTGAAAAACGATTTGATCAAGATTCTATTATTGTTTGTGATCATCAAGCTCCTGTATGAAGGGCCAAAAACGTTTGGGCGGGCCCGTAAGCAGAGACACTTACGCGAAACCCGCGAATATAGGGAAGAGAATCTCCTTCCAAAAGCAAGTTCACACTCACCGCACTAGAACCGAGCCCTCGATTCACAGAATAAACCCAATATATGGGGTCAAAGAGCCCACCCTCGTTCCACGAAATGTTAACAATAGGGAGGAGGCAGTCCCATGGTCCCTATCCAAATCGTTTTACTTGGGTGCCCTGATGGTCCCTCCCTTTCCCCGTTATGGGTTATTTAATATTTAATATATTTTGTACACAACAAATTAAAATATCATTATAGACAAAAATGCTAATTTATTCAAATTTCAAACTTGAATGGATTGTTACTGAAAAATAAATAAAAGTTAGATATGTATTAATATCCTACTAGTCCTGGAAAAACACAGAATAGATCATTCCAAATATTAAAGATAAAATTTCAATAAGAGATATTATTTTATAAGACATTGTAATATTTGTAATTTTTTTCTGTAAACTGTTCTAGCAACATTTCAAAGATAGCAATTGGAGTGAACGAAGAGTCCGGTTGGATAATTTCTGAAATAAATGGCTCATCTTATCATAATACCACTAAACGCAATATTAAAATATGATCCTACATTACTTATAAGCACATGCCAGTCTTTTATGAATAAAGTAGTTGAAGTTCAGAAGTGCAATTTTAAATTAAATGCTATGCTGAAAGCAAATTGGACCTTTGATGCCTGTCATGTTGCTCCAAGCTCTTACATGGTTTTGGAATGCAAAGATAATTGCAAAGCGTGCAGAAATTATTAATAAAATGAGAATGGAAAATATACAATATGATTTAAAGGTATAAGATCTTCGGTCGCACCCCCTCACTTCGCTATTGTCAGATTGACAACATTGCCCAGGCTACGCCAACCAACATCTCCATGTTTCATCTGGCAGTCTTTTGTGATCATATGACTCGTCGGGGCGTGAGGTGGGAACTTGTGAGGACGAGAGGTCGGTCGCACCCTCCTTCGAAGTTGTCAACTCACCATTTCAGCGCCTAAACTCGTTTGGTCACTGCAAGCTTCTGAAGCACTAAATGCGAAAGTTTATATTTTTAAATCACGACTTATCTAAATACTGTTATAATTTACAAGTGCAGTACCATTCATAGTAATGTCCGAAGTGTCGTTGTTATACACGGTGTTCAATAAGTTCGGATACACTTTCAAAATTTGTTAAAAAAATGAAAACATGTTTTTTTATTTTTTGGATTTATGTTATTGAAAGCTATGTTTACAAGGAACGTTTACAACATTTCTCTTGGAATGACCCCCCCTTTGTACTCCTTAACGAGCTTCAAACGTTTCTCGAACGCGTCGCAGGCGGCACGCACGGACTGCATGGGCATTTCGTCCCAGATTTTGAGAATTACCGTCTTGAAATTATCCAAAGTGCTGACCTTGTATTCGTTCAGCTTCGCCATCATATAGGACCAAACAAAAAAGTCGAGAGGATTCAAGTCCGGGGAGCTGGGAGGCCACAAAGTTTTGTCCAGAAAGTCGGTTAAATTGTCCCGACACCAGGCTTGAACCACATTTGCCGTATGGGCTGGTGCACCGTCCTGCTGGAACACGTAGTGCTCATCGCCGTAGAGGCTTCGGAGACTGGGGGCCACAACCTTTTCCAAAACCTCAGTTTTGTAGTACGCCGCGTTGATTTTGACGTTTTTTTCAATAAACACCAAGGGTAGCTTACCACGTTTGCATACTGCCCCCCAAACCATCACCGACGCGGCACTTTGGAACCGAGGGATGTTTATATTGGATTCAGGAATGCTGTCCCTCGATGGCGCCCACACCCGGTCATTTTGCACATTGTGCGGCTGCTGCAGCACGAACAGTTTCTCGTCCGAAAAAACAAACTCCTGACCAGCGTTCCGAGAGAGGATCCTCTTAGCTCGATCCAACCGCTTTTTGCTGGTAGCCTCCGAAACGCCATGGACCTTACGTTTTTTGTAAGGCCTGAAACCAAGGTCCTTGGTGAGTATGGTGTGAGCGGTTCCAATGGAAACGTTGAGATCTGCAGCCGTTTTCCGGATTGAGCGGTTCTTTTTGCGCTGAATTCGCTCCCTCACGATCTTGATGACCCGTGGCGTCCTCGCTGAACGCGGCCGACCGGATCTCGCACGGTCATTGGTCGAGGACGTCTCCCGGTATCGCCTGATGGTCGTGTAGACAAAGTTCCGCTTGACCCCATGCGATTTCAGCAGCCGGAATATATCGCCGGGTCGCTCACCGTTCAAAAAACGCTTAATTACGAAGTCCCGATACTCTTTCATCGCGCGTAACAAACGAACAACAACTAACAGAATGTCAACACCGCGCACATTCGGTAGCGTATGAATGAAGCTAAAGCTGACACCAATACCAATGCAGAATATGTACATGGCGCATACCTACGCAATGATGAAAACTTGTATTCGAACTTATTGAACACCGTGTATTTGAATTATTCAATTCAATGCATTGAGTTCCTCTTAGTTGCATTGTTGAGCGTAATAATTCAGAAATTGAATTTATATTCAATAACTAATGACAATTATGGAATATTTTCCAATGCAATAAGAGATAATATATAACACCACGTACAGCGATTGGAGCAAATCAAATGCGTCATACGTAAGCTTGATCATGATCTCGCTGCTGATGGTTTAATTTGTTTTTTCATTGAGACTCCGTCCCAACGAAAGGATTTTTTTTTCATTTCTCTGCTTTGTGCGGAAGATCTACATCTCACTGTTTTTTCACGTGGGTATGATCAGAAGCACATAAGGGAACGTCCATTTATTATGTCACGCAAAAAGTAAATTTTTATAACCCCCCCCCCCCTTGTCACGTTTTTTGTATGGACCTTCAAAATTTTGTGTATGTATTGTCATCTTTTCCCAACCCCCCCCCCCCCTCCCCCTTACTGTGTGACATAATTAATGGACCTTCCCTAAGCACATACTCATTGGTAGCGTATAGGACAAATCAAGCATAACTTTTCAAATAGACGTAATTAACATTTGATAGGAATTGAGCAAAATGAGGTAGAAGTTCCAGATGCTTTCATTAAATCCTATTTAACCGTTTTTCAAGTTTTATTCGAGCTGTTGATTCCATCATGGTATATTAAAAGTAGTAAAAATCCTGGTTTTCATTCACTTTCGTTCTATTTTTGAGAAAATTAACACATACACTGGTTTGCCTCTATACCATATACATACACCATGTTAAATACGTCAGTGTGACATCTTGATTGTAACATACACTGGTTGGATACGTCGGTATTTTCAGAACGTTTTGCACTTGCGTCATGTCAGATACACTGGTTATAATTTTTAAGCGCAGATACGTCGGCTTGCTGTGTGGTGTATCTGAACTATGTGCTTAACATTTGAATAGATTAGATAGGTCGCATATGAAATTTGGCGTACCGTAAGTGCGCTATATTTTGTGCATTTAAGAAATTAGGGGCGTTATTGGCGGCGCAACTATACGAAAAAGTACAGTCATCACTTCAGCTCGACGCGGAGTGTTACCTCTGGCTCGACAGCACCGTCGTACTCTGCTGGCTCGACGCGTTTCCATCTGCTTGGAATACTTTCGTTGCCAACAGAACGTCGAAAATTCAAATCGCCACCCAAAATTGCGCGGGGAATCACATTGCTGGACTCGAAAACCCTGCCGACTGTATTTCACGCGGAATACCAGCAGACGCTATCATCGGCTTCGACCTCTGGTGGCAGGGACCTGAATGGCTTCGTCAACCAAAAACTCGTTGGCCGGTACCTTCATCTGAGGCATTGGAGGCGACCGATCATCCATCTGAGGCATTGGAAGAAGTACGTAGAATCTCCTTAGCAGCAATATCGTCTCCGGCCATCATCTTTCATCGACCTGCTTTCCGAAAAATTCTCCGATTACCAGCGTGTTTTGCGTGTGGTCGTTTTCTTCAAACTTGTCGAAAACAATGTAGCGATCGAACGAAAATTACAATTCTAAAACGAGAGGAGTTATTAGAAGCGGAAAATTCACTCATCAAATTGGTACAGCAACAAGCCTTCATCGAAGAGTGGAAGCAGCTTCAACAGTCAGAACCAGTATCAACGAAATCTCGCCTCAAGTGGTTTTACCATCTCATCAGAACAGCTGATTCGCATTGGTGGTAGGCTAAGCAACGCAGAACAACCGTACGACAGCAAGCACCAAATCATTCTACCAGCATCGCACACCCTCTCACTGCTTTTGGTCCGCAGCTACCATGAACGGAATCTTCAAGCAGCCCCACAGTTGCTGCTCAATCTGCTTCGACAACGATACTGGCCAAGCGTGTGGTCCACAGTTGCGTCACTTGCTTCTGAGCACGCCCTTAAATGTTGGAGCAGTTCATGGAAGAGCTTCCTGCATCTAGAACTACAGCAAATCGGCCCTTCACTATCACCGGAGTCGACTACTGGGGACCTATCCATCTCAAACCCATTCATCGTCGCGCTGCACCTGGAAAGGCTTACGTTGCTGTCTTCGTTTGCTTCTCCACGAAAGCAGTACATTTAGAGCTGGTAGCAGACCTCAGCACACCAAAATTCCTGCAGGTGCATCGTCGATTCGTGTCTCGCCGTGGGTTATGCTCCGATCTACACAGCGACACTGGCCGAAATTTCATCGGAGCGAACAATGAATTGAGAGAACTCGTCAGCAGCCAGAATCGTCACAATGCTATCGCGCATGAATGCAATCAACATGGAAATCGATGGCACCGAGGGGGCGATGGCAATCCACCGAGAGCATCGCACTTCGGCGGCCTATGGGAGGCTGCTATCAGATCTGCTCAAAAACACTTCGTCCGTGTCCTCGGAACGCACACTCTACCTTACGACGACATGGAAACATTGTTATGCCAGAACTGCCTGAACTCTCGACCGATTGTTTCACTGAGCGATGATCCAACCGACTATGAGCCACTCACTCCAGGGCATTTTCTGACGGGATCCGCCTTCAAAAGTATTCCAGATGTCGACTACACAAACATCCTGACGAATCGACTTCGCCAGTGGCATATCGTCCAGAAACTATTCCAGGAATTGTGGAAGAGGTGGCACCTGGAGTACCTTTCTACTTTGCAACCACGTACCAGATGGTGCAATCCACCCATTCTGCTACAACAAGACAAACTGGTCATCCTTCGCGATCCTGGTCCAGACGGAGTCATCCGGGTAGTGATGGTCCAAACACCAACCAGTCGTTACGTCCGCCCGGTATCCAAGATTTGCCTCTTGCTAGTGCAATCATCATCCGACCAAACACAGGAGTAAACATTACCAGCCAGCGAATCAATCTCCATCTGGGGAAACATCATCAACGTACCAACAATTGCCTATCCTTTCACAATCGAATAATTTCACGGGAATCCACCGCCAGCAGGAGCATCGAAATTAAAAGAATAATGCCTTTCATTAGAAAGAACAAGCGAAAATGAAAACGTTCCCTCATTTGCTTTTCATCATCGACCGTGTATTGACAGTGACAGCAACAAACAGTGACAGCAACAGTAGAAAAGGACCGGTAGCAATTCATCGATTAATGTCAGAAACGATGTTCCTGAAGGGGCCACGAAAAGTACATCGACGCGCCATCTGTTCCTGAGCGGAAATATCACAACACCCCTCGTTGATCGACAGCGATAAACGCCCAAAAGGGAAATTTCGATTGGTAGTACCCCGTCGAAAATCCTCTCAATTTTCCCTCCAACTAAATAGGTTCGTGTCGGTGCAATCGACCGTCGAGTGTTCTTACTAATCGACAGATTGTTGCAACGACGCTTACGGAAATTTAACATAGCGGTAAGTCAACGCGACAATATTCGAAATTGGCCTATGATACCTACAGAATCGGTTGATTAATCGATTGTTTTAAACATTTGAGTGATTTGAGCTCCGACTTAATATGTTGATTAATCGGGGGTTAAGTTGCTTAGAAGTCATGCTATAAGGGACGTAATAGGTCGATTAATAAATTATTTACAGTTGTTTGGATCAGATAGTCACAATAAAATCGGCCGATTAATCATGTGTTCAGTATCTGGACGCGTCAGCAGTTGGAATTGACTTACTGGGAGAAACAAATTCAGTGTACCAATAGGTTTTCTATAAATTGAATCAGTAGAATAGGGTGACTAATCGGGTGATAAATGGCACTGAAATAGACCACCGAAATGGGTCGATAAATTGGTTGTTTGGAATAGTAATGGGTTGATGCAGAAATACTATATATACTCAACCAAATCAGTCGTTTATTCAAAGAATAACATGGCCCAGTGTGTGTGTGTGTGTGTCCAATCTAGCACCCATCGGCCGGCAATAGTATTATGGAAGAAATCTGTTTACAACAATCATTCAAGTGACCATTGGAAGCAGCTTTAATCCGGGAGCTAGAAAGTGATAGCTCTACTGCAGATCCAGCAACCCATTTCAGAATGTCTGGAAAGTCACGCCCATTCCGAGGTTACTTTCACATACAATAAGCCCCGCATGTAAACATTACCGATATTATTTGGATAAGGGCACTGCAACACACTTCCAGATTTTGAAATTTAAAATTTCCAAACCAGGCACGTATTTAGTATTTTTTGAAAATAAGATTTTTGTTATATAGTTAGATACATCTCACCCATGTCCGCCTCCTCAATCACACTATCTTGTTCATTCGTAAAAATAAAAAATTTCGACGTTGATTCGTGATTAATTTCATGCACTCGCGATTAAATATGCGAAAAAATTAACGTTGCTAAACCGCCCGCTAAATATGCAACCTGCATAACAAAACTCTGTACACCCCGTGGTGAATGCACCTAAAATTATGTGCAAGCTTTTCACCCGCCTATGCGCGTTGTTTTCGTTTGCTGCTTCTGACCAGCAAATGGCTGTTCTCTACATTGCACTAGTCTTATTTTTTTTCACTCCACACTCTGCCAATAATGCAAATCCCCGTTATGTGGCGACTTTATATCGAGCTTCAAAACTGCTAATAATCATCGATTCACTCGCGACAAAGCGCAAAAACCCTCTAAACTAATAAATTATGCCCGAGTGTCACAATATTACCACTAATAACCAAAACTAAGCTGATTTAACTCTTCTTCCGAGTGCTGGGGCGAAGCACAAAAACAAACAAAAAACGGGGAAATACTACCGACACTCACACATTTCGAGAGGGAATCGATTATATTCACTTACAAAATTTTCGCGGAGATTTTATGATTTCACTGTTAGCTCAAGTTAAATTACGAATTATATTCAAAGAATAACATGGCCCAGGCCCAAGATATTGTGCTTTTAAGAAAGCTTTTATTAAGGTTAAAATAATCATGTATACTTAGTTCATTCTCTTCAAAGGCGAATATTCCGGGGATTCTATTTCTTCGTTTGTTTTCTCTGAGCATGCCATCTTAGAGGAATGCAGTGGATAGACGTAATTGAATGCTGGAACATTTTGCTTGAAGTAACCTTCGAAATTATCATCGCAAGCTTTCCTGGATATACTTTCATAGGAATAAACGCATGTTGAGGAGTTTCAAGAAGAGTAGAGCGACACTTAGGAACATCGAGATCTTCATCGCTAAGAATTTCCAGTGAAGCTCCAGTAGCCTCCACACTAAGATGGTATTGAGATACGAAAATGGCCAAATGATATTTTAGGGGAACTTTTGTCCCTTGAATTGCAGTCGAACATGTCGCGCAATCACACTAAGGGTCCCCAGATTTTCGAGTATCGTCTAGAGCACTCCCAAAAATTATTTCTTCATTATAATCCTTTGAATCATGTTCCGCACCATCTTCGTTCCACATCCTACATACTTGTTGGTCGTCAGTCCTCCATCATGATATTCTTTAATGCCACAGCACCGTATCCTTCTTCAGATTGCGCTTGTTTTCGAAATACATCCTCCTCAGCTTCACTCTCATTTAAATGCTTTCGGCAAATTTCGTCATATTCTTTCATTTTCTGTTCCTTTTTCTCTTTTCTCCAAACTCTTCAGCTACTAGCCATTATAACTAAAATTTCTTACAGAATAAAATATAGAATAATCTACAAATTCAACCAAATCAATGATGTAACAGAAAAACACCAACACAATAAATCACTGCATCTGATACTTTTATGTAAAAATATACTTAAGCCCATTCACTCAAAAACAAATCCAAATTTGATAATAAATATTGCAATTAAATCGAGTCTTATGCATCCCGATATAGTCAACTATTTTAACAACCGATTTAATTTGGTACCAAATTACTTAGACTAAAAAAGTTTTAATTCACCAATTAATATAGCAACGAAATACACCCACTGATACGAAGTAATTAAGTCGGTAGACTAATACACCGACATCGAATACACCCGATTTCGTCGGCCGATTGGGAAATTTCACAGCTGTCAAATTTTCTACGGGGTATGGCTTTGCTCCGTCTTCTGCCGCGCCCCGATATAAAAGCCGAGGAGTGACAGAAGCCATCCTCTTTTTCTGCTACAGCGACGTCATCAAGAATCATCAAGTGAAGATACACACAGTGAATTTTAGAATAAAGTTAAGAGTATTGTAGTACGGTGAAATTAATAAGAATACATTAAAATTAGTTGAATTTAAATGAAATAAAGTGCGTTTAAGTAAATCGCATGTTTTAAGGCTAAGCTTTGTCCGATAAGCTAGTCCACCATCCCGAAAACTATTGATGCAACCCGAAACGTCAACTAGTGAATTTTGATGCAGCTCGCTGTGCTCTTGACAATTACGAATATGAATATTTGTTTGAGTTTTGCTATGCTGAGATATTACTATGAACGTCACGTGAAGCATTTTTGTTGTTGTAACTAGTATTTCTTGCATAAAAAATCATTATTTTTTAGTAATATGAATGACGGAATGTGAATGCAAACGCGGATCAATACGTACTGCGCGGTTAATGGTGACAAAAAAGGAAAATTTATTGAACTGTCCACATAACAGTACTCTTAAGACTAGATGTAACCTAATGAAACAGATTGAAAAATAAATGCATTGCCCTACCGTTAAACCTTAACTCATAAGGCCGGAACAATTTTTTTTTTTTTCTTTTGCGATCATATGTCAGTCCCATACTAATCTTCGTTCCCAACGGGTAAGAAACCTGATAAATCATGAATATAGCTTTCGGAAAACGATACTCGAATGCTAAGAACATGTGTGATCATATGTTGAGAAAATGGTGAACACAAATTTCACTGCCTACCGGTGGGAATCGATCCCACACCTCCCAGTACGCTAGACGGGCACTCTACCACTATGCGATAGAGACGGTCCAACTCCCCCACAACGGGGGAGGCAATTAAAAAAAAATCCCCCTTTTCTCCCCAAATTTTTTTTCTCTTTTTTTTCGCTTTTGTCTTTTTTTTTTAAAAAATTAAATTTTTTTTTTACTCTAAAATTTTTTTTTTCCCTAAAAAATAAAAATTAATTCATTTTTTTTATATTTTTTTTAGGGGGGGGGGGCGGGGAGTTAAATTTTTTGGTTGTGTGGTGTGTGTGGGTGTAGAGTTGTGATGAAACAACAAGTAACATTAATGCGAATATTATTAGGTAAATGAGTAAACGGTGTTAGCCGTGTAAGTGGAGAGTTTGTGGATATGACACCTGGGCGAAAACGAATAAGCGAAAGCGAGCGAATATGCTGCACGAAGGAAGGAAAACCCGGGCAGTTGAGATTAGACCCGATTGATGAACGGACGTCGTTAAGGAAGTCTGAATCAGTAGAAGGACGCTTGGTAGGATTGCGGTACGACGACGGTACAGATTTCACAATTTGGCACAGCCGGTACGATAGAAGGTGAGTTTTTTTTTCACAATAAAACTTTTTGGTCGTAATTTGGCCAAAAGATGACAATCTAAATACTAGATGAAAAAGAAAAAAAGAAAAGAATCATGGCAAGTGGCAATGAGATGCGGAATAATTGCAAAATGGAGGAAAGTTGAACGAAAGATTAAAAACAAGATGGCGGGTCCGGGTGGAACCCGAAGCGCTCATATAACGAGGACTAGTCAGATTGAAAGCCGAGGTACATTGGAGCTTAAACAAAATGAAGTGGAATTAAACGAGGTGAATTAAATCGAAGTGGATTCAAACGAAGTGGATAAAAAAAGAAGTGGATTGAGTTGAAGTAAATTACAACGATGTGGATTAAAACCAAGTCATACGATGAACTATGGGCAACCACGTCAAAGCACACATAATAATTGAATTTAGGATGAAAATAATTTTGCACATATATTTGTTGGATGAAGTTCCTGTTTTATAAAAGATTGTTCTTCTCTGCCTTGGAATAATTTCAGATGAATGACGAAGGAGGACTACGTTGGTCGCTAGCATCGTTCAATGCTACGGTAGATGCACAAGATCTAAGGAGAGAATGCGAAGAGTGGCACAGGTCCTTCGAACTCATTATTGAAATGAAAAATATCCAGTCACAGCATGAGAAATTGGTTATGATGTTGGCTTATGGCGGAAGAGGATTGCAGCGCATTTTTTACAATTTGAAGCCCGTGCCTGATGAAGTTACTCCAGAGCCAGTGAAAGTGCCGTTGATGCCACCAGAACTCCCCAAATATGATAACGGGATCAAGAGGCTCCAAAAGTTTTTTGTTGGCAAGACTAATGATCGCGTAGAGCTCGAAGTTTTCCGTTCCATAAGGCAAGCAGGTGACGAATCATTCAACCAATTCGTACTCAGACTGCGCACACAAGCAGGTCGCTGCGAGTTCGGTGAGCGCGAGGAAAAGGAAATTCTCCATCAGATCACAATGGGTACCCGAGATGAGCGTGTTCTGGACAAAGGTCTGGAGAATGTAATGGATCTTGACGATTTGATAAGTTACGCGATCAACCGAGAAATTCTACTGCAGCAAAGAGAGAAAAATAAACCGTTTAGACAGGAGGAAATAGTTGCATCGGTGAAACAAAAGTGGCAACGTCAACCAGTAGCCGGTAATGGTAATCCAAATGGTTCCGGATTCAATAAAACACAAGAGAGGTAGCAACCAATAAACCGGAAAAGTTTGTCAGATAGATCCATGGTTGGACGGCAGTCAACGGGTAACCGAAGGAGCAATGAATGCGATCGATGTGGGTCGTGGAGGCACGATGCCAATTTTCCTCGCTGTCCCGCTCTTGGATCACGATGTCACCAATGTGATACCACAGGACACTTCGCGCGGAAATGCAGAAAGGGCAGTGTTGCACAACGCAGAACTACGTGGAAGCGTCCATTGCAGGAGACTAATGCATTATCGGAAACGGATGTGTGGAAAGAGGAAATGCCTCAACGCCCGAAGCCGGAAGATGTCTTGAAGGTAGAATAGTTTCGTTTACTTTTCCATTTATACGTTGATTATTTTGCTTAAATTTGAATCGATACTTGGATTATCTGAGAAATACAAAAATAAAATAAAAGAATTTGGTATTATTTTCATCATAGTCTTCAACTTGTTTTATTATTCAACAGGTGAACAAGGGTATCCCGGATTTAAATGATGGACTTATTACGTGCATGATTGACAAACTTCCAGTCAAATTCCTAATTGATTCAGGTTCTGCGATTAATGCTGTTACTGAAGACGTGTGGCAAAAGCTTGTTGAGGTTGACGCTAAAGTTCACAATATAAGGTCCTATTGTGAGCGTAGCTTTACAGCATACGCGAGCAATGACGCTCTGAGTGTGCGGACTATCTTCGAGGCCAACATCTCGGTAAACTCATCAAAACCACAAAGTTACGCAGAATTCTTTGTAGTAAAAGGAGCAACTAAATCATTGTTAAGTAAACGTACATCAGAAGAACTTCGTGTGTTAAAAGTAGGCCTCAACGTTAATCACATAGAAACCAAGGTGAAGCCTTTCCCAAAGTTTCCAAATGTGCAAATAAAATTGTCTATTGACAAAAGCGTAACACCGAGACTCATCTCCTACTTGAGAGTTCCAGCGTGAATGGAAAAAAGGGTTGACGATAAAATCCTGGAAATGCTGCGTACGGATGTAATAGAAAAAGTGGTAGGACCACCAGAATGGATTTCCCCAATGGTGGTTGTTCCAAAAGGCAAGAATGATGTTCGTCTCTGCATCAACATGAAATATCCAAATGAAGCTATCCAACGTGAGCACTACCCACTGCCAGTTATTGATACCTTCTTAAACAAGCTGAGAGGGTCGAAATTTTTCTCAAGATTGGATATAACATCAGCTTTCCACCACATTGAATTGCACCCCGAATCAAGAAATGTAACTACGTTCATGACAGCTAGAGGGCTAATGCGATTTAAAAGACTGATGTTTGGAATAACATGCGCACCCGAGATATTCCAGCGAGTCATGACAGAAATGTTGGCTGGTATTGAGGGGGTTATAATATACATCGATGACATCATAATATCTGGTAGAACTTCGGCTGAACATGACGAACGATTGCAAGAAGTTCTATCGGTTTTGGAAAGAAACAATGCCATGTTGAACCAGAGCAAATGTGTTTTTCGAGTACAAGAACTTGACATACTGGGTTTTAAGGTAAACGCAAAAGGTATCAGCCCCTCGGATGAAAAGATTCTGGCGATCAAGAACTTTCGAAAGCCAGAAACAAAAGAAGAGGTTCGCAGCTTCCTAGGACTGATTAACTTTGTCGGTCACTTCATTCCACGGCTGTCTACAAGAACTGAACCTCTGCGGCAGTTCATCCGAGGCGAGGTTGATTCATTTGGGGCAGCCCAGGAAAATGCATTTGAAGACCTACGAATTGAGCTAGCTAATAATGTGCGGAGACTTGGCTTCTTTGACCCTGCCGATTATATAGAGCTCTACGTAGACGCGTCCCCGGTAGGCCTCGGGGCGGTGCTAGTCCAGAGGGATAGCATGGATACACCACGAATTATCAGTTTCGCTTCAAAAGGTTTAACCGTAGCTGAGAGAACTCATCCACAAACCCAGCGCGAAGCGCTTGCCGTTGTATGGGCGGTTGAAAAGTTTTATTTCTACTTGTTTGGGTTACACTTTACGATATTTACTGATCACAAAACCTTGGAGTACATTTACGGAGGGAAGCATCAGACAGGCCGTCGTGCTTGTTCAAGAGCTGAAAGTTGGGCTCTACGTTTGCAACCATATGATTTTGTAATGAAATATCTCCCCGGAACAGCTAATATCTCGGATATCCTATCACGCCTTGTTACTCAAGAGGACACAGCATTTCATGATGGCGCTGAACACTTTTTGTTTGCAGTAGGAGAAGGCCCAGCGGCAATTACACTGACTGAGATAAAATGCGAAACCGGAAAAGACGAAACCCTAACGGCGGTTATAAAAGCACTAGAATCTGCTGAATGGCCAGTTGAGTTGTATCGGTATCAAGCTTTCAAAAGAGAACTAGGAACTGTTGATGGAATTGTGATTCGAGATGAAAGAATTGTTCTGCCAGTGAAACTGCGGGCAAGAGCACTAGAAATCGCTCACCGAGGTCACCCTGGAGTGGTTTCTATGAGTCGAAGCCTCAGGGAACGAGTGTGGTGGCCAGGTATGGATAATGACGTCACAAACAAAATCCGACAATGTCACGGATGCGCAGCAGTCAGCAGACAAAACCCACCAGAGCCTAAGTTGCGGAAAGAAATGCCCGAACGGGCCTGGCAGCAAATCGCAATCGATTTTTTCTCAGCAAAGGAATGTGCTACGTTTTTAGTGATAGTCGACTACTTTAGTCGATTCCTCAAAGTTATCGAGATGAAAGGTACAACTACATCGAAAACGGTTGAGGCACTCGAGAGTGTGTTCGCAGAACAAACCTATCCTGAAGCGATTCGTAGCGATAATGGCCCACCCTTTTCTAGTGAGGAATTTGCTGCCTATTGTTTAAGCAAGAACATTAGAATTGTTCATACTATCCCTTATTGGCCTCAGATGAATGGAATGGTTGAGAGGCAAAATCAAGGGATTTTGAGAGCATTGCGGATCGCAAAAGCAACTGGTGTAGATTGGCGACGAGCTGTTCAGGAGTACGTCTATATGTACAATACCACACCTCATTCTGTCACAGAAAAAGCTCCCATGGAATTACTGACGGGACGCCCAGTGAAAGATCTGCTTCCGTCGTTGAGAACAGAACCAGGATCTCATCGTGATGACGGTGTACGTGATACCGATGCCATAAAGAAAATGAAAGGGAAGCTGGATGCAGACGAGCGACTACACGCGAAACCGTCGAATATAGATGTTGGTGACTCCGTCATGCTGAAAAATTATGATACCCGAAAGATAGAACCAACATTTCGATTGGAGCGATTCACAGTTGTCAAGAGGACCGGTAGTGACGTGATTGTCGAGAATGGAGAGGGCGTACGGTATCGTAGATGTTTGACACATTTGAGAAAATGGTCTGAGACAGCACAGCAGCCCTCGGATGTCCCGGTGCCTGAAAAGATAAATCCCAAAGAAGTTCCGGATCTAACGAAAGGAGCAAAACGAGTGAAGCGTAACACTGAAGAAACTGAAACAAGAGAATGTCCTTCTAAGCGTCTACGTAGAATGAAGAAAACCCCAGCTCGCTACAATTCATAAGCTATGTTTATGTGCAATTAATACCTTACATATAAATCGAAATAAATTTCTTTCTTACTATAATTCATTCTTATGCGAATACTCACAAATCGCTTTTGAGATTTTTTATCCGGGAACTTTGTTTAGAATCACGCATGCCGAACATGTTTTTTTTACTGGCTCGCTGTACATGCACCACCATCATTTAGTATTCGCAGTTCTACATTAGAGTCACGGAGCGAAACATCTTTGGTTTAAATCATAGGTGAAATGTTTGTAATGCGATAATTTTCTTGAGGTTTTCTTCTCTGGATCGTTGTCGCGGATCCAACTGTAGAGTGATGATTGAACTGTTGGAATCGTTGAGATTAATTAGTGTGCCGAATAGGCATATAAGCTTACTCACGTTTTTTTTCCTTACTCGTAAGATAGTTACGAAGGTAAAAGATGCTGTATCCGTCTTTCACAAACATTCTTTATTGGATTTTTTTTTTACCAAAAGGCGGTAGTGCAATAATGGGTTACTATTGGGATTCTCAGGTTTCACCTTTCACCTGTGTCTGAACAGAGGGATCGCTAATCACCGTGATTCGAGAGAGGTTGCAACTATCCAATGCTGATCTTCCCGCGAAGTCGTCGTTTGGTTTTGGATTTTCCAGAAATAAATTCCCATGTACGCGGCACCGACTGAAAACTGTACCCACTGCGTCGTAGAGCGGTGACAGCAGAAAGACTTAATCACGAGACGTTTTGTCTTGCTCACTCTCATGAGAAAGTTGAACACAGTGCCCCACTAAATATATTTTCCCCGTATGTGCTGGTGGGACAGCATCATGGTATGCACACGATAATACGCCGACTGGTGACATGAAGGCCTATTCGATGTTTGCAAAACAAATTGTTAGTTCATATTTTTTTCAGGCAGGTGGCTCAGCAGAAAAATATTTATGTTTGCCATGTTTCACACGCTAAATAAAAAATAACGCCAAGTTTGAACCATTTCAACCCGGTATAAAAAGTTTTAAGAATTAACCAATGATATTTTTTTTCGGACAAGGAGAGGGATGTAGAGTTGTGATGAAACAACAAGTAACATTAATGCGAATATTATTAGGTAAATGAGTAAACGGTGTTAGCCGTGTAAGTGGAGAGTTTGTGGATATGACACCTGGGCGAAAACGAATAAGCGAAAGCGAGCGAATATGCTGCACGAAGGAAGGAAAACCCGGGCAGTTGAGATTAGACCCGATTGGTGAACGGACGTCGTTAAGGAAGTCTGGATCGGTGGAAGGACGCTTGGTGGGTTTGGGGGGGGGGGGGGGGAAAAATTCCCAAAAAAAAAAAAAAAAAAATACAACCCCCCCACCACCTAAACAAAAAATTATTAACCAACAACTAAGAAAAAGGCCGCTCCCACAAAAAAAAAAAAAAAAAAAAAAAAAAACAGAAGAAAAAACCCCCTTTTGGGGTAAAAAAAATTTTTTATTTTTTTTATTTATTTATTTATTTATTTCGTCAAGCAATGTAGACTACATACAATGGTTACAGTGTTCTACTTACATACTATACATTATTTCTGTTGTCTTTTAGACGACATTTTACTTGTTCTTTAGACATAGTGATGCCGATGATTTCGCAATGTAAGTTATACTGGCGCATCATTCGATTAATGGGGCCATTTTTTGCATAATTAGTTCTGTACGACTTTTCTAAGAATAATTTCCGTGTTCTAAGATGCCGACTGGGACTATAAAAGTTCAATTGCGAGAGTAGTTCTTCTGATTTTATGCGTTGTGAAATAATGTCATTGACGTAGAAAAGCATTGCAGATTCGCGGCGTTCTTTAAGTGTCTGTAAATTGATAAGCATGCAGCGTGCTTCATAAGATGGCAGTGGAAATACAGTCCAATTCAATTTCCTTAGGGCATATAAAAGAAATTGCTTTTGGACGGATTCTATGCGTTCGTCGTGTATGGAACAGTACGGGTTCCATACTAGGTTGCAGTATTCCAGAATTGGCCTGACATATGTAATGTATAATATTTTAATAGTATATGGATCTTGAAAATTGTGACTGAACCTCTTAATGAAGCCCAGCATGCTATTTGCTTTACTTATAATAGTGTTGTAATGTTCTACAAAAGTGAGTTTAGAGTCTAGGGTAATGCCTAAGTCCCTTACTATTTTGCATTTTTCTACTTTTTGGTTTCCTAAAAATATTTCCGTACGAGTTGTTTCGATTTTTCTGCTAAATACTATTGAGTTACATTTTTTCACGTTAAGTTGAAGTAAGCTTTTGCTACACCATGTGTTGAATAAGTTAATTTCGTTCTGCAAACACCAACAATTTTCACCTGACTATAAATGCGTTTGATTTTACCATGCCTGCGATTAGATCGACCATGGGTTGCGGTTGATATCAATATGAGGTCTGTCAAATATTCCACAAATGTTGAAGGTTTTACCATAAACGTAGTAAATTTGACAGAAATTTCATGGTAGTTTTAAAGATAGGCATAGTCGGGTAAAATGGTAGTTTTTACTACAAGAATTTTTTCTGTGTAAGTTTGCCTCATCCTTCATTCGCTAGAGGGCTCTTGATCGTCAACTGCACCGAATGCAAATTTCCTCGCCTTATGTACTCCAAAGACAGTTTGAATCTCGGTTTGAATAAGCAGGAACTGTCGGAAGCGGAGCGTTTTTTTGATAAAAATTTCTACTTTTGTAGTTTTTCGCTTGATGATTTGTCTAATATTTTTCAAAGCCCAAAAATCAAATGTCATGATCCCATTCAACTGCATTATTATCAATGTTCGTTCTTGAAAGGATACAAAAACTTTTGTGCGAAGTGTCTTGCTAGTAATCCCAGTGTAGCGCACAATAAAATTTGTATTTGTGGCTTCTGCTACACATCACTGTCAGAACCCGCTGAATCGAAGCAGTCTAAAGCTAAGGCGAAGGGTAAGAAATAATGTAAATTTTTAAAATATACGGTTTGATTACTATATAATAGTGATATTTTTGTTTATTTTTTTGTTTTTTTTTAGAAAGGATCATACGACAAATTCTACTAAATAAAATTTCCAAAAAAGTTTAATAATTCAAAAACTAAAATTGTTTACGATCTCTCATTTTCTATTGCACAGATATAAAGAATTATTTATGGGCCCAGTAGAAAGCAAGAGTTATCGGAGAATTCAAATTTCATTTTTCTTTTTCTCTGTTTTTTTTCTTTTTTGTGGATTTAATAAGCTTGCGTTTTTGGGCAGTAATCATAATCATATGAAATTTATTTCGGCTAATTGTTTGCTTACATTTTCTTTGCTATTCTGCTTGGCTGCCCGGTGATCAACTTTCTTTCATTATATCACTTTGGAATTTTTCGCCATTCCAGAGTTTCAATCATCTAACATCACAGCAGAAGAGACAAATAGTTGCATTTAATTTTTATGTGTATACTATTACAACATCGTATTGTTTTCATCATATCATCATTATATATATTAGTATATCCTATTAAAAATATTTACTAAAAGATTAATAATAATAATTAAATTTCATTTGCTTCAACGTTACAAGGAAATAGATTCCAGATAGTATGTACAGATATTTTATTTCATTGTATCTCAAGGTATTTTTCTATTAATTAAAATCATTGAATATTATTAAAATTAATAAATGCTCTGCAATTCTGCTGATTATGTAGATCTATATGACATGAATACATACACGGTGTTCAATAAGTTCGAATACACTTTCAAAATTTGTTAAAAAAATGAAAACATGTTTTTTTATTTTTTGGATTTATGTTATTGAAAGCTATGTTTACAAGGAACGTTTACAACATTTCTCTTGGAATGACCCCCCCTTTGTACTCCTTAACGAGCTTCAAACGTTTCTCGAACGCGTCGCAGGCGGCACGCACGGACTGCATGGGCATTTCGTCCCAGATTTTGAGAATTACCGTCTTGAAATGATCCAAAGTGCTGACCTTGTATTCGTTCAGCTTCGCCATCATATAGGACCAAACAAAAAAGTCGAGAGGATTCAAGTCCGGGGAGCTGGGAGGCCACAAAGTTTTGTCCAGAAAGTCGGTTAAATTGTCCCGACACCAGGCTTGAACCACATTTGCCGTATGGGCTGGTGCACCGTCCTGCTGGAACACGTAGTGCTCATCGCCGTAGAGGCTTCGGAGACTGGGGGCAACAACCTTTTCCAAAACCTCAGTTTTGTAGTACGCCGCGTTGATTTTGACGTTTTTTTCAATAAACACCAAGGGTAGCTTACCACGTTTGCATACTGCCCCCCAAACCATCACCGACGCGGCACTTTGGAACCGAGGGATGTTTATATTGAATTCAGGAATGCTGTCCCTCGATGGCGCCCACACCCGGTCATTTTGCACATTGTGCGGCTGCTGCAGCACGAACAGTTTCTCGTCCGAAAAAACAAACTCCTGACCAGCGTGCCGAGAGAGGAACCTCTTAGCTCGATCCAACCGCTTTTTGCTGGTAGCCTCCGAAACGCCATGGACCTTACGTTTTTTGTAAGGCCTGAAACCAAGGTCCTTGGTGAGTATGGTGTGAGCGGTTCCAATGGAAACGTTGAGATCTGCAGCCGTTTTCCGGATTGAGCGGTTCTTTTTGCGCCGAATTCGCTCCCTCACGATCTTGATGACCCGTGGCGTCCTCGCTGAACGCGGCCGACCGGATCTCGCACGGTCATTGGTCGAGGACGTCTCCCGGTATCGCCTGATGGTCGTGTAGACAAAGTTCCGCTTGACCCCATGCGATTTCAGCAGCCGGAATATATCGCCGGGTCGCTCACCGTTCAAAAAACGCTTAATTACGAAGTCCCGATACTCTTTCATCGCGCGTAACAAACAAACAACAACTAACAGAATGTCAACACCGCGCACATTCGGTAGCGTATGAATGAAGCTAAAGCTGACACCAATACCAATGCAGAATATGTACATGGCGCATACCTACGCAATGATGAAAACTTGTATTCGAACTTATTGAACACCGTGTACATATTTTTTTGATTCTATATGACATGAATACATACATATTATGATTGATTTTTTGTATAATTAAATGGTTTATGTTTTATTTAATTGCAATAAGACCTTCACATTTCAGAGTTATATTCATCTGCCACTGATTGAGCTGTAAAGATGCACCAATCAGCATATGATTATCATATGCCTATTATTACTATTTTAACTATTTCATCATATTATTTTATTTATAACCATATTTAAATTACAGGATGACAAATTAGACCAAGGCATATTTTAATAAAATATTATAGTATATTTCATTGGCATATATTGCATATTATGACATATTTGTTGTCGAAATTAGTTCACCTGGATAATCATTTACCTTGTTCCATATAATACCATTTCCGTACTGGCAGCCCTGCTGTCAGTTCATCAGTGTAGAACTGTGTAAAGAAGAAACCCCACTCCATTTTTCTTTTGTAAAACGTGAATTCAATAAAACGGACGCTTTTTCTAAGAAGTGAAAGTCTCTGTCATTTCGGACAAAGAGAAATTTCCCCACCAATCTTCCAACTACCAACAGGTTATGGGCCCAGTTACAACTGGTGGTGGAAATTAGTGCGGTTCGCGAGGAAATAGGAACTTCGTTTTTTTTTGTTTTGTCAGAAGTTTGCTGGTGGTGTAAATCGATCGGAAGTTCGCGTGGTTCGTCGCGAAAATGGCGGAGAAGGTTGCGATCGAGAAGTTGGGGGATCAAAACTGGCCCCTATGGAAATTCAAGATCAACCTAATTCTCGGCGATAAGGGCCTGTTCGATATAGTGAAATGTGCTAAACCGGCACAACTGACAAGTGATTGGATTTCGAAAGACGGAGTTGCGCAGTCCGTAATCGGCCTAGCTTTGGAAGACACACAGTTATGCCACGTCATGGGGAAAGCCACCGCCAAAGAGATGTGGGACGCGCTGCAGACCCACCACGAACGGAAATCGATGTGTGGAAAAGTTTACTTGATGCGGAAGCTGATTTCGCTTCGAATGCCGGAGCGGGGAAGTATGAGTGATCATCTTTCGGAGATAACCCTTCTCTACAATCGTCTCGCTGGAATAGGAGTCTATTATTCTCTCAAGTCTTCCGGAATCGTACAGTTCTCTTATCATGTCACTCGAGTCTCGTCCGGAGGAAGAACTTTCGTTGCATTTCGTTAAAGGGCGACTCGTAGACGAGTGGAGCAGGCGTAATGGTAGTAGTGAAATGCGCAGCGGCAGCAGTGCAGAGCAGCAGCAGCAGCGTGCCCTGAAGACTGGCACAAAATCAAAACAAAAGTGTCATTATTGCGGCAAGGAGGGGCACTTCAAGCGGGACTGCCGAAAGTGGACTCAGGATCAGCAAAGAAGGGGAGACGGCCGTGATGGTTCCGGCGGTAGCCGTAGTGTTGGAAGCTCGAAGCAGAAAGTAAACAAAGCGCAAGAAGAAAGTGAAGTGTGTTTCAGTGTTCGGTCGAAGAAAGAAGATGAGTATTGGTATTTGGATTCGGGGTGTACCTCCCATATGACTGGTGACATTTCAAAGTTGATTTCAGTGGACGCTTCTCGAAAGCAAACGATTTGTTTGGCCGATGGCAACAAAGTGTTATCGAAAGGCGTCGGTGACTGTCGTGTAGACGCTTGTGATGGTAGTGGTAATCCCGTGAATCTAAAACTGAAAAACGTTCTGCTCGTGCCGGACTTGAAAAACAATTTGCTCTCTGTGAGCAAAATCACTGACGAGGGATTTGACGTTGCGTTCAGTGAGAGTCAGTGTCGAATCATGAATAACGGAAGTGTTATCGTCTCCGGTGTTCGCGATGGAAATCTGTATCACTTGAAGCGTGAAAAGGAAAAATCGTTGCTGCTACAAGGCAACCATCTGGATGGATGTCAGCACATCTGGCATCGCCGGTTGGGGCATCGGCACCCGGAAGACATAATCAAAATTGTTCGAGATAACCTAGGAACTGGATTGAGACTGACGGACTGTGGAATCCGATCGGTATGCGGAACCTGCTGCGAAGGTAAGCTTTCTCGTTTGCCTTTTCCTAAATCGGACTCGAAATCTAAAGCGGTGCTTGATTTGATCCACTCTGACTTGTGTGGACAAATGGAAGTTGTCACTCCGAGCGGATACCGCTATGTTTTGACAATGATTGACGATTTCAGTAGATATTGCCTGATTTACCTCCTGGAACGCAAATCGCAAACCGAAGAGAAGATCCGAGAATTTATTCAGCTTGCCCGGACGCAATTCGAGAAAACGCCCAAAATGTTCCGCACCGACGGCGGCGGAGAATATTCAAGTGAATCGTTCAAGTTGTTTTTGCGGAAGGAGGGCATTTTGCTACAACAGACTTCGCCGTACAGCCCGCAGCAAAACGGCAAAGCTGAACGAATGAATCGCTCGTTGATCGAAATGACCCGTTGCCTACTACGAGACGCTGATATGGACAAAAGGTATTGGGGTGAGGCCATTCACACCGCCAACTACCTGTTGAACAGACTTCCATGTTCCGCAACTGGTAGAACACCCTTCGAGCTCTGGAGCGGGATGAAACCGGACTACAAACATTTGCGCGTTTTCGGATCTGCCGCATATGTCCACGTACCCAAGGAGAAGCGGAAGAAGCTGGACCAGAAGAGTAACCGGATGATTTTTGTCGGATATGCGGATGAAAAAAAGGCGTACAGGTTTCTCGATCCTGAAACAGATGCTGTATTAATCAGTAGAGATGCGAAATTCATCGAGGAGTTTCCAAGGACGGAAAGTATTCGTGAGGTTGTTCCTGTTTCAGCAGTTCTTGAAAACAGTTCGGAAGATAGAAAGACAATTTCTGCGAAGGATACGGTCGAGATTGAGGTATATCGTACTCCTACCGCCACGGCGGAGATGGAAGTTCCAGACGTTGAATCCGACGGTGAAAGCGAAGACGATGCTGTATCTCCGGAGTATAATACAGCGGACGAAACGGACGAGTCCGATTTCGAAGGATTTTCCCGGCGATCGCAGCGGATCACGAAAGGGAAACCACCTGTTCGTTTGATCGATGAAGTCAACGCGGTACGCATTCAGGAGGAGTTTGAACCGAAAACGTATAGCGATGCAATATCATGTGCGGAAAAGGATCAATGGCACACCGCCATGGAAAAGGAAATGGCATCGCACCGCGAGCTGAAGACCTGGGACCTCGTTAAGCTTCCGAAGGGTAAGAAAGTAGTTGGCAGCCGCTGGGTCTACAAAATTAAGCGAAACGCCAGTGGTGAACCGGTTAAGTATAAGGCTCGATTGGTCGCACAAGGGTGCAGTCAGCGATTTGGTGTGGATTTTGAAGAGGTGTATGCGCCAGTTGCAACACAAGCGACTATTCGAGTACTTCTGGCAGTGGCAAGTCATAAGAAGATGATTCTAAAGCATGTGGATATAAAGACTGCTTACCTCAACGGTAGTCTGAACGAAGAAGTCTACATGAAGCAACCACCGGGATTTGTCAAGCCAGGGAAGGAAGGATTCGTTTGCCAACTTCTCAAGAGCATATACGGGCTACGACAATCTGCGCGTTGCTGGAATCAGCGGATGAATGAACTATTGACGGAAATCGGATTCACGGCTAGCACGGCAGATCCTTGCCTTTATGTTCGAAACAATCATGGAAAGCGAGTCTACATTGTGCTCTATGTCGATGATGTTGTCATCGGATGCGAAGACGAAGAGGAGATCGACCGGGTCCATGCCGAGATCAGCAAGCATTTTGAGACAACCGGATTAGGAGAGCTGATGTACTTCCTCGGCCTGGAGATCAACAAAGTGACTGGTAACTACAGCGTATGTCTCTCAGGATACATTCAATGCGTTGCTGAACAGTTTGGATTGGGAGATGCCAAATCATCCCGAACGCCTATGGATGAAGCTTATGCTCGTGGCGACTTGGACGGTCAGCCACTTCCGGACAACGTGAACTACAGAAGCTTGGTGGGATCCTTATTATACATCTCCGTGAATGCGCGACCTGATATAGCTATTGCTACTTCGATTCTTGCTCGGAAAGTTTCCCAACCGTCGGAAACGGACTGGACGGCCGCGAAGCGTGTCGTCAGATATCTGCGTGGAACCATGGATTGGAAACTGCATTTCAGTGGATCTGCTCCAAAGCTAATGGGTTACTCCGACGCAGATTGGTCTGGGGACCACAAAACACGGAAGTCAACATCTGGATTCGTTTTTACCGTGGGCGGCACTGCGGTTGCCTGGAGAAGCAAGCAGCAAAATATAGTAGCCCTCTCATCGATGGAATCGGAATACATCGCGCTTAGTGAAGCAGCACAGGAAGTTTTATGGCTACGAAGACTACTCGCTGACCTAGGATTTAAACAGCAGGAACCTACGGTATTGTGCGAAGATAATCAATCATGTATTGCCTTTGTACGATCAGAACGGGTAGGTAAACGATCTAAACATATCGAGACGAAGGAGATGTTCGTACGCGATCTGTGTGAGAAAGGAGAGATAACACTGCAGTACTTATGTTCGGAGGAGATGATCGCAGATGCGCTAACGAAGCCGTTGGGGACAGTTAGGAACCTGAAGCTGTCGAAGAAATTAGGACTAACCAGGGACGAGTTCATTGGTACATCAGGTAAAGATTAAGGAGGAGTGTTGTCGAAATTAGTTCACCTGGATAATCATTTACCTTGTTCCATATAATACCATTTCCGTACTGGCAGCCCTGCTGTCAGTTCATCAGTGTAGAACTGTGTAAAGAAGAAGACCCCGGAGAAGAAAACGGACGCTTTTTCTATTTCATGAAAGTCTCTGTCATTTCGGACAAAGAGAAATTTCCCCACCAATCTTCCAACTACCAACAATATTATGTACATTATATATAATAAATACTGGGTTGGGAGGGAGCATCAGGGTATCATTCAAGCTGAAACTGGATGATGGTTTGATTGACTGCCTGAGTCTAGGGGGGAAGGGGCATTTTTTTTTTTTTTTTCCTCCCGTTTGGTTGTGGTGGTGGGGATTTTTTTTCCACAGTTTTTGGGGGGGGGGGGGCGCCCTCTTCAAAACACACCCTGGTGAAAAGTTTATAATTTGTGGGGTGTGGGGTTTTGGTTGTTTTGTTGGTTTGTTGGGGGGGGGGTATTTTTTTTTTGTGGTGGGGGGGGGGGGTTTTTCGGTTCGGGGGCCGGACCCCTCCGTTTTTGGCCCTTCATACAGCGATATTGTGAATTCAGATCGGTGGCTCAATTTGATCTTGCTATTAAGTGGAGCTGCATCCAAGCCAAGGGCATGAAGGGATGGTGGCTACCATACATACATACATACATACATTATGCAACGTCACTATGATTCCAGGCCGGTAACTCAAATCGATCTTGCTATTAAGTGGAGCTGCATACAACACAAGGTATTAGAAGGGATCTTACATCTTACATGTCTTACATACATGCATACATTACCATGCGCAAATCCATCTCCGATAAATCGCAATCTGGGCATCATTTGCTTTTTTTATATTTCTCATTCTAAACCACAATGGATGATTCTAAACCATTTTTTATTCGTTATGAAAGAAGTTATTTATTTTTTGTTTCGATGATCCAGTTGGTGGAAAACTTACCCCGAGATGGCATGCTCCCCCATCCTTCCCTATGTCACATTTTATCTTTATCTTAAAAATGTTCATATGTATTCCTGCATACTCCTATGGGTTTTTATCATTTAACGATTATATCTGTTAGAGTCTAGGTTAGCCTTAATAAATGTTCTTAAACCAAGTAGTACGGAATTGCTTAGAATCGTAAGGGTTCACATACACGAAGTTTCATTCATCGTACTGCCCCTCTTTGCATGTCCGTCCCATAGCGAAAAACAGCAAGTGGAGAAAATGACGATTGAAGTATTTTGTTCAATTTTCAGGTATTTCGTGTCTGCAAAGAGTTTTCAACTATGTATTTGTTATAAGTTGGTTAGAATAAGCGAGATTAATTGAATTGAGTTGAAAAAAGTCACAGATTACATTTTTCTATCACCAAAACAGCAATGTTACGCACATGCGAATAATTTTCGATCCAGATCAGCTAAATATTCGCATATCCGTCTCGTAATCAAGAGTGTATTTATTACATTGCTTTTTTAAATTTTCAAATAAATTAATGCAATCAAGTATATGTATCCTGGATACACCTGTTGATTTCAGGGTTCGTTCGTTAATTACGTAACACAAATATTGGTATTTTATGTCCCCCCTCCCATATTTCGCAAGGATGTTTGTATTAGATACCTTATCGGATTTTTTTTATGATTCGTTGCATTTTTGTGTGTGGGGAATGGAAGCGGGGGGGCGTTTCATAATTCAGTGTAGGCTATAATTTGACAAGTAGGCCATTCGTTCAATTTGCTTGTTTGATGCGCTTGTTTTGTTTTTAAATAACGTGCCGGAAACAACCAATATTTAAATTATTTCTACACTTTGACCATGTCTGCGTTGGAATTATTGAAGGAATACGGTAGTGACGGTAGTGAGCAAGATTCCGAAGAAGAATTTATCGGATTCGATGATGAACCCGGTGATGACAAGTTTCCACTGAAAACGTTCCTCCTGGAAAAATATGGAGCAAAAGAAATTCAGAAATCAGTCGAAAACCCAGTGGATGTAACGGAGATTACAGAGGAGTGTTCCGATTCTGAAGAGAAAGTGCTGGACTCCGACGGAAGTTTTTTTTGAAACCCAGAGCAGGAAGCGGAAACGAACCAAAAAAGAAATTCGGAAAGCAAAGATCGCGAAGAACCGGCGTTTGGCTCACAAATTGATCATCGCGAAATGTGGTTGCCGGAAGAATTGTGACCAGATTGTGTCCAAGGACGAACGAGTAATTGTACATGATCAGTTCTGGAAGCTCGATAAAATGGAGCAAATAAGTTTTATCAGGGAAAACGTACATCGAAGCTCAGAACCTCTCCGACGCAAGAACCAATTCACTGCAAATGATCCGAAAAAGAGCTGTTCGTACATTTTCTGCCTCCGTTTGTTTAATGGAACCGATGTACGTGTATGTCGAAAGTTCTTCTTGAACACGATCGGGTATGGAGATAACTGCGGGTAAGTCGTGAACATTATTCTGTGTAAACAATCAATATTGAATATTGTCCACTTTTAGAAACTTTATATATCGATGCGTCGATAGCGATTTTGATGGAAACCCAAAGCCATCCAAGCGTGGAAAATACGAAAGGAGCAAACTGAAACAGGAAGCTGTGAAATCGCACATCCTGTCATACAACCCAACTGTGTCGCACTACCGACGAGCTCACGCTCCGAACCGGTATTATCTGCCATCTGATATAACAGGAGTTTCTATGCATACAAATTATCAAGATTCAGCTGCTCCAGACTTAAGGGTCAATTATTCGTTTTATTCAAGTGTAATGTTACGCATGAATATTTCATTGGTGAAGCTAGGCCACGAGCAATGCGAGGCATGCGTTGCGGCAACATTACATCAGAATACATCCGGACACACCGACGAAGACAATATTATTACAAAATGTTCAATATGCAAATCACATGTCGAACATTTGCGATTGGCATCCCTCTCTAGATTAATGTACCGTGCTGATGGCGATAACATCCGTCCAAAAGAAATTGTACTCGCTGTTGATCTCCAGAAGGTAATTTACTTGTAATGTTATGTTCGAAAGTATTCGATCATTGAATCTGCTCTCACTTATTTTCAAATAACAGGTCATTCAGCTGCCTCGTTTGGAGGGTCTGAAGTCCATCGTTTTCACTCAGCGCTTATTGGCATTCAATGAGACGTTCGCCCCGGTTGGCAGATATGCCCAAGCGTTTCCCGTTCTAGCCTGCGTCTGGGACGAGTCTACTTCTGGAAGGTCTGCCGGTGATATTACAAGCTGCTTTGATAAAGTTGTCGACTGGTGCTGCAGCAACGGAGTGGAAAAAGTTACGTTCTGGCTGGACAATTGTTCCAGTCAGAACAAAAACTGGAACTTGTTCCTTTACTTAATTTTTCTGTTGAATGCAAAAACAACCAAAGTAAAGGAAGTCATTCTTAAGTTTCTCGAGTCCGGTCATACATTTATGGCTGCCGACTCCTTCCACGCGGCTGTAGAGAAAGCTATGCGACACGGTAATCCCACATCAACGTTCCCTGAATTTAAGCAGGTGGTTAAAAAAGCCAAACAGAATGTTGTTGTGGTGGACATGGCTGCGAATGACTTCTTTGAGATGAAGATGACTGTTTCGCAGTACACGCTAAATCGCTGCAAAACACGGCCATACATCGAGAATATCAGAAAGATTGTTCTCAAACAAGGTAGCTTTGAAATGAGCTACTGCAGCTCAGTAGATGACAGCGGAGAAATGCTTTCTTGCTGCATCATGTCCAAGAAGCAAATGAAGACAGTTCATGATAAATATTTCAGTTTGGCTAACATTCTGCGTCGCAAACAACCGATCGGTATAAGTACCGAGCGTAAGCAGGCGCTTCTGAATGTTATTTTGCCGGTCATCAAAGAGGAGCAGAAGCAGTTCTGGAATGACCTCCCTGAGCAAAAGGAAACATAATTGGTTTGGTGATGGTGTTACTATGAACTTTAAATGGAGTGTTTTCAAATAAATATCAATAAAGCAAATTGAACGTGCAATATGAGTTTGATATAAAGCTTAATGATCAAAAAGAAGCATTGCTCAGTGGCATATCTGGTGGCATTCAGGTCGAAATTTTTTGAAAAAAAGTAGTTACAGAAAAGAAAATTTCCTATTAAAGTTGCGGTTCAAGGCGGGGGGGGGGGGTTGAATCCTAAGCCCCCCCCCCCCCCCCCCCCCCGTGTTACTCTACTGCTTCTACTGCATAGTACGGTTTATACTTTACAAAAAATTAACACTTTGAAACTTCAGTTGGCCCTCGACGATTCAACGAAAAACACGTGACTGTTATGCGAATATTTTCGACATGGGACAAAACAAACGGGTTTTGATTTTCCATATTTCAGGAACAAAGCCTACTTTTTTATCAGTTTTTCTGAAAGTTCAGATAATTTAAAGCTAATTCCTGCAAAAAAACCGAAATCACAAAAAATCGACATGGGACGGACATGCGAAGAGCGGCAGCGTAGGTCACACACAAATTTCTATGAATACATAAATCGCATTTTTTAAAAGAAAGAACACAAAATTTTGTTAGCCTAAGGATTAATTCAGATTTTCTACTAAACTGATACCCTTTGGGTACAGAATTCATTTTTTTTATTTATATTCATCAAAGAATTGTGTTAGAAGATACATGCTATTAACATGCTACATGCAATTAATATAGAAGATAGTGTGGATAAAATTGACTTTGCAATCAGGTGAGTTACTTTATTTATTATTGTTTTCCGTTAAAACGTAGAGTTTATCGTTCAGAGTTTATGATAAAAACATACATGAAAATTAAGAATCAATAACACATTTAAAAACAACAGCCTTCATGTCATTGGAATTAGGGTGTCCCACATCAAATTGCATCACGGAAAAAACGCTGTAGAAAATTACCTAGTTGACCGAGACTTTTCAAACTTTCAGACAATAAAATATAACCCATTAGTAAACTTTTGGCATATTTATTTCATTCAACTGCAATACCATAACCGTACGCTCGCACCTTACGCTTAACTCCAATCATTAGGTTCTGTACAATATCTGGTTGCAGCTTCTTCTATACGGAAACTAACTTTTTCTTCATGTCTTCCTCAGATTTGACTTGCTTGGGATGCTTCCGTAGTGCCTGCTTCATAATTGCCCGGCATTTTTCGATGGGCCTTAGTTCCGGTGCGTTGGAGGGGTTCATGTCCTTGGGTACGAAAGTTACCCCGTTGACTTCGTACCACTCCAGGACAACGTTTGAATAGTGGCACGAAGCTAGATCTGGCCAGAAGATCGTAGGGCCCTCGTGTTGCTTCAACATAGGAAGCAGAGGCTTCTGTAGACACTCCTTGATGTAGGTCTCCCTGTTTACAGTCCCGGTAGTCACGAACGGCGCACCCCGTTTGCCCCATGAGCAGATCGTTTGCCAAATCATGTATTTCTTGGCAAACTTTGAAAGTTTCTGCTTCCTAACTTCCTCCCGAACATCTGGATGCTGGGCGGTGAAGAACAGTAGTGCCGGAAGCTGCC
This sequence comes from Aedes koreicus, assembly GCA_024533555.2. Taxonomy (NCBI): domain Eukaryota; kingdom Metazoa; phylum Arthropoda; class Insecta; order Diptera; family Culicidae; genus Aedes; species Aedes koreicus. Next base: position 553,858 of record JAHHFK020000358.1, read on the forward strand.
GGAAGTCCGCCTTGACATAAGTCTCATCATCTATGATGAGATAATGAGGCTTCGTCAGCATCTGGGTGTACATTTTCCGGGCCCGTGACTTTCCCAGCGTATTTTGGCATTCGTTACGATTTGGAGCCTTCTGCATTTTGTACGTATGCGGTCTTTGGATCTCTAAACGAAAGACTTGTACAGATTCAACTTTTTGGCCACATCCCTGACCGAAGCATTGGGATTCCGCTTAATCGCTTTCACGACACGCTTGGGATCCTGATCACAAATAGAACATCCATTCTTCTTCCGTTCGATGCTCAGAGTTTCGTAGTAACGTTTAATCACAATACTCACCGTTGACTGCACAATTCCGAGTTGTTTTCCGATGTCCCGATGAGAGAGTTGAGGATTTTCTAGGTGCTTGCGCAAAATCAATTCGAGACGTTCTTTTCAGGTGACGCCACTTTTTACAATTTTCGAAAAACTGACAGCGATAAAAATACAACAACAAAAAACACTCTAAACTACTTCTACCCAAATTTTCAAGAGAAAAAAACCCAATGCGTAATTTTATACAGCGTTTTTCCGTGAGGCAATTTGATGTGGGACACCCTTTTATGTTCAGTTTAATTTTCCTTCGAGTGTATCTACTACTTTCGAAAATAGGTACTTTATTAGATTCTTGATGGTATCGCCTTTTAGACGAGTTCGCGTATCACGATATTAGCTTTAACAGGCTGAATAATCTTTCAACCGTTACCTACGTAGATGGTATCAACGATAATGATATGGGAATACGGTACATTATTGGATTGGCGATTTTCCTTCGCTTCCAATATCGCATGATGTCAAATTATTATGTATGTTTATGAGTGCTACTTGTAGATGATTCCTAAATAGTTGGCGATTCTATGGTTATAGCAACCTTTGAACGACCTTCCAATTTCATTATTTCGGACAAAAAAGTGTCATCGCTTTCATTGCCAGACGGTGTTGTATCTTCGTCGAAAAAAACTGCTTAAATATTTTTCAACAAAGTCTACAGTAAGCCCACATGCCTTTCACAAGGGCCCAGCCTGTAATTATTCTCTGCAACCAGCAGAAGTGTACCCAGAAGAAGCACTTGTTTCCTGTCACTTTTCACGGATATTTTCGACGGCGGTGACGGCTGAATCCGCTTTGCAGGACTTTGCTCGACCGCAGCACTGGTCACTATCAAGTCCAACCATTGAGCAACATCTTTGTGGCATGTAATTACAGTAAAGTAATCACAACATAAGGGTAATATTAATTACAGTGAGTCGTTTATTGCTGGTTTTAACTGTATGGTTTAAACAATTTACCCTCGCAATGTTGTTCTGATGTTATTAATATTGCTTCTGACAGCCATATGAAGCACACACATGAACACAGTCATGAACGACAAATAAGCTGATCATAAACCCCCCGTCAAACGCCACCGGGAGAGAAGTATTTCCAACACCAGATTGGATCACATTGCACCGTTCTCATCGCTTCACTCCGATCGCTTTGCTACGATTCGTTCGAATCACGTCACCTCCGATCTACTTCGTACTCGATCCGCTTGCTTGAAACGAACGTTGATGATGAATCGAGGGTGAAAAAAGAAAAAAAAAAAAATAATAACCCAACCCCCCCCCCCCCCTCCCTCCTCTTTCTTTTTTACTATTTGTTGTTTGGTTTTTGGGTGGTTTTTTTTTTTTTTTTTTTTTTCGTGTGGGGGGGGGGGGGGGGGGGGGGGGGGGGGGGTGGAAAAAATAAACCCACCCTCGCGCGCCCGCGGGGCATGTATGACATTGTAACACAACAACCCAACCCACAACCCCCAGGGATGCCATATTTACAGACATGTCTGTAAATTTGCAGACTTTTCATTTTTGTTGAAGACTTTTTTAACGATACAGACATTTAGCAGACATTTTATTTATGTTGCAGACTTTTACAGACATTTCAAATATTTTTAAAATTTCAAATTAAAGAGTTCTCTAAAGTTCAGATTTAAATCGTACGAAGATCTGAACAGTATAATGGATACGGTGAGAAGCTTTGTTGAAATATTTTAAAATAGCGTAGGTAAAATTTTTTTTTTAGAGTAGTAATCCTTGGGGAAATGGGCGAATAGGCCCTTTTCGAAGGTAACATGGAGTCCCTACTTATGGTAGTGCTCGATCCCATGCGTAAGAGATGGAGTTCATAAATGCAGTTTTCTTATCCATCCATCTACCACAAAAAGATACAATAAGCAAACAATAATCTTCACTGCTATTGTCACCATGAAAATTACTCCAAACCGTTGGTAATATTGGCCCATTGCCATTAAGTCACAACGAAAACCAAGTTTCACAATATCATATACAAATAATATTTGAAAAATTTACCGTAAAAAAGAGGTTGCTGAGAATTTTAACCAAGAAGCAATCAACTCTATCTATCAACTAAACCATAACTACAAGCTTTAAAAAATATATACCTCCGTATCAAAATACGAATAAACTCACAAATAAGGTACAGCTAGGTAGATAAGTCCAAAGTGGGTGGGTTTAAAAAAAATCTTATTTCTTATACTAGACTTAAATACTGCGTAAAATACTAAATACGCAAAATAACACTCAATACTCCACTTAATACACGTACACGATATAACAAAAATATTTAAACAATATAAACTGCACCTTTTTAATACCGGTAGATGAATCGAAGATACGCAAGTTGACAGCCCCTCGACTTTAACTACACAAAAAATCCGTTTTACCCAAACATTTTATTTCAACAATAAGTTTCATTCACTCAGGCAAATAAATAAAGAATTTCATAATGTTCAACTTATGAACGATGCTTTGGAATTTAAAACTGACTTATGAATTGATTTTATTTTACACGACGATGTTCTTGTACGCCTTTAAGCATTCCTGATTACAAGTGTTGATGTTTTCTAGTGGGCAAGTACCACTAACCTCAACGTTCAAGGTTCGAATCCAGGTTGCTCCATATTTTTTTTGTTTCAACATCATTATATTTCACAAGGCAAATTTATGAAATTCATACTTATTTCTTATAGCAAATAATCATAATGCAATCTTATGAATATCGAAAGTTAATTTAACTGAGTGTTGTAGTGTTTTTTTTATTAATGAAATAAAATTAAAAATTTTAAACTCAACTTTTTAATTTTATGTAACGAAAAATTGACTCTGTAAATCATTGTAATTCAATAGTTATTTTTGGACAAAACAAAAAAATATGTTGAATTTATGAAATAAAATTTTGATTTTAAAATACAAAACTGGAAAGAACGTAATAGAAACAAAAAACAACTATAGAAAATTGTGTCCTCTATGCGAATGCTTCAAAAATATGAAACAAGATGCGAATGCTTCATAAATATAAAACAAGATTGCGTACAATACAAGAAATAGATGCAGAAAGGTTTACATAATCACACATATAGCAAAAATGACTTAACTCGCTCTCTTATTACGTCTATTCGTTGAAAGAAGTCTAATTTTGCAAAGAAAAATAATTTACAGACTTTTTTAGACATTCCCAGATATTTCAAATTTTTATCGCAGACATTTGAAAAAAATATCTGGCATCCCTGCTCATACCAGCGGCGATGAAGACGATGATTTTCACGGTTTTGCATCTGATTCTAACATCTTTGAAGCCCGTTCAATTTCCACCTTTAAGTTTGGAAAGGGGGCGGGGGGTGGAAGGCCCTCCGGACGGCAAAGGGGGAATTGGGGTTTAAAAAGGGAATTTAATGAAGGGAAAATGCCCCGGCCCCCTTTGGGATGGGGGGTTTGGGAAAGAAGAGGAGGTAGAAAAAAAAAAAAAATTTTTTTTTTTTTTTTTTTTTTTTTTTATAAAAAATTTTTTTTTTTTGTTGTTTTTTTTTTTTTTTTTGGGGGGGGGGGTGTTGTAGGAGTGTTGGGCGGGGGGGGGAGATAGCGCGCACCCAACGAAAAAAAAAAAAAAAACAAAGAAAAAAAAAAAAATAATACAAAAAAATAATTTTTTTATTATTCTTTTTTATTTTTTTAAATTTTGTTGTTTTTTGTTTTTTTTTTTTTTTTTTTTGTTTCTGTGGGGCACCCAAGGCCCACCGTAATTGGCTGTCAAAACATTTTTTTATTCAATCGGTTCGGATCTGGATCCGCTCTGGATCCGACCCAACATCGATGAGGTTCGCTCTCAACTTTTTTCGAGGTCCAATCTATCATCCTACCATTATACTGACTCGACTCTGGATCCGTTTTTGTTCGGTAATTGCGAGTCAGAGGTTGCGAGTGACCCAGGTTTAAAACTGAAAACGACATTAGCACTCGAAGTGACTTATTATTTATTTATTCTGCTCCGAAGTTGACAAGTTTAAAGCTTGCTCACTGGACAATCTTTACGAAGTCTATGACAAATTTAATTTTAATACGTCAAAGTCAATATTTAGAAACAGAATTAGTTAGTAGTATCTGTCTGTAGAACTTTTTCGAAGACAAGTAAATAAATAATAAAAAATGATGTACTTCGTTTTCTGCCATGTTCTGCCATACCATTCACAGCGTATTAAATTACATTTTTTGATATATAGTTGCAGTAAGCATTTTTAACCGTGTGGTACTCAAGTACGACCCTCTTAGCGAGAGCGACTTCGGAGTCCGATGGCAACCCTGAAGTACGAATCTGGGGGTAACTGTCACTCTTACATTCATGTACTGGAAGCGTGTCAATTCAGTTGTTGTTGTATCTACGGTAATTACCCTGATAAAAAATTACCTTAAACGAACGATATCACAAATCCTCCAACCATTTCTTTAATGGTTTGGATGAATAGGTCGTTAAGAAAAATAAGATGTATAAGATCCGCAACCCGTCCACGAAGGATTTTACGCGATGTGGCCGGCAAGGCCATTTCGGTAATGATATTGTTTGTCCAGCAAGGAGCCAGGAGTGCAATAAATGCAAACGTATCGGGCATTATGCCACCAAATGCCGCACGAGTGTCCCAACAAACCGGAAGTTCGGAGAGACATTTTGAAGTAACAAACGTATGAAGCCAGCACGTGTTCGAGAAATTGAAACTTACCCTAGCAACACGGGAAGCACGAAGGATAGAAATTTCATTTTCAACATAATCGACGGTGGTGTATTGCTCTGCGGGAAGTTTTGCGAAGTCTTGTTGCAGATGTTTGTTGATTCAGGATGCAAGAAAAATATAATAGACGATAAATCATAGAGTTACCTGTAAAAGAATGGTGTAAAACTATGGAACCAACAGGAAAAAATGTAACGAAGTTATCCTGCCGTACGGGGAGAAGGCAACGCCTTTGACTGTACTAGGATCTTTCGAAATTGATGTAATGGTAGCAGATGCGGGTAAAGCAGTAAAAAAGGTCGCTACATTTTACGTAGTTCAAGGTGGATAACAGTGTCTCTTGGATAAAACAACCGCTATCGAATTGCGCGTACTTTCCATTGGCCTGCCTAGTTCTCACGGAGTAAAATCAGTTCGTGTAGAAGATAAACGGCCGTTCCCAAAGATTAAAGGCGTAAAAGTTAGGATTCCGATTGACAAGTACGTTTCACCTGTATGTCAGCAACCACGGCGCCCACCCATCGCGATAATGAAGATAATTGAGGATAAGTTGCAGTCTCTGTTGGCTAATGACATAATCGAGCCAGTTGAAAGCGGTTGTCAGTGGGTATCGTCTCTAGTAACGGTGGTTAAGGACAATGGTGACTTGCGTTTGTGCGTAGATATGCGCCACGCAAACGTCGCAATCTTGAGGGAAAGGCATCTTATGCCCACCATACAAAATTTTCTTTCATGGATCACTTCTGCTAAGTTTTTTAGTTGCCTTGATATCAGGGAGGCTTTCCACCAGGTGGAACATGAAGAGGATAGCCGCCATATTACGCCTTTTACTACAAATATGGGCCTTTTTCGATATAAGCGTCTCATATATGGCAATAGCTCCTGAAATCTTCCAGCGCATACTTGAACAGATATTAAGGGGTTATATACCTTTTTTGTCGAAAAAAATAGGAAAGTTTGGATTTGTTTTTAGGTATGTAGCAATCTTTTTATTACATGAATGATTTTATTTTCTGACCGTACAGTCTGTTGACAATGTTTATGCAAAAATTTGTGAAAAAAAGTTAAAGTTTTTAAGGGGTGGCTGTTTTCCTTAAACGCCTTTTTTGGAAGAGCCTTGCGGTGATAACTCCCCAGGTCGAACAGGTCAACTGAAACCATAAAAATAAAAAAAAATCATTAGTTTAGAGCAATTCCGTGTATTCCGTGTAAATTTGAAGAAAATCGTTTCAGTAGTTGTTTGCCAATCCATATCACCGCAAAGTCATTTTGCAAAAAACACCATTTCGAGATATTTGCGTTTAAAGTTTAGTTTGGGGCTGGGACGAGGCGCGCGGCTAGGAGCGCTGTAACTTTTTTTCTACTGCTCAAATCTCTATGAAAATTGTTCTCAAGGAGTTGTTCTTCAAGATAAAGCAATAAATTTTTTTTTGGTTTTTTTGAAAATGAAAAAGGTAAAGCCGTTGCAGTAAACACACGGTAAATTTTATCGATGACATCTTAGTTTTCGGTGAGACCGAAAGTGAGCACGATGAAGCTCTCGAGTCAGTATTGTCCACACTCAAGGAATGCGGAGTGCTACTGAACAAACACAAATGCGTTTTCAAAGTGCAGAAATTGGAATTTCTTGGCCATACCTCTTCAGAGGGCGGCAAAAATTCGAGCTTGAGTCTGCCTGCAGTCTTTTACTTTTGTCGTGAAATACCGCAAAGGAGTCAACATCATAGCCGGTCCTCTAACTCGTTTGGTTGAACATAGTGCTGCTGAAGAATTTGACGCGGAAAACATATTTATGGTTTTGGCTGTACTGGAGTCGGTGGCCATCGATGTGCAAGATTTGGGGGTTCTGCAAAGGATGATCGTATCCTGGATTCAGTAAAAAAAAGCATTTATTGACTGGATCTATTGGGAATCGTGCGCCGCATGTCGAATGCCACTCGTCTCATAACACTTTCAAGAGTAATGTTGAAGAGCAGGCATGGAATTCCATCACTTTGACGAAGCCGCCTGCGGGATTCAAATGAACCCGATATCCTCAAACAGCACTGGGTTCCATTCATCGTAGTCTTGGTTAGTCTGGTCAGCTTGCCCGACAGCTGTTCTCGTCATGATCTTCCATAGCACTTTATAGGTGGCATTAAGGAAGGTGATGGCATGATAATTTTCAAGTTCAGTTTGTAACCATACAATTACAATACAATAATATAAAGTGATATTAAAATCTATTTCCGACCATGAATCTTATTGTTCATGAATCAGATAATCGAAAAAAAACATACTGTCATTACAATTGATATACTGTTAACTCCATATGGTTTTCAACAATTGTGAAATAATACAACTAATAGTAATTTACTCAAATTTTTGTCGGAAAAAAAATTCTTTTCTATTGTTAAGATACATAACAACCTCCCTTTTCTAATATCGATGTCTCCATTTACATTAGATTCTATTGTTTAGACAATAACTCGTATTGACATTTTATCGTTGTGACTGATACTATTAATTGTACATACTATAGATTATGTTGTATAGTTACAAACATTTAATTGTAAATCTATGAGAATTTTGTTTTTCGGGCTTCTTGTAGATAGGGCATATAACTCCATCCTTTCACTCCTCCGGCATCAGTTTGGTATCCCAAACCCTGACCATTAGTCGATGCAGGCTATTGGCCAACAAGTCCGGGCCCATCTTGATAAGTTATGCTCCGATACTATTCCTTCCAACCGATTTGTTATTTTTCAACAACTTTATAGCATCCTTAACTTCACCTGTCGTCGGGGGTGGCACATCTCCGTCTCTTGCTGCATCGCCGAAGCCACTTCCTTTGCTGTCTTGGTCCTCGTCCTGTAATCTATTCAGATGTTCATCGACGTGCTGCTTCGGCCTTACGGTCACCTCACAATCGTTTGTCAGAATATTCCCATCCTTATCCCACCACATAAACATTTCTAATTTTTAATTCATGCATATTCTGATGTGAGCAAAAATCTAAGTAAATTTTGAAAAGTTATTGGAAATATTTTCGAAAACTTTAATATTCAAGAACGAGTTTTGTTTTATAAAGAAGTACAATTTACGAAGCACGGTTTGATTCTAAATGGAGGTTTCAGAGTACATGATGACCAACAGCTCAAAAAACATGGAAACATGGAATTACCAGGGAATAACAAAAACCTGCTGTTCTCGTCATGATCTTCCATAGCACTTTATAGGTGGCATTAAGGAAGGTGATGGCATGATAATTTTCAAGTTCAGTTTGTAACCATACAATTACAATACAATAATATAAAGTGATATTAAAATCTATTTCCGACCATGAATCTTATTGTTCATAAATCAGATAATCGAAAAAAAAACATACTGTCATTACAATTGATATACTGTTAACTCCATATGGTTTTCAACAATTGTGAAATAATACAACTAATAGTAATTTACTCAAATTTTTGTCGGAAAAAAAATTCTTTTCTATTGTTAAGATACATAACAACCTCCCTTTTCTAATATCGATGTCTCCATTTACATTAGATTCTATTGTTTAGACAATAACTCGTATTGACATTTTATCGTTGTGACTGATACTATTAATTGTACATACTATAGATTATGTTGTATAGTTACAAACATTTAATTGTAAATCTATGAGAATTTTGTTTTTCGGGCTTCTTGTAGATAGGGCATATAACTCCATCCTTTCACTCCTCCGGCATCAGTTTGGTATCCCAAACCCTGACCATTAGTCGATGCAGACTATTGGCCAACAAGTCCGGGCCCATCTTGATAAGTTATGCTCCGATACTATTCCTTCCAACCGATTTGTTATTTTTCAACAACTTTATAGCATCCTTAACTTCACCTGTCGTCGGGGGTGGCACATCTCCGTCTCTTGCTGCATCGCCGAAGCCACTTCCTTTGCTGTCTTGGTCCTCGTCCTGTAATCTATTCAGATGTTCATCGACGTGCTGCTTCGGCCTTACGGTCACCTCACAATCGTTTGTCAGAATATTCCCATCCTTATCCCACCACATAAACATTTCTAATTTTTAATTCATGCATATTCTGATGTGAGCAAAAATCTAAGTAAATTTTGAAAAGTTATTGGAAATATTTTCGAAAACTTTAATATTCAAGAACGAGTTTTGTTTTATAAAGAAGTACAATTTACGAAGCACGGTTTGATTCTAAATGGAGGTTTCAGAGTACATGATGACCAACAGCTCAAAAAACATGGAAACATGGAATTACCAGGGAATAACAAAAACCTGGAAAATGCTGGGAGTACTCTTGAATAAAACTATACTGAAATAATAAAAAGCCGTCAATATATTAAAACTGCAAATCCCATCAACCAGTGCGAGGTCAGGCTAACCTAAACTATGATATATAGAAGGCTAGTCATAAGGAGAACCTATGAAATCTTGTTTCTATTTAAATGAACTGATTGCTGATGTACTCCATAAACCTGCTTTGCGATTCAGTGATCTTTTAGAAAACCTTTGTATTTTCGTTAGAACCGGTCTTCACAGTTGAAAACTGATACCACCAAACGTAATTTCAAACGAAAACAAGCCGAAATGAAACAAGTCTATTTTGCTAATAAAATGCATATTTTTATTCTTAATTGGCTACATATATGTTGTGTTGACATGTCTGTGAATCATTTGGAATGAATTTAGCTCACAACACACTTACATTTTTTAATTTTTCAAATGATGGTTCTCAAAAATGTCTCCTTCCTTATAGAGAATGGTTTTTCCAGGCACTATACATTTTCATGATTCGTGCTGCGTGTCCATGAGCATCTTCCAAATTGAGATCACATACAGCAGCATCTGCGTGGGTGGTCAAAGTTTCTGCCGAAAATGACCAATTTCCGGAGCTTATTCCTCCAAATGCCGTTCGTTTCCTCAACTTCAACACTTGTTTTGCTTTTATGCTCCTTAATTATAAAGATCCGTGGGCGAAATTGTGCATCAAAGGCCAAAAACTATCGATACTCTTCGAATCTGCGGTAAACAAAATAATTATGTTTTATACCAACCACAAAACCGTATCAAGCTACTTACCTCTATTCCAGACTGTGGACTTCGTTAGCCTAGCAGTAGTGTTCTGAGAATTATTCTCCTATTCCATCACTTGAAGCAAATTTTGTGTACCTTATAAAATTAATTAATCGAAAAAACAACCTCAACTAAAGTAAACAAGTGCATAGCCAAAACAACTAAAGGGCCTATGCTGGCAGCGATAATTTATTTTATTAAATTTTCATCGCTGCATGTGTTAAATCATTCAATCTTATTGCCACATTATTATAAACTTTCACAACAATTATGTTCTATGATAATTAGCTGAAAACTTTATTATAATACTAATATAATGAAATTGCAAATATTTTTATTTCTAATTATCAGTAAACACCAACTTCATGCATGCGCCCATTTGGAAAATCTCATTGGTTTGACATTTCAAGTAATGAACACAGCCTTACTCACGGTTCATGTGTTCGGTCACCATGGAATGAACGCGCACCCGACTCTCGGAATTGGGTGAGAATTGTCGTGTGACACCAAAGTGACAAATCTCACTTGTATCGACGTGACTGCCGGAATAACCACCACTGTTCCAGTTATATTTCAAAATAGCAATTTGAGTAATCTAAGAGCCCTGTTTGATGATTTCTGAAGTAAATGGCTTATCTAATACTACTACCACTTAACAAAATATTTAAATGTAATCCTTTACTGCTTATAAGCGCATACCAGTCTTTCATGAACATAATAGTTGAAATTCAAAAGTGTAATTTTAATGTAAATGCTATGATGAAATGCTGAAAACAAATTCAGCTTTTATTGCTTGTCATGATGATCCATGCTCTTAAGATACCTTGCGTGCTGAAACTATTTATTAAATGAGAATGGAAAACATAAAATATGATTCACAGGTAGGTACACGATCTTCAGTCGCACCCCCTCACTTCGGTATTGTAAAATAGACATTACCCAGGCTACGCCAACAAGCGTTTTCATGTTTCAACTGGCAGTTTTTTGTGATATATGGCCCGTGGAGGCTTGAGGTAGGCACTTGTGAGGACCATATCCTCCTTCGAGGTTGTCAACTCACCATTTGAAGCCCAATAATCAATGTTTTTAATTCTGTCGCAAATTGGAAATGTGTCCAATCGATTGTGGTAAACAAAATTCAAGATGTAACGAGAAATGAATGAGTTTTTAACGTCAAAAAAACTGACCGCTTTTGGTGACGCTCTCAGATTTAGATTTTCCAATTTGCAACTTCTCATGTTGCCGATAGATGTTATCCAATAGAATAATATAAAAAAAAAATAACTTACCGTGATGAATTCCGAATATAGCTGAGTTGAGGTAATCAATAGCACCTTGAACAGCACATCTTGCTGCTAGTCGTGCTCCCTCTCCCCAATTGACTCCGTCTGCTAATGCCATTATGCACGTATCTTCTCTTGCTACAATTCCAAAACAATCGGCAATAGGATTCCCAATATTATTTCCCGTTATTACGTTTTTCTCATACAGCGAAACTGATATTCCAAAAGCATGAACATCTGGGAGGTTCCAATTTTGTATATTTGCTATTGGATCCATGCTTGTTTCGTCCAAATCACTTGTGATGAGTGTGTCTTTATTACTTTCAATTTCGTTCGAAATGGTATCATTCGGTTTCACGTAGGTAGACACTGTTCCAGAATAACGATTATTTACGATTTTGACAGCTCCTTGATTTAAAATACCGTTGTTAACTGCGATTGACCTTTTATTTGCGTTGGTATCAGCTTGAACGCTGCACATTAACACATCTTGCTCCAAATGAGTATCTATAAAATCTATCTCAGGGCCAGCACTTAAGTGAATACGATTTCTTCTGATTCCAGTCAATCCTTTGTCGGGACCAGTATATGCTGCTGATACAGATTCAGGCCCAGTTTTATATTTGCGAATAGTATGTTCGGGCAACTGAGCTGGCTCTTTTCCTGATTTTATCTTCGGTATTGAATCTGGTGGTTCCCAAGTCCTGAAAAATAAACGATAGATAATCATACATATTCTAAATAAAATGAGTTAATAGAAGACGGTTGAGTGTTTGTGAGCTTTCAGATTTTTTTTTTTGTTTCCGTTGAAGCGTGATTTTGATTTTTCTGATTTTCCTTTTTTTGTTTTGTTTTAGCCTGCGATTGATGTTGTACAGAAAACCCTGTGACACCAGGGGCCGTATTTCGGATCTAGAAACAAAGAAATTTTTTTCACAAGCGTTCGTACAAAAAATTCGAGCTACATAATGACACCCCAAGATGGCATTATTCACGCTCAAAACAGCCTCTCTTTCATTTGTATTACTGTCTCTTTTTTCGCACGGAACAGTTACTCAATTTTCGTAAAAAGCGGATCTACTCAATTTATGAGTAGATCCGCTTTTGACGTTGGACTACGTCTTTGTTTTCTATACTAGGGTACAATTTAAAAAAAAACCTGTTGTGACCGTCACGGAAAAAGGTCTGGTTTTGAGCGATAATATCTCAGTCGTTTCTCCAAACATTTTCAAAATGTTTGTCTCAATCGATCTGAAATATTTTTACGTGTCGATTCCAATATTGAAAACTGTTGATTTTCAACATAACATATTGAAAATAACGTAGATGATATCTTATAATTTCGTTTTGCAGAGTAAATTTACTAAATGCACAGTATTTTCCTACCACAGACTTTAATATAAGTGAGGGAGATCCCATCTGCAGCAGTAAACGATATAACTGTCGTAAACTCGCCATCTTGACGAACTTTTATCAGCCAGAATAATCAGACCTCGTATGCAGACTCACTTCGATGAGAGAATCTCTCAAGCGGGAAGTAGTCGGCAACGCGGTTTGTTTTTCTGTTGAAGCGGCTGCTACCACTGTAGAGCGGCACTGTAGTGAGAGAAAACTCTTTAAAAACTCTCACTACTGCGGCCGATGGGTGCTGCTTGGCTCTGCTGTAGAATGGTATGCGGCTGGTCTGCTGTAGAATATTACGCGGCTACTTTGATTGCTTGAGGCCGTCTTTTAATCCTTTGTTCTGGCGTTCGACGGCTCCCTTCGATTGAACACTTAATGGAATCGCTTTTCTGATTTTGAAACCTCTGTTCTCCCAAGTTTTGCTGAATTTTTCCCCTGAAACGGCGGCCCATTGTCACTGTGGGTAGCAATGCGATATCCCCAGACATCGAAGATTCTACTCAACGCCGCATTCGTGCTGTCTACGTCAGTGTTTTTCAGTTCCACGACATGCAAGTACCGGGAGTATGTATCTACCACGACAAGAAATTCTCCTGAGCCTTGAATGAGAAAAAATCAACCTGGAGAATTTCCCATGGCCCATCGGGTAAATCACGACTGGTCAATGGAATAGGCGGATTATTTTTAGACAATCGTAAGCATGTTTCCCAACCTTTCACAAACATTTCAACATGCTTGGACATGCACGGCCACCAAAAATAGTTTCTCAAGATCTTTTACATTGATGCGGCGCCCATATGTCCTTGATTCTTGACCTGAACTGAGATCTCGGAGAACATGTGTTAAAATCACTCTATATTTTTTTAAAATCAGTGCTCCTAGTACCCTTAGATTTCTCGCTTCCGATTCGAAACGCTTAAGTGTTCTTTCCCAGCAATTACTTCTAATTGATTCGCGTATCAAAGTCTTTTTCAGCTTCGGACTCGATATCGTCCCATGTTTTTCATTGGATTCGTCGGATGATTCAGAAATTTGAGATGCTGTAATTAATCGTGATAAATGTTCAGCCATGTTCATTTCTCCTGGAACACGTTCAACCTGCAGGCAATTTAATAAAACAATTAATAATATTAGCTTGTCTAAATAATATCATAATTTACCTTAAAATTATAAGGCTGTTGTATTAGTGCCCATGATTTGCTCTTGAAAATTCTCATTTTCCGATTCTGTGTAATTGTTATTGTTATTGTTAGGTGCATAAATCGTGCCTTCAACTAAGGCATATCCGGGGACTACTCCCCGCCGGGTCTATGCAACCTATTAATCCTTCTCGTTGCACGTGTCAGCTTGTGCGATACTCTAGACACACAGTGGGTGGTCGTATCCGGGTTCTCCACTGGGTAGGCGCAGGTGTCCGTCCAGTTTCTGGTACATTAATTCATCTTTATGCCTAACTGAAGTATTATTAGTAAAAGTTTTGAGAAAACCCGCGTGTAAAACGGCTAGGCGATAGTAATTTGTAGTGCACTCAATTGGCCATAATAATATGAAAACTCCATAACGAATTCTTCAAAATATTATAAACATTATAAACTTTTCAGAATGGGACCGATTAACATATCCACATTTATACCGTTTGGATTTTGAGTTTTAGTAACATTCCATAAACACATCTTATTAAATATTTATTCCAACGACCAAATGAAAACGTAGAAGATGCCCTGCATTGGCCAACAATAAATTCTCTCTCAAGCATTCTCCTAAACCATTCAAACCCAACACTTGATCATACCCAAACGTTTTTGCTGAAAAGAAATCTAGAGTTTTCCCTTCACTAGGGCGAATCCAACATGGAGAGACTCTCTCTGATTACTTTCTCTTTCATTCATATTCCAATCACGTTTACGTTTTTCATTCTATTATTTGTAGAGTATGCTAGCCAGCACTGTTGTGTTTCGATCTGTACTAAAGAATCCCTCGAAAATTTCTCTCAATGTCTCGAAGATTTCTCTCGAATCTCTCAATGTTAGACTCAGCGTGAGATTTCATTGATTTCCCTAGATTTTCATTCCCTAGATTTCATTGAATATATTACTATAATACTCAGTTTTTAATTAAGCTGAAGCCCACTCGAGCTATATCTGATGAACTCAGTCGGCTGTTCTACTTAATAGCCCCTTAATCTTGAAATATTACTAGTCTATACTGTTACTGTCACCCTTTATTGTTAGTGAGTACATATAATGTTTGAAGGTTAATTATTGGTTTGATCTATGAACAAATCATCTAAAAATTCATTTCTATTTATCTCTTCCGCTCAGCTACTCTCAATATATGTTTCCCTAAGCAGTCCCTCCGCATCCTGTAATAACCTTACTATAAATTCACAATCCACCGATTCCAAATCACGAAAAAAAACCACCGCCTAACATGTAAGTGGGCGGAATGTTACAAAAAAATGTAAAAGAGATTGATGAATCAACCCTCTCAGATTTAACGCTAATATGCAATTATAATAAATTATCAAGTTCATAACTTTATGCTAGTTGGTGATTTGAAAAGTGTCCAGATTCATGAACAAAAAGTCCGGGCACTGATGCAGCACGGCACCCGAACTTTGGATTTGTGTCGCTTAACAAATCCTCAAACAAATGTGCAAAAGCACGTTGGCCAATGTTTAGTGTCAACCAGTGGGTACGTGTGCTCTACTTCAGTTCCCCTTCTATCAAACTCACCTTCAGTTCAATTTACCCATTGGTCACGAGATGTATGAAAAATACTCTATAACCGATTTAGGATTATATCTGAAAAATCCAAATTTGGCCAACACCCACCATCTTTTTCCGATTCTGTGTAATCCTCCGAAAATAAATTCGTTAGATTGCGCATCTGTGCAAATAGTGAACAGTATGTTCAGAAGATATATTGAAAACCGCTCAACGCTCCACACCATAGCAAGAGCCTCTTTCTGCGTATGCGTATATTTCTTTTCAGCCGATGGCAATACCTTTGAAGCACAGGAAATGATTCGAGACTTGGAATCTTCATCGTATTGGACCGAAACGATCCCGAGCCCATAAGGAGTTAGACTACGTCTTTGTTTTCTATACTAGGGTACAATTTATAAAAAAAACCTATTGTGATCGTCACGAAAAAAGGTCAGGTTTTGAGCGATAATATCTCAGTCGTTTCTCCAAAGATTCTCAAAATGTTTGTCTCAATCGATCTGAAATATTTCTACGTGTCGATTCCAATATTGAAAACTATAGATTTCCAACATTTAATACTGAAAACATCGTAGATGATATCTTATAATTCGTTTTGCAGAGTAAATTTACTAAATGCACAGTATTTTCCTATCACACACTTCAAATATAAGTGAGGGAGATCCCATCTGCAGCAGTGAACGATATAACTCACCATCTTGACGAACTTTTATTAGCCAGAATAATCAGACCTCGTATGCTGACTCACTTCGATGAGAGAATCTCTTACGCAAAAGGCAAAAGCAAACAACAATCAGTTCACCTAAAACCACCATTATGGCAACGCACGGCAGCTCCGTGCGAAGAAAAAAAAAACCGCAAGTAACGGGAAAATTTAACAAACGCGCGTGCATGGAAAAATACACCAAATTGGTGATCGAGTGTAGAAAATACGTGTGCCAGAGGTGTTTGCTTTAGGAAGTAGCCTCCATCAGCTTTGCTCGTAAGAAGTTAGTCGTCGCTAAGATGGATTACACACATCTGAGCGATGAGGAAATTAATTATGAGCTGCCATTATGCCAGGTAGTTAACTTAGGACCCACCACAAACCGTGGAAAGGTGCTCCGCCTCAAAGCACTAAAACAGAAAGAGTCCTTAAGAGACATTATTCCTACAAGCTGTGAGCATGTAATGAGTGCTCAGGCCAACCTTGAAGTTTTTCAATTTCAAGTCAAAAAGCTACATTTCATTACGGAAACGGCCATCAATTCAAACAAATGCTCTGAATTAAATTCATTCGCGACTGATACATTATCAAAACCGATATCGTCTAATTAATCCCCCTGTTGAACTGAAAGACACAATTACGTTAGTAACGATGCACGTAAATGTGTTGTCCAACAAAGTTGTCAATGTGTTACGCGGTTCTGCAAACGGTGTGAATCTAAGTGAAACAACAGTGAACCAGGAAGTGAATTCAGCCGGAGCGGTGGGTAGGACCATAGAACGGGAACAAGGAGTTGTAGGAGGAAGCGATATTTCAGCATCTCCGGCTGAACAAACACACCATCAAGGAGAAACTCCACCGTTATCATCAGCTATATCACGATCGCTCTCGTTGTCAACAGGGCGAAGTCAGCTACTATCAAATTCACAGCAAGATCGTCCCCTTGGTATGAATGGCCGGAGATCATCACCGGACAGTCCGCAGGGGACACCGCCACTACGTATAATGTCCACGAGCATGAAACAGGAGCTAGCAGAGCTTTGAAGCAGAAACAAGCGGAGCACGAGTAAGCGAAGCAGAGGCATGGGAAACACGAGCCAGAGAAGCCGAAGAACGAGAAGCGTGGGCAAGAGGATCGCGACACAGTGGTGCACAAGTCAGGGATGCACGTGCCAGAGAAGAAGATGAAAGAGACGCCCGAGCTAGAGAAGCGCAAGCAAGGCATGAGTATCACAGAATTCGGGATGACTTACTGAATCGTTTGCTTCATCAAGAGAAACCACAGCCAGCAAGAAGGGAAGACGAAAAAAGGATGCTGAAGGCAGTTCAAGTTTCGAGGCGAAAAGGACACCACTTTCCTCAACTTTTTCCTGGATCGCGTTGAGACAATTCCCAGGTCAGAGGGGATGAGCGATGACACGCTGTTGGGTTCCATCAAGCACCTACTTCAGGAAGACGCTCTCGACTGGTACGCACGTGCAATATCACACCAATTATTGCATTCAAAGGATGCCTTCAAGCGGGAGATCCGGCGAAAGTTCTTACCAAGCGGTTTTTTTTCCATTGTTCCGGACAAAAACCACTGCGACTAGTAATTTGATCTATTGTAGCATATCCTGTATCTTTTGTTTAGTGCATGTCGAGTTACTTCATCACTATTGAGAAATGATGAAGTATTCGGTGTTTTTACATTTGTCATTGTTTGTTTTGTTGGCAATGAATCGAGTTTTATTGAAAGTTTCCGCTATTTAAACCCTTTGAGGAGTGAGAGCACTCTTCAAAGGTGCGCCCCTTTATCAGTCAAAACCGAGTTCATTGCAAAGAAAACAAACAATGACTCCGATACTGACCATGCATCAGAACCCTAGTCATAACCAATTCAAACTATAGAACATCAAATAGAAAATGAGAATTCACATAAATGAAGACTAACCATGTTTGCCTTATTCCAAGCTCATCCTCGGTGGCTCAATCCGAGTATTGTCACTTTTCACAAGACATAAAATGTAATAAGGACTAATATATGTTCCTTTGACTACAAAAACAACTAGCTGTAGGTTCCAAGGAACCAACGAAACATTTGCAAAGTTCTATCGTGACATTTCGGCATCGTTCAGAATTGTTGAACCGCCAATTCCCGAAAAGTAAAAGTTCTTTCTGGTGAAGAAGAACATGAATGAGAATTATGCAGCCAACGTCGTGACGGCAGCTAGACCACGAACGCTAGCAGAGCTGATGGAAACCTGTACCGGATACGACGAGACGACGATGCTATTGAGCAGGCAGCGTCGCATCCCGATTCCACACACTGCATTACTGGAGCCGAACTTTGCCACACCTGTGACCACAAGTAGGCCGACGCTAATTCAACAGCAACAGCCACATCGTTACAGCGGGCTTCACTGTAACGGACCTAATTTCACCCATTATTCCCCATAAATCAATTTCATTTTGGCAGCCATCAATATTTATTCATGGTCAAGGCCACATAACAACACGAAAAGAACTACTAGCAGAACTTTTGTTTACCTTCATTCAATTTAAAGAATAACACCGTGGCTTCACAGCGTGGTCGTTCCTTATTTACGTTTAATTTTTGTCGCCGAAGGTCAGAGGTAGTTAACGACAGTTGATGTAAACACCTCACTTCTGAACTTCGAGGGGCAACTTTAATTGTTTCTCTTTGCTTGCATTTCTCAGAGGTTGATGATTTAATATCTACCGGATCCGACAATCATCGTCCAGCACGGAAGAATCTTTGAAGACCGAATGGTTCGTTCTCGCTCGGGGGAGAGAACATCACACCTTGAGAAACGCCCCACCCACAGAGACGGACGTCGAGTGAGTCCGTCAGAGCGAGAAAGAGAGAGAGAGAGAGAGAGAGAGAGAGAGGGGGGGGGGGGGTTCCTCATACCCAGCAAAAGTTTTAAAACGTGTCGAACCAATTATCAAATCCTGACCAAACCCGAAGAATAAAACACATGCCACCGGGGGATTTCCCCCCTCTTCCCCCCCTGGAGGGGAGGGCCCGTCCAATCGCAGGGACGGGAAATATGCCGGAAATTCATTTCCCAGCTGGGGTGACCCGGAGGGAAACTTCGAGCAAATGACTATTCTACGACTGGAGGCAGAAAAAGGGGAACTCCCTCAAAATCCGTTTCTTATCCGTAAATCGGTGGAAAGCCACCTCGGCATCAAAATAACTGAAACTTACCCCGAAAAACGCGGAATCAGCTACGTTCCTCAAGTTACGCAACAGAAGGCACATCGAATCGCTAAAAAAGATGAAGCAATTAATCGATGGGTTTGCCATAAAAATCGCGGAACATCCGGTTTTAAACTCTTCGAAATGTGTTGTGTCTTGTGCCGAATCGGTAAAATTCACAGAGGAGGAGATTAAAGAATATCTACAGGAGCAAGGCGTCACCGATACCCGCCGAATCACTAGAACTGGAGGCGAAGGAAATCCACGGATCCAACTCCCACGCTCATTCTGACAATCAACGGCACTGTTATACCCGAAAACATCGACTTCGATTGGATTCGCTGCCGTACCCGCCCATACTACCCGTCCCCAATGATCTGCTGTGGATGCTTTGAATACGGTCATACCCGAGCTCGGTGCCAAAAACAAACACCAACATGTGGCAACTGCTCAGGAGAGCACGCTAACTCCCCTGTCGCCCCATGTAGGGAAACAAACAGATGCAAACACTGCAACTCCGACACCCACCCGGTATCCAGCCAAAAATGCCCGGTCTACGAGCGCGAAGTTGTAATCCAAACATCCGGATCGACCTTGGAGTTTCCTATCCTACTGCCCGCCGCACTTACGAACAACAAAACCGCACAAACTCGATGGCCAACATAATTGCTACTGACAACGACAACCACTTCAATGAACTAAACTCGAAACTCGACCGTGTCCTCGCCGAATTAGATAGGAAAAATGATGAAATTGGAATCCTTAAAACGACCGTAGCCAAAAAGGACGCCCAACTCGACGAAGCCTACCGTCGTATTGCAGCCTTAGAAAAAAACCTGGAAGAAAAAATGGAAAAACCCAAAACCAAAAAAACCAACAAAAAAAAAAAAAGAAAAAAAACCAAACCACCAACCCCCCCCCCCCAGACGGGGGGGGGGGGGGGGGGGGGGGCCCCCCCGTGAGAATATACCCCAAAAACAGACACCAGAGGGGGGGGGGGCGGAAAAAAACAAAACACACAAAAAAAAAAAAATTTTTAAAAAAAAATTAATTTTCTCCGCAAAAAAAAAAATACTGTTGAGGCGCCTGGTTGCCTCAATGGGAAGGTTCTTTCCTCGCAAAGAAAGAAGACGGGTTTTGCTTTTACAAGCCTTTATTTCTTATTGAGCTTTAGCCAGCTCAGACTACTAATTTTCTACTTGACCGTTAGCCGGGTCAAAACATACTGATCTTTTGCTCCACTAACCTACTGCTTTATATAGCTAGCAAAAATGTTGCACGACAACAAATAGAACATTCTCGAAGAATCTGGAGCCACTGCACCGCACGCAGTCATCATTCCCTATTGCGCAATGATGATGATGATGATGGTGTCGTCGGGCTCGTCGGTAGCAGCAGCGTCGGCATAGCGCGCTTTCTCGTTTTCTCGGCTAGTTGATGTTTGCATTCTCTCTCTCCGGGGTAGGTCGTGCCGATGATGACAGCGCAACTGCTAATAGAATGTTCACGTGATGTGATGTTGTATTTCACGCGCCTTGCGCCGCGTGTTTATCTGCCGGGAGCTAACGTGTCGGTAGCGAACATACACCCCCGGGCTGGAAAGATTCCTCTGAAGCTCTGCAATCCTGTTTGCAGTTGTCTTCGATAGGCAGGATAGAAATTCGAGAAACCGCTCGTCGGTAAATCGTTCCACCGATTTGCACGTCGACGGCTCGCACTAGGTTGTCCGCTCCAGGGTACACGTTAACGATTCTGCCCATCTTCCCACTCTGGGAGGGCAGATCTCTTTCTTCCACTAGCACAATCATTTCAGGACAGATGTTAGGATGTGTTCGTTGATTCTTACTTCGCGGTTGCAGGCTCTGCAAGTAGTCCTTCCTCCACTGCTTCCAGAACTGCTCTCTTAGATGCTGCAGAAATTGCCACCGTGACAGTCGATTTATCGGCACATCGTCGTAGCTTGGCTCTGGTGTGGCAATCAGAGGACGTCCGACCAGGAAGTGGCCTGGCGTGATGACTTCTGGGTCGGAGGGATCATTGGAGATTGCAAATAGCGGTCGAGAATTCAGTATGGCCTCCACATGGGTCAGCACCGTCGCATACTCCTCGAAAGTTAGCTTAGCGTCTTTCAAGGTTCGTTTCAGATGGTACTTGGTGCTTTTGACGGCGGCCTCCCAAAGGCTTCCGAAATTTGGGGCTTCGGGTGGGATGAAATGCCATGAGATTTCCCTTGGCTGGCAGTATTGTTCGATTTGGTCGACGGTTGCTGGGTTTCGGAACAGTTGGAACAGCTCATGTAACTCAGATTTAGCCCCCTTGAAGTTGCTTCCGTTGTCTGAATAAATCTCCTTGCTCAATCCACGCCGACTGGTAAACCGATGGAATGCTGCTAGGAAGGCCTCGCTGGACATGTCGGACACCAACTCTAGATGGACCGCCTTCGTTGCAATACAAACAAATACGGCAATGTAAGCTTTCACAAGACGGGGTTTGTACCGGCCCTCCTTGACCTGTACCGGGCCAGCATAGTCTACTCCAGCCTTCTTGACGGCAGACTTCCCATCAGTTGGTTGGAACTTCGTGCCTTGGATCGGAAGCAACGGACGCAGGATCTTGTGATCTTCCGAACTGA
The DNA here is from genome assembly GCA_024533555.2 of Aedes koreicus. Classification (NCBI taxonomy): domain Eukaryota; kingdom Metazoa; phylum Arthropoda; class Insecta; order Diptera; family Culicidae; genus Aedes; species Aedes koreicus. The sequence continues at coordinate 575,972 of JAHHFK020000358.1, forward strand.
CGATCTTCCATCCAGCAGCCAAAACCTCAGACGAAGGGCCGCTAACAATCCGGATGGGCCGATGTGCATGAGTTCTTGATGGTACGCCTGGATGATGAGGTTGGTAATCGGATGCTTCGGCAGCAGGATCTGGTGTTTGCTGGACAGTGGGAGATTGGAGTGCTGAAGTCTCCCTCCAACACACAGGATGCCGTTGAGGATTATCGGATGCAAGGCATAAATCCGTTTACACGGCTCGTTGGCTTCCACTCGATGGATTTCATCAGCAAGAGTTTCATGCTGAATGACTTTCACGATGAGCTCAAGAGCTCTTCGTAGCTCTGGAACGGTAAGATGACAGCTGGTGACACGCTTCAAATCATACTTCTCTCGGCAAATTCCGGACGAATCGTTGAACTAGAGCAATCACCCGTTGGAGCCTCCGAAATGAGCTGTACTTCGAAAATACAGGCAACTCGTCTTGGTTGATGGCGGACGCTACAACAATCGGTGTCGTTCTCAATTCCGGGACGACTGCGTCAGGCAAATCTTCAGGAATCTCCACTTCGTAATCAGCGCTCTGGAGGAACTTGGGCCCCGTCTACCAAAGCTCATTGGTCCGCAAGGCCTCTGGCAACAGACCTCGTGACACGATGTCTGCTGGGTTCTCTTTCGTTGAGATGTACCTCCAATGCACTCGTAACGGTTCGGTGAGTTGACGTATTTTGTCGATGCGGTTACGTACAAAGACTTGCAGGGTTGCAAGTGGCTTCTTCAGCCAGGCGAGGACTATCTGGCTGTCCAGCCAGAGGACGACATTGCTGACGTTGAGGTCGAACGATCCCAGAACCTTGGAGATCAGTTTCGCTAGAAGGTAAGCTCCTAGCAACTCCATGCGTGGAATGCTAACTTGCTTTGCTGGGGCCACCTTCGATTTGCTGCAGAGCAAACGAAGACTCGCAGTTCCGTCGGGGAAGATGCAGCGGAGATATACCGCCGCTCCGTAGGCCAGTTTGGATGCATCCGAGAATCCATGCATCTCGACAGCGATGTGGTTTGACCTCACGACGCACCGAGGGATCCTGATGCCGTTTACGTTTTGCAGGGACGTCCGAAATTGCAACCACTCCTGCAACAAGCCTCCTTCTAAGCGGGTGTCCCATTGTAGTCCCGCCAACCAAATCTTTTGCATTATGAGCTTGGCGATGATGATGACTGGCGATATCAGACCGACCGGGTCAAACAGCTTACTTATCTCGGACAGGACGGATCGTTTGGTTGGTAATTTCAACTGGTCAGTGAGGTGATTAGCGACGAATGCAAATTCATCTCGTCGTGGACTCCAGGTCAGTCCCAGAGTTTTCATAACTCCTTCGCAGCCATCACTCAGATTCACCAGCTCCTCACGATCAGCCTCGGGGATGCGTTGTATCAGCTCAGTTGAATTCAGCATGCCCAGGAGCTGGGTCTGACACTCGATAGCCTCTGGTACGGTGCTGGCTCCAGACAGGATGTCGTCGACGTAACAGTCGTTTCGGTGAATCTCTGCCGCCATTGGGAAGGCGGCAGCCTCATCGATGCTTATCTGTAGTAAGCACCTGGTGGCAAGGAATGGAGCGCAGGCTGTTCCATACGTCACGGTTTTCAATTCCATGACCCGGAGTGGCAATGCTGGATCGGCTTGCCAAAAGATCCGTTGGAAGCAGGAGTGAGCTGGTATAACCTTGATCTGCCGATACATCTTGGATATACAACCCCCCCACAACATGACAGATTAACTTAGTTTCCTGTAACCACTTGCAAATCGTAGATGTCGCCCCACAACGTAAACATTGGGCTCGTCCCTGGTAGATGCACCGATGTTTCTATTCGGAGGAGTATGTTTTTGTTGCGTCATGAGTGGTTGAAAAACAACAAGCAAGCGTAGCATATCAAAAGAGTCTATTTTTATATTCATGATATAATTTCAGTTATAAGTAATTCAAATATTGAAATAAATATTTCACGCGGCTTTCCTCCGAGCAAAAGTACAACCGCAGATTTACATTTACATTGCGAGGAAGCGGATGTCAAAATTCATACACATATATACTATCTTTTTACGTGAGGGAGAGCGGGAGTTGAAAATGGCACAGAATTGATACAGAGTTTCAATTAAACGTATAGGAGATATGTCGAAGAACTCCAGGAACTGAGTAAAATACCCTACTACAGATTCAACCAGGATCACCTGGAAACATTTTTTATCAGGGCAAAAGGGGGCAACAACAACAATCCAACCACTGTGCAGTTTAAAGCACCATATGTACAAAAGGTTGGTTGTGAATAACAATGTCACTTTATCGGCATATGCTATTTGCCAAAACTTCGATGAACTGAACATGCTTCATGCTGAAGAAAGTTCTGCGTTCTACCTTGAATCAGTGAAGAACTCATTAACCATTGGATACGATGACGAAAATACAGGTGATGATGAGAATTCTGCTGACATGGTCGGAAATTCTCAAACGGATGATGAGTTTTTCACTCAATCCGAATTCCGCTACTCGCTTTCAGAAACAACTAGTTGGAAAACTTAAGTGTGAACAATGCTTGCTACAGGTCATTCGGGATCTCAGGGTCCTTCCTTAGCTCAGTTGGTAAAGGCACAGCTACAAAGCAACACCATGCTTAAGGTGGATGGGTTCGATTCCCGGTCTGGTCTAGGTATTTTTCGTTAAGGAAAATTTCCCGACTCCCTGGGCATAGGGTTTAATTGTACTTACTACACAATCATACTAATGCGAAAATCGTACTTGGCATCGAAAGCACTCAATTTATAACTGTGGAAGTGCATTTAGAGCACTAAGTTGAGGGCAAGCAATAAGTTAATTGTGACAGCAAAAAGCAAAATGCTGAAGAAAAAAAAAGGTCATTCTGGATGCCGAATACTTGATAAATTAAACATTGCCAAGTATTATGCGAAGCGGGAAAACAGGATCGTCATGATAATTTATAACGCCCAGCAGCTTGTTTTCATGCAACTATCACGGCACATTTTGAATCAAGATTTAGTGAATAACCATCGCAACATCTTGATAAATTTGTGCATTGATTTTTATCTAAAGCTGCGACTGGAACAATATGCTAAAAAATGTGGTAAAGCAAAGCACACACTCCACAAAAAGCTTATTAATTTGATTCTTTTCCGGGGTGAAAGCGATTTACCTTAACATTTATAAACGTTGTTTACCGTAGAGAAATATATAATAAGATAAAATAAATGCAATAATGTAGAATCAATTAAAAAGATTAAAATTATTACCTATGCTTAAAAAAAATACATGAAGGAACTCGATTCTGTCGAAATCCGGAAAACCTACTAGCGAAAATCGATCATTCTGATGCATGATAACGGGCATCGGAGATATTACGATGAATGGCGCATCACTTTGTGAATCCAGTGAAATACCTCTTCCTTACGGTATCTCATATAGTTCTCGATACAAATCGGTTTTCGGATGTAGATTTTCCAGATTTTGACTGGTACGAGTATATCTTGTTTATAAATACCTAGTTCGAAAAAGAACGAATGGTGACACTTAATGAAAAACCGTTGACATGACTTATTTTGTTGCATGGAATATCTATGATGACGTTACATTTTACAAAAAATATAATCGGCTCTACACAAAGAACTTTAAATTAATGGTTTGGCAAACAATCTAATAATCGCTTTTACCTTCCAAACGTTATTTCACTTTCAGAAATATTCAAACGGCTAACAAACAAATGTTCAAAAATAATGGACTTCATGTTTGAACGATCCCTTGAAACTCTTGCGCAATTGATTATTGACTGCTCTCCTTCGGAAACGCTAATCGGCTCCCTCTTCCCCTTTGAAACACGTTTTATATGAAGCAATTCCAAATTTTGTACCGATTGTCACATTTAATACCCCTCCCTCCCTTCAGTTCTTCTTCTTTAGCATTACAAGCTTATTGCTTTCACAATTAGCGTTTTGCTTGCTCTCAACTTAGTGTTCTAAATGCACTTCCACAGTTATTAATTAAGAGCTTGCGATGCCAAGTACCATTTTTGCATTAGTATGATTGTGTGGCATGTACAATCATACGCTATGCCCAGATAGTCGAGAAATTATCCCTTACGAAAAATGCCTAGACCAGGCCGGGAATCGAACCCAGCCACCTCCAGCATGGTGTTGCTTTGTAGCTGCGCCTTTACCGACTGAGCTAAGGGAGGACCCCTCCCTTCAGTGCGTGTTGTTATTTATATACTACACACTTTTATGTTTCCACTGGTTCCATGTTCACTGCAAGCGTAAAATGTAACAAAATTTGCATTAACATTTTTATCGTATACGATAACATGTATACACAATATCTGCATTCCGACCTTTTTAGAAGATACGCTACGTTTTTTTTCGGTTTGACACGTTTGACAGTACCACCGGACCAATTTTTTGAGTTTCAGTGACAATGTACTAGAAGTGTCAAGATGTTCCCGGGTTGTGGATATATCAGCCGTGAATACGACGGAGTGCTTCCAAAATAGGACGAGGATGACAAAGATGTTTTTTTGCGCGGGTGCCCCCCCCGGGGGGGGTTGGGGGGGGGGGGGGGGGGGGGGGGGGGGCTTGGGGGGGGGGGAGAAAACAAAAAGTGTTGGGGGGGGGGGGGGGGAGGACCGCATGATGGGGCATGTAATAACGAGCCTTGTTCGGTTCGTCGAATTCCTCCCTGATCTCACGGCAGTGTCCGAGGGCTTCGTAGTCATCGATAAACTTGGTGTACTGGAGCTTCAGGGAAGGGTCCTTCTTCATTCGTCGTTCGAGTGAGAGGAAGCGTCGCAGGGCCAGCTCTCGGTTGTCCCTCAGCTGGGGTGGGAACTCACGAAAAGGCAGGGAGACAACGTGTCTTCTGTCCTCGTCCCTGTAGTGTGTGGCCAGGAAGATCTTCTCACATACCTCATGCTCCGTGGGTTCGTCGGCGTCTTCGATATCCTCAATTTCCCAAAACCTCTTCATGGTCTCGGAAAGTGTAGCGGTGGTGGCTATGCAGCACCGCTGGTCGTTCTGCTGTTCCTCGACGTCTCCTGCGATGACCCAACCGAAGTGCGTCTCTTGCAGGTCAGGCAAGTCCGCTTGCATCCTTCCTGATTTGAGCAGACGTAGGAAATGAGATACGCCAAGCAGCATGTCGGCTTGACCAGGTGTATGGAACTCGGGGTCGGCTAGGAATATGCCGGTTGGTAGTGGCCATTTCGACACGTCCAGCTGGGTCGTTGGGATGACTCCTGTCACCTTAGGAATCACTAGGCATTCGACGATCGTTGAAAAATCGGAACATCTGGATTCAACTGCAACAACGATCTTTTCGCAGGCACAGGTCCTGACTGCGCCAACTCCGGTGATGGGCACAAGCGTCGGAATTCTTTGGAGGGACAGGCGGTCAGCGATGGCCTTAGACATGAAGCTCACCTGAGAACCAGAATCTAGCAGCACACGGCAGGGTATCTTCCTGCCGCAGAGGTCCCTCAGGTTCACGGCAGCTGTCATGAGCATTGCTGTTTTCTGTTCTAACGGTTGGTCTTTTGGAACGACGGTATTTAACGACGAGTGAACAGATGTTGGCGCTTGCAATACTGGTTGTATTGCTGGAGTCCTGCTCACCTTCTGCACCGGTGGGGCGGACTTCTCGGGTGTTTGTTTGGGTTCCTCATGCAGAAGGGTATGGTGCTTCCGTTGACACTTCATGCAGGTCTTGTTTGACGGGCACTTATTAGATCGATGGCCGCATCGAAGGCAGTTGTAGCACAGGTTCAACTCCTTTACCTTTACTATACGTTGCGCTGGTGCCCACTTGTTGAACGTAGGGCATTCGAAATGGAAATGCTCATTGTTGCACACGAGGCAGGGCTGGGATTTCGTTGTAGAGGTCGCAGCGTGAGCCTTCTGGCTTGGAGGCTTCACGCTCGACGGCTTAGGGTGTCCTTCCTTCACGGTAGCTGCCTGGGGTCGATTCTGGAATCTTTCCAAAACCTGACACTCGCTCTGCAGGAACTTCATCGTTTGATCGAAGTCCGGCAGCTTACCGTGTTCCTGTGTCCTCTCCCACAGCTGAAGAGTTTGAGCATCAAGCCCTGCCGTGATAATCTTTGTCAGCAGTAAACCAGACATCGCATCAACTTGGATGTCCTGGTACTCCAGGCCTCCAACGTGCCGGTGGACCGTCTTCACCAGCTCCAGCAGATCCTTATGGTTCCTTTTCGTGATGGGTTTTAATTCTAGCAGACCAGTCAGATGAGTGTCGACGATGAGGCGGGGGTTCTCAAACTGGTCTTTCAGCTGTTTCCAGGACTGATAGAAGTTGTTGTCCTGGATCATCTTCGCCGTTATTTATTTATTTATTTATTTTATTTCGTCAAGCAATGTAGACTTTATACAATGGTTACAGTGTTCTACTTACATACTATACATTATTTCTTTTGTCTTTTAGACGACATTTTACTTGTTCTTAGGCATAGTGATGCCGATGATTTCGCAATGTAAGTTATACTGGCGCATCATTCGATTAATGGGGCCATTTTTTGCATAATTAGTTCTGTATGACTTTTCTAAGAATAATTTCCGTGTTCTAAGATGCCGACTGGGACTATAAAAGTTCAATTGCGAGAGTAGTTCTTCTGATTTTATGCGTTGTGAAATAATGTCATTGACGTAGAAAAGCATTGCAGATTCGCGGCGTTCTTTAAGTGTCTGTAAATTGATAAGCATGCAGCGTGCTTCATAAGATGGCAGTGGAAATACAGTCCAATTCAATTTCCTTAGGGCATATAAAAGAAATTGCTTTTGGACAGATTCTATGCGTTCGTCGTGTATGGAACAGTACGGGTTCCGTACTAGGTTGCAGTATTCCAAAATTGGCCTGACATATGTAATGTATAATATTTTAATAGTATATGGATCTTGAAAATTGTGACTGAACCTCTTAATGAAACCCAGCATGCTATTTGCTTTACTTATAATAGTGTTGTAATGTTCTACAAAATTGAGTTTAGAGTCTAGAGTAATGCCTAAGTCCCTTACTATTTTGCATTTTTCTACTTTTTGGTTTCCTAAAAATATTTCCGTACGAGGTGTTTCGATTTTTCTGGTAAATACTATTGAGTTACATTTTTTCACGTTAAGTTGAAGTAAGCTTTTGCTACACCATGTGTTGAATGAGTTAATTTCGTTCTGGAATTCTTCTGCGTCACTAGAATTGTTTATTTCCATGAAGAGCTGCATGTCATCTGCATATATCAGTATTTGGATTTTTTTAAGTATGTAGGAAATGTCGTTTATGTACAAAATAAAAAGAAGTGGGCCTAAATGTGAACCTTGGGGGACCCCCGAGGTGACAGAGATAGGTTCTGAAAGTTTATTTTGAAAGCGAACAATTTGTTCGCGATGCGTTAAATATGACCGCAGCCAGTTTAACAGTCCAGGTTCCATTCCAATTGTTTGCAATTTGAAGAGTAATAATGGTATGTCGATTCGGTCAAAGGCTTTACTGAAGTCAGTGTAAAACGCTTCAACGTGCTTGCCATTGTCCATTGCATTCAAAATAAAAGTTACAAATTCAAGAAGATTAGAAGTGGTTGAGCGACCTTTGAAAAAGCCGTGCTGTTTGCTTGTAATTTGATTTTTTACTTGCTGAAAAATATTTTCATTCACGAGAGATTGAAAAAGTTTTGGGATGCAAGAGATAATGGCAATTCCACGATAGTTGCGGATGTCTGATTTCGTGCCTGATTTGAAAATCGGAATCAAATAAGAAGATTTCCAAATGGTGGGAAATGTTCCGCTCTTAAGAGACATATTAAAGAGAAGTTCTAAAGGAAGGGCAAGTTCGTCTGAAAGGTTCTTTAAAAATACGGGTGCAATACCGTCTGGGCCTGGTCCCTTAGAAGCATCCAAGTTATTAGTGCATTGAGAATTTCGTGAGGAGGTAATTGATTTACAGATATATTGTTGGAAAATTCAGGAATGAATGCAAAGAAGTCGCGATCACGGTCTTCTTCGGAGAATGTAGTGTATACTTCTTGGAAGAAATCTGCAAAAAGCTTGCAGATTTCAGAAGGATTATCACCTACATTTCCGTCAAAATGCATTCTTGGGGGGAAATTGCTATTTTTCAATTTCGTTTTTACATAATTGAAGAAATTCTTAGGACATGATTTGACTTCAGTTTCGACTTTACGATTATATTCTTCATGTGCAGAATTAATGGCCGTGTTAAGTTGGTTGCATATGTCATAATAGTTTTGCAAATTTGTGCTAGAGTTTTGCTTTTTATTAATTTGTGTGCTTTTTGTTTTTTGTTCTTTAAATGTTTCAAATGTGGATTGAACCAGACTGGTTCCATCCGGAGGCGTCACCGACGAGGGCCTTATCAAGATGGTGCAGCTTCATGGCGTCGGATTCATTGCTGCGAACGACGATGTCCTCAAACATCGTCCGGAACTTCGGCCAATTCTCCACTTTCCCATCGAAGCTGGGAATGGGTGGTCGCAGAGGCTGTTGTTGGATGATCACCTGGCGGTTGACGGTGCCATTTGCTGGAGCAACGGTTTGCGCCAGCGTTGCGGAGAGCCGCTCGACTCTTTCAAGCGCCTCGGTATGAAGTTTGTCGAACGTCATCAGCATTTCATCCTGCTCCTCCAACTTCGGCGACGGAGTAACTTCCAGGATTTCTCGATGCACTGCGGTGTATTCCTGGTAGTGCACATCGAGTTTCTTCGCGAAGACTTTCAGCAGCGTTGAAGTCACCTTCGAAGGATCGTCTTCGGCTTCCTCCAGGCTGCGGCTGATGAGCGTGACCCTACATTTTACTTGGCCACGCTGATGGATCAGGAACTTCACGTCGATCGTGTCTTCTTCCTTTTCTTCGGTGATCAAGTGCCATTTTGCCTCGTTATACGTGCACAACACTCGCGGCAAAACAACTTCACGGTAGCGTTGTTGAAGCCACGCTAACGCTTGTACACACTTCGAACACAACTTCGCGTTGTTGAAGCAACGCGAACGCTTATTATAACAATCACAACTTCACGTTGTTGAAGCCACGCGAACGCTTTTGGTTCCACGGAACAATCGCGATGGTTTCGATAACCACACGCGATTTCACTTTTTTGAATGACCGACCGTTGGTCGACACACTAACTCACACTCTGGTGTCCTAGCAGGCTGCTCGGATGTCACCAGTGATACCGATTAGCGCACTAATCGGCAGGCTTCACTTGACTGGTCACTACGTTGGCCAGAAGCGTAGGGTTGCTTCTACTGGTCGTCTGGTTGACCAGAGAAGGCTTGAGGTACCGATTGGCTCTGTAGGAACCTCGCTTGGTCACCGTGTTGACCAGGAGGGACGGGTTGCTTCCACTAGTCGCCTAATTAACCAGCAGAAGGCTTCGGAAGTTAACCGGGGACTGTACGCCGGTTAAACTCCACAGGATGGTATCCGGTTCGGGATGGACCAAATGTTGAGGCGCCTGGTTGCCTCAATGGGAAGGTTCTTTCCTCGCAAAGAAAGAAGACGGGTTTTGCTTTTACAAGCCTTTATTTCTTATTGAGCTTTAGCCAGCTCAGACTACTTATTTTCTACTAGACCGTTAGCCGGGTCAAAACATACTGATCTTTTGCTCCACTAACCTACTGCTTTATGTAGCTAGCAAAAATGTTGCACGACAACAAATAGAACATTCTCGAAGAATCTGGAGCCACTGCACCGCACGCTGTCATCATTCCCTATTGCGCAATGATGATGATGATGATGATGTTGTTGTCGGGCTCGTCGGTAGCAGCAGCGTCGGCATAGCGGTTTTCTCGGCTAGTTGATGTTTGCATTCTCTCTCTCCGGGGTAGGTCGTGCCGATGATGACAGCGCAACTGCTAATAGAATGTTCACGTGATGTGATGTTGTGTTTCACGCGCCTTGCGCCGCGTGTTTATCTGCCGGGAGCTAAAGTGTCGGTAGCGAACAGATACCAAAACGGATAGATCTGCCCAACCTAAAACTCCTAAACAAGACTGCACCGAAACCACTGGTTCTGCCCCAAAACGAAGCAAAAGCACCCAATTGCTGACTCTCATCAACAAGGACAACAGTATGGAACAGGCAGTCGGTACCCCTCTGATACGGACATATCCCCCTAATCGAAATCTAGGGCTACCCACCGAGACTTGTTGGCAACCTCCAGAGGCAGCATAAAATGTAATAAAACGGAACACCACCCAGCGGAGCAGCGGAGCAGGAGAGGCCCCACTGATGCGGATGTCATTACACCACCGGAATCATTGGACAACCCTCGACCCTCCAATGCGACTGGAAGAGGGACGGACAAGCGGGCTCCCCCGTATACCCCTGAAACCGGAACACAGGAATTAAGTAGGAAAAGCGAGACGGACAAGCAGGCATACCTGTATCCCTCGCCGGACGGAACCAGGACAAATCAATCAGGACACCATCGGCTGCTACGACCAGGACTGGGAAAGGGATAGGGCCTCGGGCGGCAAGATCCCCCACAGCACGGAAGTCTATGCCGACCCGGAACTGGTGGATCCCACCCAGCGCTCGTTGGTCACTCCCCTAGACCCAGCACCAACCCCGTTACGTAGATCTGCTAGGCTAAGAGAAAAAGGATGCATCCCCGTCAAAGCAAGGACTAACGCTGCCCTTTACGACGCCTGGAGCGCTAAGCACGCCAACATTCCAATTCCAATCGCCGGTCCCTCACGTCTCCGAACTGACAAAACCTGCCAAAACACCTTGCAGGCATCATCTCACCCGTTCCTCATATCCAAGCTTATCCCACCACAGACCATCCCCTCCGCAGCCATCCCCCTGCTACCACTCCTCCCAACCACACCCAGGTTTCCCCCACACAAACGCTGGCCATCCAGTGGAACATGAATGGATATTTCAACAACCTCGCTGATCTGGAGTTACCAGTTCGCGACCTCTCCCCCACGGTTCTTGCCATCCAAGAAGTCCACCGAGCCTACATCGACCAACCAGACCGATCATTGTCCAAGAGGTACAAATGGACCCTGACCAGCCAACGGAATTCTTTTCGATCAACTGCTATCGGCGTTCGGCTTCCCTTTGACTTTGAGGTCATCAACATCGACTCCAACCTGCCCATCGTTGCAGTCAAGCTCTCAGCTCCGTTCGCTATCACCGTCATCTCGGCCTATCTACCGTCAAACAAAATCTGCAACCTTTCAAACCACCTTATGGCAATTCTAGGTAACATCAGGCAGCAAACGCAACAACAGACGCGGTATTGAAATCCACGAAGCCACCGAGAATGCAGATCTCACTCTGCTTAACGACGGTTCACCAACCTGGCTGAACGGGCAACGAACCTCCACAGTGGATCTGTCCTTCTGTAGTCCCTGCCTCCTCCAACACTAATCCTGGGAAAGAAGGGCAGATCCGATGGGCAGTGACCATTATCCCATCATCATCAGATCGGGCAGCCAAATCGATACCTGACGCAGACCCCGGTGGCAGTACAAACACGGGGACTGGAGCATGTTCCAGACCCTAGTTGACAACCTCTCGAAGGGCAACCCCGGTTCAATCGACGAATTATTCGATGGTATTAGCGCCGCTGCCACAGCAAGCATCCCCAAAACAAGCCAAATCCCTGGCAGGAGAGCCCTCCACTGGTGGTCAGAGACCAAAGCGGCTGTAAAAGCAAGGAGAAAGGTCCTCCGAGCCCTCAAACGGCTACCAGATGGACACCCAGGCAAAACCGAAGCCTCCTGCATCTACCGTGAGAGAAGGAACCACTGCCGCGATACGATAAGGTCTGCCAAGAAAGCCAGTTGGGAAGAGTTCCTCGACGGCATCAGCCCCAGCGAAACGACCTCCGAACTTTGGAGAAGAGTTAACGCACTCAGCGGGAAACGATGTCAAAGAGGTATCGGCCTCAAAATTAACGGTAGCACCACAACCGACCCGAAATCAGTAGCCAACTCCCTAGGCGGCTACTTCTACGGCCTATCGTCATTCGAAAGCTACCCGGTGGACCTCCGGCGTAAAATCGTCTGCGCTGGCCGTCATGTGAAAGACGTCACCATCCCTGACACCGACCCCGACCTCACCATCAACCAGCCGTTTCAAATGCACGAACTAACATTCGCTCTCTCCAGAGCCAAGGGAAACTCGGCCGGCCCCGACGATATCGGCTACCCGCTACTTCGGAACCTACCACTCGCCGGCAAAACCACCCTTCTACACCTCCTAAATAAGGAGTGGACAGGAAACAGTTTTCCCGCCTCATGGTCCCACAGCCTAGTTGTTCCAGTCAAAAAGGCCGGCAAACAGGGCCTCTTGCCAGAGGATTACAGACCCATTTCCCTCACCTGCTGTGGTTCTAAGATCCTGGAGCGAATGGTCAACCGCCGGCTTTACGGTTATCTACATTCCAACGGACTCCTCGATAACCGACAACACGCTTTTCGGCCAGGCTTAGGAACTAATACGTACCTGAGTACCCTGGGCCAAGCGTTGCAGCAAGCTCTCCGGGACGGACATCACGCGGAAATCGCCACCTTCGACATATCAAAGGCCTACAATAGAGCATGGATGCCTGACGTTCTTAGGCAGCTTATAACCTTGGGTTTGTCCGGGCATGTTATGTACTTTCTGCGGAACTTTCTGCAACACCGGACCTTCCAGGTTATTATTGGAAACCACCGATCCGACACATTCACAGCGGTACGACTAGTTGAGAACTGGACCTCAACCTCTGGCTTCCAGCTGTCACCGGAGAAATGCAGCTTCACCCACAACTGTGGCAGTAATCATCGGTCACTGGCTACGCCAATCGCTCTTGGAGGCCGCCAGATTAAACAGCTCTCCTCAGTTAAAGTGCTAGGAATCCGAATCGACCGTTCAATGTCTTTCCGTCATCATTTCGACGACGTTAAGAAAAACTGCCGCACACGCCTTAACCTCCTCCGAACCATCGCACCACCAAAACTGCAACCGCACAACCAGACTCCGAGTTACCGCCGCTATAATCAACAGCCGAATCACCTATGGCCTCGAAATCACCTGCTTTGCCAGGCGACTGTTGTGGGAGAAACTGGCCCCGACTTACAACTCTGCCATCCGGATCACTTCCAGCTTGCTCCCTTCAACACCTGGCAGCACTGCTTGCGTCGAAGCGGGCGTCCTCCCCTTCCGGTACTTCATCGCGACTACCCTAGGAAAAAGCACCATCGGTTTCCTTGAGAAGACAGCCGGCCCAAGTGGAGGGGTCTACCTCCTTGAGGAGGCCAGCCAACTCCTCACCGAAGTCGGCAATCAGGTGCTCCCCCCAGTGGCTAGGGTCCATTGGTGTGGAGCCAAAGTTTGGAACCAGGAAAAAATTACCGTTGACAACACCTTCCAAAAAGCATTCAGGGCCGGAGCCAACCCAACTGCGGTACAGACGACGTTCCTTGAACTCATCAACCGGCAATACCTTAACCATTGCATTCGATACACGGACGGCTCCGTTGGAAACGACGGGTTTGGCATCGGGATAGCCGGCGAGGATTCTACCCGGTTCCATAGGCTCCCCAATCAATGCAGCATCTTCTCAGCCGAAGCACTAGCCATCTGGATCGCCGTCACCACTCCATCCGACCGACCAATTGTTGTCTTTACGGACTCAGCCAGCGTTGTCACTGGTCTCAGCTCAGAAACACCGTCACACCCTTGGATCCAGGCAATCACACTACACGCCTTTCCTGGAACAACAATCGGCTGGATACCTGGCCACTGCGGTATCCCAGGAAACATCGAGGCCGATCGGTTGGCCTCAATTGGAAGAAGTGCCAATTTATACGGTAAAACCATCCCTGGAGACGAAGCAAAAAAATGGCTCAACAGAATCGTATGGGACGCCTGGACCAACGATTACACCCAGAACCGTGAGCTCTTCATCCGAAAAATCAAATACTCCGTCCATCGAGGTAAGGATCAACCGAACCACCGGCAACAGGTGGTCTTCTCCCACCTTCGCTCTGGACACACCAGGGCATCTCACAATATGGCGGGAAACGGGCCATTCTGTATAAACTGTTCCACCTGCAACGAACACCACTCGGTGGAGCACTTTATATCCCATTGCCCCCAGTACCAAGGACCCCGGGAACACTATGACATCTCGAGCTCCCCGAAAGATGCCCTCAGCGACGACCCCACTAGAGAGGCAGCCTTGGTTTCCTTTCGTAAGGACTGTCACCTTTACGACGCTATATAGTACACTTAATATTTTACCTCGATCAAACCAGCCACCGGCTGAAAGTCTCTCAAATAAAGACAAACAACAAACAACAGTTTAAGAAAAAATCAGAATCAGGAAGAGAGGCAGCTGCAGTAATCGTGTGGTGTTTGGTGAAGAAAAAAAAAGAATATAAATAACAAGAAGCACTCAGAAGGAGTGTTTTGTTTTCAAGGATGATATTCTGGTGAGTAACATAAAAAATTGATCATTTATTTTATCCGATAAACCATACAAAAAAATCAAATGAGCAATCATCCAATGAATCGTTAGTATATAATTTTTTTTTTAATATTTGGGAATCACAAATATTGAAGGAATGATTAAATGATCCAAAGTAAGATAATTTGGTTATTATAAATTTTTTTTTTTTTTTTTGTGAAGGTTTACTGGCGGGACTCTTAATAGAGTTGAAACCTCTACGCCAGGCCTTTGATGATATCGTTGCGTAAATCCATTCGAATCATTTTGCCAGCCGGAACATGTAGTCCAAGAAGACGCTGTTGCAAATGACTCGGAAGGAGCCACGTTTGAGAATTTTTAGTCCTTTCGTCTGTTGTTTTTTTTTTCAATTGTCTTTTTCTTATTTTGTTAGTACCAATCCCCATTCAATATGGCGTTTCGTAATTTTTCAGTCTTTTGTAGTTCAGTCCGTGAAGTGTGTCATTTGTGTGCTCTGAGAGTCTTCCGAAGCTGTTTTCTCGAACCAAAACTAAGAAGCTATTGTATTGTTGCTTGGGCGTTAGAATGATATAACTGAACTCCTTTTGAAGTATTTCACCAGCCGTGCAGGGATCATGTCGTCCATAGAGACGCTGTTGACACTGCCTCAAAAGGTGTTACTTTTTCAAGTTTGCTTCCCCTTTCTCTCAGTCATGTTCATGTCCGCTGTTTTGTATGGTGTCGTTTTGTCTTTTTGGTATTTAGTTTGGCAGTGTTTTCTTCAGTCTTCCGTGATTTAATTCATCATTTATGTGCTGCGTAGCTCTTTTTGAGCAGTTTTCTTGAATCAAAAATAAGTTGTTATTATGCAGTTGAGATATTTTAATTCAACCAGTTTTACTAATTTCTGATGTTAAAAGTTTCAGTAGTCCCAACAGTATACTTTTCATGGTTTGCTGAAGGTGTTACGTTTATATGTTCAAGAGGGAATTTCGTAACTTCTTCAGTCGTTTATAAATTAGTTAATAGATGTATAGTTCTCATGTGCTCTGAAAGTCACCGATGCATACCTCGTCTTACCACGTTTAATTCACCTATCACTTTGTCTGCCTTATTCAGTTCTTGTCTTCTGCGTATTCAGTTAAATTCTATAGTTCTTTAGTAGAAAATTTACGTTTACTTGTCCGTTCATTGCCTCCTTTTTATTTGTCAAATCCTAATCTCTAAGTCGCTTAATTGTTTCAAAGTCTTACTGCATGTGCAACCTAACAATAATTATTTGAGCCTTGCTCAACTATAAGATTCACTTTTCGGTGGCAAAGTAAAGCTTCATCACGCCTATTCCCTATCTATTATTATAAAATTATCGAGAATGAAGCCGTTATAAGATTGTTTGTATACCATTGTTATAATGTGTGGTATTTTTATTATGGCTCTTTGAGGTGAGACATGACAAAATAAGACTGGCGCCACGTTCCTAGTTTTAATAAAACTTCTACTCAGGGAATCCAACATTCAATTCCCTACGAATGTCAATAATTTTGAACACATTGATCATCAACATATACCTATCTAGCTAGATTTAGATTTAAGCGTGGCTACGGCTCATCATGTCAGGGAACGCATAAGAAAGGTGTTGCAGCCAAGAGAAAATCACACCAGACGGCACCAGCATTCAAGGCTCCCAGACAGGATGTCCGTTGGATCACATGTGTAAAATTAGTGCATCAATGCCAGATATGTGACGCGGCATTAAGTAAAAATAGTGAACATGTGATACCACCACGTCAGGATATGTCTTTGGTTGCCATCTCAATGCTGATGGCGTAGGCCCACCCATCGTGTCCAGATCACATATCCGAGGGGAGGGGATTTGGTTATTATAAAATAATAAGAGTATAATAATTTGGTTATTATAAAATAATAATTTTAATTTTTTCCATTTGGGGGGGGAAAAAGGGTACAATTTTATATTTTTTTTTAAAATTAAAAAAAAAAAAAAAAGCGAGAAAAATCGGGGGGGCTTTTTTTTTTTTTTTTTTTTTTTTTTTTATCACTTTATTTATTTTTTTTTTTTTTTTTTTTTTTTTTTTTTTTGTGTTTTTAAATTTTTTTTTTTTGTTTTTTTTTTTTTGGTGTTCTCTTCCTTTTTTTTTTTTTTTTTTTTATTCCCGCCCTGCCTCCCAAAAAAAGAGGACCTGGTATACCAAATGTAATTAGGTAAAACATTTTTTTTTAAGTGTTGATTAATAAATCTTCTATCATAAGCTATTCGTTGCTTTTGACGATTCTTGTGTCCACATATGAAATTATTTCATCACATTAGTTCATGATTATAGTTTGAACAATAAACGGATTTCAAATTGAATTACAATATATCATTAGGTTTCCATTCAATTTTGGAAACAACAACCAGAACTTTTAGCAAATATTGTAAATTATAAAGCAGTGACGAAAGCTGCAAAACAGCGTAAACTTTTTCAGTTTCGATTAAATGTCGGATTTTGCTACCTAATGAAGAACAATAGATAAGAGATAGGAATACCTAAATAACAGGTAAGAAGATATAAAATACGACGTAGACAGAGAACATAGAAACTTGCCAAAGGTCCAAAATAGAGCGAGAACCTTACCTCAATCCGCACGAAAAATAGATTGTTAAGGGCAAAGTCAGTCGAGGATCTGAGAACAACGACCAATTTGAATTAAATTGAATGAACTGCTCTAAATAATGAACCAATCCCCAACACATCTACAATATGGTACATCATGAACACTTTATAAATAATTTCGTTGATTTATTTTGACGGAGAAGTATTGTTATCATAAAAAAAACTAATGTGGGACGAATGGGTTATACCAACCCTCAAATGAAGAAAAAACTTTTACCGTGTCATTTCTCATAATCAGTCCTATTCCTTGATGTATTTTTGAACGCGTTTTACTTATGTCGATGGCTGTACAAAGTACTCGAATAAACCGATTTTAATAGTTTGCGGCATAGTTTCATTTACTCCGACTTAATCTCTTTACATGGGGGCTCAGCCGCGATGGAATTTTAGTGAAATCTGTGCGAAAAAGTTGTAAAATCGGACATTAAAGTTGTGACGAAAGTTGATGTGAAAAATTCAAGATGGCTGATCCGGTGGTAGATTTGTGTGCCACATTGACGAAAATCGGATTAGAGCGCGAGTGTAAAAGCCGAGGCCTTCCGACGAGGGTCAACAAAGAAGAGTTGGCTTAGCGGATCGTTGCTTATAACACCAACACTCATGCAAACGACGATCGTCAGAGCATAAACGACGAGGTACACGACGACAGCCACGGTGACGGTGAGAATGATCCCAACGATGACGACGCTATGAAGACGAACGAGAAAAACTATGACATCGTCGAGAACAACGATGTCGTCGATGACAGCAACAAGGTGGGTGGTACCCCCGACCGTGTGGAAGACCATCACAGCGACGACGATAATGACGAAGCGAACAGTAGCAGCGATGATGGTAATGTGTTTCGTACTGCTTTGCACTCTACACCGAAACAAGCAAAGAAAGTACACAAAACCTGCCTACCGTACTCCTTCCGTGACGTAGAAGACAGCATTGAATCTTTCGGTGCTGAGGAAGGTCAAGACGTAAAATTGTGGATTCGCCAATTTGAAGAAATGTCAGCTGCTGCCTACTGGACTGATGAACAAAAGTTGATCATGCTCCGGAAGAAGTTAATAGGAACGGCGAGACGATATGTTTTTACTCAACGCAACCTGAACACATTCACCAAATTGAAAAATGCTTTGATTGCCGAGTTTGCCCCTCTCGTGAGAGCGTGTGACGTACATCGGCAATTATCAGCACGAAAGAAGAAGGCGTCCGAACCGATGACATCTACGAAATGCAGCGAATAGCTATGGCTATTGATCTGGACGAACCGAGCATCTGCGAATACATTGTAGATGGTGTGACAGACGACGTGTACCATCGTTCAATGCTTTACGAAGCACACACCATCAAGCATCTGGAAGAAAAACTGATAACGTACGAGAAGACGCAGGATAAATCCAATAAGAAACTACGAACCGATGATCGTTCAAACCAGCGAAGTGACCGACGAGCTTCGAAGGATGACGAGAAGAAACCGAGAGAGAAAGCCGAATCGAAGCGATACTGCTTCAACTGCGGTGAACCGACGCATGTTGCCAGCGACTGCCCACAGAAAGGAGAGGGCCCCAAATGCTTTTCGTGTAACGGTTTTGGATATCTGTCGAAAGAGTGTAGCAAGAAAAAAGAAGAACGCCATGCTAAGAATAAGGGTGCGAAAGTGAACACGATCGGAAAAGTTAGCAAATCACAACCAGGCGTCAGTGTTATCCTAAACGGTCACGAGCTATATGCTGTTGTTGATACGGGAAGTGACATTTCGTTAATTCGAAAGGATTTGTGGGTTGATATTGAGAAGAGTGGACCTAAGTTGGAGCAATCTAACCTAAAAGTTCGTGGCTATGGCGGAAAGGTGCAAGCTGTGTGTGGCGAGGTGATTTTAAACGCGAAAGTTAACAACGAAGATTCGTTTTCATGTAGTGCCGCGAAATGCGATCGACATGCAAGTGGTGATCGGTATGGACTTTCTCGACGGTGTAAATTTCTCCATCACCCCCGGTGGCGTGCACATTGAGAAGTATCCGATTGCAGTAATGGAAGAAGAAGACGAATCAGTGGATTGGACGGATCGAAGAGTTTAATGAGAATGAGCTAACGGTTCCGTTCCAGTATCGGTCGAGTGTGATGAAAATCATAGATGAGTATAAGCCGGAAACAATCGCGACCGCAAAAAATCCACTAGTGATTAAAATGAAGGACAATGAAGTGGTTCGTGATAGTCCCCGTCGACTTGCTCCGTTGGAAAAAGATGTAGTGCGTAACCAGATCGGTGAATGGCTCGTTAACGGCATCATCCAGCCGTCTGACAGTGAATATGCCAGTGCTGTAGTAGTGGTATCAAAGAAGGACGGTTCACGTTGAGTTTGTATTGACTTTCGCGAAGTGAATAAAAAAGTGATCCGCGATAATTTTCCGATGCCGAATGTCGAAGAACAAATAGATCAGCTGAGCAATGGTCGAGTGTACACTACGCTGGTCTTGAAAAACTCCTACTTTCATGTACCAATCGAGGAGAGTAGCAGAAAGTACACTGCATTTGTTACCAGTGAAGGGCAGTACGAGTTTTTACGTGCTCCGTTTGGTTTGTGCACAAGCGGAAGCGCGTTCGGACGATTTATCAGTGAAGTGCTCAAAGACTTGATAAATGATGGAATGGTAGTGGTGTTCGTAGATGATGTGATTATACCCTCCAAGACGGAGCAAGAGGGACTCGATCTGTTGAAGAAAGTTTTGAGTGTCGTCGAAAAGGGAGAATTGGTATTCAACTGGAAAAAGTGCGTATTTTTACAACGTCGGGTAGAGTACATCGGCTATATTGTTTACGATGGTCGAGTGGAACCGGCACCAGGAAAAATTGAGAAGATGCAACAGTTTCCTCTACCGACATCTGTGAAGCAACTGCAACGTTTCTACGGGTTAGCGAGCTACTTTAGGAAGTTTGTGCCTTGCTTTGCTGACATCGCTCGTCCACTGTCGAACCTGTTGAAAAAAGGAAGTGAATTCGTTATTGACGAAAAATCGGTAGCATCGTTTGACCAAATCAAGAGAATCCTGGCTAGCTACCCAGTCCTACGAATTTTCAGATTTGAAGCAGACACGGAGGTCCATAAAGATGTCAGCAAGATGGACTTAGCAGGTATTTTGATGCGTTATGCTATTATTATAGTCGTTTAACGACGCCAGCCGAACAAAATTACCACTCGTACGATTTGGAGGCTTTGGCAGTGATCGAATCTGTGAAGAAGTTTCGTTGCTATTTGCTGGGTCAAACATTCAAGGTAGTTACCGACTGCATGGCGTTTAAGGATTCCATGTTGAAGGAGAAGGTAAATCCTCGTGTCGCCCGCTGGGCTGGAATTTTAGCGGAATTCGTTTACACGGTTGAACATCGGTCAGGAGACAAGATGCCTCATGTCGATGCGCTATCGCGAGCGAGTGTCTTGACGTTGTCTGCTTCGGTGAGTGCAAGGATGCGAGTGGCGCAGAATGACGACAATAGAACGAAAGCCATCAAGATCGCCCTTGAGCAGGGAGGATTAGCAGAAGGATATGCCGTAACAAATGGTGTTCTCTACAAGGAAACGGATCAAGGCCGACGTGTATACATTCCCGAAGCAATGGAAATGGAAGTGATTCGTTCGGCACACAAGAAAGGGCACTTCGGTGTGAAGAAAACTAAAGAAAGGATTAAGGCTGACTACTATGTCCCTGCGATGGAGGAGAAGATTCAACGGTGCATTGCAGCATGCGTTCCCTGTATCGTCGGCGAGAAGAAGAGAGGGAAACCGGAAGGTGAGCTGCAACCCATTTCGAAGGTGATGTTCCGATGGATACTCTGCACATAGATCATCTAGGTCCAATGCCGTCAACAAGGAAGTCGTATAATTATAAACTGACTGTAATCGATGCTTTTTCTAAGTTTGTTTGGTTATTTGCCACTAAGTCGACAACAACCGAGGAGGTAATAAAGAAGCTTCACATTATAATGGACATTTTTGGAAATCCAAGGCGGATCATATGCGACCGAGGAACGGCGTTTACGTCAACGCAGTTCAAAAAATTCTGTGTCGAAGAGGGTATTGATCTGCACACAATCGTGACCGGATTACCACGAGGAAATGGTCAAGTTGAGAGGGTGCACCGCATTATAATTCCCATGTTGACCAAGTTATCAATTGCGAAACCCGATGAATGGTTTAAGCACGTTATCCCAGTTCAGAAATGCTTAAACAACAGTTGGCAACGAGCGATACAAACGACTCCGTTTCAATTAATGTTGGGAGTAAAAATGCGAACGAAGGAAGATGAAATTCTTCATGAACTGCTCACTAGCGAGATGCAAGAACAATTTCAAGAAGGGAGATTAGAATAAGGAAGATGGCAAGCGAGAGTATTCAGAAGATACAGCAAGAGAACGAAAAACACTACAATACCCGTCGTAAACCATTGAAGCGATATCGTTTGGGCGACGTCGTAGCAATACCGAGAACTCAGTTCGGGGTCGGACAGAAAGTGAAACAACGATATTTTGGCCCGTACAAAATCGTCAACATTCTACCGAACAATCGGTATGAAGTTTTGAAACTCGGCGATGAAGGGGAAGGTCTGAAGAGAACAACAACTGCTGAAGACTGCCTGAAGCCATGGTCACTTCCGGGCCGGAAGTGAGGTCAGGAAAGGCCGTGTGGGACAAATGGGTTATACCAACCCTCAAATTAAGAAAAAACTTTTACCGTGTCATTTCTCATAATCAGTCCTATTCCTTGATGTATTTTTGAACGCGTTTTACTTATGTCGATGGCTGTACAAAGTACTCGAATAAAGCGATTTTAATAGTTTGCGGCATAGTTTCATTTACTTCGACTTAAACTCTTTACACTAATGATGATGAAAAAAGATTCTCAGAAGAGATTTTCTCCCAGAGATTCCAATTTATTCTCCGGTACTTAACAAATCTTATCGTAAGAATCGCCGCCGACATTCTCCCATTGCTCTGTTGAATCTTGTTCTGATATAGTCAATTATTTCCAGAATATTCATTATATTCTGATCATAGTACAACAAAATACCTTATTTTATTATATCGTTTTGTTCAAGTACGTAAATCCAGCAGTTTTTATTATTATTCCGGCAGAAATGGATATCACAATATATATAATTATATGAATATAAATCACATTTTCATAGACTCAATAGAATAAAATAATCTTAATTATTCTCCATTCCTAGCAAGCAAAATAATAGCTGAATATTATTAAACAAATTAGAAACACTCAAACGGCATAATGGCACAGACCCACTCTGAACTTCGAAGTGAACTCAATTTTGTTCCTACATTCATCCTTTGGCATCTGTTTATATGTAGAAGTGCGCTTGAAAAACATGAAGCTCTTGCACCCGTGATTACTTGAAATTACGATTCAAAACTATGTAATACCTTGTGATCAAAAAGTTCCGGTAATTTGAAAAAAAACGCATTTATTTCAATTTTTAATTGATATCTTTATTATCGCCTTCAAAGTACTCGCCATTAGAGGCAACACACATATGCCAGCGCTTTATCCAATCATCCATACATTTTTTATAGGCCGATGAATGTATGGCTTTCAGTTCTTCCAGCGAATTCTTTTTTATCGCATCAATCGATTCAAAACGCCTACCTCTGAGCGGAATTTTCAGTTTTGGGAAGAGAAAGAAGTCGCACGGGGCAAGGTCTGGTGAATATGGTGCTTGTTTGATGGTATTGGTGGAGTTCTTGGCCAAAAATTCACAAATAGTGAGCGCGGTGTGTGATGGAGCGTTATCGTGGTGTAAAATCCACGAATTATTGCGCCACAATTCTGGCCTCTTCTTTCGAATTGCCTCACGCAAACGTCTCATAACTTGTAAATAATACTCTTTGTTAACCGTTCGACCTTCTGGAAGGAATTCAGAATGGACGACACCGCGAAAATCAAAGAAAACGGTCAGTAAAACTTTAATTTTGGAGCGACTTTGTCGTGATTTTTTTGGTTTCGGCTCATCTTCGGCGCGCCATTCGGACGATTGTTGACTTGTGAGCATATCAAATTCATATACCCACGTTTCATCACCAGTTATGATGCGTTCCATGAATGTGGGATCGCTATCTGCGTTCGCAATCATCTGTTTAGCGACCTCAACTCGATGCTGTTTTTGCAAAAAATTCAGCTCTTTTGGAACAAGTCGTGCTTCAATGCGTTTCATGCCCAGAATTTCCGTCAAAATGTGTTCGGTCGATCCAAATGAGATATCAAGGAGTGCAGCTATCTCCCGAATGCTAATTGAGCGGTTTTCCATAACTAAATTCTTCACGGAAGCGATGTTTTCATCGGTAGTTGAGGTCGATGGTCGTCCAGAACGCGGCATGTCACTCACGCTTTCACGGCCTTCTTTAAAGTCTTTGTGCCAAACAAATGTACGATTTTGTGACATAGAGTCCTCACCAAAGGCTTTTTGCAACATTCTGAGCGTTTCCGCTGCAGAAAATCCGTTTGCAACACAAAATTTCACACAAACGCGTTGTTCCAATTTTTTATCCATGGTAAAAATCGCCGAGCGTCTATTTTTCGACTAACAAAAGCAGTTGTCAAAACAAAACTAATGGATAATTTGCTCTCACACTTTGACAGAATATCAGAACTAGTGTTGCCATCTTACACTAAAAAGATTTTACCGAAAAAATAAAGGCGGCCTTTTTAAATTGAAAATTACCGGAACTTTTTGATCACAAGGTATTCTTACATCAAAAGATTGCTAAGTAAATTTTCAATCTAATGCTACCAATAAAAGTACATAAAATAAAATTTTATAGCATACTTTTTGTATTTCCAAAACATCCTACAAAGTTCCACGCTATATGAGCTGCGAGCCGTGGGAGGTCGAAGGACGAAAAAACAAAATAATAACCAACAGCACAAACCGTGTGTTCATTTCGCTTATGAAGAACTGTACGTCGAAGTGAGTTATTTTGAAACGCCGACAACATGGCATCTGTATTTTTCAGTATTAGGAGCATCTGTATTTTTCAGGCAAGATGTTTGTTCAATTGATACAGATTTTTTTTTTTCTTTTTTTCAAAGATTTGTCCCTTGGGTAAAAAAAAAACCTTTTTTTATTGAAATTGGCTAATTTTTTTGGTTTTATTGTTTGTATTTTTTTTCTTGTTTTATTTTTCAAAAAAAAACAATTTTTTTTTTTTTTTTTTTTTTTTTTTTTTTTTGGTTCGGGGTAAATAAATTTAATTTTGTAAGGTTTTTTTTTTGTATATAAACATCAGTTATCTTAAAACTAAAGTTAGGAGGATAAAACCGATTATTCGCGGCCGTCTCGAGGTTAATAGGAATAACAATGGGTGGGAACTTGACGTTTGCTTTACATAACACATTTGATATATATTCTAAATTGTCAAAAACTTATAACTATAAAACTTTTTACCCTTCTTACACCAAAAGAAGGGTATTAAGATCGCTTGAAAATTCGACTTTTTATCCGAGGCCCAGAGGGCCGAGTGTCATATACCATTCGACTCAGCTCGACGAACTGAGCACATGTCTGTGTGTATGTTGTGTGTGTGGGTTGTGTGTTTGTGTGTGTGTGTGTGTGTGTGTGTGTGTGTGTGTGTGTGTGTGTGTGTGTGTGTATGTGTGTGTGTGCGTTACAAATAATGTCACATCGGTTTCTCAGCCATTTGTGAACCGATTTCAGTTCTGTTGACGGCAAATGAAAGCTACAACATTCCCATAGAACGCTATTGATTTTTTTTTTATTCGGACATTTCGTTACGAAGATATCAACGAAACAGTACTTGACGGCCTATTATAATAGTAATCAAACAGTTTAGTCTCCGATTACATACTGAGCTATTTGTGTACCGATTTTAGTTTTGTTAGCGCCAAATTAAACTTATAAAATTTTTAAATAATTGATCAAAATTTCATTAGGATTGGATAATTCTTCATTGAGATATGACCAAAACAATACCTGAGAGCATATAATTGCACATAATTCGTTGCAGTTCAAAACCGGAAAACACAATTCGCACTAATCGATCCTGTTTGCATTCTATAGTGTCGCATCTGTTACGTTTTATGACGCATGAGATAGTCAGAACTGACGGTTAAAAATTGTCTAATACTTCATTTTATATATTGAATATTTGAAACATAGTATATTTCTACAACTTCTCTTATTACCCTTCTTACACCAAAAGAAGGGTATTAAGATCGCTTGAAAATTCGACTTTTTATCCGAGGGCCGAGTGTCATATACCATTCGACTCAGCTCGACGAACTGAGCACATGTCTGTGTATGTATGTGTGTGTGTGTGTGTGTGTGTGTGTGTGTGTGTGTGTGTGTGTGTGTGTGTGTGTGTGTGTGTGTGTGTGTGTGTGTGTGTGTGTGTGTGTGTGTGTATGTGTGTGTGTGCGTTACAAATAATGTCACATCGGTTTCTCAGCCATTTGTGAACCGATTTCAGTTCTGTTGACGGCAAATGAAAGCTACAACATTCCCATAGAACGCTATTGATTTTTTTTTTATTCGGACATTTCGTTACGAAGATATCAACGAAACAGTACTTGACGGCCTATTACAATAGTAATCAAACAGTTTAGTCTCCGATTACATACTGAGCTATTTGTGTACCGATTTTAGTTTTGTTAGCGCCAAATTAAACTTATAAAATTTTTAAATAATTGATCAAAATTTCATTAGGATTGGATAATCCTTCATGGAGATATGACCAAAACAATACCTGAGAGCATATAATTGCACATAATTCGTTGCAGTTCAAAACCGGAAAACACAATTCGCACTAATCGATCCTGTTTGCATTCTATAGTGTCGCATCTGTTACGTTTTATGACGCATGAGATAGTCAGAACTGACGGTTAAAAATTGTCTAATACTTCATTTTATATATTGAATATTTGAAACATAGTATATTTCTACAACTTCTCTTTTTACCCTTCTTACACCAAAAGAAGGGTATTAAGATCGCTTGAAAATTCGACTTTTTATCCGAGGCCCAGAGGGCCGAGTGTCATATACCATTCGACTCAGCTCGACGAACTGAGCACATGTCTGTGTGTATGTATGGGGGGTGGTGTGTGTGTGTGTGTGTGTGTGTGTGTGTGTGTGTGTGTATGTGTGTGTGCGCGTTACAAATAACGTCACATCGGTTTCTCAGCCATTTGTGAACCGATTTCAGTTCTGTTGACGGCAAATGAAAGCTACAACATTCCCATAGAACGCTATTGATTTTTTTTTTATTCGGACATTTCGTTACGAAGATATCAACGAAACAGTACTTGACGGCCTATTATAATAGTAATCAAACAGTTTAGTCTCCGATTACATACTGAGCTATTTGTGTACCGATTTTAGTTTTGTTAGCGCCAAATTAAACTTATAAAATTTTTAAATAATTGATCAAAATTTCATTAGGATTGGATAATCCTTCATGGAGATATGACCAAAACAATACCTGAGAGCATATAATTGCACATAATTCGTTGCAGTTCAAAACCGGAAAACACAATTCGCACTAATCGATCCTGTTTGCATTCTATAGTGTCGCATCTGTTACGTTTTATGACGCATGAGATAGTCAGAACTGACGGTTAAAAATTGTCTAATACTTCATTTTATATATTGAATATTTGAAACATAGTATATTTCTACAACTTCTCTTTTTACCCTTCTTACACCAAAAGAAGGGTATTAAGATCGCTTGAAAATTCGACTTTTTATCCGAGGCCCAGAGGGCCGAGTGTCATATACCATTCGACTCAGCTCGACGAACTGAGCACATGTCTGTGTGTTGTTGTGTGTGTGTGTGTGTGTGTGTGTGTGTGTGTGTGTGTGTGTGTGTGTGTGTATGTGTGTGTGTGTGTATGTGTGTGTGTGCGTTACAAATAATGTCACATCGGTTTCTCAGCCATTTGTGAACCGATTTCAGTTCTGTTGACGGCAAATGAAAGCTACAACATTCCCATAGAACGCTATTGATTTTTTTTTATTCGGACATTTCGTTACGAAGATATCAACGAAACAGTACTTGACGGCCTATTATAATAGTAATCAAACAGTTTAGTCTCCGATTACATACTGAGCTATTTGTGTACCGATTTTAGTTTCGTTAGCGCCAAGTTAAACTTATAAAAACTTCGAATAACTGGTCAAAATTTCATTATGATTGGATAATCCTTCATGGAGATATGACCAAAACAATACCTGAGAGCACATAATTGCGAGATGAAAATATACTCGTTGCAGTTCAAAACCGAACAAGACCACTCACCCCAATCGATGCCGCTTGCATTCTATTGTTCCGCATCTGGTGCGTTGTATAGCACATACAGCGCACTAGTCACACTATGCGACTCTAAAGGATTAGAGCAGGATCGATTGGCTCGAGTGGTCCGGTTTTGAACAGCAACGAGTATATTCGAAAATTACACAAAGTCTCAATTTACTATAACTACACAATTTTCAACGAACATGTACTTATTGAGCATCTTGAATCCATATCGCTAATCAAAATTGACGCTTAGGATTGTCTAATAATTCATTCTATGGACTGAATGTATGAAATTTCTTATGTAATTTATTTAATTTCCGCTTTAATATAACTAACATAAACAGCTTGTTAAATACTTCTAATGGCAATATTTTAACCATATTGATAAACAATACGGTCAGGATTGACAAATAGTTCATTTTATAAACTCAATGTATGACATATCGAATATTCCTGAATCTTTATGGAATTTCTGATGAAAATATGTATCTAGAACCATATTGGCCACATTTGAGTTCGTAATTATGGTTAAGTGTAAGAAGGGTTCAGTCTCACCATCGGTGGATTAATTCAGGTTTTTTCTTTTCTTTTGACTTGAACATTTTTAGGAAAGAAAAAAAAAAAAAAAAAAAAACAAATTAAAAAAAAAAAAAATAAAAAATAAACTTTAAAAAAATTAAAATTTAAAATTATTTTTTTTTTAAAAAAAAAAAAAAATTTTTTTAAAAACCAGATAACGAAGGGGGAAAAAATTCGGGGGGGGGGAGGGGGTCTCATCGAGCCCGAAGGGAATCATAAAGCTTAGATCTGACCCGACGATGCTCAGCACAAGACCAAATTACGTGATCTGCGTCCTGGTAACCTTTTCCACATTCACAGAGATTGTTGTCTCTAAGTACAACTCGGTATAAATGAGCGTTCAAAGAATAATGATTGGACATGAGGCGAGACATTACGCGAATGAAGTCTCGACTCACATCCATCCCTCTAAACCAAGATTTCTTCGACAACTTTGGGATGATAGAATGTTGCAATCGCCCCAAATCCCCTTTACTCCATTTATACTGCTAGCTGACGAGTGACTGTTGACGAAAAAATTCATTAAAGGCGATTTGTCGATCGTAAATATCGCCTTCCATAGCGCCCACCTTTGCAAGCGAGTCCGCTCTCTCATTGCCCAGAACAATGAGATGGGACCCATACAAAGGTGATGATAAAATAACGCGAAGATACAGCACTTAGAAGCTCCTGTATTTTCATGAGAAAATACGAGGAGTGCTTTACCGGCCTCAAGGAGCGAATAGTCTCTATAGAACTGAGATCCGTGAAAATGAAGTACTGATCCGGTGTAAGTGAGGCAACAATTTCTAGCGTAAAGTGTATTGCCGCTAATTCAGCGACATATACGGAACAAGGAGCTTGAAGTTTACGATTGGCGCTATAAATTTCATTAAATGTACCAAAGCCTGCTGACTCCTCTATCAATGATCCATCAGTGAAGAACGATTTAGCGGAATCAACTTGGCCAAACTTTGCAGCGAATATTACTGGAACAATCATAGGATGATGATGCTCTGGGATTCCATAAAGCTTCTGCTTCATGGATAAATCAAAATGAACCGAACTGCCGAGTCGGAGAAGCAAACACGATTGGGAATATTCGGTGAAGGGCTGACATCCTGTGTTATGTACAAATGGTATAAAGTCATGAAACGAGTTTGAGGATTCAACTCAAGAAGCTTCTCAAAGTTTCCGATTGCCTGAGTGTTCATAACTTCACACCTGGTGAGGAGTCGGAGATAATTCTGAAAACCGATCCGAGAGTGGCAACATGCCAGCCAGCACTTCAAGACTCATGGTATGAGTCGAGTGCATGCAACCTAACGCGATACGAAGACACCGATACTGAATACGTTCCAGTTTGATGATGTGCGACCGAGCCGCTGACTGAAAACAAAAACTACCGTATTCTATAACCGACAAAATCGTTGTCCGGTACAACGTTAGAAGATCTTGCGGATGTGCTCCCCACCAGGTCCCGGTAATTGTGCAGAAAAAGTTGATCCTTTGCTGGCATTTTCGCTTCAGATACTCGATGTGGGATCTCCAGGTGCACTTTGAATCGAACCAGACCCCGAGATATTTAAATGACATAGAATGTGTTATCGGCTTACCCCAGATTTGAAGCTTCGGCTGTGCTGGGTTATGCTTCCTAGAAAAAACTATCAGCTCAGTTTTCTCCGTAAAGAATTCGATACCTAGATCTAGAGCCCAAGTAGACAAATTGTCTAAGGTATCCTGTAAGGGTCCTTGCAGATCGACCCGGTTGGGTCCCGTGACAGACACTACGCCGTCATCTGCAAGTTGTCTCAACGTACATTTGTCACTCAGACAACCGTCAATGTCTTTGACATAAACATTATACAAAAGGCGGCTTAAACAGGATCCCTGGGGGAGACCCATATAGCTAAATCGGGAAGCTGTAGAAATTTCATGAGAAAAGCTCATAGATTTCTCTGACAGCAAATTATACAAAAAAATATTCATTAATGGAGAAAAGCCACAAGCGTGGAGTTTATCTGAGAGAACTTCAACAGATACTGAATCAAAAGCCCCCTTGATATCCATGAATACAGAAACCATTTGCTCTTTTTTAGCAAAAGCTAACTGAATATCCGTGGACAGCAACGCGAGACAGTCGTTTGTTCCCTTACCCCTGCGGAAACCATATTGAGTATCTAAAGCAGGTTGTTCAGATGGATATTTCATATGTTGGAAAAATCGTCACAAATTTCGTCGTTAGGAAAACAAGTCCCTGCATAAAATAAAACCTGAAACCAAAATTATAGGTTTTTATTGGCCAGATGACATATAAATTTCATGAAAAAAATTTACAGACTATTTTCATCGACATCTAACTTGAAATTATTTAATCCATATTAGAACCGTTTTATCGTTATTTCAAATAAAATAAATAATTGTAGGCATATTATAGATCAGAATGTTCAAGTCTTTGTAAGAAAACTAATCTAACTTTTAAGAATGTTTCGAGAAAATTGAAACAAATCATCTGACGGCATTTTCATGTGCCTGGTGAATTTTTGAGATAATTAATCAAATAAGTTTGGTAACTAAGGTAAGTATATTGCGAGAAATAAATCATTTAAAGGCATGTTGTAGTGCCTCAAAATATTCTGAAATACGTGAATAAATTTTAAATAATTTGGAAAATAGCTGCATTAGTTATTTGTTAGTCAAAGTGTTGAAGTATTTTAATGAATAATATTCTGAAAAACATTATAAAATCATCTTACGACATGTTGATGTGCATTTTTTTTGAATAAATAAAAAAAATAAGACATTTTTTTTGCAAAGGTATTATTATTCACGTGCATTTTTTTTAAGTTAAAATTTTCAATTATTCTTATGAATAGTATTCTAAGTATTTTATTATATTTTGAGATGGCATACACAACAAATCTAAAGGCATATTGCTGAACAAATATTGTACTAACCTACATCATGCAATCACAAGATATATAAAGCTTTGTTAAATATACAAACACAAAACAGTCAACTTGAAGAACATTTCACTTAGTCATTTAAAGTTGATATAATGTAAGTCAAAAGATAATTTTATTTTATGAGCGATTTTCGGTGATTTTCGAATGATCTGAGAAAGTTTTTACAAATTATTTGACGGCACAACAACCTGGCGATTTAATAAAATGAACATAGACTTTTGAAACAATTTTCAAAATAGCTGCGTGAGTTATAAATTTAATGGTTAATGTAATACATGAAAGTAAAACTGCTCAAGTATTTAATGAATAGTTTAAAAATAAAAATCCAATGCAAAATGTTTGACTTGTGTTATTCTAGAGAAATAATATGTATTTTTTAAAATGCATGAGCTGTTCTTGTTCTTGAGTGTTTTTTTATGATTTCTTTTGTATTTTGGAACATTCTCAAAAATATAAATAAATAATAAGACGAAAGGAGAAATTAAAGAGAAACAAAGAACATAAATACTTTTGAAAATTTTGACACTATTATTAAATGATCTTTTATTCAAGTATTATTATAAGCGCTTTTGTTAGTTTTTTTTAGTGTGGCAGCTTTCTTCCTCCACAGCACTGAATCTCCTCCGACAGAGGAAAAACAATTGTCACTAATTGTCACGCCCGGGTAAGACCGATGATCCCCCGAAAACTTGGCGAGTGTCCAAATTACATATCTTCCGTGCCCGTAATGATATAATCGAAAACAATTCCGAAGTGAATCGCCAAGATTTTTAATGGCATATAATATTAGTTTTCCAAATTGTATGTAATTTTTTTTTTTTTTTTTTTACTTAAATGTTTATTTATAAGGCTCAAGTGCCATAGGCATAACGGAGCCGAGTTCTTTTTCATTTTTACAACGAGAATAACTTACTTACTAGGTTAGTTTTGGAAAGCCGAAAAACTCGCGGCTTGGTCGAGGTTAGGGATTACAATGATTCGGGTAGGAATGGGGAAGTAGGAATCTTAACGTTGGCTTTCAACAGCAGATTGGCGATGCTGTATTGTTGCTGTAGGTCTGGCGTAGATTTTGCATTGCGTTAAGCTGTAACGATACAATAGAAGCGGTATTACGGGGGAGGGGACGAGCTGGACATGTTAGCGACAGCTAAGAGAGGATCAAACGAATACATCAATTTGTTTCAAGAACTTGTAAATTAGCCCCATATAGTCCAAGTCCAGCTTACCCAGCACGTCTCTGATATCTTCCTACTCTGGTTTCCCTCGGGCCCGTAGGGATGCGCAAAGATCAGATCTGGCAATTTCGTAATCGAGGCAATGCCAGACAACGTGGTTGATGTCCTGATAACCTGCACCACAGCCGCATTGATTGGTGTATGAGAGACCTATTCCATAGAAATGAGAGCCTAACGAGTAGTGATTGGACATTAGACGACACATTACCTTGATCAAATCCCGGCTAATATCCAACCCTCTGAACCACGATTTTTTCGATACCTGTGGGAGAATGGAATGTAACCATCTGCCCAAATCCCCTGCATCCCATTTTTGTTGCCAGCTGATCAAGGCCTGTTGACGGAAAATAGCAAAAAATTCGTTGAAGGCAATTTGTCGATCATAGATATCGCCTGCCATAGCGCCCACCTTGGCAAGTGAGTCCGCTTTCTCATTACCCGGAATGGAGCAATGAGAAGGGACCCAAACCAAGGTGATGGTGTAAGAATTGTTTGATAGGGCACTCAAAAGAGATCGTATTTCGCTAACGAAATACGGTGAGTGCCTTGCCGGCCTCATTGAACGAATAGCCTGAAGTGAGCTGAGACTATCCGTAAAAATGAAAAATTGATCAGAGGGAAGAGAGGCAATTCGCTCTAATGCATAGTGTATAGCCGCCAATTCTGCGACGTATACCGAGCAAGGATTTTGAAGTTTGAAGGAGGCGCTATGAATTTCGTTAAAAACACCAAATCCAGTGGAATCATTTGTTTTTGACCCGTCGGTGTAAAACTTGCTGTCACTTCTGATATGGCCAAACTTGCTTGCAAAAATTGATGGAATGTACTCCGAACGGAGTGGATCTGGTATTCCACGAGCTTCTTGCTTCATGGTTAGATCAAAAACTACAGTAGAACTAGAGAAGTCTTGGGAGTAATCACGATTAGGAACGTTCGAAGAAGGGCTCACCTCCAGAGTCCTGTACCAATGGTACAGTGTCATGAATTTAGTTTGAGGATTTCGTTCGATTAGCTTTTCAAAATTTTCAATTACCAATGGGTTTAGCACCTCACAGCGGATGAGGAACCGGAACGATAGCTCCACAAAACGATCTGATAAAGGAAGAACTCCTGCTAATACCTCCAAACTCATAGTATGAGTTGAGTTCATGCAGCCTAACGCGATACGAAGACAACGGTACTGGATTCGCTTCAGCTTCAGAATATGAGTATTCGCGGCGGATTGAAAACAGAAGCTACCGTACTCGAGAACCGACAGAATCGTTGTACGATACAGCTTTATCAGATCTTCCGGGTGGGCTCCCCACCATGTTCCGGTGATAGTACGCATGAAGTTTATTCGCTGCTGGCATTTCTGATGCAGATACTTAATGTGCTTTCCCCAGGTGCATTTAGAATCGAACCAGACCCCTAGGTATTTATAAGACAAACTTTGAGTTATTATTTTACCCATGAGTTGAAGCGTGATCTGTGCTGGATCACGCTTCCTAGAAAAAACAACTAACTCTGTTTTCTCCGGGAAGAATTCGATACCCAGCTTTACAGCCCAGGTAGACAAATTGTCTAGGGTATCCTGCAACGGTCCCTGCAGGTTGTTCGCCCCTGGTCCTACAAATGAAACAACGGCGTCATCCGCAAGCTGTCTTAGCGTGCAATTTTCCATGAGGCAGCTATCGATGTCTCTAACATAAAAATTATAAAAAAGGGGGCTTAAACAAGAGCCCTGGGGGAGACCCTTGTAGCTAATTCGTGAAGTTGTCGAAGACCCATGAGAAAAGCTCATATGTTTCTCAGACAACAAATTGTACAAATAGTTGTTTAATAATGGTGAAAGGCCACACTCGTGGAATTTGCCTGAAAGGACGTCTACACAAACTGAATCAAAAGCCCCCTTAATGTCCATGAAAACTGAACCCATTTGCTCATTTTGAGCATAGGCCAGCTATATTTCTGTTGAGAGCAGCGCAAGACAATCGTTCGTTCCTTTGCCTCGGCGGAAACCAAATTGTGTATGAGATAGAAAGCCATTAGATTCAATCCATTTGTCGAGCCGATGGAGAATCATCTTCTCTAGCAGCTTCCGTATACACGACAACATCGCAATTGGACGATAAGAGTTGTAATCCGACGCGGCTTTCCCGGGTTTTTGTATAGCTATAACTCTAACCTGCCTCCATTCATCCGGAACAATATTGCTTTCCAGGAACCGATTAAATAAGTTCAGCAAGCGCCTCTTAACGACGTCTGGGAGGTTTTTCAACAAGTTAAACTTGATTTTATCCATTCCTGGTGCAGAATTGTTACATGAAAGAAGAGCAAGTGAGAATTCGAGCATCGAAAAGGGCGCATCCATTTCGTTACGATTGGTTTGAGTATCGCGAGCAATTCGTTGCACCGGAACCGAATCTGGGCACACTTTCTTGGCGAACGCGTAGACCCACCGGGAAGAGCTTTCCTTGTCTTCATTCACCGACGACGCATTTCGCATTCTTCTCCCGACGGTCCAAAGAGTTCTCATCGACGTTTCACGCGATAGCCCTTCGACGAAGTGACGCCAATATCCGCGTTTATTGGCCTTGGCGAGGCTCTTAAACTTACGCTCAAGAGCAATGTACCGCTCGTAGTTATCTCGCGAACCACGCTTCCGATATGCTTTAAACGCGGCTGATTTTTCACGGTAGACCTCAGTACATTCGTCATCCCACCACGGAGTGGGCGAACGTCGGCGAATTGTTGATCCTGGTACCGGTCTGCGCTGTGCGTCGATCGCACATTTGATGATTAACCTGGATAAAGACCGATACTCTTCCAACGGAGGAAGGACTTCGACCGATTGCTCGCCATCGATCATCGCTTCAGCGTATTTACCCCAGTTGATGCACTTCCAGAGGTCGTACGCATTGTCGATCGAGCAAGATTGACACGAACCATTGGTGATTGAAATTTTGATAGGCAGGTGATCACTACCATGGGGATCTTGAATCACTTTCCACGTGCAATCCAATGATAATGAATTCGAACAGATTGAGAGGTCTAATTTGCTTCCAGGGTTTGGAGGTGGAGCCACGCGTGTTACTTCCCCAGTATTCAAAATAGTCAAGTTGAAGTAGTCCATGAGGTCTAGTATCAATGCAGAACGGTTGTCGTCGTACGGTGACCCGCAGGCTGTCTTCTTCTTTCTTAGCATGTCAAGCTTATTGCTTTCGCAATTAGCTTATTCTTTGCTCTCAACTTAGTGTTCTAAATTCACTTCCACAGTTATTAATTTAGAGCTTTCGATGCCAGGTACAATTTTTGCATTAGTATGATTGTGTGGCAAGTACCATCATACCCTATGCCCCCCAGGCTGTACCGTGAGAATTAAAATCTCCTAAGATCAACCGTGGCTCTGGCATTGCAAGGCAAATAGTTGAAAGGACCCTGCGGGATATTGCCGTATTCGTTGGCAGGTATATGCTGGCTATACTAAAACTTTTGCCTCGAATAGTCACTTGGCATGCAACTACTTCAGGGCCTGTCATCGAGGGGAGATCAATTCTATAAAAGGAGTGGAGCTTATTAATCCCCAACAGCACCCCTCTATATGAGTCCCCTCGATCCTGCCGAATAATGTTAAAATCGTGGAAAGAGAAATCTTTATCAGAAGAGAGCCATGTTTCACAGAGAGCAAATACGTCACAGTGAGATTTGTGAACTAAAAACTTAAAAGCGTCCAAATTTTTTAGAATACTTCTACTATTCCATTGTAGTGCTTCGATCATATCCCCGACCTCATTGGATAAATTATCCATCGAAAGATATGATCGAGTCAAGAAGAGGCCATTTTGAAGACAGTTTCTTTAGGAGAGGTTTTACAAATGTAAGGATCATGTTGATGAGGTTTCTCGTTGTTAGTGAGACCTCGAAAATGGTGAAGATGAATTCCACAATCCTAGAAAGAGACATTTTTTCGGATTCTTCGACTTGACACGGTCGAGATTCCAGATGTCTTGGTAGTTGGCGTTCTGGGCAAAAAACTGGAACAACTGGGGTTTTAGATGTTCCCGGAAGTGGTGGAAAGTCACCAGCCAGTGGTTTAAAACCTGGAGGAGAAACTTTTTTTGTATTACCACCACTTCTTGGATTGTTCAGAGGAGGGTGGGGAGCCTGTTCTACAGTCAGCGCGTTTTGAGATGCTTGCTGACGGTGCCGTTGACGTCTTGCTGTAGCGCGCTTTCTCTTCGCTCCCGTCTGAACAACAGAGTACTCCTCAGCATCCTCAAGGTCTGAGCCATGATCATCAATGGGCAGGGAAGAAAAGATATTGTTGTCAGGTTGGGCTGGTGGAACAGCGGCCGGTGCGATCTTTTTAAGTATTTCTGCATAAGAGCGCTTTGACCGCTGCTGCAATGCACGAATTTCATGTTTCTCCCGCTCTATATACTTCGGGCATGCAGAGAGATCATGTGGAGCTTCCCCACAGCATATACACTTGGGGTCCGTACTGCAGGGACCCTCCACATGTTGCTCACCACATTTGCCGCATCGTGCTTTGTTACAGCAGTAAGGTGCAGTATGACCAAACTGCTGGCACTTATCACAGTGCATGACCGTCGGTATATAGAGGCGAACAGGTAACCAAAGCTTCCCCAACACGAGGAAATTCGGGAGGGCAGCTCCAGAGAAGATCACACGATACGAGTTTGAAAGCCTTTTTTTGCCGTCGGAGGACACATGGTTCATTTGCCTGACATCAAGAACCTGAACTGGTGGAACGGCACGATTTTTAAACCCACCAGTTCCACGAGCCTTGATGTCAGCGCACGTCAAAAACGGTTCGGTGATCACTCCGGCTATTTCAACAACGTGCGAGGGAAGATACACATGGTATTCTAAGGAAAAGAGCTCTGAGGCAACAATCTTGTTAGCTTCTTCGCGATCACTTAGAGTGATGCGAAGCTTACTGCGGCTGGGAGAGGTTATTTCCTGAATGCTCCGAAACGACTTTGCCAGATCTTTTTCAATTTGAAATTTATTCAACGGTTTACTCTTGGGCCGAAAAAAAAACCAGAAAAGGACCTTTAGATCCGGTTGGATAAGCTTTCCGGCGGGTGAGCTCGGAGGAGGATGTACCAGGAGTTGCTTCAGTCGAATTTGGCTCCGAAGCTTTTTCTGTCTCCATTGAAGAAAAATTAGGAAAAGGTTGTAGAATAGGAGGAATATCATCATCCGAACTATCAAACTCCTCCGAACCCCGGCTCGGATTATTTTCATCCATCGTGGGGACTTAGAACGCCCACGAGGAGAATAAAACAATTGTGTTCAATTCAATATGAGAAAAATAAAATAAAAAACAAAATATAATATAAAAATATAGGACAAAATAAAGATTTTCGTAACTGAAAGGTGGGTTAATTATTTATTTTATTGCCGCGATTAAATTCACCTAAAACATGCTCAAAAAAAAATCCACATACACAGCTCCTATCACAGAGAAAAAAAAATTAATAAAGAAAAATGAGATTATATCCACTTCTAGGTGGGTTAATTAATAATTTGAAAAAAGAAAAAAAAACAAAAATAAGGGAAAATAACAAACCAAAAAAATAATAATAATAAAAAAAAATACTTATATAATACTAAGAAAGGTTTCCTGTTATCCGGGAGGATTAATCAACAATATTCTTCGTCGAAGAAATTTCGAACCAAAGAAAAAAAAAAAAATATTTTTATAAAAAACAGCAATAAATTTTACCGGGAAAGTACTTCTGCCTGCAAGGGGGATTATCCTCTATCTTCAGTCAGTAGTGGAGCAAAGTGGAAATCAAAAGAAATGTTTACCTATTGTTACACAATTTGGTATGATGCGGCTGCTACTCGTGTCGGTCTGTAGATAGGCTATTGAAAAGCCTCCGGGTGCGTGTGGAACAAAGCCTTGACCGACGCGATGGAATGGTGCGGTGATGATGATGATGATGATAGCGGTTGTGGGGGAGAACGAAATTCTTCACACTTTCGGTGTCGATGACGGGTCGTTGGATGGTCCTTTACAAGGCTCGCTTGTAAAGGCCACTTCCTTCGTTCCGAACGTCGCACTGTGGCACTATCAAACCAGCTGTTACACCAGCTTTAGTGCAGAAAAAAAACCACGATCGTGGAAAAAAAACCAAAAAAGTAATTCGATTGCGGAGCTAACCAAAAAATGAACTTGCACGCTCGAACGTTCGACAAGGAATCAAATTGTATGTAATCTAGAAGCGAAGATGTATTTATGTTTATGTAGGACCATGAATATAATATGGGTTAAAAGGGGGGGGGATTGGGGGGGGGGGCCCGCCGCGAAAAAGGGAAAAGGGGGGGGGGGGGGGGGGGGGGGGGGGGTGTTTAATAGGGGGGGGGGGGGGGGGGACAAAATATTTTTTTTTTTTTTTTTTTTTTTTTTTTTTTTTTTTTTTACTAATAATTTCAGCACGCTTTGGAATCATCTTTGCATTCCAAAACTATGTAAGAGCCGGGAGCAACATGCCAGGCATCAAAGGCGGAATTTGTATCTCAGCATTTCTTCATACCATTTTATTTAAAATTGCACTTCTGAACTTCAACTATTATATTCATAAAAGGCTGGCATGTGCTTATACGTAATGTAGGATTATATTTTAATGTTGTGTTTGTGGTGTTATGGTAAGATAAGCCATTTCTTCCAGAAATTATCCCACCGGACTCTTCGTTCACTCTATCTTTGAAATGTTGATAGAACAGTATAAAGAAAAATATTACAAATATTACTATGTTTTATAAAATAATATCTCTTATTGAAATTTTATCTTTTATATTTCGAATGATCTATTCTGTTTTCAGCTTTCCCAGGACTAGTAGGATATTGATACATATCTAACTTTTATTTATTTTTCAGTAACAATCCATTCAAGTTTGAAATTTGAATAAATTAGCATGTTTGTCTATAATGGTATCTTAATTTGTTGTGTACAAAATATATTATATATTAAATAACATATAACGGGGAAAGGGAGGGACCATCAGGGCACCCAAGTAAAACGATTTGGATAGGGAGCATGGGACTGCCTCCTCCCTATTGTTAACATTTCGTGGAACGAGGGTGGGCTCTTCGACCCCATCTATTGGGTTTATCCTGTCATTCGAGGGCTCGATCCTAGTGCTGTGAGTGTGAACTTGCTTTTGGAAGGAGATTCTCTTCCCTATATTCGCGGGTTTCGCGTAAGTGTCTCTGCTTACGGGCCCGCCCAAACGTTTTTGGCCCTTCATACAGGAGCTTGATGATCACAAACAATAATAGAATCCTGATCAAATCGTTTTTCAGATTATTCCACTGCTATGGAAAGTTTCCTTGCTGCAATAGATGGTAGTATTACATCATCATCATCATCATCATGTAGGACCATGAATATAATAATATCCTGAAAAAATCATCCGAGGGTATTTCAGTGTGAAAGTAAATTTTTCAAAGAGTTATGCGCATTGGAATTTTTCAAAGCCATTATTTTCATGTTTTTTCGCTCATTTTACAAATCGGGCTATATTATTTCAGGGAATCTTAAGCCGTATTGAAATAACTTTGAACCATTTGTGTTACAATCATTCAAATCAATCATCATCAAACACTTCAACGTTTTATCCAAAACTGAACTTTCCAGATATGTTTTTGTTTTTTCTTTGAATATGACAAATAAATTAACCAAATATGAGGAAACTTTTACAAACCATCTGAAGACATTTTAATATACATGGCGAATTTATAAAACAATTAAAAACATTTAAATAAGGTTGATTTTTATGAATGATTTTCTAGGTATTTTTGAATAATCTAAGTAGACATCACGAAATCATATTAGGGTACTTTGATGACCAACATTTGTACCGTCAAACATAATGCAATTCCAAGAAACATAAAAGCTTGATAAAATATAAGAAAAATAAAATTCAATTTTATAAATATTTTTTGTGAGAATATCGAGAAAATGATTTACCAAAGAATAATGGAAAATAATCAAATAAAATTATTCAGTTAAGTTAACAATTATTTTTCAAATAACTGTAAAAGTTATTTCTTTTGAATATATTGTTGAATAAAATGTCAAACTGTTTAAAAAATAGTTTCTTGAATAATCCTCCCCTTTTTGTAATTGTTTAACAATATCTGACTTATCCGATTCAGGTTCAATTTACATTGGTTCAATCGTTCAAATTAAAGATTTTTCTTTGAAAAATTTGGTAAAAATTCATACAAACGATTCAAAGTCATTTTATTGTGGCAGGTTTTGATAAATATTCTTGAGATAAAAATTCCAGCATTTGCATGAATAATTCAACATTTTGTTTTGGATATATTTGCAGAAAGTTTCATTAGGATGTGGGTTAAAGGTTTCTGAAATAATGAAGTTTTGTAAATTTTTTAAAATACCTGACCAATTGAGTCCCGGTAAATATAGTTGGCAAAACGTTCAAGTTTATCAATGATTGATTTTTTGGAGAATTTTTACACATATGAATCAAAGTTGTTTTGCTGAAACCAGGGATTTAAAATAAAATATGATGCCCATTTTAAACAATTTATAAAATGTTTAACTTAGTCACATCTGAGAAATATTGTTTAAACAAAACCACCACTTTTGAATAATTTAAAAGAGATCTGATTGAGTTCTGTCTTATATATTATAAAAATATTTAATTTAAATTGATATCAATATTTGCTGAAAATTAACATTTCGCTGCAGCTTAAGATTTTCTTATTCGAAAATTTGAAAAAAAAGTGTCGTGAAAATAATTAAGTTTTAAACGTTCATATATCTAGATGAATGATTTAACAATATTTTGTCGATACATATACAAAAAAATAGCACAAATGATTCAATGATTTTGATGTGGCTACTGGCATCATAAAGCCAATTTTGTAAAACTTGGATAATACCTGTCTTAGTAATTTCAGATAAATACATTCAAGGTTGAAGCGTTCAAGTAGTCGTAAAAAATATTTTTCTCTTTTTTTACGTAGAATAACAAAACAAATGTTTTAAATTATAATTTTTTGAAATTACCTAACGTACTCATTTCAGGTTTATTAAGTTTTGATCAAATCCTTCCAGTATTACTTTGAATGATATTATATATTTTGTTAAAATGATTCACAGTCATTTTGATGTAAATTAAGTAAATAAATGTGAGGTCAAAAGTATTCCTTTGAATTAATTTATACAGAAAATTTCATTTCAAATTTTGAAGCCCATTTTTGGTAAAATTATTATTGATATATTCAGTTTTCAGGAAATCGTTCAAGAATTACAATTAAATTTTTTTAATGTATATTCGAAATTGAGAAATGATTCATGATAAATGATAAATGATATATGATTCATAGTCATTCTAATAAAGCAGAAAATAATCTATAATAATAAAGCCCATTATGCAAATTATTAAAATTTTTTTTTGTAGGTATCACAGTGGTAGCAGGCCCTTACTTTTAATCTGCACTGGACCCTTTTATTGGTAAAATTCGCTTCTATGAGCCTCTATTTTAAATCAACACACAGACCTTCCTAGGCTATGGTGCCCATTTGGTCACTGTTTTTATCGTGATGATTCAAATAGTTTTAATAAAATTGATTCGCTTTCATGTATTGTGTATGTTCTTGTCCGTGTTGAGTTTTCGTCAGTGTACTGTGTTTTTCTGTGTCTTGTCTTATTCATAATAATGTGCACGTGATTATAGTCTGTTATTGTGTTTGATAGATACTGTATTTCTATTTGATTCCTGGATTAAATTGTATTTATTTATAACCAAGTCTCATGAATTCGACATCCCCTTGCAACCCTATATTTTTTTCTGGAGAGCTTACCTGTATGATGTGCAGCCATATACTTACTACCTAAGCCGATGCGACGCTGGCTGAACAGCTGCTTGAATTCCACAACCGCTCGCGTCCATGCAACCATCATTGCAAAACCGCATGCAGACCAAGGTTATCATGAAAAGGTGAAGAAAAAGACGATTTTGTATTTGGTGTGTGGAGATTATAGGTGATATTTTCACAACGACTCTTTGTTTCTTTGACTGAAAATGTTGAGTCACTCTAAACTAACCATGAAGAAAAAAAAAATTATAATAATTGTTTGTTTGTTTGATCTAGTTGCTAACTCAAATTTAAATATATTTCATATAAGAGCTAATTTGAAACTTTGAGAAGAACTTGTATTCCTGCTATCTAGCGGGTTTATTTTTTATTTGTTTATCGTTTCTATTAATTTAAAGTGTGATATGAAGGGTTAAATCTCATTGCCTCGCATTACAACCGATTACAACCGATTTGCCGTTATTGAACTTTACAAACAAGGAGGTGATACGAAAACAACGACCGTATGCTATTGTATATGACTCATCTAACACTGCTACAGATATAAGCCATATGGATAGGTCTATTCTATAGCTTCTAATGGTGTTTCCTAAGCGGGCCCTCCACGTCCTATCTCGAATATACAAGCTTGTCATCATCGGTCTGATACCCTGATCATAACATTCACCTCCCTCGAAAATAGTGCAATTACATTCAGTTATTAGAAAATTAGTAAACCAGATATTCTGATTATTCATTCCATAAAACAAATGGATGAACAACAACACAAATTGCCACAAAAATGAAAAGTGTACTTTAAGTCTTCTCCCCCCGATTGAAGGTAAGAAGTCTAAGAGTGAATTGCGGCATATCCCACCAGTATCACACCCTATGTCAGTGCCTTTATACAAACGTTCCACGACGTGGCAGTAAAAACATGACCAGAACTCCTGATACTCTCACTACTGGTCAAACTCCCAATCTAGCATGCATGTTTATAGCACGAGAGGGATCCCTTTAATTCAAGAGACTATTATAGCAAAGCTAACCGATATAGAGAAGAATTGTTCTATGACCTCAAGGCTACTCCCTAAGCGGACCCTCCGCGTCCTACTCTTTTCATAAAACCTTAGCCTTTAATTCTTTGTCAGCATCTCTCCTAATTAACACTTTTTGATGACCTTTGTTCAGTTCGAAAGGTCTGATCTCTAGCTTAATAATATGTTGTTAGAGTTAGTGCTTTGATCACGGCTGTAGTATAGACCCCACATTT
Organism: Aedes koreicus; assembly: GCA_024533555.2. Classification (NCBI taxonomy): domain Eukaryota; kingdom Metazoa; phylum Arthropoda; class Insecta; order Diptera; family Culicidae; genus Aedes; species Aedes koreicus. The sequence continues at coordinate 619,296 of JAHHFK020000358.1, forward strand.
AAATCTATATACAGTAACCGTTCGCTAACTGGGCTAAGTGCACAGCCCAGTTAGCGGATGCTGCTCGGTAACTGGGCTGACATTTCAAATGTAAATAAATTTCGAGGGGGCTTTCGATCAGATTTCGGTTGGGATATTTCATTGCACAATACATAAATTGAACAATGTTTGTATGTTTTATACGGTATTTGCGATGCAGCTTATTATGTACCCCATTGTGCAAAATGTTTGACTTAGTTTGTATGGAATTACGACTCAATTTCGTGCAATAATTCAATTATTGAAAAAAAATTCACTCCTCCACGAACTTTATATGTCTTTTACATGCCCCTTGCTGATCTTGACAACAAAATGTCAAATGCTGATTTTTGAAGTTTATTTGCTTTTTAACTGGGCTATAGCCCAGTTAGCGAACGCCCAGTTAAAAAGCAGCCCAGTTAAACAGCACCCAGTTAGCGAACAGTTGCTGTATATAAAAATGGATTTCTGTCTGTCTGTCTGTCTGTGCCTAATAGGCGCGGAGACTACTAAACCGATCAGCGTGAAAATTTGTATGCAGGGGTTTTTGGGGCCGGGGAAGGTTCTTAAGATAGTAAGAGACCCCTCCCTCTTCTGAAAGGGGGGCCTCCCATACAAATGAAACACATATTTCTACACAACTCGAGAACTAATCAAGCAAAAGAAACCAAATTTAGCATGTGTGAGTTTTTGAAAGCAAAGAAGGTTTTTATGGTAGCTTGAGACCCCTCCCCTCTCTAGAAAGGGAGGCTCCCATACAAATGAAACACATATTTCTGTATAACTCTTGAACTGATCAAGCAAAGAAACCCAAATTTAGCATGCGGAAGTTTTTGAAGGCAAAAAATGTTTTTATGGTAGTTTGAGACCCCTCCCCTCTCTATAAAGGGAGGCTCCCATACAAATGAAATACATATTTCTGTATAACTCGAGAATTGATCAAGCAAAGAAACCCAAATTTAGTATGCGAAAGTTTTTGGAGGCAAGAAATGTTTTTATGATAGTTTGAGACCCCTCCCCTCTCTAGAAAGGGAGGCTCCCATACAAATGAAATACATATTTCTGTATAACTCGAGAACTGATAAAGCAAAGAAACCCAAATTTAGCATGCGGAAGTTTTTGGAGGCAAACAATGTTTTTATGGTAGTTTGAGACCCCTCCCCTCTCTATAAAGGGAGGCTCCCATACAAATGAAACACAAGTTTCTGCATAACTCGAGAACTAATCAAGTAAATGGAACCAAATTTGGCAGGTAGAGGTTTTTGAAGGCAAGAAATGTTTCTAAGGTAACTCAAGACCCCTCCACCCGCTGTAAGAGGGGGGCTCTCATACTAATGAAACACAAATTTGTGCATAACTCGAGAACTAATCAAGCATATGGAACCAAATTTTGCATGTGGAGGTTTTTGGAGGCAAGAAATGTTTCTATGGCAGTTCAATACCCCTCCCCATTTTGAAGGGGGGGGGGCTCCCATACAAATAAAAAGCAAATTTCTGCATAACTCGAGAACTAATCAAGTAAATGAAACCACTTTTAGCATATGGGGTTTTTTTTGGAGGCTAGATTTCTATATACATAAAAATGAATTTCTGTCTGTCTGTCTGTCAGACCGTTATAGACTCGGAAAGTTCTGAACCGACCAACGTGAAAATTTATATCAAGGGGTTTTTGGGGCTGGGAAAGGTTTTTATGATTGTTTGACACCCCTTCTCTCTCAGGAAGGGGCGCTCTCATACAAATGAGACACAAATTTCATCATAACCCGAGAACTAATCAAGCAAATTGAATCAAATTTGGCATGTGGGGGGTTTTGAAGGCAAGAATGTTTCTATAGTAGTTCAAGACCCCTCCCCTCTCTGAAGAAGGGGGGAGGGGCTTCAAACAAATGAAACTCAAATTTTTATTATAATCGATGAGCCCAATGTGATGGTTCGAGAACAAATCAAGCAAATGGAACCAAATTTGGCATGTGGTGAGTTTTGAAGGCAATGATTGTATGGTGGTTTGAGAAACCACCCCCCTCTGGAAGGGAGGGCTCCCATACAAATGCAACACAAATTTCTACCAAAAATGAGAATTATCCAGGTTACTTAAACACAAAACGTGTATTTCTCGGGTACGAAGCATGTTTTGATAGAAGTTTGAACCCCTGCTAATTCAAGAAAAAAAAACTCATTTCGAAAAAAAAACAATAAACGTGCCAGTTATATTAAATTTTCCTTTATTTAGTTGCAAGCGTAGCAGCGCACGCACCGGGTTCAGCTATCTATATATATAAAAATGGATTTCTGTCTGTCTGTCTGTATGTCTGTCTGTCTGTCTGTCTGTCTGTCTGACCCTAATAGGCTCGGAGACTACTGAACCGATCGGCGTGAAAATTTGTATGCAGGGGTTTTTGGGGCCGGGAAAGGTTCTTAAGATAGTAAGAGACTCCTCCCTCCTCTGAAAGGGGGGGCTCCCATACAAATGAAACACATATTTCTGCATAACTCGAGAACTGATCAAGCAAAGAAATCCAAATTTAGTATGCGGAAGTTTTTGGAGGCAAGAAATGTTTCTATGGTAGTTTGAGACCCCTCCCCTCTCTAGAAAGGGAGGCTTCCATACAAGTGAAACAGAAGTTTCTGCATATCTCAAGAACTAATCAAGTAAATGGAACCAAATTTGGCAGGTAGAGGTTTTTGAAGGCAAGAATTGTTTCTAAGGTAACTCAAGAACCCTCCGCCCTCTGTGAGAGGGGGGCTCTCATACTAATGAAACACAAATTTGTGCATATCTCGAGAACTAATCAAGCAAATGGAACTTGGCATGTGGGGTTTTCTGGTGGCGAAAAATGTTTCAATGGTGGTTTGAGACCCCTCCCCTCTCCTAGAAGGGGTGCTGTCATACAAATGAAACTGAAATTTCTTCATAACTCTAGATCTAATAAAGCAAATGGAACCAACTTTGGCTTGCGGGGATTTTTAAGGCAATAAATGTTTCTACGGTGGTTCTAGACCCCTCCTTTCTCTCTGGTAGGGGGGGGGCGGGGCTCTCATACAAATGAAACACAAGTTTCTGCATAACTCAAGAACTAATCAAGTAAACGGAACCAAATTTGGCAGGTAGAGGTTTTTGAAGGCAAGAAATGTTTCTAAGGTAACTCAAGACCCCTCCGCCCTCTGTAAGAGGGGGGCTCTCATACTAATGAAACACAAATTTGTGCATATCTCGAGAACTAATCAAGCACATGCAACCAAATTTGGCATGTGGAGGATTTTGGAGGAGAGAAATGTTTCTATGGAATTTTGAGACTCCTCCGCCATCTGGAAGGGGGAGGGAGGGGAGTTTCCAAACAAATCCGGCACAAATTTCTGCATAACTCGAGAACTAATCAAGTAAATGGAAACAAAATTGGCACGTGGAGGTTTTTGAAGGCAAAAAATGATACTATTGTGGTTTGAGACTCCTCCGCTCACTGAAAGAGGGGTCTCTCATACAAATGAAACACGAACTTCTGCATAACTCGATAAAACATAAAGCAAATGGAACCAAATTTGGCATGTGGAGGTTTTTGAGAGAAACAAATGTTTCTAATGTGGTTTTAGACTCCTCCGCCTTCTGGAAGGGGAGACTCCCATAAAAATGAAACATAATTTTTAGCATAACTCGAGAGCCAATGAAGCAAATGAAACCAAATTTGGCATTTGGCATGTTGAGGTTTTTGGAGGCAAGAAATATTTCTATGGCAGTTCAATACCCCTCCCTATTTTGAAGGGGGGGGGGGGTGGTTGCTCCAATACAAATAAAAAATTTCCGCATAACTCGAGAACTTATCAAGTAAATGAAACCACTTTTAGCATATGGGGGTTTTCGGAGGCTAGATTTCTATATACATAAAAATGAATTTCTGTTTGTCTGTCTGTCAGACCCTTATAAACTCGGAAAGTTCTGAACCGACCAACGTAAAAATTTATATGAAGGGGTTTTTGGAGCTGGGTAAGGTTCTTATGATTGTTTGAGACCCCTTCTCTCTCAGGAAGGGGCGCTCTCATACAAATGAGACACAAATTTCACAAATGGCATGTGGGGGGTTTTGAAGGCAATGATTGTATGGTGGTTTGAGAAACCACCCGCCTCAGGAAGGGAGGGCTCCCATACAAATGAAACACAATTGTCTACCCAAAATGAGAATTATCTAGGTTACATAAACACAAAACGTGTATTTCTCGGGTAAGAAGCATATTTTGATAGAAGTTTGAACCCCTGCTTATTCAAGAAAAAAAAACTCATTTCGAAAAAAAAACTATAAACGTGCCAGTTATATTAAATCTTCCTTCATTTAGTTGCAAGCGTAGCAGCGCACGCACCGGGTTCAGCTAGTTATAATATATATTTTAATTGTCTGCACCTGAAACATCAGGACTTATTATTAGTTGCTCACAATCATGAAGTTATATGCTTCTTACCCGAGAAATACACGTTTTGTGTTTATGTAACCTAGATAATTCTCATTTTGGGTAGACAATTGTGTTTCATTTGTATGGGAGCCCTCCCTTCCTGAGGCGGGTGGTTTCTCAAACCACCATACAATCATTGCCTTCAAAACCCCCCACATGCCATTTGTGAAATTTGTGTCTCATTTGTATGAGAGCGCCCCTTCCTGAGAGAGAAGGGGTCTCAAACAATCATAAGAACCTTACCCAGCTCCAAAAACCCCTTCATATAAATTTTTACGTTGGTCGGTTCAGAACTTTCCGAGTTTATAAGGGTCTGACAGACAGACAAACAGAAATTCATTTATGTATATAGAAATCTAGCCTCCGAAAACCCCCATATGCTAAAAGTGGTTTCATTTACTTGATAAGTTCTCGAGTTATGCGGAAATTTTTTATTTGTATTGGAGCAACCCCCACCCCCTTCAAAATAGGGAGGGGTATTGAACTGCCATAGAAATATTTCTTGCCTCCAAAAACCTCAACATGCCAAATTTGGTTCCATGTGCTTGATTAGTTCTCGAGATATGCACAAATTTGTGTTTCATTAGTATGAGAGCCCCCCTCTTACAGAGGGCGGAGGGGTCTTGAGCTACCTTAGAAACATTTCTTGCCTTCAAAAACCTCTACCTGCCAAATTTGGTTCCATTTACTTGATTAGTTCTTGAGTTATGCAGAAACTTGTGTTTCATTTGTATGGGAGCCCCGCCCCCCCTACCAGAGAGAAAGGAGGGGTCTAGAACCACCGTAGAAACATTTATTGCCTTAAAAATCCCCGCAAGCCAAAGTTGGTTCCATTTGCTTTATTAGATCTAGAGTTATGAAGAAATTTCAGTTTCATTTGTATGACAGCACCCCTTCTAGGAGAGGGGAGGGGTCTCAAACCACCATTGAAACATTTTTCGCCACCAGAAAACCCCGCATGCCAAATTCGGTTCCATTTGCTTGATTAGTTCTCGAGATATGCACAAATTTGTGTTTCATTAGTATGAGAGCCCCCCTCTTACCTTAGAAACAATTCTTGCCTTCAAAAACCTCTACCTGCCAAATTTGGTTCCATTTACTTGATTAGTTCTTGAGATATGCAGAAACTTCTGTTTCACTTGTATGGGAGCCTCCCTTTCTAGAGAGGGGAGGGGTCTCAAACTACCATAGAAACATTTCTTGCCTCCAAAAACTTCCGCATACTAAATTTGGATTTCTTTGCTTGATCAGTTCTCGAGTTATGCAGAAATATGTGTTTCATTTGTATGGGAGCCCCCCTTTTCAGAGGAGGGAGGAGTCTCTTACTATCTTAAGAACCTTCCCCGGCCCCAAAAACCCCTGCATACAAATTTTCACGCCGATCGGTTCAGTAGTCTCCGAGCCTATTAGGGTCAGACAGACAGACAGACAGACAGACAGACAGACAGACAGACAGACAGACAGAAATCCATTTTTATATATATAGATAGCTGAACCCGGTGCGTGCGCTGCTACGCTTGCAACTAAATAAAGGAAAATTTAATATAACTGGCACGTTTATTGTTTTTTTTCCGAAATGAGTTTTTTTTTCTTGAATTAGCAGGGGTTCAAACTTCTATCAAAACATGCTTCGTACCCGAGAAATACACGTTTTGTGTTTAAGTAACCTGGATAATTCTCATTTTTGGTAGAAATTTGTGTTGCATTTGTATGGGAGCCCTCCCTTCCAGAGGGGGGTGGTTTCTCAAACCACCATACAATCATTGCCTTCAAAACTCACCACATGCCAAATTTGGTTCCATTTGCTTGATTTGTTCTCGAACCATCACATTGGGCTCATCGATTATAATAAAAATTTGAGTTTCATTTGTTTGAAGCCCCTCCCCCTTCTTCAGAGAGGAGAGGGGTCTTGAACTACTATAGAAACATTTTTGCCTTCAAAACCCCCCACATGCCAAATTTGATTCAATTTGCTTGATTAGTTCTCGGGTTATGATGAAATTTGTGTCTCATTTGTATGAGAGCGCCCCTTCCTGAGAGAGAAGGGGTGTCAAACAATCATAAAAACCTTTCCCAGCCCCAAAAACCCCTTGATATAAATTTTCACGTTGGTCGGTTCAGAACTTTCCGAGTCGATAACGGTCTGACAGACAGACAGACAGAAATTCATTTTTATGTATATAGAAATCTAGCCTCCAAAAAAAACCCCATATGCTAAAAGTGGTTTCATTTACTTGATTAGTTCTCGAGTTATGCAGAAATTTGCTTTTTATTTGTATGGGAGCCCCCCCCCCCCCCTTCAAAATGGGGAGGGGTATTGAACTGCCATAGAAACATTTCTTGCCTCCAAAAACCTCCACATGCAAAATTTGGTTCCATATGCTTGATTAGTTCTCGAGTTATGCACAAATTTGTGTTTCATTAGTATGAGAGCCCCCCTCTTACAGCGGGTGGAGGAGCCTTGAGTTACCTTAGAAACATTTCTTGCCTTCAAAAACCTCTACCTGCCAAATTTGGTTCCATTTACTTGATTAGTTCTCGAGTTATGCAGAAACTTGTGTTTCATTTGTATGGGAGCCTCCCTTTATAGAGAGGGGAGGGGTCTCAAACTAACATAAACACATTTCTTGCCTCCAAAAACTTCCGCATGCTAAATTTGGGTTTCTTTGCTTGATCAGTTCTCGAGTTATACAGAAATATGTATTTCATTTGTATGGGAGCCTCCCTTTCTAGAGAGGGGAGGGGTCTCAAACTACCATAAAAACATTGTTTGCCTCCAAAAACTTCCGCATACTAAATTTGGGTTTCTTTGCTTTATCAGTTCTCGAGTTATACAGAAATATGTATTTCATTTGTATGGGAGCCTCCCTTTATAGAGAGGGGAGGGGTCTCAAACTACCATAAAAACATTTCTTGCCTCCAAAAACTTTCGCATGCCAAATTTGGGTTTCTTTGCTTGATCAATTCTCGAGTTATACAGAAATATGTATTTCATTTGTATGGGAGCCTCCCTTTATAGAGAGGGAAGGGGTCTCAAACTACCATAAAAACATTTTTTGCCTTCAAAAACTTCCGCATGCTAAATTTGGGTTTCTTTGCTTGATCAGTTCAAGAGTTATACAGAAATATGTGTTTCATTTGTATGGGAGCCTCCCTTTCTAGAGAGGGGAGGGGTCTCAAGCTACCATAAAAACCTTCTTTGCTTTCAAAAACTCACACATGCTAAATTTGGTTTCTTTTGCTTGATTAGTTCTCGAGTTGTGTAGAAATATGTGTTTCATTTGTATGGGAGCCCCCCCTTTCAGAAGAGGGAGGGGTCTCTTACTATCTTAAGAACCTTCCCCGGCCCCAAAAACCCCTGCATACAAATTTTCACGCTGATCGGTTTAGTAGTCTCCGCGCCTATTAGGCACAGACAGACAGACAGACAGACAGACAGAAATCCATTTTTATATATATATATATAGATTTTTGTGTACCTGGAGTGTGTGTGGTGTTTTCGTTCGTTATACCTAAGAGGTGTGTCTGTTAAGTGAACTTGTTTTATGTTTAGGTATCTTAAAAACTATAAGTTCCTACCTTGATCGGTAGGTTGTCAATGTTGTCATGTCGTGTAGTGTGTAGGGGAGGAGGGTTCTAAGAATTATTATATGGGTTCCTACCGTGTGGTAGTTCGTCGTTTTTGTTATCTTAAAATCTAAAAAAAAAACCCTACTTGATGGGAAGGTTAGTCAATTGTTGTTGTGTCGTGACGACGAAAACACCAAAACACCACACACACTACAGGTTCACAAAAATTTACTATAAATGCTAGACCTACTGCGATGTTCTCTTCCAGTCGAGCACTCGACACTGAAGAAGTCTGTAAGTCGTAGACGAAATAGGCATATCTGTCAAAAGATAAGCTATCTGTAGTGGAATTTAACGGAATTTGCTCGCATTTACTAGTGATAGTTTGAAAAAGTGTTTCAGTTTTTTTTATTTTTTTTTAGAAAAAGTAATCGAGTGAAGTGTTAATTTAAATTTTCCTAGTCTTTCAATAAAAATATCGTCATATTATTTGTTTCAATTTCCTCTTATGTTAATTTTCATCGAATATTCCAAAAATAAAATGTTAAATCATTCCTACGAATACATGAACGCTATTACCTGTTGAAACGGCTCTTATATGCACATATTGATAGCAAAATAATATAAGAGCATTTTCACCAAATATTTCAAATAATAGAAAAAGTTGCAATTATACGGCAGATCAGAAAATTCAAGTGTTTTTATGAAAAGTTATCAAACTTTTAAGAATACTTTGAGATAAATTAGAACGCATCTTACGATGGCATTTTAATTTCAAAAATACCAGACTTACTCAAAAAATATGGTGTTAGAAATAAAAGTAAAATATTGTCTTCAATAACTTTTAGAAATGGTTTGCACGCGGGAACACCGTGGCCTAGAACTCGATCCATGAGTCTGGCCAAAGTAGCCGGGCTATTGACTAGACCGAAAGGCATTCGGGTGAATTGAAATAACCCCTTGCCTTGCACGCTGAAGGCGGTATACTTCCTCGAAGCGGGATGTAGAGGGACTTGGAGGAAGGCTTCTGAAAGGTCTATCGTCGATAGATAGTTCGCTTTTGAAAGTTGGCTGAGTATGCGATGAGGGTGCGGTAAGGGGTAAGCATCTCGTACAGTTCGTTCGTTTATTTTGCGCGCATCTAAGCAAAGGCGAACTTTATTAGGTTTTATCACCGAGACACAGTTCAATGACCACGATGAATTACTGCGTTCAATGATTCCAATGTCAAGCAGTCTTTGCAATTCGACAGCCACGGAACCCTGCGTTTTTGGTGACATCACGTAGGGGAACTGGCGTACTGGTGGTTTATTCCGCCATTCCTCCTGAATCTCGATTCGATGCTCAGCCAGCGGGGTTAGTGATAACTGTCCCAGTCGGGCTGGTATAAACAAGGATTTTATTCCTTCGATTTCTTGTTTCTCCTCGGCAGTAAGGATGCATGAGGATATTAGTTGAGGGGTTGCTTCTTCTCTAGAGTCCGCTATAAGAGCACATTCTCCGATAGTTGGTTGGATGTTGAATTTTGTCCAAAAATCCATTCCACAGATACAAAGAATGGCTAAATTTGGCACCACTAGAGTGGGGACAATTTTAGTAACCTCATTGAAAGTAAATGGTAAATAAAGTTGGCCAATTATCCTTGCTCCGTATACGTCGCAGAATTGGTGGCTATACACTATGCATTAGAGCGAATCGCCTCTCTTTCCTCTGATCAATTTTTCATTTTTACGGATAGTCTCAGCTCACTTCAGGCTATTCGTTCAATGAGGCCGACAAGGAACTCACCGTATTTTGTTAGCGAAATACGATCGCTTTTGAGTGCCCTATCAAACAATTCCTACACCATCACCTTGGTTTGGGTCCCTTCTCATTGCTCCATTCCGGGTAATGAGAAAGCGGACTCACTTGCCAAGGTGGGCGCTATGGCAGGCGATATTTATGATCGACAAATCGCCTTCAACGAATTTTTTGCTATTTTCCGTCAACAGGCCTTGATCAGCTGGCAACAAAAATGGGATGCAGGGGATTTGGGCAGATGGTTACATTCCATTCTCCTACAGGTATCGAAAAAATCGTGGTTCAGAGGGTTGGATATTAGCCGGGATTTGATCAAGGTAATGTGTCGTCTAATGTCCAATCACTACTCGTTAGGCTCTCATTTCTATCGAATAGGTCTCTCAGACACCAATCAATGCGGCTGTGGTGCAGGTTATCAGGACATCAACCACGTTGTCTGGCATTGCCTCGATTACGAAATTGCCAGATCTAATCTTTGCGCATCCCTACGGGCCCGAGGGAAACCAGAGAAGGAAGATATTAGAGACGTGCTGGGTAAGCTGGACTTGGACTATATGGGGCTAATTTACAAGTTCTTGAAACAAATAGATGTATTCGTTTGATCCTCTCTTAACTGTCGCTTTAACATGTCCACCTCGTCCCCTCCCCCCGTAATACCGCTTCTATTGTATCGTTACAGCTTAACGCAATGCAACATCTACGCCAGACCTACAGCAACAATATAGCATCGCCAATCTGCTGTTGAAAGCCATTATTAAGATTCCTACTTCCCCATTCCTTCCTGAATCATTGTAATCCCTAACCTCGACCAAGCCGCGAGTTTTTCGGCTTTCCAAAACTAACCTAGTAAGTAAGTTATTATCGTTGTAAAAATGAATTGGAACTCGGCTCCGTTATGCCTATGGCACTTGAGCCTTATAAATAAACAATTAAGTTAAAAAAAAAAGTTGGCCAAGGATTTCTAATTGTTCTCCTCCAGCGGTACGTAACGTTATTTTACGACAGTTGAGGCTAGAATATATATCCTTATTGATCAAGGTAAGGTTACTACCACTATCCAGTAAAGCACGAATTTTCTGGCCATAAATAAAAATGGTTGTGTATGGGCGATTGTCATTAAGATACGGGTATGTAATCAGAGACTATATTGGCTCTCTCGAGTATATATCTTCTGAAGCCTTTTCAAAAAAATTAGAAAAGTGTGCATGTTGAGAATGGAACGCATTTAGGGGTTCAGCGAGGCGCGTTTTTCGCTCGCTGACATGGCGTTTTTTGTGCAGTATGGGCAATTGTTAAAGGGGTACCCTCGGAATCCACAATTTTCGCATAACACTGCCCCAGGGAGACGGCAGTTTCTTATTGAATGGCTATAGTTGCCACAATTAAAACAGGTATTGTCAGGGGGCGGTTGATACGAATCAATTAGGCTTTCAAGAGTCAATCGTGACTTCTGTTGAGCCTGCTTCCGAATTTGAGATTGTTGAGACCCCTTGTTGGAATTTTGAGGATTAGATGGTGTTTGTGTCAGTGAATTTTGATAACTTTCCGACGAACTAGTCTTTGGTTTAGTCTGACTGACTGCATTTACTGCTTTTTCTGCCCCAAAAACTTTATTATAGGCTGAAAAGTTTAAAGCTTCGATCTTTTGACCGGCTGCTATGAATTTTGGTGGATCAGTGATGGGGAGGAATGTTAATTGCTTCCTGTAATCCATCCTGATATTTTGGAGTAAAATTTGAACCTTTTCATACTCAGGTATTTGTGCACACATAGTTCGAAATAATCGTTCCATTTCATAATAGAATTCGTGGAACGATTTATGTCTCTGCTGACCAGTCGTGAGCTAAGCATGTGCTGATCCACATTATTTTTCCACGCTTCGTTATTTTTCAGTACGTCAGGTGTGAAAGGGTCATTAATTATTCAGTAAAATAGATAAAATTGTGCGACCAATTCCAAGACTTGTCGTTCGTTGTATTATTTCGACGGTAGATGCCGCGCGAAGCGCGGAAATAAAAGTGAATTGTGTATGATTCAATGCGAAAGGACGCTCGCTGGTGCTATTTAGCAACTGCAAATAGACGCTCTCAACCACCATCGCGGCTAAAAAGCATTACAAACAATCGGGTTGGATACAAGTATCGCAAAAGCTCCACCGGCCAAGCTTGTGAATTTCTTGAAATTCATACCTAGCCAAAAGTTTCGAGCGCTTCGGGTATTCGAGTGTAGTTTGACCAGTGTTTGTGATTCGAAAAGATAATACTCAATCGAAGACTAGAAAAATATTCTCTTACCGTGAAAAAACAAATAAACTCAAAGAAAATTAGGAAGATAAAAAACAAAATATTAATTTAAAAATCCACGCCATTGGCTGTCTTCCGACATGTTGTCGGAGGACTACCCTCTTCTCAACACCCCTGGGGTAGGAGGACCCTCCAATAGGAGGGACGGTAGATACGCGGGGCAATTATTTCCTAGCTGGGGCGACCCAGAAGGAAATTTCGAACAGCTTACAATTCTACGACTCGAGGCCATTGAAGGAGAACTCTCGAAGAATCCCTTCCTAATTAGGAAGTCAATGGAGGGCTTCTTACGTTTGAAGATCGACGAGGCATTTCCCGAAAAGCGTGGCGTAAGTGACGTTATCAAGATGCGCAATCAGCAACAAATTGAGGCACTCAAAAAAATGCAGAAACTTGACGACGGTTTTGCAGTAAGAATCGTAGACCACCCGGTACACAACTTCAGCAAATGTGTAATACCGAATCCATCAATCCGATAACGAAATCAAGGCCTCGCTCAAGGATCAAGGTATAAGTGACCTACGTCACATCACGAAATCTGGAGGCGAAGGTAAGGAACGTATCCCCACCCCGACACTGATATTAACAGTCAACGGAACCGTTATCCCGGAGAATGTTAATTTTGGGTGGATTAGATGCCGCACCCGCCCATACTATCCATCACCGATGTTATGTTTCGGATGTTTTGAGTACGGGCACACCCGCGCTAGATGCCAGAAGCTAACTCCAACGTGTGGCAACTGCTGTGGAAACCACTCAAGTTCCCTCGCCGAGGCGTGCAAGGAAACGATCTACTGCAAGCATTGCAAAACGAGCGATCATTCAGTCTCCAGTCGAAAATGCCCCTGCTATGAGAAAGAAATGGCTATACAGCATATTCGGATCGATATGGGTGTTTCATACCCTACAGCGCGTCGAACATTCTAACAACAAAATCGGCAGCAAACCATATCTTCAGTCGTTACAGCTGGGAACGACAAGCGATTTGCCGCCCTAAATGTCAAGCTTGATCGAGTCCTGATCGAGCTAGGTAAGAAAAACGAAATCATCGGCACGCTTAAGACTATCGTTTCCAAAAAAGACGCTGAGCTTGAGGAGTGTTATCGCCGGATCGCTGCTTTAGAGCAGAAGCCCCTACGGAAGATCAAAATAAAAACGACGAACTCCAAATCTCTAAAACGACCCCATCCAACAGCACCAAGATAAACGCAAAGCGAAGTAAGACGAACGGCAAGCCCTCTTCATCTACCGATCACGATATTAGCGACACAAAGATGATGGAAGGCATATCTACGAACAAGACAAATGAAGTTCCCGAGCCAATCACCTTTGACGACACATTTTCATCTGAAGATGAAAATCTGTTGTGAAGTAATATAACACTTCCAAGTAATCAGCACAACACCATTCATCCCATATAGCCATCGTGCAACATAGCTTCATTCAACTTCAATGGCCAACACCACCTCCACCATCCCCAACAATAAAATCTGCATCGATGTTGTAGAGAAGGATGAATGTACCACTTCCATATATAAACCTTACAGTAGACACTATAGGGCACAAACAAACTCAACTGGTATAGATAAGGCCTCGGGCAGCCGTGGCTTCCCTGGTATGGACGACAATGAAGAACGGGAACCTGAGAACAACCTTCAGCACACAGTAGACACTATATGGCACAAACAAACTCAACTGGTATGGATAAGGCCTCGGGCAGCCGTGGCTTCCCTGGTATGGACGACAATGAAGAACCGGAACCTGAGAACAACCTTCAGCACTCGTTGGCAAACTTCACAGACAGACCGACCACAATAATAATGAATAATCAAACGCGAGTAATGGACGGAAACATATGTACGGATTGTGAGACGGAAACATATGTACGGGTTGTGAGGCGGAAACATATGTACGGCTTGTGAGACGGAAAAGCGGGTCCACCCGTATCCCTCACTGGGATGGAAAAAAAGTTTTGGGACGGACAAACAGGAAATCCCATTTCCCCCACAGAAGGACATAAAAGCAAGACAAGGCAAAGGATGCGAGACGGTAAAGCGGGTTTCCCCGTATCCCTCGCTGGATAAGGACAAGGACTTGGAAACGGATAGTGCCTCGGGTAGTCGAAGCCCCCCCAGAGCGGAAGTCAAACCGGGAACACCTCCGACGCTCGTTGGAGACTTTCCTAGATCCATCTCCTCCACTGCGAATATCGGCTAGAATTAGAATAAGAAATAAGACGGACAAGCGGGAAACCTCGTATACCTGACAGAACGACATAAAAGCAAGACAAGGCAAAGGATGCGAGACGGAAAACGGGTTTCCCCGTATCCCTCGTTGGATAAGGACAAGGACTTGGAAAAGGTCAGGGCGTTGGGTAATTGGAGCCCCACCAGAGCGGAAGTCAATGAAGAACAGAAAATGGGGAACCACCACCGACGCTCGTTGGAAACCTTCGTAGACCCATCTCTTCCACTGCAAAGATCGGTTGCAATCCATAGTCAAAGTTGCATTCCTCTAGGTGCACGATCAAATCCTGCCCTATACGACCGATGGAGGGCAAGTTTGGGTGACACTCTGCCGATAGCCGCCGGACCATCACAGTACTTGACCAGAAAAAAACAAAGCCACTACCTCCGCTTTGGTAGCAGTTTCAACCATCTCCACTCCCAAAAACCACTGCAATCCTACCCCAGACACTCCTGCCCACAACATTCCCCCTGCTACTATTTCTCCTAACCCTAGCCAGGCTTCACGCCATCAGTCAAGTGAATTTGCTTATGCTCTCCAATGGAACATCAATGGATACTTCAACAATATCGGTGACATCGAACAGCTGGTCCACGATTTCTCCCTACGGACTTTGAAATGATTCACTTCGATACTGACCTCCCGATTTTGGCTGTCAAGTTAACGTACCCATTCATGGTTACGATCATCTCCGTTTATTTACCCACCGGTAAAATTGACAACTTACAAAACCAACTTACAGCAATATTAGACAGGATACAAGGTCCCATGATTCTATTAGGTGATTTCAACGGGCACCATGTGTCATGTGGGTGCCGATCCAACAACCGACGCGGAATCGATGTTCACAAAGTCATTGAACGGGCAGACCTAGTCCTCCTAAATGATGGAACTCCCACCTACTCCAGTGGAAAACGATCATCCGTGCTAGTATTATCTTTCTGCAGCCCTAGTCTGCTCCCGTTGCTCCACTGGGAAGCAACCGATGACCCGATAGGAAGTGATCACCACACAATCGTAATCAGGTCCAACAGTCAAACGCCCTGTACATCACGCAGACCACGATGGAAATACGGTCAAGCTGATTGGGACACCTTTCAGACGTCAGTCGGCGACATATGCAAA
Source organism: Aedes koreicus (assembly GCA_024533555.2). NCBI lineage: Eukaryota > Metazoa > Arthropoda > Insecta > Diptera > Culicidae > Aedes > Aedes koreicus. The sequence goes on from JAHHFK020000358.1 coordinate 634,799, forward strand.
GGTAGCCCCACTTCCATCGACGACTTCTTTGCAAGTCTCCTAGGGGCTGCCAAAACATGCATCCCTAAAACCAGTCTTTGTCCTGGTAGAAGGGCACTCCACTGGTGGTCAGATGAAACTAAATGCCGTAAAAGCAAGGAGAAAGGCTCTCCGACTCCGACTTCCATTGGGGCACCCCCAGAAAGATGAGGCTGCTTTATCCTACCGGGAAAAAAGGAATCATTGTCGTGATGTTATAAGGTCCGCCAAAAGCGCCTGTTGGACAGACTTCATCAACGGAATTCGTCCCAACCAGACAGCTAGCGAGCTCTGGAGGAGAGTAAATTCACTCAGTGGAAAACGGAAACAGCAAGGAATTACTTTAAAAATCAATGGATGTTCCACCACCGATCCCATGTCGGTTGCCAACTCTTTGGGCGAGTATTTCTACAGTTTATCCGCAATATTTAGTTACCCGGACGATTTCCGCCGAAAAATAACTCCATCGCGGACATATCCATTCCGCTTGAAGATTCTCGACTCGAAATTAATCAACCATTCCAGATGAAAGAATTAACATTTGCTCTGTCCCTAGCAAAGGGAAACTTCGCGGTTCCTGACGATATTGGTTACCCTCTACTACGGAACCTACCTCCCCCTAGAAAAGTCACCTTACTGAAGCTCTTACGGAATTTTCATTTTTGTATACGCAGACGACATTGTGATAATGGTAGTGCGGAGTACTTTATAAGCTTTACGCAAAAAACTATCCCAAGCGATCAAACATGTCCATTTGTGGGCTACACTCGCTGGATTCTAACTATCTGCGGAAAAAAGTGCATTCATGCACGTATGCCAACAAAAACACCGTTCACTTCCATCACCGATTGTTATTGATGATAGACAAATCAAACAACAATCTTCGGTAAAAATCATCGGGGTACGGATCGACCGTTCCCTATCGTTCCGTCCACACTTCCGTCACCGCCACCATTTGCAAACAAACCATTGAGTTCTTTGAGAAGACAGTCGGTTCTGATAGAGGGTGGTGCTTCTTTGAGAGACAAACAAACTCCTCTCTAGATTCGCCAACCAGGAGCTCCACTGAGTGGCTAGGATCCACTGGTCTGGAGCTAGGAGTTGGAACCGGTCAAATGTCCGATTCGACAATACGTTGCAAAAGGCTTTCAGGGCAGGCTCTAATCCTATTGCGGTCTCAAATGTATTCAAGGAACACATCATCCGAAGATACAGTAGACACTGCATCCGTTATACTGACGGCTCATTCGGGCTAGACAAAGTAGGAATTGGCATCTCTGGGCTAGGACTCTGCCACTATTATCGCCTTCCTTCCCAGTGCTCTATATTCTCCGCCGAAGCAGTTGCCGTTCTAATTGCCTGTACTCTTCCTTCGGATCAACCGCTGGTAATCTTCACTGACTCTGCTAGAGTGGTTGCGGCCCTCAACTCAGAAACTCCATCCCATCCATGGATCCAGGCGACTCTTCGACTCGCCCCTCCCGGAACGACCATCGCATGGATCCCCGGCCACTGTGGGATCCCAGGAAACACAGTAGCCAACCGCCTGGCTGCAGTTGGTAGACAAGGTAGCCTCTATACACGCTTAGTACCCGGATGTGATTTAAAAAAATGGATCAATAACACCCTTTGGGAGGCCTGGGACCAGGAATGGATGGCATCTAGGGAACCATTCATCTGCAAAATCAAAGGTGTTACGCATCGGTGGGAGGATCCCCATGACCATAGATCGCAGAAGGTTATTTCACGTCTTCGATCAGGATACACAAACGCATCGCACAATCTAAGCGGAATTGGCCATTTTCATAAAAACTGTCCCGAGTGTCATATGCATCACACGGTAGAACATTTTACCTGCCACTGTCCGCAATACGAGGGTCCACGCAAGCTCTACGATATTGGTTGCAGCATCAGAGATGCATTGCGTGACTAGCCTTTTTCCATAGCAGCCCTGATTTGCTTTCTAAAAGACGCACAACTTTACGACAGGATATAACCTTCCTAGAACCGGACACCCGATTTTCTCTGGCATGAGATTAATTAGATATTCCCACCCAACCAACGACCAGGGATAGAGAGTGTACCAGTGCTGGGCTCGTCTTTGAAGCCTGCCATCGCAACGGAATCATCAAAGCCCTCGCTACCGGATTAAATCTTGTAACACGAGCAACCTGATACTAGATAACTTCCGTGTAAAAGACATTTTTCACTTGCCAGCAACTAAAATTTCTTAAAACTTTGTATAGAAACCAATCTGTAGATAAGTCCCTTCAGGACCCAATTTCTTTATTTTAATGAGCTGAACCAGCCGAGGCTGAAAAGGTTTTCTTGAAGCCGTGTCACTTTACGACTCTGAACACTTTACTACAGACTTGGGATTGTTGCTGTGAATTAAAAAAATTTACTATTGAACACTATTTATTTAGAACTTTTACTCTTGCGTCTATACACGTTGGAATCTAATTTCGTTCTGATCTTATGGACTGTAAACGGACTGTACGTTTGGTTGCCTTCGCAAACCAGGTAGCATTTTTATTGCGTGCTTTGCTTTGGACATGAGGAGTATATAGGAGTATACAAAGGGTTGGAGGTAAATGGCGTTCAATATTACTTGCGTATGTATATACAAGGTAGCAAGGCAAAGGAAGACACAAACAAATGTGCAAGCCTAGCATGACTTCTACCGGTACGGAACATTCACCGCCACGTTGAAATGGTTATTTCTAAACTTGAGATGAATCGCAGTAAGCCTTGTTGTCATCTATCGGCAAAACTGACAGCTTGTTGATCGGTCGACGGAAGGTTACTTTGTCACTGTAGACATTCACTGCTCTTACCAAACCATCGACACCAGGGTAGGTCTTAGTAATTACACCCAACTTCCTCTGCAACGGGGGTAAGTTTCGGTTGTGAAACAAGACGATCATTCCGGGTACCACATTGGCAGTAAGTTTCTGGCAGTAAGTTCAATGACGTATTTCCAACAATCTTTTTCAAATGGGTCTTTGTGCGTTTCACAGCGGCTTCCCAAAGACCACCAAATTCAGGAGCATCAGGTGGAATGAAATGCCATTCGATTCCCTTGGCTTGCCAAAACGACTCGATTTCGTTGTTTTCTTGTTCCTGCTTGAACAACTGATGAAGTTGATTCAATTCATGCTCAGCACCACGGAAATTCGTACCATTATCCGAGTGCAGTTGATGAACGATACCACGACGAACCTTTGAAGCACAGCGATGAATGCACTGGTCGTCATGTCAGACACCAGCTCTACGTGCACGGCACGAGTAACCATGCAGACGAACAGTGCCACAATAATTGCCTTTCGTATGCCTTGCTTGATCTGGAACGGACCAGCGTAATCCACACCGGTAACGGAGAAAGGAGGTGCAGGTGTCACACGATATGATGGCAAATTTCCCATGTACTGAGTCGTATCGGTTGACTGAACTTTGAAACACTTCACGCAGGATCTCGTGATCGCTCGAACGGTCGAAGCGGCATTTATCAACCAGTAATCACGACGTAGAACATGAACCAGACCGGTTGGACCAATATGAAGATGTTCCTCATGTAGAGCACGAATCAGCATTCGCGTAATAGGACTTTTGTTTGGCAGAATAATTTGATGTTTGGCACCATACAGAAGTTGGGGATGCTCCAAGCGGCCTCCAACTCGCAGCACACCATTCACTAACATTGGAACCAAAGAACCAATCTTTCGGCAAGTTTCACCCGATTCGACTCTCCCAATCTCATCACTCAACTCTTTTCGTTGAACTACCTTAACGATCACTTCCATCGCACTTCGTAGTTCTGGAACCGTGGGAATCGAATTTGTAACACGAGTAGCTGAATTTTTCTTCTTGCAGTTGCGAATGAACCGTAGCACCAAAGCAATAACACGTTGTAACTTCCTGAACGAGCTGCATTTGGAAAACACTTCTAACTCTTCTTCTTCAATTACAGGTAGCACTACTGGTAGAGCTCTCAGTTCAGGGATTTCTTCATCCGGGATATCTTCTAGCAAAGTTTGTTCATAATGAGGCGAACTCAGAAAATCGTGTCCATTCCACCACAACTTATTCTTCACCAATGCACTCGCCATCTGGTCACGCGATACGATATCGGCAGGATTGGATTCCGAGCGCACATACATCCACTCAAAATTTCCCGTTTCACTTCGGATTTCAGCGATGCGGTTTCTCACTAACACTTGCAGTTGTTCCGGAGACTTGTGCATCCAAGCCAAAACAATTTGACTGTCTGACCAGAGCACTACACGAACATCTTGGTTGAACGCACAACATTGTTTACCAAGCGAGACAGCAAGAGTGCTGCACACAGTTCCAATCTGGGAATTGTCATTTGTTTCAGCGGAGCCACTTTTGACTTACTGCAAAGTAGCTGTAGTTCGGCACACTTGTTTTGAAACACACTTCGAATGTATATGCATGCTCCGTAAGCGGACATAGATGCATCAGCGAAACCATGAAGCTCATAATACGCTGCTCCGTCAGTCAGCATTGCTTCTTCAATGGGTTCATCCCAATTTACCTTGCTTCGCCACAACTGCTGCATGAGCAACTTAGTAATCACTGGCGATAAGAATCCAAGAGGATCGTACAACTTAGCAATCTCGGACAAAATCATTCTCTTCGTGTTTGATTCGGAATCAGCATCAAAATGTGGTGACTTCATCGAAAACAAAAATTCATCACTCTGAGGATCCCACAGGATACCCAGCATTTTGATCACATTGTTTACACCTTGCTCTTCTAGAATCTTCTTTTCTTCACGCTCACTTTCTGGGATGTGTTCCAAAAATTGCTCGGAGTTTGAGCACCACTTATGAATGGGTAGTCCAACACTAGCGAGCAACTCTTTCACCTGCTGTTGTCGCTCAATAGCTGCTTCCAACGTACATCATCCACGTAAAAATCTTCTTTCACAGTAGTCGCTCCCAATGGATACTGCGACTTACCATCTTCAGCCAATTGTATTAAGCAACGAGTTGCAAGGAAAGGTGCACTTGCTGTACCGTATGTCACGGTGGTTAGTTCATATACTTTCAACGGCTTTTCTGGGCTCTCTCTCTCCAAAAAATTCTCTGAAGGCACAGATGAATCATAGCAACCAGGATTTGTCGATACATCTTACCGATGTAGGCCGTGAATGCATACTTGTGCTTACGAAATCTTAGAACAATATCAAGAATATTGGACTGTACAGTACCACCTACCTTGAGGACATCGTTGAGCGATACACTGTTCTGCGATGGCTTGGTAGAAGCATCAAAGATAACTCGACACTTTATTGATGAGCTATCAGGACGAATGACAGCATGATGTGGTAGGTAGCACTTTAGAACGCTGGGGGGATTTCTTCTTTCATCGATCTGTTTACAGTGGCCTAAGCGTTCGTACTCTCTGATGAACTGTACGTACTGCTCACGTAGGCACGAATCTCGAAGTAAGCGCTGTTTGAGGAGATAGAATCGCTTCAAAGCGAGCGATCGACAATCACTTAGCTGGTTAACATTTTCCTTCAGCGGAAGCTGCACAACAAATCTTCCTTCTTCGTTGCGTCTGTGTGTGGAGCGGAAATGCTCCTCACATTCATCTGCTTCAGTCGATATGGGTTCTTGCTCGGGCACTTCTTCGATGTGCTAAAAACGCTGGACTGCATCATACACGTCTTCGACGATGACCGTGTGGGAATAGCATGGACCTGGATTACACGTTTCTTCGTACTCTCCAGTAAACACCCAACCAAGATGCGTGTCTCGCAAATCTGGAAGATGTTCTGCTAGTTGGTACTGACCAGACTTCAGTAGTTTGAAAAACAGACCGTTGCCAGTCAACATATCGACTTCTTGAGGAGAATTTAAATTGGGATCCGCTAGCCGGAAACCGGGAGGAATACACCAATCACTCACATCGATCCCGGTGTACGAAATAGCACCAGTTACTGAAGAAGTAACAATGCACTCTACCGCTGCTCGGTAGTCACTGTATCGTGAATGAATGTTTACGACGGTTTTCTGCAAGCTATTGGTCGTACGGTTGTTTACGCCAGATATCTTCACATTCGCTGGTAAAATTGCTGCGATAGCATCAGCAATGCGCTTCGTGATGAGGTTCACCTGGGACCCACAGTCTAGAAGAATTCAACAAAGATGAGGCTTACCTTGGCGATCAAAAATGTTTACCACCGCTGTTAGCAGGAGTACGTTCTTTTTGGTCGGTGCGGCTTGAACTGAGCAGGTTGATATAACGGCACTTGTAGAAGCACTGGATGGGCCAGCTTGTGCTTCGGAATTCCATGGCTTCAGTGTAGGAACCGAGCCGGACACTTCTTTCTTCCTGCTTTCGGCTTGTTCTGGTTTGAATCTTGCATCATCATGGAGTTGAGTGTGATGACGCCGACGACACTTCATACACTTTCGGTCTGACGGACAGTCGCGCAATCGATGACCTTTCTTCAGGCAATTAAAGCACATACCCAAAGACCGAACCTTCTCTACTCGCTGGGACACACTCAAACTTTTCAGCAATTCACACTGAAAGTACTTGTGGGATTCACCACAAAAATCACATACTTGACTTGAAACACCACTGCTGTTGCTTGAAACAGCTAGAATCTTCGGATTGAACTTCGGCTGCATTTGAGCTTTCACGTTCTGTTGTTGTCCACGAGGAGGTGCATATTGATTGGATGCTTCACAGTTTTTCAGAATATCACACTGCTGCTTCAGAAATGCTATCATGGCGTTGTACTTTGGCAACTTTCCGCGAACGATGGTCGCTTCCCACTGCTTCCTTGTGACCGTATCTAATGCTGATGCTAGTAAGTGGATGACAATTACCTCCGACATACCAAGAAGATCTTGATCCAAGTAGCGTAGACTTTCGATATGCCGGGTGCATTCATCAACCAGCACCAGCTGACGTAGCTCACGGTAGGATTCTTTGGTCATTTTCCTCAACGATAGCAGACCACGGATGTGGGTGTTGATGATGACTCGAGGGTTTTCGTACCGCTCTGTGAGAATTTCCCATGCGTGCGCATTTTTATTCTCGTTCATCGTCTTCGCGTCGAGAATTCCGGCTGCTGCACCAACGAGAGCTTTTTTTTTTCCTCTGTTCGGGACATAAACCACTGCGACCAGTAATTTGATCTATTGTAGTATATCCCGTATCCTTTGTTTAGTGTATGTCGAGTTACTTCATCACTATTGAGAAATGATGAAGTATTCGGTGTTGTTACAGTTGTCATTGCTTGTTTTGTTGGCAATGAATCGAGTTTTATTGAAAGTTTCCGCTATTTAAACCCTTTGAGGAGTGAGAGCACTCTTCAAAGGTGCGCCCCTTTATCCGTCAAAACCGGATTCATTGCAAACAAAACAAACAATGACTCCGATACTGACCATGCATCAGAACCCTAGTCATAACCAATTCAAACTATAGAACATCAAATAGAAAAATGAGAATTCACATAAATGAAGACTAACCATGTTTCCCTTATTCCAAGCTCATCCTCGGTCTCACAATCCGAGTATTGTCACTTTTCACAAGACATAAAATGTAATAAGGACTAATATATGTTCCTTTGATTACAAAAACAAATATGTTCCCTAGTTTGAATTAATTCAGACTAGGGTTTGGTGGTAGATCTGATACCCCGTAACGCACCACGAAAAGGTGATCTACCAGCGTTACGGGTCAACGAGAGCTTTATCCAAATGGTACAGCTTTATGGCGTTGGTATCGTTCAAATTGGCCATGATGTCATGGAACATTGCTTTGAATTTCGGCCAATTTTCGTAGTGTCCATCGAAAGTTGGAATCGGCGCTTTCAATGGCTGTTGCTGCACGATCACTTGTTGATTAACTTGCGAGTTCGTTGTTTGTATTTCCGTTTTCGTCGCTTCCATGAGCATTTCCTCCACGTACGCTGACACCTCATGGTACACGTTTTCGAAGACTGTATACGCTTCATCGTGCTCATTCAACTCATCTTCGGAAAGCAATTCATCCAACTTGTTGTGGAATTCATTAAACTCCGTGTAAGCGGCACCAACATTCTTCGCGTACATTTTTAGTTTCGCAATCGGCACTGACACACTGCGATCAATTACGATTTCACGGATTCGCTTTACCTTATCCACCGATTTGGCACGCTGCCGACTCAAAACACTAATTTTCTTATCTATTGCCACTGTAACACGGGCCGGACGCCTCTCTGTGTCCTCAAATCCCGGAAAATCTTCTTCTTCTTCAGGCATTACAGTGACCAACTTTTTCGCAGGTGACTTAAGCGGGGTATGCTCGATCGGCATTTTGAATCACTGGTTTCTTTTTTAAGTTCACTTGGTAGGATTTATCTTATTGGAATATGAATTCCACTTGTTCTTTTTCTTAAATTCGCTTTTTCACCACAGCACAGTAAGTTAGGAGGAATCTTCTTCGCATCAAAATAGCCTGATCCGCTTTATCCGGTTCGAAGGACCAATGTTCCGTCCGGGGGAACGAGCAAAGTGGACTGTCACAGTTTTTCTGGAGTAGGCCAAAGCTAGAGGATAAGGATCCTCGCTGGGTGCTTTGCCTTCGGTGGACACTCCGCCAGTGGACTACTCGTTGGATACTCGGTTTTCTTGAAGCCGTGTCACGTTACGACTTCTGAACACTTTACTACAGACTTGGGACTGTTGCTGTGAATGAATAAGGCAAAATTTACAATTGAACACTATTTATTTAGAACTTTTACTCTTCCGTCTACACACGTTGGAATCTAATTTCGTTCTGATCTTATGGACTGTAAACGGACTGTACGTTTGGTTGCCTTCGCAAACCAGGTAGCATTTTTATTGCGTGCTTTGCTTTGCACATGAGGAGTATATAGGAGTATAAAAAGGGTTGGAGCTAAATGGCCTTCAATATTACTTGCGTATGTATATACAAGGTAGCAAGGCAAAGGAAGACACAAACAAATGTGCAAGCCTAGCATGACTTCTTCCGGTACGGAACACACCAGGTGTTGCCAATTCAGCAAACGACCGGTCGTGCTCATGGTCATATACCACTTTAGTACTGGTCCTACAAAAAGGTGCACCACTGATTCAAACAGCTCAACTTCGGACACATGCTCGGCCATTGAGAGGATTTGAACGATTTCTAAGAAATCGTTGAGTTTGAGCCCTTGATCTGTTCCATCGTATTTGGTAATTTTCCATTGCGAAATAGATAAAGTATGCCGTGACGGATTTGAAGGCTGTGGCATTGAATAAGAATGAGGATAAGGCGAGCATGGGATCGAAAATGGAGGCTGATATGAATATGCTGGATGCTGATTAGGATATGGCGTACTTGTTTGTTGCCCTGGATTTGATGAATTATGGTTGAACCAAGATGGCGGCGAATACTGCAGGTTAGGTATGTAATTACTGGAGGAAGCTGATTTTATTTGAGGAATTGGTTGAGATGCCGGTATACAGTAAGGCACATTTTAGGTCATGTTCGACTGGAAAGTGTGGGGAGGAATGTAGAAAAAAACCGAATGTTGATTTGTATTGAAATGTTCTCTGGGAGTAATGGTCGCATTTGCATCAACGGATTTTGGTAGTTGAGCCCTCGGCCTGCTTAAATCTACCGCAGAAGCCTGTGCAGCAATCGAGAGTAAATTATTTTTTTCAGTCAGCTCACTTTCAAGCTCTTTGATACGAGTTTGTAACGAAACAATCCAAGCCTTATCTTCAGCACTTAGGTTTGAAATCGGACTCGGTTGCGGTACTGACTCTTGCAAAGCTGATTGTGGCTGATTATTCAAATCTCTGTCTACCCTCCTAACACTGCTTTGAGCTTCAGAAGTATCAAGTAGTTCTTGGTTGCTATCGAATAAGTTGGTTAATGCTGGTTCTTTATCAACTTCTTGCTGGTTGTTTTCGAGGTTTAAATTTTCTGAGTAAAATTCTCTTCGTAAAATCTCTGCAATATCGACAAGCAGAGATTTTAAAAATTCACTATTTTCTATGCTAATCCCTTCCTGTTTCAATAATTGGTGCACCCTATGACCGTCATGCAAGAACCTGGTTTTACATTTGGCTCATTTTGTTTCGCCAAATCACAAACCTCTAAAAATTTCTTTTCACATCTGCTCATTTCCCCCATCTTGTTTCTATCTACAATTGCATCGAAACATTTATTCTGCTCCCTTTCGGCTTTGAACAAGTCTCGTAAGCTTCTTCGATTACGTGATAGCGTCGGGTCATCTGTTATGACAATAGCACGCATTGGCACTTCACACAAAAGTTCCTCATTTTCCAAATGGTCCACCCTAATGTCATGGTACCACCCTAGAATCATGTCTCTAGCCTGCTTAAAACTTGGACGTTCTACGGCCAATGTAGATTGATTTAAACAACAAAAGAAAGTAAAAAAAAATTCAATTCAATAGCTATATAATAAATTCACACAATGCACTATGAAATTATTCGCAGTGGAAAATGTACCCATGTATGGGTTTTCCAAAATGGAGAATAACTAACTCACAAAGAATGTTTTTATCATCTTCCGAACGCATTTATTTAAGCTGTAGCACTTTTTACGCATTTGTAGCACCTTTAGGTTTTACAAATTTTGAGCAAAAATTGGAAAAAAAATGAAATTTTATGAATTTCGATTACACCCGGAGCACTTTTCAAAAAAAGTTCTAAACCAAATTAGAAACTTTATTTTCAATAATTCACGTTGGGCGCCATTTTTTTTTTAACCAGTTTATTTATTTATACGGCTCAATCGCGTTAGCTTTACGGAGCCAGAGGCAATGTTTGTTACATACAAAAAAAACTATTTTTTAAACAAATTATTATTCTTCTTCTTTCTTGAGGGCGATTTTATCCTAGCTTCTTCTTGTTCTTTCGCAATTCTAGCCGACTCATTTTGTTTACTGATCCCCGTTGACATGAATGCGGCGAACTGCAACAACGCACGATCGCGGGTATCCAACTCCTTCGGTTCATCAATACGTATTTCGGTGTCCACAGATTCCTCCGTTTTATCTTGCAGCACCTCTAGCGTATCCAATTCTCTCTCACCTTCAGTTTCTGATCCTCCGGTGGCTGTACCTCCAGTTACTGCACATCCGGACGTTTTCTTCAGCTTACCGCTTTGCTGCTTTTCGTGACTTTGCACTTTCGGCTGACTCCGATTCTGCCGCTTGGGACAGGAAGCCATCAGATGTCCCTCTTCCTTGCAGATAAAGCATTTGTCCTTGTTGCCTTGGTAGTATATATTTCCCTTTCGGCTGGCAAAGTGCAGCGATGACGGTATTTCCTGCTTCACATCCATGTACGCGCCCCGCACACCAGTGTAGGCCGGTATGCCCAGCTCCGCCGGAAACTTCTCCCGCACGATACGTTTTACGCGTCCATATTTGGACAACACCGTAACGATCTCCTGGTCAGGAATCTCCGGTGGGAGATCGTATATTCGCACATAGCAGATGTGATCCTTTTTTCCTTTTTTCCATTTCTATAATGGAACATCAGTTCATCCGAGTTGGCGGTCAACGCGTGTAACATCGACCGCTCAGACTTGAATTTGACGAGAAGGGACTTTTCATCTGCAATCCTATATGCAGCTTCAATTTCATCAAGCTCCACATCCAAGCCTTTGACGAAATTTGCCACTTCGCCTAAGACTGGTTTATCTGCTCCATTGCCGAAGGTAAATCGCACAATATTTTTCAACTCACACATTGCTGCTGTAACAAAAGCGACCGGGTTGATGAAACAAGAACAACAATTTATTTCAATGCCGTAGAGAAGAAGGCTATCGCGCGAAAAAACAAAACTCAACCGTACCAAACGAAAGCAGAAACAGAACTGATTGGGCGCCATTTGTTAGACAATAGAAAAATCTAACTCTAATAATTAGTTCATTTAACACAAATACTAATAATTTAAAATCAAAATTAATTCCTATAAAAATACTTCAAATCAAAAATTCACTTAAACTTCAAAAACTAATTCAAGAACTATTTACACTTCAGCCCTCTCATGGTCTGTCCGGGTGGATCGAATTTCAACACAATTGCTTCGATTTGTAGAATATATGTCAGAGAGAGAAAAAGAAGACAGGGAAAGAAAAGCACAATAGGGAATCTTCGCAAAGTATAATACAATTCACAAGATTTGATTAACTTCCATAGATTTATTTTTCTATTTATTTTGGGTGAACTTGGGGAAAAGTGTAGGATTAGGATAAAATTTTATGGGAGAGTGGAGAGTTAGGGTAATAAATTGCACTACACGTCACCTGGTGTCGGTTACCGGGTGGGGATCTTCGATCCGATGTCAACACTTCGGTGGCGACCACGGGATGACGCTGGTCGGTGCGGATGCGTTCGGTGTCGTTTTCAATGCGTCGGCGGCAACGTTGCGATAGATTCGCCAGCAGGGCTTCACCACACAGGGTGGACTTGATTGTTTCGTCGCACACTGGTTCGCGGTTCGGTCTCCTACAGCCGGTCTTCGGTTTTTTTTTTTCACTGGTTAACTTCAACTTCGGTGGTACTCAATTTCGGCGAAAGCGGACGGCGAGGTTTTGTCAATGTACAACACTCGCGGTTCTCATTGATTTCACTTGGTTCCTGGAGCGTACAAAAATATCACGGTTAAAAAAACGGACGATTTGAACTAGTTAGACTTTGGTACCGAAAAGAGGTCGAAACCTTCTCCAACATTCCCTTTTATTGCATTCCATGACTCAGCAGAATTTCGGTTGATGGGCTTGACAGCTCACGGGGTATTAGTGCAGCATACATGACATTTTCTGCGTATTGCGTTTGGTCGTGCGTATGGGAAAAGGATAGGTTTGGATAGGATGGTACAAGGGGTATTCAAATAGGGTAGGATAAATATATTATTTCAAATTCAAATTTTCAAATTTAATCTATTTTTATTTATATAGTGTTATCGTATATTTCAGGCGTAATTCAGAATATTTATACGCAAAAATTTAAACTAATTTACTAACGTATAATCAAATTCAAAGGAATATTTACAAAAAATTTAATAAACAAAAGGAATTAGAATATTTAGTTTTTACCTGAATTAGGGAAATATATTTACAAAATAAAAATTAAGAAAATAGAAAAAATAAAAAATAAATCAGTGGGGTTGTGTTTAACACACGACCGGTTGACGTAGACTACGTTAACCCGTTTGATTAGTTTCGTAGTGTACTGTTCTAATGGGACGTTGGGTTAGCATAAATAAGTGAGAAAGTATGTTAGAACATGTTATGATTCGCTTCTTAGAAATTATTTGGAAGCCGTGGAAAGGGACGTTCGGTTTGAATGTTAGTATGATGAAAGGTATACAATTGTGCTGCCTGTAGTGATTGTGTTGATATGATCGACCAGCTGGAAACCATTATCCCTATCGCGTAATCTCGAAAATCTATCGATAAATGATAAGGCTTTAAGAGTTCACACTGTTTCAGTTATTTTTAAATGTTGATTTGACCTCTACCCTTGCCGTAAGGCCTAGTCTGATCAAAATAGCGTTGATGTTTGTCCTCAAAGATCGTTAGACCAGCATTAGATAGTAAGTATGTTAGCAAAAATCTATTGTACATTCTTTAGAAAGCATTTGAAAAGTATTTACACTTTGTCAAGTTGGTTGACCACTTGATTTTATATCCCACCTCGAGTTTAAAGCCCTTCTCTAGCTTTCCGACCAGTAGTTAGCAACGCATTACCTCTGGTTGCTTCCAGTTTCGCCCGATAACCTCGAGTTCGCTCGGCATCGGTACATGGTCAATTCGGAGGATTTTTCGAATGTTCGATCTTAACGCGCTTCCGAAATTTGCGCAAACGGTTGGCATCAAAACGAATAAACATTGCACTTATTCACCCTTTTACAGTTTCTCAAAACTTATTTCTTCCTAGAAGTAAAACGCTATCCAACGCGAATCGTTAACACAACAGAATAACTATTCATAACAGTACTCATTGAAATGTGCATGTTCGAGAATCAAAACATTGTCCGTGATAGGGTTTTTCTTGGAACATGCCAGAACGCAACATTCTTTTAAAATTACACCGATTGATGAATAAGTATGCGAAATATATTACTCTTTTATTTGTAAAACTTTATATACCTGAGTAAATAGAATGGCAATCGTATAAATTTCTTGACAAGAGCAGTCTAAAAAATAAATCAATCAAGAAACAATCGAGCGCCCGGTGTTTAAATTTTTCGTGACGGTAGCCATTTGTAAATTGTAAAAAATGCTCAAGGTATGCAACAAAGAGAAAACTAATATTGTTTTAGCCACCGCTGTCAGCCAATCGGTAAGAACCAAACGTTCAAATCAAACAGACTCTCTCAAAATTAAATTGGTTGTCCTGAAAAGGACGGATTTGAAATGGTCCGCATTTGAATTAAAACCCTCTCTGCGCCTTACCAAAAGATGTCTACCAAATATCACACACACATAAGCACCTTATTTCGCTCCTCGTGGTTGCACCCACCAGCTGGCTACAAAGACATTATCTACCAAATATCACAAACACACAAGCACCTTATTTCCCCCCTAGTAGTAGCACCCACCGGCTGGCTACAAAGACATTATTTGCCCAAGCAACCGACTGCCTAGCACACCACAGCATAATGTATGGCTGCCTAGCAACGGTTGTCTAGCCAACGGCTTGGTAACAACAGACTGCAGTGCAATCAGCTACCTGACCAATTGGTAGGTCGCCAGTGCACTTTCTATGGTGCTTGCCACAGCCAGCTGCCAAATCCAAATTGGCGTCTTGCCGCTCCGCTGAATGAAGCTAGTGCACCCTCCAGGGTACATGCTATCGCCCGGCGCCAGCTGCCAATCCATACTGGCTCGATGCTCCGCACAGCTTCAGTACTGCAGCACGAATGAGTAAATTTGTGAAGGTGTACCCATTTAGTATCGTTCACTGCTGCATATGTATGAGAACTCCCTTGCTTACATTTGAAATCTGTGACAGTTAAATTGAGTGCATTGAGTAAATTTACTCTGAAAAATCGGCATTATAAGACATCACCTCATATTTTGGTTATTTTCAATAGCTTGAAATTGTTAACGGATAACAGGTTCTGATGAAGGGTCCTGGATGCGGTCAGTTCTTTATTTTACTCAAAACATGCTATGTCACAGCTTTTATTCTTGTTTTTTTTCTTGTTTTTTACCACAAAGCTTATTATAAACGAAAAGTGGATCTTTGGCAATATTGGCCCCTCCCGGAACCACCGGAACGACCCCGGGGGAACCTGTAGTAGGGGCCAATTACGATTTTACTCCAAAGCATGCCGTGCAGCAGCTCTATCTTCATGATTTTTCATAAATATGATTTTTATACACTTGAGAAGGACATTGGCTACATTGGCCCCTCCCGGAACCACCGGAACGACCCCGGGGGAACCTGTAGTAGGGGCCAATTACGATTTTACTCGAAAGCATGCCGTGCAGCAGCTCTATCTTCATGATTTTTCATAAATATGATTTTTATACACTTGAGAAGGACATTGGCTACATTGGCCACTCCATGGACCGGCGGAACGATCCTGGGGGAACCTGTAATAGGGGCCAATTACGATTACTCCAAAGAATGCCGTGCAGCAGCTCTATCTTCATGATTTTTCATAAGTATGATTTTTATACACTTGAGAAGGCTATTGGCTACATTGGCCACTCCCTGGACCGCCGGAACGACCCCAGGGGAACCTGTAGTAGGGGCCAATTACGATTTTACTCGAAAGCATGCCGTGCAGCAGCTCTATCTTCATGATTTTTCATAAGTATGATTTTTATACACTTGAGAAGGCTATTGGCTACATTGGCCACTCCCTGGACCACCGGAACGATCCCGGGGGAACCTGTAGTAGGGGCCAATTACGATTTTACTCGAAAGCATGCCGTGCAGCAGCTTCATCTTCATGATTTTTCATAAGTATGATTTTTATACACTTGAGAAGTACATTGGCTACATTAGCCACTCCCTGGACCACCGGAAAGACCCCGGGGGAACCTGTAGTAGGGGCCAATTAAGATTTTACTCCAGAGCATGCCGTACAGCAGCTCTATCTTCATGATTTTTCGTAAACATGGTTTCGATGGACTTGGGAAGGCCATTGGCTACATTAGCCATTCCCTGGATCGCTGGAACGGCTCTCGGGAGAACCTGTAGCAGGGGCCAATAACGATTTTACTCCAAAATGTGAACTATAAGATTCACTAGCTAGCCTGAACCAGCTTCCTGGTAGCTTCAAGGATCAATTTATTTAGCTTTGGTTCGGATATGCAAGAAATAATTTGATGAAGTATAGGGAAGAGTCCTTCTATCCGCCTTAACAATCCGTTTCAACGCCCGTTGCTGTCGACTACCAAGCTTTCGTCTCCGTCCAGTACTTTTACCGGGTGAAATTTTTCCGGCCTCATACTCCGCCATGATTCGACAAACGGTGGTTTTCGACACGCCGACTATTTTGCACGTTTCGGCAATCGAAGCTCCTGTCTCTCGCGCACCAACGATCCGGCCACGTTGAAACTCGGTAAGAATCGTAGCCATCGTGAACTGTGTTATTTCGAAAACTCGCGTAAAATATGAGCAAAAAAATTGACAGTTCAGGTAGCTTGTTTACATGTTTTGTTATTTCGAAAACTCGCGTAAAATATGAGCAAAAAAATACGTGTAAAAAGGATTTGGTGTAGAACATTGCATCATGACGTCATTTGACAGTTCAGGTAGCTTGTTTACATGTTTTGTTATTTCGAAAACTCGCGTAAAAAATGAGCAAAAAAATACGTGTAAAAAGGATTTGGTGTAGAACATTGCATCATGACATCATTTGACAGTTCAGGTAGCTTGTTTACATGTTTTGGAGTAAAATCTTAATTGGCACCTAATACAGGTTCCCCGGGGGTGGTTCCAGTGGTCCAGGGAATGGCGAATGTAGCCAATAGCCTTCTCAAGTGTATAGCAATATGTCAAAAGGGCACATAAGCTTTTGTAAACAAACTTTTTACTCAGCCTTTTTTCTCGCCAACCAAAAGCCGCCCACGCAGAACAAGATTATTAACAGATAGGGGGATGTTTACCCTCCACAATGACGTTCTTTTTTGCATGAGCAGTTTTTGGTAGGCGAGAAAAAAGGCTGAGTAAAAAGTTTGTTTACAAAAGCTTATATGCCCTTTTGACATATTGCTATACACTTGAGAAAGCTATTGGCTACATTGGCCATTCCCTGGACCACTGGAACGACCCCGGGGGAACCTGTAGTAGGTGCCAATTAAGATTTTACTCCCAAACATGTAAACAAGCTACCTGAACTGCCAAATGATGTCATGATGCAATGTTCTACACCAAATCCTTTTTACACGTATTTTTTTGCTCATTTTTTACTCGAGTTTTCGAAATAACAAAACATGTAAACAAGCTACCTGAACTGTCAAATGACGTCATGATGCAATGTTCTACACCAAATCCTTTTTACACGTATTTTTTTGCTCATATTTTACGCGAGTTTTCGAAATAACAAAACATGTAAACAAGCTACCTGAACTGTCAATTTTTTTGCTCATATTTTACGCGAGTTTTCGAAATAACACAGTTCACGATGGCTACGATTCTTACCGAGTTTCAACGTGGCCGGATCGTTGGTGCGCGAGAGGCAGGAGCTTCGATTGCCGAAACGTGCAAAATAGTCGGCGTGTCGAAAACCACCGTTTATCGAATCATGGCGGAGTATGAGGCCGGAAAAATTTCACCCGGTAAAAGTACTGGACGGAGACGAAAGCTTGGTAGTCGACAGCAAAGGGCGTTGAAACGGATTGTTAATGCGGATAGAAGGATTTCGGCTTTTAAAGCAACCGCAGCCTTGAACGACTCAATTGAAGAACCTGTATCAACAAGGACTGTCCGGAGGGAGCTGCTCAGGATGAACCTGCGTGGGCGGGCAGCAATTGCCAAGCCGCTTATAAAGCCAGCGAATGCAGCGAAGAGGAAGCGCTGGTGTAAGCTCTATGCCGCTTGGACAGAAGCCCAGTGGAGGAATGTAGTCTATTCAGATGAATCCTCTTTCACGCTCTTCCCAACAACCGGGCGGGTGTACGTGTGGCGTTCTCCTGGAGAGGAGTACGACAAAGATTGCCTGCTTCCCACTGTGAAGCATGGTGGGGGATCGGTAATGGTCTGGGGCGCGATTTCCTGGCATGGGGTTGGTCCAATTGTCGTTGTTAAAGGAAAAATGAAGGCTGACCACTACAGGACTACATTGGATGAGCAGGTATTTCAACTGTTGGTGACATATGTACACTACAAAGAGTTATTATTTTTAAATTTCAACTAGGTGCTTCCCATGATGCGATCCATTTTTCCAGAAGGGAACGGCGTCTTTCAGGATGACAACGCTTCCATCCACACAGCGAAGTCCATCAAGTAGTGGTATGAGGATCACGCAAGTGATTTCGATCACCTTGAGTGGCCTGCTCAGTCACCGGACATTAATATTATTGAACCATTGTGGTGAACATTGGAAGCAAGGGTGCGAAATGTTTTCCCACCACCTTTGTCTTTGAAGGAACTGGAGAAAACTTTGATCGACGAGTGGTATAAAATACCTGTAGACGTGATCAAAAACCTCTACAGCTCCATCTCAATGCGTATTGAAACCGTTCTTGATGCGGACGGAGGACCCACTCGCTACTAATAAAACCCACTCTTCCCTATACTTCATCAAATTATTTCTTGCATATCCGAACCAAAGCTAAATAAATTGATCCTTGAAGCTACCAGGAAGCTGGTTCAGGCTAGTTAGTGAATCTTATAGTTCACATTTTGGAGTAAAATCGTTATTGGCCCCTGCTACAGGTTCTCCCGAGGACCGTTCCAGCGATCCAGGGAATGGCTAATGTAGCCAATGGCCTTCCCAAGTCCATCGAAACCATGTTTACGAAAAATCATGAAGATAGAGCTGCTGTACGGCATGCTCTGGAGTAAAATCTTAATTGGCCCCTACTACAGGTTCCCCCGGGGTCTTTCCGGTGGTCCAGGGAGTGGCTAATGTAGCCAATGTCCTTCTCAAGTGTATAAAAATCATACTTATGAAAAATCATGAAGATAGAGCTGCTGCACGGCATGCTTTCGAGTAAAATCGTAATTGGCCCCTACTACAGGTTCCCCCGGGGTCGTTCTGGCGGTCCAGGGAGTGGCCAATGTAGCCAATAGCCTTCTCAAGTGTATAAAAATCATACTTATGAAAAATCATGAAGATAGAGCTGCTGCACGGCATGCTTTCGAGTAAAATCGTAATTGGCCCCTACTACAGGTTCCCCCGGGGTCGTTCTGGCGGTCCAGGGAGTGGCCAATGTAGCCAATAGCCTTCTCAAGTGTATAAAAATCATACTTATGAAAAATCATGAAGATAGAGCTGCTGCACGGCATGCTTTCGAGTAAAATCGTAATTGGCCCCTACTACAGGTTCCCCCGGGATCGTTCCGGCGGTCCAGGGAGTGGCCAATGTAGCCAATAGCCTTCTCAAGTGTATAAGAATCATACTTATGAAAAATCATGAAGATAGAGCTGCTGCACGGCATGCTTTGGAGTAAAATCGTAATTGGCCCCTACTACAGGTTCCCCCGGGGTCGTTCCGGTGGTTCCGGGAGGGGCCAATGTAGCCAATGTCCTTCTCAAGTGTATAAGAATCATATTTATGAAAAATCATGAAGATAGAGCTGCTGCACGGCATGCTTTGGAGTAAAATCGTAATTGGCCCCTACTACAGGTTCCCCCGGGGTCGTTCCTGTGGTTCCGGGAGGGGCCAATATTGCTAAAGATCCACTTTTCGTTTATAATAAGCTTTGTGGTAAAAAACAAGAAAAAAAGCTGTGACATAGCATGTTTTGAGTAAAATATAAAACTGACCGCATCCAGGACCCTTCATCAGAACCTGTTTCACGGAAATGGCCATATCTTGGTCAATTTAAGGCCGATTCCTGTGATCGACCTTTCATTCGCTTGGAAAATGTTACGTTCTTTCGTGTGTTTACTGAAAAAAAATGTTTGACAACGTCATCTTGTACGAAAATTCATCGCAAAGTCAACATGTAAAATAGCCCCTCCGGAAACCCGGAACAACTCCGGTATCCGGTGACCATGGCCAATTTTGTTACCGAGACATAAAATTACATTGAATTCCCCGTCGAATGCTTCTTGGACAATTGAAATCGGATAATATTTCATGAAGTTAGAGCACTGCAAAGTTGATCAAAAATTTGCCTGTCCCGATTATTTTGTCTATCCCCTGTATGTTCCGCAAATTTCCCACATCATCGAATGTGCACCTGCACTTAAATGAAACCAAAAGCGTAAGTTTATCAACAAACGCGAACGATGGGGATTTTTATTTGGAGGATGGTATTTTTCTTTAACCTCAATAATCATACACTCAGGAATTTACAGTTGCATAGACAACCGTGTTATTGTAACCGTAACAAATATTGTGTGTACAATGCCAAGGAAAAATATATTTGATCAGATGAGGCTCGATCATTTAAACCAAGAAGAAAAAAATAATCTGCTAAAAGTAATAGCTGATTATGAAAATATTTTTTTTTAGAAGGTCAACAATTGAAATTTACAAATGCTGTAAAGCATAGAATTACAACCAGAGATGAAATACCCATCCACACAAAATCATACCCCTATCCATTCTGCCATAGAGCAGAAGTTCAGCGTCAAATTTCTAGCATGCTTGACCAAGGCATAATAAGGCCTTCAAGTAGTCCCTGGACCTCACCTGTCTGGATTGTGCCAAAGAAAATGGACACATCCAGCCAAAAAAAGTTTCATAGACTACCGTAAACTGAATGACAAATCGATTGATGATCATTACCCCATTCCGAATATAACGGATATTCTTGACAAGTTGGGCAGAAGCATGTACTTCACCATCCTTGATCTAGCATCTGGTTTTCACCAGGTGGAAGTAGACAAGAGAGATATTGAAAAAAACAGCATTCAGTGTCGAAAACGGACACTATGGATTTTTGAGAATGCCTTTCGGCCTCAAAAATGCACCATCGACGTTTCAACGCGCCATGGACAATGTGCTGAGGGAACATATTAGCGTCCGATGTTTAGTATACCGTGAGGGTACCTTATTGTGCGCAGCTCCTAATTCTGCGCACTTTTTCATTAGAATCATGTTTCAAAAATATGTACAATTATAAATGTCCTCACTATAGGCTGAACACAACTACAACTTTATTGACGATGTAATGAGCACAAACCCATTCAGAAACTTACAGCATTTGCGGAAAAAATAAATAAATGCTTAACCAGCAGCACTGAAAACATCAACAAAGTGTCTCCGTTAGCAGCAGCGCTAAAACGCTCATTGGTGGAAAATTGAATATTTGTGTTGAAAAAGAAGTGATTTTTTATGTTTTTCTGTGCCAATTGCTAGATGTGAGTATTTTAACAATAATTATGGTGGATTTCCATACATCTCCAGAGATTTCTGCAATAAAAAAAGTAATATTCTTTGCGCAGAATATGGAACTAATTTTGACTGTATGTTCTTCATTCTGCGCATAGGTTAACAAAATGAGTCCCAGAAGGAAACACATGTTTTACACTCCTCAGCAAGCTGAATCGGCTATTTCGATGGTGAAAAGAGGTTATTCAAATCGAAAGGCATCCAAAACACAAAATGTTCCGGAAAGCACACTGAGAGCTGCGCTGGCTCGCGGTTTCGTAAGTCGTCGTCCGGGAAAACCAACCGTTCTAACCAAGGAAGAGGAGAAGCGTATTGTGCAGTGGATAATTGATTCAGCAAAGGTCGGCTTGCCGGTAGATACCCAACGTTTGAAAACATCCGTGGCATATTATCTTAGTATCACTCGCAAGTCCAATAATCCGTTCGGTGAGAGAGCTCCTGGACGGAAGTGGTTAAAACTTTTTCTGGGGCGAAATCCGAATATTGCACGCAGAATTCCAAGCGCATTGTCAAAACAGCGAACGTGTGTTACTGAGAACCGCATTCGTGATTGGTTTCGTGAAGTGGACCAATTTATCCATCAAGAGGAGTTACATGAAGCTTTGCAAGACCCAAAACGTATCTTCAACATGGATGAATCATCTATTCGACTGGTCCCAACGAAAGAGAAAGTTTTGGCGGAAACCGGACAAAAGTATGTTCACACGGCCAATGTAAACTCGGAGAAGGAATGCTACACGGTATTATTTTCGGCAAATGCAGCTGGAATCATGGCTCCACCATTAGCATTGTTTCCATACAAACAACGGCTTCCTGCAGATATTGCGAACAGTGCACCTGATGGTTGGGCTATCGGCAAAAATGAGTCGGGATGGATGAACCATGAAACTTTTTATTACTGTCTGAAGAACGTATTCCATCCGTGGGTGATCAAAAGCAATATCCCTCAGCCGATTTTGCTTTTTGTTGACGGTCACAGGTCCCACGTGTCCTTTCAAACAACAGAGTTTTGCCGTAAAAAACAGATTGTGCTGATTTGTCTGGAACCGTTAGATGTATCATTTTTCAGAGGATTGAAAGTGCAGTGAAACAAACATCTAATTGAATGTCGTACTTTTCATGCTGGTGAACGCATAAAAAGGCATGAATTTACGCCGTTGCTAAAACAGGCTGTTGACGATATCCTAAACATGATTACTACCCTGAAAAACGGATTTCGTAAATGTGGATTCTCGCCATGGAATTCAGACGCTATTAATTACGACATGCTTTTAAATACGGGGAATCAATCTCGAGCAGTTGACGACACAATCTCTTCTGAACCTGATGTCACTCCAGTTTCCAATGCTACTACTGTCTTGGATGGACTAGAGGCTCATCTCACATTGAGACAGTTAAAGAATTTTAAGCAAAATCGAAAGAAAACAAAATGGCCAGGACAGGTTGAGGACACTAATTTGTTTTATGTGTGGCAACGTGTTAAACAAGATGTACTGGCTGAGAAATTACTGAAAACTTATACAAATACTTTACTAGAGGACAATGGTTTCCGAGGATTTGATAAACTTGATGTAGACGGTTTGTTTTATTCTGACGCAATTTTTTTTCTTCTAATGTCTATTTAATGTTTTCAGCTGATCGTCAACATCTTCTTCTTAAGTACCAACTTCGAAGCGACGAAGAACGAGAGCTCTCTCTAAAGCCTAAAGACAACCAAGGAAGGGCTAATTCTCCTGTAAAGCAAAATACACTGTCTGCTGTAGAACGTATCGGTAATATATTATCATGCAGTCGAAATGTAGTTGTAACAGCCCAAGGATACATCATTATTTTCAGATAATGTACAGCATTCTGATAAGCATGTCAACAGTCATCCGGATCATGCGCAAGAAAAAGAAGGAAATCGACAGCAAGCAACTAATGCGGTTATGGTAAGCAAGCCCAATGCAGAACCGGAACACGCAATCGACGACAACAATTTTTTTGAAAAAGCTTTCCCCTCTTGTGCCGCGCGGTCTAAGCCCGCGTTGTCTAAACCGAAGAGGTATCGACAACAGCCACCTGCTGTGGCTACCAGCGAAGCATTTAAGATTTATTTTGAAAAACTGGAAGCAGATAGGTACACTCTAGAGCAAGAAAAGTTGAAGAAGAAGATAGTGCGAGATGAAAAAAGGCTGGCAACGAAACAAACGATGGAACAACAAAACGGAAAGTCCAAGAAGCAACGAGGACATTTGAAGCGAAAGGCTGATGGAGCAGATGCTAAGTTGGCAGGAATAAAACTGAAAAGAAGATGAATTTCATGGATAAATAGTTATACATTATTCCACATAAAAAAAATAGCATAACACGAGGTTTTTTCATGCGCAGAATTAGGAACCTATCGCGCAGAATATGGAACATTTTAAAAAATGGTGCGCAGAATTACGAACAATATATCGTATCCCAAAAACATTGTTTTTCGTGTATCCATTTTATATTTGATAAACGTTTATATTTTTCATTCATACTTACTGACTTGAACTACACATCTGCCAAAAAAATAGACTAAAAAAAGGTTGTTCCAATTTTATTATGCTATGTTTGCGTCAACAATGTCTTAAGTGCGCAGAATATGGTACCTTCACGGTACATGGATGACATCATCGTGTTCTCTACCAGTCTGAACACCTTGACAATTTAAGGAAAATCACACAAGACAAAAGCGAGTGCCTACAAAAGGAAGTAGCTTTTCTAGGTCATATTGTTCCCCGCGACGGAGTGAAGCCTAACCAAGATAAAATCGAAGTTATCAATAAATGGCCGATTCCAAAAAACGACAAGGAGCTTCGTGGCTTCTTTGGGATATTGGGCTATTATCGTAAGTTCATTCGGGACTTTGCGAAAATAGCAAAACCTCTGACTCAGGCTTTGAGGAAAGGTGAAAAGATCACTCATACTAAGGATTTCGTAGACGCATTTGAACGCTGTCGAAATATCCTTACCTCCAGTGGTGTACTTCAATATCCTGATTTCGGAAAACAGTTTATACTAACGACAGTTGCCTCGAGTTACGCCGTAGGCGCTGTCCTATCTCAAGGCCAAATAGGCAGTGATAAGCCTATCGCCATCGAGAACCTTCAATAAGTCGGAAGAAAATTATTCCGCAATTGAGAAGGAACTGTTGGCCATCGTGTGGGCCTGTAAATATTTTAGACCTTATCTTTACGGTCGAAAATTTACGCTCTACACTGACCACACACCATTGACGTATAAACTCAGTCTTAAAGACACAAATAGTAGGCTTATTCATTGGCGTCTCTATTTGGAAGAGTTCGATATAAAATATAGGCCCGGAAAGCAAAACGTCGTAGCTGACAGCCTTCCCAGCCAACACATGATCTTATATGATAGCGGATAAGAGTGAAAAGTGGAGGCTATATACGTACATTTTATATAAAGTCAAATGGACGTATGTACGTATCCCCCCCCCACTTTATATATATTCTCTCTTTTATTTTTGTTTTTGTGTTGGGTGGTTTCCAGGGTACAAGAGGAAATAAACGTCAACGATGCGGAAGAAAACTCCTCCTCTGCATCTGAAAACGGAACAACCTCAGATGGAGCTTCAGCCCACTCAGCTGATACTGACGATTCCGCCTTCATTCCTTGCACGGAATCTGGTTTAACTAAATATTTTGCAATTTATGGTACTCCAAATTTATTTTAATGGAAATCTTAATGTCCAGACTCATTTCATTCCCCCGAACCATAGCACGAGCAATGGTGCAGTTGAAAGGTTTCACTCAACCTTGGTTGAAATTTTCCGCTCGTTTCAACCCGATTATCTCAACCTCAATGATAAAGAGCTTTTTAGAATTGCTTGTACTTCATACAATAATACAGTACACACTACCACTAAATTGAAACCTAGGGAAGTTTTTTATGGAATACGAGATGGAGAGGAAAGGCCTCTGGATATTGTAAAAATGTTGGAAAATAGGAACAAATTGTTTGATGAAGTCGTTAAGGAATCCGATAAAACAAATTCTAAAAATGTGGATTACCATAATCGAAAAAGAGAAGACCCACCAGCCGTACCAACGGAAGGCACCGTGTACAACAAAGTACAAGATGTCAGGAATAAGGGGAGATAAATATATCTCCCAGTCACAGTTGTCCAAGATAACGGTAGAACATTTACGGACCAGTCTGGCCGAGAGATACATAAAGAAAACATTCGGCGAAACTGAATCCACTCAAAATTTCTCATATCTTAATTGCAGATGTGGATTTAAATCCTGACTTTGACTACCCTAACCGTCGTGATGACCTCATCACAAACGATACAAATACACGACTTATCCACGAACCCTGGACTTTCGACAATACGGCTCAAATCAACATTCATAAAAAATTGACATTTTCACGTTTACCACGAAGTTGATCTGAACCAATACCGACCATTACTTAGCCAACTACGAACTATCATTACTGTACTTGAGTCCTTTCCAAATATTAGAGATATCACACAAATGTTGGTCATTAAATTCAATCAATTTGAACACCTGTACGAAAATCTTTTTCCGAAAAGTAGAAGCAAAAGAGGAGCTTTTAATTTCTTAGGTTCCACTCTCAAATTAATAACAGGAAATTTGGATCAGGATGATCTTGATAGAATCCATTCAGAAATAGAACATTTGAAATCAAACAATAAAGAACTCATTAATGCAAACAATCTTCAAGCTACAATAAATGAAAAATTACAAGTTAGACTGAACAGAGTTATCCAATCTATTAACGACCAGCAATCAAAAATTAGTAAACAAATAATTTCAAATAGGAATATTATGTTAGATTTCAAAAATCATAATCAAAATTTACAGCGTTGGCAAAAGTTTTTAAAATATCCTTTCATTTAGATCAAATTCGTTATCACTCAGATAGCATTTTTGAAACCATCCAACTTACTAAAGTTAACACTTTATCAAGAAGTTTCATGGAACCAGAAGAATTGAATTTTATTGTACACCAATTAGAGAAACAAAATATTACTCTGTTAAACTCGGAACAAGCATATGAATTTTTAAGCATTGGGATTCTTTTCAAAAAATCCAAATTGTATTTTGTGATTCTCGTACCGTTGGTTGAACCAGAACTGTTCAACGAGTTGCTGTTGGAGGCGCTTTCTGTCAACAATACATCTTTAAAACTTCCATCAAAAACCGCAATAGTGGGCAGCAAATACACTTTGCATTGAAAGGGCCAATGTCAACTGATAGTGTAAAACTCCCTATGCGGTTGGAATGATCTCATCGATGTCTCCCAAATCTTAAGAGGATTCTCTGGTAAATGTGTTTTTACGAGTTATTCTGATACAGATGTTAAGCGTTTAACCGATTAGCATATCGTACTCAAAGATGTTAAAACAGCAATTATACAAACGGACTGCCAACTCTCACATGGAGTTCTATATGGAACATTCCTCGTCTATTTCTCTAATTGCACGGTTACCATCAATGGTACAAGTTACAGCAGTAGAGAAACATACAACAGATAGATACCATTCATAGTATCCGTGGATGGTTTAAGCATCGAAAATACCGTATTTGAAACCAACATAACACTCCAAAAATTGGAAGAACTTTACATTCACAGTCGTCGGCAAATGGAATCCATAGAAAAATCATCAAAAATCCAAATATCGTCAAATATTGGATTAGTCACGATCATCATCATTTCAGCGATTGCTGTAGGTCTTCTGAAAACAGACCGATAACATCTTTCGAGAAAACTGGTATCTTAACATTGAGTCTCGTAAGGCACCAAGTAAGGAGAGAGTCCTGGAGGGACCAACTTTTGTAGAAATCGAACCGGGACGGCTCGATCTTCAGGGGGCAGCAGTTAACACCGGTCCTACTCCAACACTTAGCACAGTCAACACCACGCCAGCATTTCATCAAAACATTCAGCAGCAGCAGGAGTCAGCACTTCATCAAAACATTATCACACCGAGTCGCAACCCAGCCAGCAGCACCGAGTCACCGCCAAGTCAGCAGAACGTGGCCCGACAACCGAGCAGCACCGAGTCGCAACCAAGTCAGCAGAACGTGGCCTGACAACCGATACGTAGAATCAGCAATCAGGTAGGAACAGTTTATCGAAACGAAAATATAAATTTATTCCTGTGTTAACAGTCAAGTAGTGTAGTTTGTGTTTTGTATTTTTTAAAAACCCCGAAACTCCAAATGAGTTATTAACTTATATATAATTTATTTTTGGTTTATGATTCTTTTTTCAAATTATTGATTAACCCACCTATAGGTGGATACAATCTCATTTTTCTTTATTTTTTAATTCTTTTTTTTCCGTGTGATAGGAGGATTTTTTTGAGCATGTTTCAGGTGAATATAATAAATAAATAACCCACCTATGAGTTATGAAAATCTTTATTTTGTCCTACATTTTTACATTATACCGTGACGGTACCTTATTGCGCGCAGCTCCAAATTCTGCGCACTTATTCATTGGAATCATGTTTCAAAATTATGTACATTTATTAATGTCCTGACTATAGGCGGAAACCAACTTTCATTTTTCATTTTTCATTTTGCAGCGTTTGGTGGGGCAATGAGAGCGCAAGTCAATCCAAAGCCGAGGGTTAGGGAGGGGTAATGGCGAACTGGTCTATGCGGACTACTTGAACGCCATGGGAGGTGATAAGGATTAGGTTGGGGTAAGGGGTTTGTAGTGTTTTTTGGATTGAGATGGCCGCGTTGCTACAAAATGATCTGAAATGTTTAATTTGTTTGTGATTTGAAACTAGTAGTGACTGTAATATAACTTTTTCATCTTAAGTAAGATGAATGTTTTTGATAGTTTGACAGTTTTGATTTCGCATATACTTATCTTTGTGTGCTGTCTTTGATTTTTTCGAGGATGCTTCACATGTACTTTTTCTTGAAATAGATATGATCACTTCCTTGTCAAAACCGCATGTAGCCTAGCGCTGAGTAGGTCCTTCGCACTTCAATCGATCCATTTTACAGCCGTTCTCGATCATGAAATCAATAAGAAAATAAGAGCGAAGAGGGTGTTAGTGGTTCATAGTATGCAGGGCGTAGGTGAGAGATTATTGGTGATATTTTCACGACGATATTTTCGTTTCTCTGACTAAGAATTCCGAATTCCTAACCTAACAAAATTTGAACAGCATGAACCAGAAGTAATAATGTTTGAATCAAAAAGGATTTAAAAAAAAAAATACTGGATTAAATTTAGACAACAACATTTTAAATTCTAGCCTAGCTTTGGATCTAGTAACCATCCCCATCCCAAACTTAACAATATTTCAAATCACTGACTAACTAATCTGACACTTGGAAAAGTACAGTTCTATTTCCTATCTAGTTTATTTTTTTCTATTTATTTATTATCTGGTATGGAGGACACATGCTATAAAATGCATGGAAAGGTAACGATAAAATAAGAAGAAAGACTAGCAACCCCCATCCAACCCCAACCATCTCCATCGCCCGTCCCGACAGACACGCGCATCCCGTCCACAATGCGCAGACCCCCCCAGTGCCATGCAATAATACTCGAGAGTCGATATTAGTACACGAGACTGAAGAAGTCCGCACACCGTAGACGAAACACGCGTATCCGTCAAGACAAGCAACAAATGTAGCTGAGATCAAACGGAAACTACCAATTCCTCCTCTAATTTTCCAGTTACAGGCATTCCACTAAAAAGCTCACACTTTCCAGGATTCATACATGGAAAGGTTCATTCTATTGTTCCAATGGTGTTCCCTAAGCGGGCCCTCCGCGTCCTATCTCTAATATACATGCTTGTCGTTGTCAGTCTCAAGTAACACTTTTCTATGACTATGTGCTTCATTTCGAACAGTCAGATAATTACCCTGATCAAAACATTCACCCCTTTCGAAAATGTTGCAATTACATTTAGTTATTATACCATGAGCAAACAGGTATTTCGGTTATTCATTCCATAAAAAAATGGATGAGTAACAACATAAGTTGTCAATAAAATGAAAAGTGTACTTTTAGTCGTTTCCCTTAGATTGATAGTAAGAAGTCTAAGAGTGAATTGCGGCATAGCCCGCTAGTATCACACCTGATGTTAGTGCCTTCATATAAACGTTCTACGACGTGGCAGTGAAATAAATGATAAGAAAATGTGATACTTTCACTACTGGTCAAATTCTTGGTCTCGCATGCATGTTTATAGCATGAGATAAGCCCTCTCACCGTCGACAAGGTGACAAATTTGACCTACGAGAGGGACTATAGGCGGAAACCAACTACAACTTTATTAACTTCGTAATGACCGCAAACTCATTCAAAAAATTACAGCATTTGTGGAAAAAATAAATAAATGCTTAACCACCAGCACTGAAAACGTCAACAAAGTAGTCTCCCTTAGTAGCCGCGCTAAGACGCGCACTAGTGAAAAATTGATTATTTGTGTACAAAAAGAAGTGGTTTTTTTCTGTGCCAAGTGCTAGATGTGAGTATTTTCCAAATAATGTGGGCGGATTTCCGTACATCTCATGAGATTTCTGCATAAAAAGATGAAATTTTCTTTGCGCAGAATACTGAACTAATTTTGACCGTATGTTCTTTATTCTGCGCATAGGTTAACAAAATGAGTCCCAGAAGGAAATATATGCTTTTAACTCCTCAGCAAGCCGAATCGGCTATTTCGATGGTGAGGTTATTCTATTCGAAAGGCATCCAAAACACAAAATGTTCCAAAGTGTGTTGGAAAGCATACTGAGCGCTACGCTGGCTAGCGGTTTCGTTTGTCGTCGTCAAGGAAAACCAACCGTTCTAACCAAGGAAGAGGAGAAACGTATTGTGCAGTGGATAATTGATTCAGCAAAGGTCAGCTTGCCAGTAGATACCCAACGTTTAAAAATATCCGTGGCACATTATCTTGGTATCACTCGCAAGTCCAATAATTCTTTCGGTGAGAGAGCTCCTGGACGGAAGTGGTTAAAACTAAGCAGATGCTAAGTTGGCAGGAGTGAAACTGAAAAGATGATGAGTTTCATGAATAAAACTCATACATAATTCCAAATAAAATAAAATAGCATAGGTAACACGAAGTTTTTTTTATGCGCAGAATATGGAACATTTTAAAAAATGATGCGCAGACTTACGAACAATATAACGTATCCCAAAAACGCTTTTCTTCGTGTGTTCATTTTATATTTTATAAACGTTTATATTTTTCATTCATACTTACTCACTTGAACTACACATCTGCCAAAAAACAATATTTAAAAAATCATATTCGATTTTTGCTATGCTATGTTTGCGTGAAAATGTCTTAAGTGCGCAGAATATGGTACCTTCACGTCATATTGTTTTTTATTTTTTTTCTTATATTAAATTGAACACAATAGTTTTACTCTCCTTGTGGGCGTTCTAAGTCCCCAGGATGGATGAAAATATTCCGAGCCGGGGTTCGGAGGAGTTAGATTACTCGGACGATGATAATCCACCTATTCTACAACCTTTTCCTATTTTTTCTTTAATGGAGACAGAAAAACCTTCGGAGCCAAATTCAACTGAAGCAACTTCCGGTACATCCTCCTCCGAGCTCCCCCGCCGAAAAGCTTATCCAACCGGATCTAAAGGTCCTTTTCTGGTTTTTTTTCGGCCCAAAAGTAAACCGTTGAATAAATTCCAAATTGAAAAAGATCTGGCAAAGTCGTTTCGGAGCATTCAGGAAATAACCTCTCCCAGTCGCAGTAAGCTTCGCGATGAAGCTAACAGGATTGTTGCCTCAGAGCTCTTTTCCCTGTTTCTTCTTCCCTCGTACGAAGTTGAAATAGCCGGAGTGATCATCGAACTGTTTTTGACGTGCGCTGACATCAAGGCTCATGGAACTAGTGGGTTTAAAAATCGTGCCGTTCCATCAGTTCAGGTTCTTGATGTCAGGTAAATGAACCATGTGTCATCCGACGGCAAAAAAGGCTTTCAAATTCGTTTTGAGTGATCTTCTCTGAAGCTGCCCACCCGAATATCCTCGTGTTGGGGAAGCTTTGGTTACCTGTTCGCCTCTATATACCGACGGTCATGCACTGTGACAAGGGCCAGCCGTTTGGACATACTACACCTTACTGCTGTAACAAAGCACGATGCGGCAAATGCGGTGTGGGGGGTCCCGGCAGTACGGACCCCAAGTGTATAAGCTCCACATGATCTCTCTGCATGCCCGAAGTATATAGAGCGGGAGAAACATGAAATTCGTTCATTGCAGCAGCGGTCAAAGCGTCCTTATGCAGAAATACTTAAAAAGATCGCACCGGCCGCTGTTCTACCAGCCCAACCTGACAACAATATCTTTTCTTCCCTGCCCATTGATGATCATGGCTCAGACTTTGAGGATGCTGAGGAGTACTCTGTTGTTCAGACGGGTGCGAAGAGAAAGCGCGCTACAGCAAGACGTCAACGGCACCGTCAGCAAGCATCTCAAAACGGGCTGACTGTAGAACAGGCTCTCCTCCTTTGAACAATCCAAGAAGTGGTGGCAATACAAAAAAAAGTTTTTCCAGGTTTTAAACCACTGGATAGTCACTTTTCGCAACTTCTGGGAACATCTAGAACCCCAGTTGTTCCAGTTTTTGCCCAGGACGCCAACTACCAAGACATCCGGAATCTCGACCGTGTCAAGTCGAAGACTCCGAAAAAATGTCTCTTTCTGGGATTGTGGAATTCATCTTCACCATTTTCGAGGTCTCACTAACAACGAGAAACCTCATCAACATGATCCTTACATTTGTAAAACCTCTCCTAAAGAAACTGTCATCAAAAAAGCCTCTTCTTGATTCGATCATATCTTTAGATGGATAATTTACAGTAGAAATATTCTAAAAAAAATTGGATGCTTTTAAGTTTTTAGTTCACAAATCGCATTGTGACGTATTTGCTCTCTGTGAAACATGGCTCTCTTCTGATAAAGATTTATCTTTCCACGATTTTAACATTATTCGGCAGGATCGAGGGGACTCATATGGAGGGGTGCTGTTGGAGATTAATAAGCTCCACTCCTTTTATAGAATTGATCTCCCCTCGATGACAGGCCCTGAAGTAGTTGCATGCCAAGTGACTAATCGAGGCAAAAGTTTTAGTATAGCCAGCATATACCTGCCGCCGAATACGGCAATATCCCGCAGGGACCTTTCAACTATTTGCCTCGCAATGCCAGAGCCACGGTTGATCTTAGGAGATTTTAATTCTCACGGTACAGCCTGGGGGGCATAGGGTATGATGGTACTTGCCACACAATCATACTAATGCAAAAATGGTACCTGGCATCGAAAGCTCTAAATTAATAACTGTGGAAGTGAATTTAGAACACTAAGTTGAGAGCAAACAATAAGCTAATTGCGAAAGCAATAAGCTTGACATGCTAAGAAAGAAGAAGACAGCCTGCGGGTCACCGTACGACGACAACCGTTCTGCATTGATACTAGACCTCATGGACTACTTCAACTTGACTATTTTGAATACTGGGGAAGTAACACGCGTGGCTCCACCTCCAAACCCTGGAAGCAAATTAGACCTCTCAATCTGTTCGAATTCATTATCATTGGATTGCACGTGGAAAGTGATTCAAGATCCCCATGGTAGTGATCACCTGCCTATCAAAATTTCAATCACCAATGGTTCGTGTCAATCTTGCTCGATCGACAATGCGTACGACCTCTGGAAGTGCATCAACTGGGGTAAATACGCTGAAGCGATGATCGATGGCGAGCAATCGGTCGAAGTCCTTCCTCCGTTGGAAGAGTATCGGTCTTTATCCAGGTTAATCATCAAATGTGCGATCGACGCACAGCGCAGACCGGTACCAGGATCAACAATTCGCTGACGTTCGCCCACTCCGTGGTGAGATGACGAATGTACTGAGGTCTACCGTGAAAAATCAGCCGCGTTTAAAGCATATCGGAAGCGCGGTTTGCGAGATAACTACGAGCGCTACATTGATCTTGAGCGTAAGTTTAAGAGCCTCGCCAAGGCCAATAAACGCGGATATTGGCGTCACTTCGTCGAAGGGCTATCGTGTGAAACGTCGATGAGAACTCTTTGGACCGTCGGGAGAAGAATGCGAAATGCGTCGTCGGTGAATGCAGACAAGGAAAGCTCTTCCCGGTGGGTCTACTCGTTCACCAAGAAAGTGTGCCCAGATACTCAAACCAATCGTAACGAAACGGATGCGCCCTTTTCTACGCTCGAATTCTCACTTGCTCTTCTTTCATGCAACAATTCTGCACCAGGAATGGAAAAAATCAAGTTTAACTTGTTGAAAAACCTCCCAGACGTCGTAAAGAGGCGCTTGCTAAACTTATTTAATCAGTTCCTGGAAAGCAATATTGTTCCGGATGAATGGAGGCAGGTTAGAGTTATAGCTATACAAAAACCCGGGAAAGCCGCGTCGGATTACAACTCTTATCGTCCAATTGCGATGTTGTCGTGTATACGAAAGCTGCTAGAGAAGATGATTCTCCATCGGCTCGACAAATGGATTGAATCTAATGGCTTTCTATCTCATACATAATTTGGTTACCGCCGAGGCAAAGGAACGAACGATTGTCTTGCGCTGCTCTCAACAGAAATACAGCTGGCCTATGCTCAAAATGAGCAAATGGGTTCAGTTTTCATGGACATTAAGGGGGCTTTTGATTCAGTTTGTATAGACGTCCTTTCAGACAAACTCCACGAGTGTGGCCTTTCACCATTATTAAACAACTATTTCTACAATTTGTTGTCTGAGAAACATATGATCCAGGATCGTTGTCGTCGTAACGCGTTAGGCTGCATGAACTCAACTCATACTATGAATTTGGAGGTATTAGCAGGAGTTCTTCCTTTATCAGATCGTTTTGTGGAGCTATCGTTCCGGTTCCTCATCTGCTGTGAGGTGCTAATTGGTAATTGAGAATTTTGAAAAGCTAATCGAACGAAATCCTCAAACTAAGTTCATGACACTGTACTATTGGTACATGACTGTGGAGGTGAGCCCTTCTTCGAATGTTCCTAATTATGATTACTCCCAAGACTTCTCTAGTTCTACTGTAGTTTTTGATCTGACCATGAAGCAAGAAGTTCGTGGAATACCAGATCCACTCCGTTCGGAGTACATTCCATCAATTTTTGCAAGTAAGTTTGGTCATATCAAAAGTGACAGGAAGTTTTACACCGACGGATCAGCAACAATATAGCATCGCCAATCTGCTGTTGAAAGCCAAAGTTAAGATTCCTACTTCCCTATTCCTACCGGAATCGTTTTAATCCCTAACCTCGACCAAGCCGCGAGTTTTTCAGCTTTCAAAAACTAACCTAGTTAGTAAGTTATTGTCGTTGTAAAAATGAAAAAGAACTCGGCTCTGTTATGCCTATGGCACTTGAGCCTTATGAATAAACAATTAAGTTAAAAAAAAACCTCCTCAGTATGCTTCGTCAACTTCGTTTACACTCAGAAAAAAAAAATCAAAACTAACAAATTTTCTCAACATCATGGGATCCCATGTTGAGAAGATATTTACAATTTTAAAACATTATAATTTAAATTTGGCGTATTGTACGCAATAAAAATATAATTAATTAGTAATGCAAAACTAACTAGTTTAAAGTTATTGTTATTGTTAGTCGCATAAATCGTGCCTTCAATTAAGGCGTATCCGGGGACTACTCCCCGCCGGGTCTATGGAACCTATTAATCCTTCCTGTTGCACGTGTCAGCTTGTGCGATACTCTAGACACACAGTGGGTGTTCGTATCCGGGTCCTCCGCTGGGTAGGCGCAGGTGTCCGTTCAGTTTCTGGTACATTAATTCATCTTTATGCCTAACTGAATTATTATTACTGAACAGTTTTGAGAAAGCCCGTGTGAAAAACGGCTAGTGGGTAGTAATTTGTATTGCACTCAATTGGTCATAATAATATGAAAACTCCATACCGAATTATTCAAAATATTATAAACATTAAAAACTTTTCAGAATAAGACCGATTAACATGTCCTCATTTATACAGTTTGGATTTTGAGTTTTAGTAACATTGCATTAATAAATATGCATCTGTTGTGCAAAAAAAAAATCTTCATCTGTTGTGCAAACATTGTACCTAAGACCTTGGAAAATAAACAGAACACACAAAAACCTTCCTCTTTTTTAGAACTCAAATTATTGTGGCTAATTTAAACACGGTTTCACCAGAATCTTCTAGCACACCTGATAGTTATTATTAATATTCTTCTTTTACTTAAAATAATCACATAAAAACACTTACACTTTAAAACCGTAGAAATGCCGTTGCTGGATCGATAATGTGCGATAAACCGAAGATCGAAGATCGCGAGAACAAAAGACGGGTGGAATAATAGATTGAGGCAGAGCGTTATCAAAAAACGTCCGATTGCACCGAGAGCAAAACTTGAACTCTTCGGCCCAATCTGTACGATACTCATCCTACCCAATCCTTTTTGCTGAAAAACTATATCTGATGAACTCAGTAGGCTTTTCTACTTGATAGCCACTTAATCTTGAAATGTTACTGGTCCATACTGTTACTGTCACCCTTTATTGTTAGTGAGTACATATAATGTTTGAAGGTTATTTCTCGGGTTTTTCTTTTCATTAGGGCGAATCGAACATTGAGAGACTCTCCCCGCGCTCACTATCTTTCATTTATTACAGCGCTATTTTCTAACTTTCGAGGGATTCTTTAGTACAGATCGAAACACAACAATGCTGGCTAGCATACTCTACAAATAGTAGAATGCAAAATGTAAAGGAGATTGAATATGAATGAAAGAGAAAGTAATCAAAGAGAGTCTCTCAATACTAGATTCGCCCTAAAGGGCGATACGGTCAAAATTTGGTCAACATCAACTTGACGTATTTCTTTCAATTTTGCATTTAAAAAACCTGAACACCCCTCATTTTGAAGGTGTGTGTGTGTAGAATGTTGCTCCTATTTTGATTTTGGAATTCACTCTTCAGTTGTCATAATGCCGTCCAAGCAAGAAGAGCAGCGTATCAAAATTTTGCTCGCGCATCGCGAAAATCCGAGCTACTCGCACGCAAAGTTGGCAAAATCGCTAAAAGTTGCCAAATCAACCGTTACAAATGTAATTAAAGTGTTTGGGGAACGTTTGTCGACAGCCAGGAAGTCTGGATCGGGGGGAAATCGAAAACCGGAAGCCGCTGAGACGACAAAGAGAGTTGCCGGTAGTTTCAAGCGAAACCCTAACCTATCTCTCCGAGATGCCGCAAATAAGCTGGGTGTATCGTCTACAACCGTGCATCGAGCCAAAAAACGAGCCGGACTATCGACTTACAAGAAGGTAGTGACTCCAAATCGCGATGATAAACAAAATACGACGGCCAAAGCGCGATCCCGGAGGCTGTACACGACGATGCTGACGAAGTTTGACTGCGTGGTAATGGACGACGAAACCTACGTCAAAGCCGACTACAAGCAGCTTCCGGGACAGGAGTTTTATACGGCAAAAGGAAGGGGAAAGGTAGCAGATATTTTCAAGCACACGAAACTGTCAAAGTTCGCAAAGAAATATCTGGTTTGGCAAGCCATCTGTACCTGTGGCTTGAAAAGCAGCATTTTCATAGCTTCCGGAACTGTCAACCAAGAAATTTACGTGAAAGAGTGTTTG
Source organism: Aedes koreicus (assembly GCA_024533555.2). Lineage (NCBI taxonomy): Eukaryota > Metazoa > Arthropoda > Insecta > Diptera > Culicidae > Aedes > Aedes koreicus. The sequence continues at coordinate 672,046 of JAHHFK020000358.1, forward strand.
AAGAAACACGGTTGTTCCGTACTGTTTTGGCCGGATTTGGCATCTTGCCATTACGGTAAAAAGGTCATGGGGTGGTACGCCGCCAACAACGTGCAGGTGGTTCCCAAGGACAAGAACCCTCCCAACACGCCAGAGCTCCGCCCAATTGAGAAATACTGGGCTATTGTCAAGCGGAACCTAAAGAAGACCAAAAAAACTGCTAAGGACGAGCAGCAGTTCAAGGCAAACTGGCTTTCTGCGGCGAAGAAGGTGGACAAGGTGGCTGTACAAAATCTGATGGCAGGGGTCAAGCGTAAGGCCCGGCAATTCGGATTTGGAAAAGCGGAAGCCTAACTGAATATTTTTCCTGAATTTTATACTAATTGAAGAAAAAGAAATTTAATTTGATTTTATAAATAAACGATTTCACCGATTTACACGCGTTTTCCCTTGACCAAATTTTGACCGTATCACCCTTTAATGACAAAAAAAAACCCTAGATTTATTGGTTTGATCTATGAACAAATCATCTGAAAGCTAATTTCTATTTATCTCTTCCGTTTAGCTACTCTCAATGTATGCTTCCCTAAGCAGTCCCTCCGCATCCGGTAATAACCTAATTATAAATTGACAATCCACCCATTCCAAATCACGAAAGAAATTCCCACCGCCTAACATGCAAGTAGGCGGAATGTTGTAACTTGGAAAAATTGTAAAAGAAATCAATAAATCAACCCTCTCAGATTTAACGCTAATATGCTATTATAATAAATTTACAAGCTCATAACTGCATGTCAGTTTGTGATTTTAAAAGTAGGTATCCAAATTCAGGAACAAAAAGTCCGGGCACTGATGCAGCACGGCATACGAACTTTGGATTTGGAAATTTGTGTCGCTTAACAAATCCTCAAACAAATATGCAAAAGCACGTTGGCCAATATTTGGTGTCCAGTGGGCACGTGTGCTCTACTCCAAGTTCCCCTTCTTTCAAACTCACCTTCAGTTCAATTTACCCATTGAGTTGGACACATCACTAAAAGAAATGGAGCACGGACGTTAGGTTACAAGATGCAAGAAAAATACTTCATAACCTATTTAGGATTATATCTGAAAAATCCAAATTTGGCCAACACCCACCAGTAATGCAAAACTAACTAGTTTAAAGTTCACACTAAATCGATATTTGCCTGGTTGATGCATAGCTTCGTGTAAACGGCGACTATACTCGTTTAGTATGAACTTTAAATATAAGGGGCGTAGTATAATGTTGAAATATTTGTGCGTAGTTTAATGGAGATTTATTTGAAATTACGAATAAAAATGACAATGTAATCGAATAGAGATTGACCCCGGCGAAGTGGTTAGCATCCATACCTCTCACGCCAATGACACGAGTTCGAATCTCACCCGGACAAGTTACGAAAATACCCAAAAAGGTATTTGAGTGACTACGACGGGAGATGAACCAGCCTGACCAACCAGGCTGAAAATCTCGATTTTTTTTTTTTTTTTTGTTGGGGCGTAGAACCACAGCGTCCACTGAGTTGAACTTTTGTGGTATACCCCTATTTACTATTCTAATTCGCATCTTAAAGCTAGATCACCATTTGTCAAGTGACCAGCCTAAGACGCGTCTCCCAGTCAGGCATAATTGAGTTTATAAAACCCACCACCTTTCTAGGATTTGCAGTCCAAATTTCTTTAGGTTGCATAAAGCCATTGTACAGAAATTTAAGTCTGCTCTTGTACAAAGCATCACAACAGCAAAGCAGATGTTCCGAGCATTCACGTTCCATGTTACAGAAACGACAGATATCATTCTGCCCCAGGCCAATGTTTTTCAAATGATATCTACTCGGGCAATGTCCGGTTACTAGGCCAGTATAGGTACAAAGAACTCTCTTATTGAGCTCCAGAAGCTTTTTATTAATTGTAACATTTGGAATTATAAACCTTTTCGCTTGAAAACACTTAGTGGTGCCCAACCTACGGTGTTCAATTTTTCTGTAACTTCCGGCGAGTTTCCTGAATGCTGGAAAGAGTCATTTGTATTCCCAATACACAAGAAGGGATGCAAACGGTCCGTCGCCAACTATCGTGGGATTGCTGTACTAAGATCTGTATCCAAGCTATTTGAACTAATTGTTCTCCAAAGGCTGGTCAATGACTATTCACAGACTATTTCTCCAGACCAACACGGTTTTGTGCCCAAGCGCTCGACGGCGACCAATCTAACCGTATTTACATCGTTCATCATGCGCGAAAGGAAACGCGGTCATCAAGTAGACGCCATTTACACAGATCTCTCTGCGGCCTTCGATAAAATGAACCATCAGATTGCCATTTCTAAATACGGCAATATGGGGGTTCACGATCAATTGTTGAACTGGCTCCGTTCATACCTGACTGGTAGAACTATGTCCGTGATGATTGTCGATTACGCCTCATCTAGCTTTCCGGTAACATCCGGCGTTCCTCAAGGTAGCCACCTTGGCCCATTCCTTTTCCTGCTATATATGAACGACGTGAACTTGGTCCTCAAATGCCTGAAATTATCCTACGCGGATGACCTGAAGCTGTACTACGTTATAAAATGTCCGGAAGACACCCACTATCTTCAGCAGGAACTGCAAGTGTTCGATAACTGGTGCCGAATCAACAGAATGTCCTTAAATGTATCCAAATGCTCAACTATCTCCTTCGGCCGAAAACGTGCGATGTATCTTCGCGACTACATCCTTCGAGGTCAAGGATCTGGGGTAATGCTCGACTCCAAACTGTCGTTCAAGGTTCACATTTCGTACATTGTTTCCAAGGCCTCTTCGCAGCTAGGATTTATGTTCCGCTCGCAAACAACTTCAAGGACGTTTACTGTCTGAAGGCATTATACTGCTCTTTGGTTTGCTTTTTCTTGGAATACTGTGCCATCGTTTGGTCCCCTTTCTACCAAAACGCAGTCCAGAGGATCGAAGCTGTTCAGCGAAGGTTTATACTCTCTTGACCATCAAAACTCGACGACGAAATCTCCGTTTACAACAGTTCTTCGTGTTCCGGCACTCAAGGACCAACTACGGAAAACACGAACCTGTGCAAAGCATGTGCCGCGTTTTCACAGCTGCTATAATGTGTTTGATTTTAATGTATCCCGTGAGGTTAATAAGCATTGTTTCCGTTATTATTAATATTCTTCTTTTACTTAAAATAATCACATAAAAACACTTACACTTTAAAACCGTAGAAATGCCGTTGCTGGATCGATAATGTGCGATAAACCGAAGATCGAAGATCGCGAGAACAAAAGACGGGTGGAATAATAGATTGAGGCAGAGCGTTATCAAAAAACGTCCGATTGCACCGAGAGCAAAACTTGAACTCTTCGGCCCAATCTGTACGATACTCATCCTACCCAATCCTTTTTGCTGAAAAACTATATCTGATGAACTCAGTAGGCTTTTCTACTTGATAGCCACTTAATCTTGAAATGTTACTGGTCCATACTGTTACTGTCACCCTTTATTGTTAGTGAGTACATATAATGTTTGAAGGTTATTTCTCGGGTTTTTCTTTTCATTAGGGCGAATCGAACATTGAGAGACTCTCCCCGCGCTCACTATCTTTCATTTATTACAGCGCTATTTTCTAACTTTCGAGGTGCAAAGCATGTGCCGCGTTTTCACAGCTGCTATAATGTGTTTGATTTTAATGTATCCCGTGAGGTTAATAAGCATTGTTTCCGTATATGTCTTTGTTAAGTTTTGTTAATTTTCGTATGTAATTTAATTTTTTAAAGGGTCATTGGGATGAACATTTTTATCTGTTGACGAAAATAAAATAATAATAATAATAACCAATTGGTCATCACCCTTTGTTCTTCCCAAGATTTTAATTCCATTTTTATGGCACAGTATGATATACCGCAGAATGGTTCTGGGCCAATAAACTGTGCATTTGAACCTTGTTTAGCAAGCTCGTCTGCCCTTTCATTGCCTTCAATGCCACAGTGTCCCGGAACCCAGAATAAATTTACCGAGTTCTCTTGGCACATCTTTCGCAGTGAAAGAATGCATTCCCAGACAAGTTTGGATGTACATTTATAATTACTTAACGCTTTGAGTGCCGCTTGGCTGTCTGTAAAAATACAAATATTTGCATATCTATATTTCCTCTCCAGACAAACGTTAACACATTTTATTATAGCAAAGATCTCCGCTTGGAAAACCGTTGGATAGTTTCCCATCGCCACTATGATTTCTACCCCAGGGCCGAAGATTCCCATTTTTGTTCCAATTTTTGAGCCATCTGTGAAGAATTTTATGGAGCCATGACGAACAGTGGGACCTCCGACTTCCCAATCTATATGACGTTTCACATATTTTGTAAGGGATGTCATGGTTTCCCACAGGTTTCATCCAGTCTCCATTCATATACATCACTGGCCTATTTTGAAAGTTTTGTGAAATGCTCAGGTGACCGACTAAGCACAGAGAACAGACATTCATGTCCATATACCTTTTCTCGAAAAACGTGTGTAAAGGTTAATATGGCCAGCCGGAATAAGAAGCAAGTGCAGAGAAAAACGAACAAAACTTTTCAGGTTATGTGCTGGGCTTTTTATTGATAAACATTTACATGACAGTTATCGCACAACTGCAGCGCCGCCTACCAGGAGCATAACGACGTACATTTGAAATGTCGGTTTAAAGTTTTACACAAGTAGCAGACCGAAGATGAACGTCTGTTCTCTGTGGACTAAGTCACCAGACATGAAAGTTTTCAACCGTTTAAGTCTAAGCATACTCTTTTCTGCTTCTAGTTGCACGTATTCGTGCAAAGGCAGCAGATTTAGAATTGCATTCAACGCATTTGATGGAGTGCTGCGCATCGCTCCCGTTATAGCAATGGATACTAGCTGTTGAAGTTTTGCAAGCTTTTTCTGTGCAGTAGCCTCTTTTGTTTTTGGCCACCACACAAGAGAAGCATAAGTTACTTTTGGACGTATTATGGATGTATAAATCCACATTATCATTTTTGGTCTTAGACCCCATTTTCTGCCAAATGTTTTTGAGCATATCCAGAAAGCACTAGTTGCCTTACCGATCACACACTCAAGATGAGCATTCCAGTTCAGTTTGGCATCCAGTATCACTCCTAAGTATTTAACCTGTTCACTAAGATGAATCTTTAATCCTCCTAGCTGAAACGCTTTTAGACTAAGCTTCCTTTTCCTAGTGAAAGGTACAATTACTACTTTCGATGGATTAATGCTAAGGTACAATTACTACTTTTGATGGATTAATGCTAAATCTCGATAATCAAGGAACTAAAAAAAAAAATGTAATCGAATACAATCTGTTCGAGTGGAAATGTGGAACTTGGGCAATGCAACATGGAGACATAATTAATTCTACTGATTCAAATACCCGATATTAACCAATTGGACCCCTTTTTTTATTTATTTTTTTAATCTTTATTTGTACGTCGGCCTATTTCCTCACATGGTGACAATCACCGACGCCAGGAAGACGACTCCACCACCTGGAACCTACCTAACGACTCATGAATATGAACCGGGACCAACGGCTTTACTTCCCTTCCGAAGGAAGACCTTTTTTTTATACGTGGTAATATTTCATTTTATATGACGTTCTACCAAGAAGAGAGATCCGATTTACTTCCATCGATAATTTCGAACATCGAAAGCTGTTGTATGGTGGATTCAGATGATTGGTTTGAAAACGGTAAAATTGAGGGCAAAACTCGCTAGATTTACGCTTTGATTTCGAAAAAAATATCACATTGAACACAACTAGCATTTATTTTTGAGAATAAAATGACAACATGATTGCGCTTAAGGAGGGACAATACTATACGCTGCTGGTACTGCTATGTTGCATTCTCTCATAGAACTTAGACTATGTTTGAACGTTAGTATAGCTATGCGACTATGTCCCGTAAGAACCGTGAATAATAAAAATGCTTACGTATTTAATTATCGACGATTAGAAAAATCTCAGTGTATGGACTAAAAAATTTTAAAATTCAAAAGGGGCAAGATAATTAACAGCAAGGAAGGAAAGTAATCTATGGAACAAGGCTGTCGATTAAAATTAGAAATCAGGTTGTCATTTGAAATTTAATTACCTAAAAATGATAACTATTATAATACTACACGATACATAATACCACAGAAAACAGACATTGATGTCCACCTTTTCTTGGAAAACGTGTGTAAAAGTTATTGTGGGCAGCCGGTATAAGTGACAAGTGCAGAGAAAAATAAACAATTTTTTCAGGTTATGTGCTAGGCTTTTTATAAATAAACATCTTCATGACAGTTATCGCACAACTGCAGCGCCGCCTACCAGGAGCATAACGACATAAATTTGAAATGTCGGTTTAAAGTTTTACACAAGTAGCAGACCGAAGATGAACGTCTTTTATCTGTGATAATACTATGATCACTACAAGAATAACTATAGTTAGTCCGCAGTCGGTACCATTTAAATCCTCTATTGATCAAATTGCCTCACGTTTTCGGAAATGCAATTTTAATAATAGGCTGAAAATTTAAACTTACCCGTCAAGGTACCTCTTAATAAAGGATTTTTCCAATATGATGTTCTCGGAAGGGACTGGTTCATCACGATCAGCAATGAAACTAAATTGCCTAAAATATGTTGTTACCTAAAATTAGTGAAATTGCAATAATTTAAAATACTTCTTTCCATGCATCCTATGAACATTACACACTTTTTGCCTTAACGATGGCATTTTTAAAAGACGAGTGCACTGAAGAATTCAAGTTCATGCATTGATAAAAATTAAACAGAAGATCTGGGCGATGTTTTTAAATGATGAACACCAGACATATGGCAAATTTGACAGCAGAGTATGATTCACGCTTAAAACAGCCTCTCTTTCATTTGTATTACTATCCTTTTTTCTCTCGGAAAAGTAACTCAATTTTCGTAAAAAGTGGAACAACTCAATTTATGAGCTATTCCACACTCCCGTTTCATTTTACTCAATTTTTGATTACAATTGTATACCATCTCTTTTTCTCTCACGGAAATGTTACTCAATTTTCGTTAAAAAGTGGATCTACTCAATTTATGAGTCGATCCACTTTTTATGAAAATTGAGTAACATTTCCGTGAGAGAAAAAAGATGGTATACAATTGTAATCAAAAATTGAGTTAAATGAAACGGGAGTGCACTTTTCACGCAAATTGAGAAAAAAAAGGACATACACTCAGGAAAAAAAAAAAATTTTTTTTTTTATTTTCCCCAAAAAATTATTTGCCGGGGGGGGGCCGATTTGTTTTTAAAAAACAACTTTTTTTCTTTTGTAAAAAATTTTTTTATAAAAAATTTAAAAATTTTTTTTTTTTGTGTGTTTTTTTTTAAAATTTTTTTAAACGGAGGGGCGGGGGATTTTTTTTTTGGGGGGTGGGGGGTTTTTTTTTTTTGTTTTTGGGAAAAAAAATTCCGGGCCTTTAACCCGCATATTCACAAACCATTCCTGGACCTTATTTCTAATTGTTGACGACCATTTACGTTATTGTTACGACATTCACCCTTATAATTGACAACTATAAACTAACAATAAGCTATATAGTTTTAACAATATTTCAGATGGTAAAATGCCAAATAACTATATGCTGAATAGGCGGTTAAGTTAGGTTACCATATAAAATTGGCTATTTTCACGAACAAAATTTTTGCTGTACTCTATGCCAAAAAGTTGATATATAATCCAGACCACGTGCAGACAATAAGAAACCTTTCAATGACAATATGGCAAACATTAACAATATGTGTTAATGTAGAGGTTTTATGGTGAAAGCGAGATTAAACTATTGGATAACAATGACATAAAATGTGATAATATATCTTACATTCGAAATATAGTTTTGACTATATAGCGATTTGTTTTTCGTTATGCGGGAAATTTTTCCGAAATCCGTTAAATCGGAAACCGAAAGTTTCGGTGTTGGAAATTCGGGTAAAAAAAACCCAAAACTTTAAAATTTTTTTATGGGGGTGGGGGGGGTGTTTATTATTTTTGAATTTTTTGGGGGTTTTTTTATTGGATTTTTAAAAATAAAAAAAAATTTTTTCCCCCCCCCCTTTTTTTTTTTTTTTCCCAAAATTAAAACTACAAAAAAAAAAAATGCAAAATTTTTTGTGTTTTTAAAAATTTTTTTTTGGTTTAATTGGTTTGATTTTTTTTTAAGGGTTAGACATTTATGGATCTTTGGCATATAATAACTTGTGTATGCCACATGCAGACAAAGAGTATAATGAATGTTACGGGTTGAAATAACCAATGTGATCCAATTGGAACTCTATCACTCTATTTCGTGTCATATGACGTACTGCCTGGTAAAAAAAAGATCCGATTTACTGCCATCGATTAATGCGAATATCTAAACCTTTTGTTGGTGAATTCAGAGCTCTCTTTTGAATGCGATGAAATTGAGGGCAAAACTCTGAAAGAAAAAATCGCACAGAACACAACTAGCTGTTTGTTTACGAGCATTGATTAAATGTTGACTAAATAGAATGTCAACAGGATCGCGCTTAAGGAGGGAAAATAATACAATATGCAGAACACTCTCACAAAACTTGGGCTAAGTTTAAACTATATCGGTCATTAGAATAGTTTTTAAACTATGCTACTCTTTTTTTTTACTTAAATATTTATTTATAAGGCTCAAGTGCCGAGAGCATAACGGAGCCGAGTTCTTTTTCATTTTAACAACGAGAATAACTTACTTAGGCTGTGAACCATTTGGCGAAATTTTTTAACTTTTGGTTAAAATTTGACAGTTCGATAGTAATTTCCCCTCCGGTTGAAAATAACCCAGCTCTGGAGCATGGTTAATTTTGACAGCTCGATAGTTATTTGTAGATCCCAAAGTGATCTGACAGCGAGCTCTATTTCTAGTCGAACATATTAAAAGGACGTGTGTGCCAAAATGTAAAGATGTAAACATCAGATGTTTTTACAATTGTGAATAAATTTATTTACATGCAATGGATTTTAACCTGGGTTTAATCACATTTTATGAGGTGTGCTAATAGAATAATTCAAATTTAAATCACATTTAATCACATCTAATTTTTTTTAAATACAGAATCTTTTTGTAAAAAAAAACAAAACAGTTGCTGCCAACAATTTATTTCTTTGAAATTAAAAAAAATAATGTTGCGGCTATAATTGATATTTTATACATGAAGAATTTTATTTTTGTTATAAATATTTTAATTGTCAATTTAACCAGATTGTGTTTTGTTTCGAAATAATGCAAATGATTTTGATTTGGTTTAATTTTTATTCAACATAAGAATGAATTGACAAACAGTCCAGCTGCGGATAAGTTGAGCTTGTCCAATGATTCTGTTGACGCTAACGATGGATATCCCTTTAATTTTGAATGAACGAGCATTAATCTAAAAAACATAGATTTTTCTAGATTCATACCTATCGTTCTCCCAAAAAATTTAATCCGTACATGCATTTATTTTTCGTTCCGTTCGACAACCTCAAATATTTCAATGGTGTACTGATTTTCTGCAAATAGAAAATAGACATATAAATTCGCATTTCATTACAAATTTTCAATTTCTTACCAGGAAAGCAACTCACAGATTGCTAAGAAAATCCAAAACCAAGCCATAAATCGACAAGCGCGACGTTAACTTCCTCGACCTCTTCAAATAATATTTCCTCCGGCGAGTCCGCTTTGCTTTTTTAATTAAAGCGTAGAAATTGACGCTACGAAACTGGCGCATTCGGAAATATTGAATACCTACACTTAGCTGAATTACCATATCAAATATATATGCATGACATATATATTTTTGCAATCAAGCTACTCACATATACTGTATTATTCGTGCACATAAAACTAGAAATTCCTTGACTCTTTTGTTTTATATGCAACGCACACATAAACAAAGTGCATGGATAATTTTATTTATTTATTCATGCTGATGAATGGTATGTGCGATTATAAATGAAACATATGTGACTCATTTTTAAAACGAACTCTGTGCAGTTACCTTTCACTCTATATCGTTTTACTCAAAATATATTAATAGTGAAGCCATGCGTGATATTTGTACAGATAACAAGGGATATGATACATTTTGTTTATTCAAATTAATGACAGATTATTTTTAGTACTATGCAATTTAACCACTAATCATCTTCAGTTTCCAAGAATTCTTCAGATTTTCGAAACAAAAGTTTGTTCATGATATTGTGAACAGATACAGGAGGGCCATCAAAACTGCTTAATCTAATAATGTTTACAATATTCAGTTTAGACGTAGTTTCATAGGCGAGGTAATGGTCATTAAATTCGCCAACCTTCCATTGTTCCCCTACGACATAGACAACACCTTCTACCAAAAGGAACTCTATTATTTCTATCAATTTAACTGAGTGAATTTCTGTTAATGTTAAAAACATGCCCGATTTGTAGTCAGTACCTATGTGTCGTATTTGTCTTGACGTGAAAGTATCAACAGATGTATCGAATGGTATTGGCTGAGGAACTTGAGATATATAGGATCGACTTATTAAACTACATGGTAGAAAATTATTGCTCTCTGAAGATTTAAAAAATATTTCATTTTGAACATAATAAGCAAACTGTAAGGCTGCTTTTATGCACAAAGTGTAACAAATATTACGACGTGAGGATATCACACGTGCGTATTCTTTGAATACCTTGTGCTTTGCTTCGTATCGGAAGTTCATCATGTTAATTAGAATTCCGTTTTGTTTTGCTACGGTTCCATAATGATTCAAAAAGTGGTGCTTGGGTTTTAATTTTTGTTCAAACAGTAATTGGTATAGTGTATGATGAGATGTAACAAGTGTTTTTAGTCGTTCAATGTCATTTTCAGTTAACGTCGGTGAAAGAATAATATCTACCAATTGAATTAGTATTTTGCAGTAATTCCACACTTCGTCATTTTCCGGTATAAATGAACCTACTATTAAAGTAAAAAAGTGCACAAACGCCTTAAGTTCACTTGCAGTAGCTCTGATACATACTACTTTAGATTTTTTGGTAGATGAAAACGTCTCGTTGATAGTATTACCGAAACTGCTGCCGGGCTCAGGATCTGATACAGTGTTTTGACTGCACGTCCACTCTTCCTGAACATCTATTTCCGCGAAACTGATAATTTCAAAGCCCTGGGTAGACGAAATAATTTCGTTTATTTGTGTTAATTTATATCAAGTTATTTTAGAAGTAAACTTACTGTATCTTGCCGCCAAGTGAAAATCCGCTGGAAGATTTCATCGATGTTCACCAATAATGTTGATTCGGATAAATCATCCTCAAGTTCGTCTTTAGTAATAGTCGCAAGAGTCGCAGCGCTGTAACCACGATCTGTTTAAGAGTTCGAAAAAGGTTTTGAACATTTTCGTTAGATGAAAATAAAACCTTGAGCGTTACCTTCAAAAAATTGCAGCAACTCTGCCGGGAGCTTGAGGATTTTAAGCGTTAGTTCTGAAAGCGATAATATTTCGTCTGCTCGCTGCTCAGCCATTTTGATTAAGAATAATTTTCTTTTAATTTACTGTGCGGCAGTGAAATATATGTGCGAGTATAAATAGTTCTCAACGATGGGTCGATACACTGAAAATTTATGTTAATCGTAAATAGGTTGTAAATAAGTAACATTTATATTAAATTATAATGTACATGGAAAACATAAGCACTTCCATTATATTTAATTGACATCGAATACAATTCAAATGCTGCACATAAAATTAAGTTTAAGGCAATCGAATCACTCTTATCTGCTCACTGCATATAAAATATATTCGATATTTTTTTTCTGTGTACATATATTTTGAGAAATGTAAAAGTGTTTTTGTGGGGGTGTTTTTTTTTTTTATCTAAATTTTTTTTTTTTTTTTTTTGTGTTTTTTTTTGGGGAAAAAAATATAGTTTTTTTTATTTTTTTTTTTTTTTTTTTTTTTTTTTTTTAAAAAAAAAAAAAATTATTTTAAAAAAAAAAAAAAAAAAATTTATTTAAAAAAAAAAAAAAAATTAATTTAAAAAAAAATTTTATTTTTTTTTTTTTTTTTAAAAGAGTTGATTTTTTTTTCGTGGGGGGGGGGGGGGGGGTGGGGGGGTACACGCTAAGATCAGAATACCTAAAGATCGTTAAAAAGTACCGATAATCGCTCAAAAGTGCACATACCTAAATTATGCGTAAACACAGATTACCTAATATTGGGTAATGGTATTGAAGGAAGATAAACGTTAAATATTACCGATTTTTTACCGTTACTTTTTACTGAAAATTGGGTATTTTTTTGTAGTTTTATTTTACAGGATGCTTTACATGCAATTTAACAATTTATCCATTCGGATTAGTATTTCAAATTTTGCACTTAAGGAGAAACAAATTTTCAAATGTTTTACAGATATATATTTTTTGCATTAAAAAAAAGCATGTAGGAATCCAAGTAAAGCTGAAGTGAGAATCAACGTCGTAGTATATAAAACTCAAATTGGTCATAACTTTCTGACTATTTTTAAAACTGTATAGAATTGGCCATTATCGACGATTTTCTTCCCTCTTCATCACCAATTACTTTGCTTAAACCGCTCGATAGACCATTTTTCAAGAGCATTATCTACGACGTTCTAACCACACTTTTGCATTAGCTGGTTTCCTCCATTAAAGAAATCGTCTGCATCGATACAAAATTATGACACGTTCATTATTTCGTTCTGGATTGATGCTGCTAGGATTGATGAGCTAAAAAAAAACAATACTTATTGCTTCCAATATTGGAACAATGAATTTATTGAAAGATTAATGAGCAAAATAATTACGTTTTTGCTAAGACATATATGGCGTCCACGTTGACGAAAATTTTATTCAATTTTGGGTAAATAATAACGTCCAATATCGAAAAATTAACATTACCCAAAAGTCAGTAAAACCTACTGTTTATTATCGTTTAATTTTACCGATATTTTGGGTATTGTCAACAATACCTAATTTTAGGTACAATAAATACCTAATTTTAGGTATTCTCATCTTAGCGTGTACAATAGAAGTGGTACACGGTCGTTTGTAAAAACCCATTAATGGGTGAAAAAACACCCATTTTGGGTGGAAGTGCCTCTCCCCATTTAATGGGAAATTGTTTCCCATATGGGGGAAAATTAATGTCACAAAATGGGGGTTTATTCACCCATTGCAAAGAAGCCAAAATGGGTATTTATTCACCCATTGCAATGAAGCCAAAATGGGTGAAAAATTACTCATTTTTGCATATAGATTATGTAGCAGTTTGGTTTGGATTGGAAATTCAGGGTATTCGTAATAATAAATCAATAAATGCAACAAAATATAAAATAAAATACTTTTACTTGTTTTTATTCATGCCTTTTCTGGTATAATAATGGAAACGACGAATATGTCTGCGTCCAACTTGTTCCAAGTTCCTCCATGTTCCGAGCATCTGGAAGCATAATTTTGAAGCATTAGATGAGATTCTATTAGAGATTAGATCTCGGCTTTTTGATGTTAACCGATAATCTCGGTTTGGGTCAAACTGAAAACTTATATAGTTAACTGGAAATCTCCGCATGAGCAAACTGATATATCGGTTAAAATTCGAAATTAGAGATTAGATAAATACATTATTAGTCTTACTTACGTTGTTCCGTGAGTGTATAGTTTCAAATATTATATTAGATTTTGAAAAATTAATGAACTGAAAAAGCTGCGCTTTCCGCCAACGATGTACCGGATGCGATTGGTTTTGAACTATTTTTCACCCATTAATGTGTAAAAATATAACCATTTTTTTTATTGTATGGGGTTTCCTCTAATGGGTATTTTTTTACCCATTGCATGATTGAAAATTCCCCCATTTTATGACAGATAGGAATGCTATTTGAAAATGGGTGATTTTTTACCCATTAATGGGTTTTTGCAAACAACCGTGTAGTTTACTTGAGTGAGTTAGCATTTTTCAAGAAATTTGTGGAAGTAACCAATGCTCACGTTTGCGACATTGGCCCTTATGAAAACTCCATGTCGAATTCCAAATAACTATGCACCTGTCAAAATTTCAAATGGGTCGTATTCATAGTTAAATTTTATCTATTTGAGGGGAAATAACCAACGAACTGTCAAATTTTAACCAAAAGTTAAAAAATTTCGCCAAATGGTTCACAGCCTTAAGCTTGTAGTACACTGTTTGTCCAATAGCCAAATATTTGGCATAGGCAGCTAGACAGCTGACAGATATAATAGATGTTTGTCAGATGCCTATCTGCCTATGACAAATATTTGGCTATTGGACAAACAGTGTACTACAAGCTTTACTAGGTTAGATTTGGAAAGCCGAAAAACTTGCGGCTTGGTCGAGGTTAGGGATTACTATGATTCGGGTAGGAATGGGGAAGTAGGAATCTTTTTTTTTTTTAATCTTTATTTTACGTCGGCCTATTTCCTCACATGGTGACAATCACCGACGCCAGGAAGACGACTCCACCACCTGGACCCTACCTAACGACTCATGAATATGAACCGGGACCAACGGCTTTACTTCCCTTCCGAAGGAAGACGTGACCAGATTTTTACGCCTCAGAAAAACCACCGACGTCGACTGGGATTGAACCCAGACCCTACTGGGGTGCCAAGTAGCAGTCACGCTTACCACTACACCACCGACGCCGGCAAGTAGGAATCTTAACGTTGGCTTTCAACAGCACCCTACTATGCTACTTGTAAACACAGTGAATGATAAAAATGATTACTTTTTAAACTATCGACGATTAGAAAAATCTCTGAGTGTACATATGAAAGAGAGGCTGTTTTGAGCGTGAATCATACTCTGCTGTCAAATTTGCGATCACGCTAAGATGAGAATACCTAAAGATCGTTAGAGAGTACACTCCCGCTTCATTTTACTCAATTTTTGGGTAGAATTGTATACTATCTCTTTTTCTCTGTCACGGAAATGTTACTCAATTTTCGTAAAAAGTGGATCCACTTAATTTTATGAGTAGATCCACTTTTTACGAAAATTGAGTAACATTTCCGTGAGAGAAAAAGAGCTGGTATACAATTGTACTCCAAAATTGAGTAAAATGAAGCGGGAGTGTACCGATAATCGATCAAAAGTGCACATATCACACAAAGAATAATGATTGTAAGAATCAAAAAAATCATTGCTAAAATTGAAAAGTTGCGTTGGTTCTCTTTCGTAGAAAGCGGTTAGCTTTCACAACAAAAACCTTCAAACTGTCTCATCAAAATTTTCCGCTTGGTACATTTAAAAGTTGAAACTTTCAAAACGAATTGTAGAACTGTCAAATCGAAACCGTGGCATCGTTCTAAATAAAAGCAAATTACTTTTATTTCAAAATGAACTTTCAACCCGAAAGTGTCGTGCGATTCAAATAAAAGTAAACTTTTAAGATTGGAATAAAAATAGTCTTAGCATAAATTGTTTTTTTTTTTAAGATGAATCATTTTAAATTTTAATAAGACAGCTATTTGTTTGAAAATCATTTGATTTTAAATGAAAGTGGGATATAATTAATGAAACATTATTTTTTCGTTATGTAAACAAATATTTCTTGTTACTGGCTCATGTAGTAAACAACGGATTTCGAACTAAGGCATAATCCTCACTCAAACTCTGCATTCGGATTATATTAATCATCTAAATAAACTTTGTTGGAGTCGTTTTTCGCTCGCCCTCAGGATATAACAGCATTCCCAAACACACATATAAAAAACAATGAATAAACTTATACTGCACGATGGTTCTCATAATTGGCATGAAAAAATCAGTCTTAAAAGTAGTCACTGACGCTGGTGATTTCCAGTTCTCACATCGAAGGCGTCTCCGCTTCTGTTTCGGCCGGAAGAGTGTCAAACCCGGTGTCCTCCGTCGTTGTCGTGGCGGTTGCCTGGTGCACACCTGGTGTCGCCTAGGAATCGGACTTCGAGAGCGAATCGTTGACGATGGACCGGTCGTCGACGGGGTTTGTTCGGACGGATTCGTAGTTTTGATCCGATTCGCTGCTGGTGAGATATTCGTAATTGGAAGAAAGTTAACTGTTCCTGTTGTTCGTTGGGGTGTTATGCTGCTTCATGTCGCTTAATGGGTTGTCCAGCGAGCTGGTGCTGTCGGTGGAAAGAGTACTTTGTCAGAGCGTACTACTATAAGGCTAAAACTTCGAATGTAATCTTCATAGAAAATATACCACCGAGTCTCACCTTAAAATCCTCGACAAATCCCTTCACAACAGAACAATATCCGTGAGCAGCTTAAATGTTGTCCCGGACGGACGAAAAGAACAGGATGACTTTGACAGGTAAGCCCGATTCTTTTTTTTTCTATCAAACGAAGACGGCTTGCTTTTGTGTTGGTGGATTTGACAGTTCTACAATTTTAATGGTAAAAGGAATCAATTTTAAATTTACACACTCAACCGAAAAAATACACTTTCAAATCAAACGCAAAACTTTCACAGTAGATAATTTTACTTTTAATTTAATGAAAAATAAACTCTTTTCAGAAGTAAAGTGCAAAACTTTTAATAAAACAAGATCTAGTTTTTGTGTGACCCAAATTATGCGTGAACACAGATTATCTAATGCACACGGGTAATCTGAAGTATGTAATTATGACTTCAAAGTAGGCACTTTGCTTGAAGACTGGAATTATGCATAAAATGCCTAAAAAAGTTTTATGCAAAAATATACGTCAAAAAGTGAATAAATTCTAGGCATTTTGCAGCATGAGAAATAGATTAGAAAGTATACATTTTTAGAATGTGATTGTGTGTAGAAACTAGTCACTTTACGAAATGAAGATGACATTAGAAACTCAGCGCCAATATCTCAAAAGTTAATATCTGCTTTTTTTGTAACCCACGATGCAAATAAAATACACCATAAGGTACGAAAATGTTTCTTCTTGCAGTTGGGATTGTTAATTTTCAGGAGAAAGTTTTCATTTCCGAGCAAGCGACCTGTTATAGTAATTGTTTACAGCAGATCCTACCCTTTGAAATGTTGGCACTGAACTGGTCTTAGATAATGGCTCTAAAAATACAAACTTAAGAATACATTTCATTTAAATGGCCAAGTTGATTTATCTAAATGATCAATTTGGATCTGAATAAGTTTTCATTCACTCCGAAAATTTGGCGCACATCCGGTTTGACGTGAAAACTATATACATAACTTAAACTATATACATAATCAATAAAGGATTACTTGCCTCGCAGCTTGTCCATGGATTCAAGTTATGCTTGCAAGAACTTCAGTTGTTTAATTTTCCCTTCTACGTTTAGGCAAAAGGCCAGTATCGACCTAAAAAGTAAAGAGGTTACGGAATTTTGTTCAATATTAAAGACTGTATTCGATGAAATTTGGACACACAAAATAGGTCACCAAAAATTTTCCTTGAGCCCGATTCTTTTAAAACTTTCTGGAAATAAAGTACTACTGAATGGATAAGTTTTGACATCATTGGTTTATTGAACCTCTTCTCCCAACCCAAATGCCCGCACCTTTGCCTTGACCCCTTTCATCAAATTTTGGGCAATGATAGGACCGACTTGCTTACTTACTTTTAACCACACTTTCTTTAGTTCAAGTTCATCTTTGACGGAGGAGGGTTTGGAGGGTTGACGTCTTTTGGTACAAAAACTACATTATTATCTTTGTACCAGTCTAAGACGGGCCGGGCAAAGTGGCAAGATGCCAAATCCGGCCAAAACAGTGTCGGGCCATCGTGAGATCTCAAGAAGGGCAGAAGTCGTTTTTGGAGGCATTCGTCCTTGTAGATTTGCCCGTTGACGGTCCCAAAGGTGATGAAGGGCTGACTAATTTTGCCACATCCGCAGATCGCTTGCCAGACAAGGAATTTTTTTGGCGAATTTCGACAGTTTCTTTTTCCGTACACTCTGGATTTGACAGTTTTCCCATAGGTTTTTGTCAAATTAACGCCAACGCATCCGCAACGTATCAATTGTGGGTCAGCCATTAGAGGTGGCGACGTAGTGTTCATGTCCTGGCATTTGTTTGGTGTCGGCTTTGATGCAGGTCTCATCGTCCATCACAATGCAGAACGGTTTTGTGAGCCACTCCCTGTACAGTTTTCTTGCACGAGTTTTGGCCACCGAGTTCTGTTTATCGCTCCGGTTCGGTGCCTTCTGAACCTTGTACACATGTAATCCAGAACGTTTCATTGTCTTCTGCACAAAACAAATTGAAACTTTCGCCTTTTTCGCAACATCCCTGATCGAAATGTTGGGATAACGCTTAAATTGGTTCAATACCATCCTGGCCTTCTCCAGATTTGATGTGCCACGTTTTTTGCCACTAGCATTTTCCGCTTGGTTGTCTTACGGTCCTTGAACGTTTTGATCACATGAGATACGGTTGAATGTGAGATTCCGAGCTGTTTTCCGATCCATCGATGAGAAGCGTTTGGGTTTTCGAAGTGAGTGCCCAAAATTTGTTGGCGCACTATTTCTTCATTCGAAGCCATCACTGAAATCACTCGACCGATTTTCACGAAACTCATTAAACAATTGACAAAACACAATGAAATACATTCAGTTAAAATTTCAATAATGTTTACCCACACGCTAAAAAGTTACGAACAATTGCGTGTGTCCAAATTTCATCGAATACAGTCTTTACCAAACGGAATTTTGACAATTGATCTGCATGGAACGAAATGTCACCTTCACTTACGGAATATTCGAGTGGAATATTTTTCCGAAAGTAAAAGTGACAGCTCCCATTAGTTTGCGTGGAAACCTTGCCTACTACTATAGAAAACTGTAACGCTCGTTTGGGTTTACAATCAATTTATTTGGTTTATTATCACACTAGTAGCAACAATCAATGTGCAACTAGCGATTTGAAATTGGTTCACTGTTGTAGAACCCCTAGGTCCGAAGTATACCTTGCAGTCTGCACCTTGCAATAATTCTTGCACTTTTCGGTACCTTCCGGTACTAGTATCTTGGTTGTTGTTTTGATTCACTATGTTATTTTGACACAACATTTGAGAATGTGTTGGTGTGAGCTACGTTGTAAGGGGCGAATCATTGAGCTTGGGACCGAGCTTGGGACCGATGTGCTAGTACTGACTGAGCCAAGAAAAATATCGTATTTGTTCGGGACCTACTGGTCTTAGAGTTAGTCTATGCTAGTAGGGTATCAACAGTACGACCAACAATCAATATGCAACTAGCGATTTGAAATTGGTTCACTGTTGTAGAACCCCTTGGTCCGAAGTGCACCTTGAAGCCAGCACCTATCTATACATATTTGCGCCTTTGTTTTGATTGGCTGTGTTATTTTGACAGAATATTTGAGAGTGTGTTCGTGTGAGTTCATTATTAGGGGCGTATTATTAAGCTTGGGACCGAGCTTGGGAACGATGTGCTAGTACTGACTGAGCCAAGAAAAATATCGTATTTGTTCGGGACCTACTAGTCTTAGAGTTAGTCTATGGTACGACTGTGCTTGAAAAGACGTAGATATCAACTGCTGTGTTAAATAAATTCTTCGCCCCGCTTGCTTCGATCCCATCATGTGAGACCAATTCACCTCATCTCCATTTTTTTCCCAAATGGCTTGAATCCTTGGTCAAATGGATGATGTAGTCCTGTTGCCATAACGGCCGGTCAGCTTGGCGGATAGAACGGCTGGCATAAGAAGATTCTGGACCCTGACATTGAACGCCAACTAGTTCGATGTTTGCAGGAAACTCTTCTGTATCTGGAACAGTGTCATCTGACGTGGTAATCTTCTTCACATGGGCTACATTTCTTTCGAGTGTCCATCTTGATACAGGATCAGCCATTTTCAGCCAACTCCCGATACGATCCAGCACTTCGTATTCCGCTCGTCCGAATGTTGGGGTTAGTTTGCCTGCTGAAATGAGAATTTGCAATAAAATTTTATCCCCTACCTGAATGTCCGATGGCCTAGCGTGGCGCCTGAAATCCTCTCTTTCCTTTCCCTTATGCTTGAGAATTGCATATCTGTCATGAACTCCAGAACTCACTGCTAACTCTGTCTCAAGGTCTTTTATGGATGGCATTTTTGACCGAATTATTCTGTTTTGTAGCAACAATGAAGGAGCTTTGCCCGTTACTGAGTGAGGAGTTGTGTTGTACATCATCATGTATTGCAGAAGATCCTCTTTCCAATCCCGGTTAAGTGAGTGACTGATTTTAAGGCGTTTCAGGAGTGAGCTGTTTTGTCGCTCTACCTCGCCGTTTGCTTGAGGCCAATAGGGAGCAGTATGGTTTAGGGTGATGTTTCTTATGAAGCAGTAATACTCAATGTCTCAACTGATAAACTGTCATCCGGTATCCAGTGTTATCGTCTTACACGGGTAAAAATCCACACATATTTTTTGGCAAAATCCATGTAAAATTCTACATAATATTCATTTGTTCACACATAAACAGAACCCTCAGAGAAACACATATGAAGTTTATGTGGCAAATGAAAAATATGTGTGGCCACACATAGTGGTTATTTGTACACATAGAGAGTATGTGTGGTTATAAATAGATTTCATTTGTTGATCAAATTGCTAAAATTCATGTGTGGGACATAGATATTATCATTGCTTTTTTATCAGTGTAGGGTATCCTTGCCGGACAAAGATTGATTCCTGATATTTTCCGGTTTCTTCTGACGTAATTTTTGTATTATGCATACTTCCTTATACCGACTGAAATAATCCACAACCACTAGTAAATACTCACTAGACAGAAGTGGGCCCAAGAAGTCCATCGCTACATCCACCCAGGGTTTTCTAGGCATCGATCGGCGCCTCATCGGATCTGGTGGAGAAGGCTTTCCAACTATTCGACAACCCTCACAGCTCTTGACGGATTTCCTTGCTTCATCGTCCATTCCTGGCCACCACATTATGTCGCGCAATCGGGATATCATTACTGTCTCTCCTGGGTGTCCTTTATGGGCAAGTTGCAGCATTCGTGAACGCAGCTGTTTGAGTATGACTAATCGACACCCATGGATAATATTGAAATGAATTTACTGAGACAATTTCTTTCCGTGCATCCTTTGATAGGGAGAGAGTGGAGTAGATTTGAGTAGAGAGAGAGAGAGAGAGAGAGAGAGAGAGAGAGTAGAATAGGAAGAGCTAACAATCGCTAGGCAAACAGGTAGCTTTAGCAGCTAGGGGGACTAAGAGGAATCCCATTATTCGTACATTGTAATCTATACAACGGATACCAATAAACGTTGAGTTAAACTAGTTGGTGTTATATTGATTTGCTTATTCGATCACTGGTTGTGGTGGAGGTAGTCAGCGTGAGCTTTCACAGGAGTACTATTCCCTTCGCTATTATCCTTGCATCATCGTTCGGTGGTAAGTTGGTTCTCGGGTGAAGTCTGAGAGGGATTTCCTCAAGACTGTTCGCCATTTTCTCTCAACAGATAACGCTGGAGCCCGTTGAATTTTTAGAAAACTGTAATTCTCGTTTGGGTTTCTCCTGAAAGAAAAAAATACCTTAAACGAACGATATCACAAATCCTTCAACCATTTCTTTAATGATAAAGAAAATAGGTCGTTCCAAAAAATAACCACACGAAATTTATTAGGGTTAACAATCAATTTATTTGGTTTATTTTCACACTAGTAGGGTACCAACAGTACGACTGTACACTCAGAAAAAAAATATAAACTAACTAGTTTAAAGTTTACTCTAAATCGATATTTGCCTGGGTTGACGCATAGCTTCGTATAAACGACAACTATACTCGCTTAGCATAAACTTGAAGTATTAGGGACGTAGTTTAGCTTTCAAATATAAGAGCGTCGTTAATTGGTAATTTATTCTAAATCAAGAATAAAATGTGCACCGGACCCGGATTTGTTTTTTTCCCAACTACAAAACTACTAACACCGAAATTTAAAATCTTTCGGTGTCAATAAAAAACCGATTGAGCAAATGATTGCATACACTCTGGTCGGTTGGGTTATCAGATTTTTCGGGATGAAAATTTGAAACTTAAGGATACAGTAACGCTGAACAACCCACTTACAGGCATAGCGCCTTATTACTTAAAAGATTTTATTAATGGATGTAAACCAAAGGCAATGCTTTGCAATGGCAGCAAATCAGTTTTCTCTTTCTACGTAATAGTACGCTATGGCATACTATCACTTAAAAATAGAAATCCGATTGACTGGTATCGGTTAATTGGACCTCACTTATCTCACAAGCATAACGCGTCGTAAACCAGGATTCGATCGAACAACAGTTGGAAAATGAGAAACACAAAAACGATGGATTGCAATGGGAGTCAATTTTTTTGTTCCTTGAGGTGTAGAATCGTTGAACGGACACTTTTCGTCATCATTCGGTGGTAGAGAACGGTAGGCAACTTGGAATAGTTGTTCTGCAGCAGATTCGGTTCCAGATCCATTAGATATTGGGTCGTTTCTGCTGGATATGCCAGTAGCCAGATCGTAGGGAGCTCGAGTAACTATCGGTGTAAATCGAACACGTACGACCAGATCGCTCAGACGGTGCTGTAAGCCAAAAATTAGGAATGAAATTACGTAAGGTTGCAGTTCGATGAAATTACCATACATACCCTGATGAGTCGTCTCATTCTGGATTAAACAGTAGCAACATAAAGGTACGGTAGTTCTTGACCAGCTGCTTGGGGTTGCCCCGAATAATATTCACCGCAAGAAGGTTGGTTTGGGAGATGTCGTAGAGGCGCTCAGTCATTGTTTCGTCTTGCAGTTGAGTGCAATGTGGTTGGAGGAACAAAATTATTAGCTAACGTTGAACATACAGGCAAACCTAAAACATACAAAACTTATCAGGGCCGCCAAGTTTATCGTTATGCAACCGAGCATCTTCGATCGGGGAATTATCTTTTCTTGCTCGACCAACGCCAACAGGTTCTTTCATAGGCACCAGTTCAATTCTATGTAGTATTTTTCCTTCATCTGAGATAAAAGCACCGTACACTCAGCACACGAATTGAAGGTACTTTTTGCTTCGCCTTGCACTTTTTGTTGTTTGGTGGTTTCAGATCACTGATTCCAAAACGGCAAAATTGAGGACAAAATTCGCTAGATATATGCATTTGATTGTTTGATATACGCATTTGATTGTTTGATATACGCATTTGATTGACACTGAACACAACAAGCTATTTTTTTTTTTGGAGAATCGATTAAATGTTGATAAAATGACAACATGATTGCGCTCAAATAAAATGACAACATGATTGCGCTCAATGAGGGACAATACTGCTATGTAGAATTATCTCCAACAACTTAGACTATGTTTAAACTTTATGAAACGTTAGTATAGTTTTTATACTATGCGACATGTAAACCCAATCAATGATAAAAATGATTACTTTTTAAACTATCAACGATTAGAAAAATCTTAGAGTGTATTTGAAGAGACGTAGATATCAACTACTGTGTTAAATATTCCTGGTGCAGTTGAAAACCGGAATATAGCAGTCGCGCCAATCGATTTTACTCCCGTTCCATAAGTCCAAACAATGGCGCATCTAGTGCGCTGTATGGCGCATCTGATGCGCTATACAGCGCACTAGATGCGCCACTGTTTGAATTCATAGAACGGGAGTAAAATCGATTGGCACGACTGCTATATTCCGGTTTTCAACTGCACCAGGAATACATTCTTCGTACCGCTTGCTACGATCCCATCACGAAAGACCAATTCACCACAGTATCTAAAACTGAAATTGGAAATAACTTTCTGGCTGTTTTTAAACTGCCTGGAAATGGTCAGTATTGTAATTTTAGACGATTTTTTGCTCTTGTAGTCACCAATTACTTTACTCAAACAGCTCGAAAAATCACTTTTGTGATTATTATTTAGCATTACATTTCATTTTTGACACATGATAACAATAGTTAAAGCAAACAGAAGTAAACGCTGCAGATTCAGCCAAACAAAAAAAAGCCAAAATGGTTTTTTCCTGCAAACTATGTGGAATTAAAAAGAATGTAACCACGGAAATTGTTAAACTGCACAAGTTTCCGAAGGATCCGAATCGGTTATCGGCGTGGCTATCCATTCTAAATTTCAGTGCAGCTAGATTTGATTTGTGTAAAAGTCGGAGTTGCAGTCGTCACTTCAGTGAGCATCAGTATGAAACTACTATTTTTCCTTCAGGTGAGGTTTAAATTAAGAGATGGAATGTTCAATGGGTATGTTTTTGATTCGTTTTTTTTATGTTTTAATGGAAAAAGCTTCACGAGACTGAAAAGTGATGTATCCCCGGATATTTTGATGCAGGTACGTGTAGAACAAAGTGAAAGAATGTTTCAAAGTAGAGCATTTCAAACTTACTTTTCAATTCCGCAAATGGAACAATGTCTGAGTTGTCTTTCCTTTAGCTTACCAACTTGTAACGAAATGAAAAGAAAATTACAAGAGAACTTTCAAAACACTAACGCAGCAAATAAACGGACAGTAGTATCCAAACAGAACATACTAGATTGGAATGATTAACTATCGTCAACATCATTCTATTTTAGAATTTAATGGAAACCAGTGCGATAATAAATGAAGGTACTAAGAGCATCAACGATGCAGGAAGGACTTATTTTTCCCATGACGAAAAAGAAATCGAGTTTGGAGCACAGATACGAACAAAACCAGCTAGTATTCACGAGGAAACTATTGAGATCACAGAGACGCAGAAAGAACCTGTTTCTCCCATGTTGAAATATAACTCGGGTCTGGTACACAAGCACATTTGCAACCAGTAATTATGATGATGTTGTTTTTGAGAAGGAAATAATTCCTCATCACACGTGAGGCTCTAGGAGTAGACGGCACTTTTTTTTTTTGCTAGAACAAAGTTGTTAAGAGAAAGTAGAATAGAAGTAGCTTTGAAAATTGAGCGGAGGGCATTGCGAGGTAGTATTTCGAAACAAGCACACAATCTTTTGCCAAGCATCAATTTTCAAAGCTACTTCTATTCAATCTTTACAGCCTGCCGTGCGCTAACAGAACTATCAATACTTTCTCTTAACAACTTTGTTCTAGCAAAAAAAAAGTGCCGTCTACTCCTAGAGCCTCACGTGTGATGAGAAATTATTTCCTTCTCAAAAACAACATCATCATAGATCGTTACTCCGCGTATGGGAGAATACAAAGAAAAGACTATGTCAGTGTAACCAGCAATTGTTTTCCAGGAAAATGAGATACATACTGTCCTTCAAAATCTGGAAAGCTCTCAAACATCATCAAATTCCAGTTATGTAGGTTCGAGTGTAGGATATTCTGCTATGAAGAACCAGATGTTGCTACTGGAAAACGAACAAAACCTAAAGTGAAACGTAAAAATCATGCATTTCAGCATATGGGCCTAGCTTTGAATATTGATTATATGACGGCAGATGAGCTACATTATTTGACGGGCTATGATGGAAAACCATGAGAATGTGTTTTTGTTTGACCTTGAAGAAAAATAATTAGAGATGGCCATGTTATGACGTTTCATTGAAAAATCAGCTTCAATTAACTTTGATTGGATTTCAGTTAATTTGTGATTATACATTGTTAAGCATCATGTTTAGAATTTCAAAGCAAATGGTAAGCAAAATCATTAAATTTTGGTTAGAACTTCTGTTTGAAACCGTAAATGCAATTGATTTTTGGAATCTTGGGATAAAGTCAGAGAACTTATATAGGGTTGTTATTGATTGTTCTGAGTTTGCCATTGAAAACCCCTCAGATATTTTAAAGCAGCAAGTAACATGGTTGGCCTACAAGCATCGAAACACCTTTAAATTATTTATTGGATCGATGAAAATGGCTTGATAATTTTTGTCAGTGCTCTTTTTGGGGGGTCTGCTACAGATGATATGCATAATTATCCAAAAATCAGGTTTATTAGATTTACTGAATAAAGGAGACTACGTATTGTCTGTTAGAGGATTCGAGACTAGTGATGTAATGGCTCAAAAAGGAATCATATTGAACAAACCGCCCTCAAAGCTAGGCGAACAATTATCAGAAAAAGAGGTAGCTAATACTAGAATTATTGCAAGTCATAGAGTAGAAGTAGAGAGGCTAATCGGATTAGCAAAAGATAATCGAATTTTTACTCAAAGAAGAAGCCATTTTTTGTTTCCCTTAGCTGACAAAATTTTTACCGTAGTTTTCAAACTAAAGAATTTCAAAAGGCCAATTTGTAAGGGAATAAAGTGAGAAGATATTATTAATGTAAATATATATCATTAAATCGTACAACTGTCGCAAATCACATAATAGTCTTATATAGATAAGTAATTCACAAGATATGAGAATGTTATGCCAATAGCGGAAGACAATCTGTTAATGTTTAACAATTCCGATAACATTTTCTTTACTTTTTTAACATTTAAGTTACGAAACAAACTAGCTTATACTGAAATTTTATCCCAAATTTGATACAATATTTCTCGCAGAAAACATAATTGTAATAATGACCATGTTTTTTTTTTGGCGTAGGACCACGGAATTGAATTTGTATACTTCTGTTTACTATTACTATTCGCACCTTAAAGCTTAATTACCATTTGTCAAGTGAACAGCCTAAGACGCGTCTCCCAGTCAGGCAAAATCGAGTTTATAAAACCCACCACCTTTCCAGGATTCGCAGTCCAAATTTCTGCAGGTTGCATATAGCCACTGTACAGAAATTTAAGTCTGCTCTCGTTCAAAGCATCACAACTGCAGAACAGATGTTCCGAGGTTTCACGTTCGATGTTACAGAAATGACAGATATCATTCTGAACCAGGCCAATGTTTTTCAAATGATATCTACTCGGGCATTGTCCGGTTACTAGGCCAGTACAGTACAAATAGCTCTCTTATTGAGCTCCAAAAGCTTTTTACTGATTGTAACATTAGAAATAATAAACCTTTTCGATTGACCACACTTTGTGGTAACCAACCAGTTGGTCATCACCCTTTGTTCTTCCCAAGATTTCAGTTCCATTTTTATGGCACAGTATGATATACCGCAGAATGGTTCTGGGCCAATAAACTGTGCATTTGAACCTTGTTTAGCAAGCTCGTCTGCTCTTTCATAACCTTCAAGGCCACAGTATCCCGGAACCCAGAATAAATGTACGGAGTTCTGTTAGCACACCTTTCGCAGTGGAAGAATGCATTCCCAGACAAGTTTGGATGTACATTTATAATTCCTCAACGCTTTAAGTGTAACTTGGCTGTCTGTAAAAATACAAATATTAGCACGTCTATGTTTCCTCTTCAGACAAACGTTGACACATTTTATTATAGCAAAAATCTCCGCCTGGAAAACCGTTGGATAGTTTCCCATCGCCACTATGATTTCCACTCCAGGGCCGAAGATTTCAGCTCCAGTTTTCGTTCCAATTTTTGAGCAATCTGTGAAGAATTTTATGCAACTAGGACGAACAGTGGGACCTCCGACTTCCCAATCTATACGTGACATCTCTCATATGTTGTAAGGGATGTCATCCCAAGTAACACCAGAAACATCTTCTTTGAAAAGAATATAAGAAGTTTGTTGTAAAAAAGTTGTGAGGATGAAATACCAAACATGTCTAGTCTTGAAAAAGTTTTGAGGATGTTTTTCCACACATATTCAGTTCAAACGTGGTACCAGAACAGCGAACACAATTTTGTTCTATTTTTGTTCGATCAACTTAAATTTTACTTCTTGAAAACATCGATGACTGTTTGTCATCTTACCACTACGAACTATCTTTACTCACTTTTGAGTATCCATACTTTTGACCGATTTGAGTCAATCGTACTTAATTTTGGATTGTTTGGAAATAGCGTGTATGCTAGATGTTTCTAAATATGTTGATAGGCTGCATTCGAGATGAATTTTAAACATGTTTTTAGCATCCTCATGCAATAGTGAAATTATTCAGAATAGATTGAGAATCCAAAACAGTGACGGCTGAAAATATGTTTATTTGAAATACTGGAATAAAAAAAACACTACCTAAATGTAAGATTGTGATGCCACTCACTGATTCAAATAGAAGCCAAATTGGGCATAGGGGTTTATTCAAATGTAACATAAAGCAACAGTGTGGGAGATTGTTTAGTATTTTTTTATAAATTGTTACGCTTAATTTGTGGGGGAGTCTTTTGAGATGTAGCTACGCACAACATAATAGAAAAATTATATTTGTATTTTCATTCATACTGACATTACTCGGTTCAATTTCACAACAAAAAACGCAGAAAAGAAAAAACGAACATTTGAAAATCAAATGTGTTACTAATATTTTTACCCGTACTGTAGACTTGTACTGTAGGTCTGTAGACTTGGAAAATCGCCATGTTGGTTTTGGAGGATTTCATAAAGAAATCTCACTAAAATTGTATAATTTATTCGGGGTACCTTCTACGTTTTTTAACCCAATCGATGGCGCATGAAATTAGGGAAGGTAAATCGGAAAGTTGCACTGCTAACCTTGAGCCGCATATACAATTATGATACAACGTCCATGCGTAAAGCACTTTTAATTTCCTATTTGAAAAATTTATAAACAATCATCTTTAACGCGTAAAATACCATTAGCTACGATATAGTTTCGCCATTAAAAAATCTTGTTTATATATATATATAAATTTTTTTTTTTGAACTCTTTATTTATTCCAAATTTTACATTATTTTACATTCATATATTAACCTAGGTGATCCTGCTAAGTAATTAACATTTCAACCTTATATGCTATCATTTATATCTAATTGTGTTAATATTATTTTTACCTTGTCTATTCAGTATTTTTAACAGGGTTCCTTTTGCCTGCGTGTAAGAATAATTATTGATTTCTTAAAACTAGTTCTTATCTATAGAGAGAATTGATCATTGCAATTGAAGACTGCAATGATTTTTGTCTAAAATTAAGAATTATTTTGTTGGACATTTCTTTTAGAGTCTCAACGTTTGAAATTCTATGTAATTCAATAGTACTGAACCAGGGTGGCAGCTTCAAAATCATTTTCAGAACTTTGTTCTGAATCCTTTGAAGTGCTTTTTTCCTAGTAGCACAACAACTAGACCATATTGGCACAGCATAAAGCATGGCCGGTCTAAAGATTTGTTTTAATATTAGAAGTTTGTTCTTCAAACAAAGTTTGGATTTTCTGTTTATAAGAGGATATAAACATTTTATATATTTATTACATTTGGCTTGAATGCCCTCAATGTGATCTTTAAAAGTTAATTTTTGATCAAGTATCAGTCCAAGATATTTTACTTGATTTGACCAAGAAATTGGAACTCCGTTCATAGTGACCATATGACTATTACTTGGTTTAAAAAATGCAGCTCTAGGCTTGTATGGGAATATTATAAGTTGAGTTTTGGAAGCATTAGGAGAAATCTTCCATTTTTGAAAATAATCTGTAAAAATGTCCAAGCTTTTTTGTAGCCTCCTGGATATAACACGAAGACTTTTTCCTTTAGCGGAAATGCCTGTGTCATCAGCAAAGCAAGATTTTTGACAGCCCTGAGGTAAATCAGGGAGATCTGAAGTGAAAATGTTATAAAGTATTGGCCCAAGAATGCTACCTTGAGGAACACCAGCTCTGACAGGCAATTGATCAGATTTAGAATTCTGATAATTTACTTGCAAAGTTCTATCAGTTAAGTAGTTTTGAACTAATTTCATGATATCTAATCTAATCTAATCTCACACTAACGCAGCCAATTCTTGAAAGCATCCTGGAAAATGACGTCTTTTGGAATGCATCATTTTTCTTGTCATCGGCCAGGCCAACTGCGTAGTGTGTGCCGCAGAGAGGATTCCAAGAAATAGAGCGATTCCAGAAAGAGTGTCTGAAATCCCTCTACTACTTCGAATCAAGGGAAGGAAGAAAGCGTGGACCTCCCGTACCAAACGCCTCCATATAGAGTTAAATAATGTGATAATTTGTATTTTATCGTTGGGAGCATAGATGCTAGAAAGATTAGTTTATGCTCCCTTTGCCTGTGGGTGGACTTTTGGCATTTGAACCAAAAGTCTGGCAATAATTTGCCAAGGTTATAGCGCCTTATCTCGCTCACTGAAATTTAAAATTTACAGAATACAAGCTCATCGATTTAGCACCACCCGGGGGAGACTTGGTCCTATACCCAATTATTTCATTATCTCCAATCCGCTCAACCAATCGCAATGTTTTGTGATATAGTGGACGGATTATTATAATTTGAGATAACTCAATGCAGACGTCTTCCAAATTTGGCAGATCGACAGGCAATCGGTGGAGACCCACCTGGTACCTCATAGCAATATGCTTAGAGGCGGACCGGAAGATTTGATGAGCTACCTCCCCCATTTTGAACTAATTTCATGATATAAAGCGGAAAATTGAACTTTTTGGTTTTGAAAAACTGAAAAAGGGATGTTTTTTTTGTTGGAGAGGTGGAGGGTTGGTTTGGTTGGAGAATAAATTGTAAAAGGGGGGGGTGGGGGAAAGTGAATTGGGTGGGTGTGGGGTGGGGTTTTATATTATTTTTTTTTGGAAGAAAAAGGGGGGGGGGGGGTGGGGGGGTTGGATAGGTACGACTTTTGCATTTTTCCATTTATCTGGAAAGTATGCCAGATGAAAACATCTGTTAAATAGTTTTACCAAGAAAGACAAAATACTCTCGGGAAGTTTTTTGATTAGGATATAGAAAATTCCATCATCACCTGGTGCTTTCATATTTTGAAATTTTTTAGTTATAGTTTTTACTTCATCCAAATCAGTTCTCCAAGAATCATCAAAATTATTTTCTTGTGAGAAAATATTCAGATACTCCCTGGAAACTTGATCCTCAATAGGACTTGTAAGACCCAAACTGAAATTATGGGAGCTCTCAAACTGCTTAACAAGTTTTTGAGCTTTTTCCGCATTTGTGAGCAAAATTTTATCACCTTCCTTAAGCGCTGGTATAGGCTTTTGAGGTTTTTTCAATATTTTAGAGAGTTTCCAGAAGGGTTTGGAACTCGGATCTAATTTTGACACATTATTTTCAAAATGTTTGTTCCTCAGGGCAGAGAAGCGTTTTTTAATTTGTTTTTGTAAATCTCGCCATATGATTTTCATAGCGGGATCACGTGTTCTTTGATATTGACGCCTGCGTACATTTTTCAGACGAATCAAGAGCTGAAGATCGTCATCAATTATAACTGAATCGAATGTAACCTCGCATTTTGGCAGCTCTTGCTCTATTTATTGAGAAAACCAGAGATTCGAGAGCATTATTAATTTCATTTTTTGCTAGCAATGGAACATGGATCAAAGTTGTATTCCATAAATGTTCGATATTGATCCCAATTAGCTCTATGGTAGTTGAAAGTAGTGATGGAATTAGAAATGATTTCTTGAGATATTTCAAATGTAACTGGAAGGTGATCAGAACCAATGGGTAATCAATTGACTACAAAGTTGACATGAATCAGTTAGGACCAAATCAATAGTTGTGGGATTTCTGGCTTAAGAAAAGCAAGTTGGGCTGTTTGGGTATTGAATAGTGTAGTAGCCTGCGGAACAATGATCAAAAAGTATATTACCATTGGCATTGCTTCGCGAATTATTCCATGAGCGGTGTTTTGCATTGAAATCACCAATAACGAAGAATTTAGACCTATGACGGGTAAGTTTCTGGAGGTCACCCTTGAGCCAGTTCTTTTGCTGACCAGTGCATTGGAAAGGCAAATAGGCAGCTATAAAAGTAAATTGGCCAAATTTTGTTTCAACTGAAACCCCCAAAGTTTCAAAAACATTGGTTTCAAATGAAGAAAGAATGTGATATTTGATACGCCTATGAACAATGATGGCAACGCCACCACCAGCTCCATTAATGCGATCATTTCGGTAGACAAAATAATTTGGATCTCTTTTGACCTTATGGGCAGGTTTGAGATAAGTCTCAGTTATAACAGCAATATGCATGTTATGAACTCTTAAAAAATTAAATAGCTCATCCTCGTTATCTCTGATGGATCGAGCATTCCAATTCAAAATGTTTAATGACTTAAAATCCATTACTGAACTTCAATGCCATGACAATATTATTGGCAAATTTCATACCAGTTTGGATAGCTTCAAACATGGAATTAGTTTTTAGCATATCGGTTATCATGTCGATTAACGATTGCTGTAAAAATTCTAATTTAGGAGCGGATATGTTACCTAAATCAAATTCATAAGAAGTCCCGTGGGAATTTTGGTTTTGGTTCCTACCCGCTGCAACTGCAGCGTAGGTAGGTCCATTTACATGTTGAACATTGTTAACAACACGGTTGGGTAAGAATGTAGGGTTTGAAGATTGAACCCTGTTGGTACCTGCAGGTATTGAAATAGTATTTACTCCTCGTTGAGCGTTTAAAGTTACAGTTGCGGATGGAAAAACCTGTCCGCTGTTTCTACCGACGGTTTGGTAGGAATTTGTTCTTTGCTGATCGTTGTTAACAGCTGCAGTATGGGTAGTAGCTGGTCGGGAACGTATATTCACAGAGAACAGACATTGATGTCCATATACCTTTTCTTGAAAAACGTGTGTAAAAGTTAATATGGGCAGCTGGTATAAGAAGCAAGTACAGAGAAAAACAAACAAAAATTTTCATGTTATGTGCTACACTTTTTATTGATAAACATTAACATGACAATTATCGCACAACTGCAGCGCCGCCTATCAGGAGCATAACGACATACATTTGAAATGTCGGTTTAAAGTTTTACACAAGTAGCAGACCGAAGATGAACGTCTGTTCTCTGTGGTATATTGTCCTACCTGGCGTTTAGTGCGCGACTGCAAAATTGCTTTGCGAGTCTTGCACTCCCAAAAAATTGATTTATGGTTTTCACCACAATTTGAGCATTTGAATTTTTGAGGATCTTCCTTCACAGGACAGTCCTTAGCGTGCGAGGAATCCCCACAATTCATGCATTTACCAATCATATGGCAATGCTTTGTTCCGCGACCCCATCCCTGGCACTTACGGCACTGGGTGAGGCTTTGAAAATTTGCTCCAGTCTTCCTGAAATGTTCCCACTTCACTCGGACATGGAGCAAAAGGCTTGCTTTTTCTAAAGCCTTAAGGTTATTAAGTTCACTTGACTTGAAGTGAACTAAGTAGAGATCGTTTGAAATCCCTTTGCGAGAATCGCCAGGCCGGGATTTCATTTTCATCTTAATTACTTGAACTGGGCCAATTCCAAGTAATTTTATTAACTCGTTTTTTATTTCATCGAGAGATTCACCACTGGGCAGTCCTTTCAAGACAACCTTGAAAAGACTCTCAGCTTTGGTGTCGTAATTGAAGAAATTGTGGTTCTTCTGAGTAAGATACTCAAGAAGACGTTTGAATCCGTCCAAGGTTTCTGCATGCAAACGGCATTCACCTCGTCTGGAAATTTGAAGGGAATATTTCACACCTTCAACAAATGTTAAGATTTCCTTGCGAAAAGCATGAAAATCCGAAATTGTCACCACAATAGGGGGAACTTTTTCCTTTCTCAATCGAGAAAGTTTTTTTCAAATTTTGATTAGATGATGGATCACTCTCATCATCTGTGAGCATATCAAATTGATTACTCACATTAATTTGATTTGCAGGCAAATCAATAGCTTGCCCTTTTCGTTTGCGCTTATTTGCCATAGTGGCAGAGTAATTTGCTCCATATCGACGTCCAAGCAGATAACTATAAGAATCCGAGGGACCGAAGAGGAATTTTCCAATGCGATATCCAAGCCGGGTTACCCGAAGGGCCTAACAAGGATCGAAAAGGAATAAGAGGAAATCTAAAAATTGTAGGTATTATTTAGCACTGAAAAGTGCTGTTTAAGATTTGGTGTAGCGTTAGGTAGCAATAGCACTTCCTTCAGCAAATAGAACCGCACGGCATGAGAGCACAATGCAGACTGATCATGTTTATATATTTTTTACTTTGTTCATACCGTGCTTGCTTTGACAAAACATATTATTATGTTATAAGCATGCTGTTGGAAGCATCCATAGAACATAATATATGTCTTATGGATGTGCTACAAAACATCTGGTATGACCTAAAAGATGTTCACAAATGCCACATTTATTGCACTTTTTCGGTTATATGCGTGTATGAAATTAAGTTATTGACGTTAGAAATAAAAACATGGGCTTGGTCTAAAACGTGTATTATTAACATGAATATGACAAGTGGTGTTACTTGGGATGGTTTTCCACAGGTTTCATCCAGTCTCCATTTATATACATCACTGGCCCATTTGGAAAGCTTTGTGAAATGCTCAGGTGTCCGACTAAGTCACCTTTTTGCTCCTTTTACATGCATCTGATTTTTTGTTTTGTTTTTGTTCCTATTACATGCATCTGATACTGTACTAGCAAAAAACATGGATGCTTTCTTTTTAAATTACCTTCAATATCCCAGTATGAAGCGTGCGAAGGAGATTTATCTCTGATACTGTATGGTGATTGATGGAAAGCAATGGTCACGCCAATGTCATATGTTTGTCGTGTTTGCTGATCACCCCTCGTTTCATAACAAGTAATGCTTTATGCCTTGTTCAGACTACAGAGTTAAAACATGTTATAACGGTTGTCAAATAATTTCAACAAGAAATTCGTCATCAAGATAGGCTTATAACATGTTATAATTGCTCAGTCTGGCCAGTGTTTTATTCACACTACAGCGATGTAACATAATACAAGGCTATCTTGATGACATTTTCCTTGTAGATATTTTTCAAAACACCCTTGTATTATGTTACAACCCAAGTAACAAATTCAATTTTAAGGTACACTTGAAGAAGTTCTCAAGAATCATTTGATAAAACCACGCATAAAACTAGATATTCTACATAACATCGATAAAACAGCCATAAAACCCTCAAAAAGGCCCATACTACAGGAGGTTCTCAAGACTATTTCCCAAGATTCGCTTAAAACTTGATAGTTTTATCGGTACATACTTGTAATGACATGCAGGACATGCTTGAAACTATGATAAAACTACCACAAGTTTTAGTAGTTTTATGATTTTCCTCTTTAAGAACACTTCCAGTCCGTCACAAATATGTTTCGAAGATTCCATTTTTGGATTCGTTCTGCTGAATGGGGACTTTTTTAAGAGAAAAAAAAACATCGATATACATATGATGTTTCTTTTCCAAAGTGGGTACGTATGTAAATTAATTGTAAAATTGACCATAAATGCATGAGTTTTTTGCCTGCAATTGATAAATTTTTCATGCGACGTTCAGTTTATTGGTGTTTTATAACATAAAAGTTCAAAAATTTAATGCGCCACGGAATCATTGCTAGAATATTGATTTATTTGAAAAATAAAAAAAAAACTTGAAAATTCAACAATTAGGTGACAAGGCTGATAAATTGTTAGATCTTGAATAAATTGTGTCGACAATCCATTTTAAGTTTCAAAATGTATTCGGAGGGAATCCAGAATAGCCACGCTCGCCATTTTTTCAATGGTTTTATCTTAAACTACCATAAAACGCATATAAAACTAATATTTGTTTAGGAGCGCGATAAGTTCATCTTTACTTGTTCTATTCTTGAAAAAGAGGAGTAACGCTTGAATAAAACTCGTTTGAATTGCTCAAGGTAAACAAGTCTGTCGTAAGATAGCCATAAAATCATTGTGGAGAAGGCACATAATAAACAAAGAAAATGTGAACGTTCAAATCAAAAGTGCCTATGCATAGTTGTTGTTCATAATTACAGCTTATAATTTGTTGTTTTTAATCACCAGCGTAAGGAGATTAAAACATTAAAAAAAAACTCTCAATTGAATATGCTAACAATGGATTTGGGAAGAAGAACAGATAATAGTATTGAGTCGATGGCTGAAACATCAGTTGAGCGAAAGATGAATTTTCTCTTGATCTGTACGCTGAACCTAGCGTAGCCTATTGAGAACTGAAATGCACGACTCGGGAGAATTCAACATTAACATAACATTTTACAATCGTAGTGCACATTAAACCTTACGTCAAAATTACTGCGCTGTATTTCCACGGTGGTGCGCCATATAACGCACTACCTGAGACGTTAGGTTTAACTTGCACAACTGCCATAAAATCAAATATCATGAGTTATGCAATTCGGTTTTCAACTGGCGACACATTGCACCATTTTATTTTATTCGTTTTACGCATAACGCATAGACCCTTTTGATAAGTTAGTCTCAGTAGGCTGCGAATCCAATGGAATGGTCAAAAAAAAAAAAAATTGTCGTTGGTGGCTGAGATGAAGGAGTGTTCAATATATTGAATAGGTTTTTATTGAATTTCCGCTTGAACGATCCGCTGGTTTTTAATTTCTTCCACCTGTGGGCGTCCATTGTGACAGTTTGTTTATTTTTCATATAATGTTCTTTCTCAAGAATATGTGCTCTTATTTATAATCAAATGGTTCTAAGAGAGTTTTATGGCAGCATTTCCAAGAAACATTCATCTTAAAGAAGAATGTCATAAAACTTTTACAAAACTTTTTATCAGGTTTTATGCAAGTTGCGACACGATGTCTTGAGAGGGGGATCAAGTATCTTATAAAACTACTGGTAAGGTGAATTACACTTATAAATGATGTAGTTTTATGGAGGTTTCTTTTAGTGTTTTTTTATCACTCTTGAGAGGTGTAAATGAATTAAAACCACCTTAATTTGGAAAAAA
Organism: Aedes koreicus; assembly: GCA_024533555.2. Taxonomy (NCBI): domain Eukaryota; kingdom Metazoa; phylum Arthropoda; class Insecta; order Diptera; family Culicidae; genus Aedes; species Aedes koreicus. The sequence continues at coordinate 708,791 of JAHHFK020000358.1, forward strand.
CCCGGATAAAACCGGGGAAACCCCCATTATTCTGATAAAAAAAACAAAAAAAAAATATAAAAAAATTTTTTTTTTTTTTGTTTTTTTGTGGGGAGTTTGTTTTGTGAGAAGGAGAAAAAAGACGCAGTAAAATTTTTTTTTTTTTTATTCTAAAAAAAAAAACCCTTTTTTTTTATGTGTCCGCCCCTTTATTTTTGGGGGAAGGGAAAATTTTGTTCTGCACACCAAAGTTCCAATATCATGTTCGGTACTTATTTTGCTGAATTCGGTCTGTAAAACAGAAATTTCACCGAACATTTAGTAAAATATGACATTTGACAAAATTCCGGCAATCAAAACAACGGAATTTCTGTAATTTGCAGAAAACTACCGAACATTGTAGAAAAAAACTACCGATTAAAACTTTAAATGGCAGCAGTTCCGTAGCACTGTAAAAATAATTACGAATGAACTGTAAATTTATTCTTTTGCAAAAGAAGTGTAAAAAAAGTACCGAACAGATTGTAAATTCATTCCATGCTGTCAAACGCAATATTTCCCCACCATTTTGAAGTTGAATGTTGGCCAGCTCTCGTGAGTTGCACGGTGCAGCCAAAATAAGTTCCAAAAATAAGTGCTAAAAATAGAGATATGGACAGCAACTTCCCGGGACCGTAGCCACATTCACAAGGAAAGGAATTTTGTTGGCTTACTCCAAGGATCATCCGATTGCAGCAACGTTAGATGGGAAATTCCTAAGATATTTTACGCAACGGTAACCAAGTGTTAGTTTATCTGATTATCCTATTTTAATTATTAACACACAAATAAATGATCTAAATAAACAGAAATGAGCAAGAAATGAATGCGAATGACAGATTAATTTAACTCATTAATTATCCTCAATTTCAAAAACAAGAAAAAAAAATCAATAAAAACCCATTTACAAACGAATCTGTAAATTTTGCTGAGCAACTGTAAATTTTTTACATCATTTTCGGTAAAAATGTGACAGCTCACGTTACCAATCGTTCAGCAAAATTTACAGAACATTTCGGTAAGTTTTGACAGCTCAGTAGCGAAGTTAAATTTACTGAACGTATTGTAAAGCTTAAAAACTACCGAATCGATTACCGAATGTTCTGCTGTTTCATATTCGGTAAAAAATTACAGTATACTGTAAAAAAATCTAAGTGTGTGTTTGGGTGGGGCTTTTTTTTTTTATTATATGGGGTCATTTAACCATATGTGCAATAAATGTTTTTTTTTTGTGTGGGAGAGAAGTATATATATTTTTTATTGTGTGTATGTTGTTTTTTTTTTTTTTTGGGGAAAAAAAAAAAATTTTTTTTATTTTTTTTTTGAGAAAAGGTGGATTGTTTTTTTTTTTTTAAAAAAGTTTAGCATTGGATTTTTTGTACTTTTCATGTAATAAAACGAAATGTGTGAATAAAAGAGGTTTTATTTGTACCATCATAAAAACTTCATCACTTTTTGAAGCTATCGCGTTCAGCAGCTCTTCTGCGGGAATGGCAAAAATGCTCGGCAGATCTGAAATATTCACAATAAACACCGTTAACATGGCAAAGAAGAACATCTATAGTAATTTATTACCTTAAAAAAATTCAGTGACTTTCGCTGGCAAACCAAGGACCTAAACTACCACACGGTAAACTTCACTTTACTTCTCCATTTTGCAGTTTTTTTTTCTTCTAGAACGATAAAGCAGCTGATTGTTTTTCGCGCACGGTTTTTTATTTCGTTTTAAGTGCGAAGATGGATAGAATAGGGCAAAGTGAAAACACACTTGAATGACATTTCTCGCTCCATTGAAAATTATGTGCGGACCATATCAGTCTCATTGGAAACGAACCTGTGTATTAAGTGACGGGTGTTAAAAATTATGTGCCCAAATGAAAATCATACTGGCTCACATGATTTCAATTCGAAACAAAAATTGACCGATTTAAGTGCCAATTTTAATAAAAAAATTTTTTTTTTTTTTTGGAGTTTATTTTTTTTTTTTTTTTTTCGGGGTAAATATTTTTTTGTTAAAAAATTTTGGTGCAACCTTTTTTTCGGGGTTTTTTTTTTTAACCAAAAAAAAATTCCTTCCCCCCCGCGGGGGGGGGTTGTTGAGTCCTCTTAATTTCTCTCAGCTCTAAATAAATATGCACTGTAAATGATGCTTCACTTCGCTTTATTTCCGCAAAACTATTAAACACGCACAACACGCAACGAATTCACGTCCACTCCTGCCCGGTGTCAATCACGTTTCTCTCTTCCGGTTCTCTCTCCTAAATCATTCTTTTTTCTCGCAGGGTTGCCAGTTTACTTATAAAGGGTACGATCATACAACCTTCCCCTCCTTTTAGACTGTTAGTATGGAATAAAATCCTTGAAACGCTTCGGTTCACCTCTTGGTCTAGCTGCTCTTCTCACTTGTGAATCTGCGTTATCCGATACTGACGGAGTCCGTTCTTCCGGCGTTGGTTCAAACGTTGCTTCTGGAATCTTCGATGTATCTGGATTAGACGGTTCAGGATCATCCAGGAAACTAGAGGATTGCGGATCGCTTGAAGAGTCTAGCCTTTTCAGATGAGTCACATGTCTTCTATATTCCTTTCCAGTCACACAAGATCGTATAATCGTATCAGCTCCAGTTTTCTCCATAACTTCATACTCCTCTGGTGAAAAATCAGTGTCTAGTTTATTATCTTTTTTCATTCGTTTTGCGATAACTCGATCCCCCATTTTGATACTACTTTCTTTGGCTTTCCTTTTTGTATCTGTATACACCCTTCCCTTCTCTTTCATGATGATGTCGCGATCTCTAATCTCTTCATCTTCCAGACGACTTGGTGGAACTTGAGGCAGTTTGGTTCTAATCTTTCTACCCAGCATGAGCTCAGCTGGTGACTTACCGGTGGTAGTGTGGTTCGTAGAGTGATAAGTCAAAAGAAATTGACGCATCTCGGCTCTCCAATCTTTACCTAATTGCTGGGCGATTCTAAGCCTTTTCAAAAGAGATCTGTTTTGGCGTTCCACCTCCCCGTTCATGTTAGGCCAAAACGGTATAGTGTTAATCAACCTGATGCCATTTGCTTCGCAAAATTCGTGGAATTCTTCACATTTATCACTCAGTTGTGGACCATTGTCCACTCGCAAAGTCATTGGCAGACCATACCGGCTGAAAATAATTGATAGTTCACTTATGGTATCACCCGCAGTGATAGAATGCATTTCGCTGACCTCCATAAATCGGCTGTAATAGTCTATCACGACCAGTAAATATTGTCCTTCCGGCAAAGGTCCGAGAAAATCAGCGGCCACATCGATCCACGGCTGATCAGGAAGTTGCTTACGAATTACAGGTTATGGAGGATTTGGAGCGGCAACTAATGCACAGCCTTTGCATTGTCTGACAAACTTTTCGACTTGCTGATCAATCTGCGGCCACCAAACGTTAGTTCTCAAATGACTCTTCATCATCCGCATACCCGGATGTCCCTCGTGTGCCAGCACCAATACATGCTCTCGGAGGGTTTTTGGAACTTTTACCCTATCCACCCGCAAAAGAACATCACCCACAATGCAAAGTTCATTTGCAATAACTTTATACGTCAAAGGCAAGCTTTCTTGATCTCCATTTCGGACCATATGAATAAGTTCGGTGATTTCAGGATCATTTCTGCACTCTTCCTCAATTTTTTCCCATTTCAAAGCATATGATGCCACCGCGGTAACGGCTACTTCATGGATAAAAAATTCCTCATCCGGATCAAACGGCGCCGGTTTTCATGAACCCAAACGCGACAGAGCATCTGCTATATTTTGAGTACCAGGAATGTGAACCACCTGATAATCAAAACATTGGAGTCTCAGTACCCATCGTTCAATACGTGCGCAAGGCTTCGACCGCGGTGAGAATACAAACTCCAGTACTTTGCAATCCGTAATAAGATCGAAGTTTCTACCGTACAAATACATACGGAAACGCTCAACGCTCCAAACGAGAGCTAAAGCCTCCTTTTCAGTTTGGCAGTACCTCCGTTCCGTATCCGTTAATGATTTCGATGCATTGCAAATAATCCGTGGACTGCCAGAAGCATTCTTCTGGATTAAAACAGCACCTAATCCAGTCGGACTTGCATCTGCCATCACAGCTGTATAATCTTTAGGATCAAAGAAACCAAGTTTTGTCGCAGCAGCTAAAGCACCTTTGATTACCTCAAATGATTCGTTCTGATCTTTTCCCCATTCAAATTTTATGTTCTTTTGTGTAAGTTTTCTCAGAGGTTCTGCCAGAGTTGCCAAGTTGGGAATATACTTATTCATATAGTTGGCTAATCCCAGAAAGCTTCTCACTTCAGATTCCGTCGTTGGCACCCGAAACAATAGAACCGCATCAATCTTGGTACGTGAGGGACTAATGCCATGTTCTGATATGTGATGACCCAAGAAATCCAATTCTGTGACACTAAACTTGCATTTTTCCCAGTTCAACTCTACGTTCCTCTCCTTCAGTCTGCTTAGAACCTTATAAGAAGAAAAAAAACGAACAAACGATAACTCATGTATTTATTTTGTACTCATTCCATTTCAAAGAAATAAATAGAAAAGTCAATTAATTCATAATACCTTCTGCAAATTGATGTCATGGGCTTCCTGCGTCTCCCCTACAATGATCACGTCATCTAAATACCAATAGCAACCCTCACATCCTGCCAACATCTCTTCCATAACACGTTGGAAGATTTCGGGTGCTGTGACCAATCCAAACGGTAATCGTTTGAAACGGAAAAGGCCCCGACCAGTAATGAATGTGGTAACGTCCCTCGAGTCTTCCGCTAATTCTACCTGGTGGAATGCTTCTCGTATATCAATCTTACTCCACACTTTGCCTCTGCCAATTCGAGCCAGGTATTCCTCCACTACGGGCATGGGAAAACGCTCGCGCACCACAGCCTCATTGACTCTTCTTAAATCCAAACAAATACGCGGTTCACCAGACGCTTTTCCCACAATCACTAAAGGTGAGACCCACGTCACCGGACCTTTCTTCACTTCTATGATGTCACGAAGTAAGAGCTGGTCCAACTTTTTGTTAACCGCTTCCTCCATTGGTATTGGCACTCTACGCAGGGGTTGGAAGACTGGCTTGAATTTTGGATTTGTTCGGATATGAGCTTGCACTTCCGAGATGTTAGTAAACGCTTTTGTCGATGAGTCGATATTGTTAATGTTTAGGCCAATTTTCAGAACACCCAGCCGCTTTGCAGTCGAATCACCCAACAGGTCCTTTTGTCCTCCTTTCACCACAAAAAAATCAGCAATCATAGATAGGTTTCCGACCTTTATTTTGGCTACGAACGATCCAACCACAGCCAACGGCTGGTCACTGCCGTACCCTTTCAACGTTTTAGTACATCCCTGGACTGATTTGATGACGCGAACTTTCTTCGCTTTCATTGCTTCCCAGGTCTCCAACTTAATAAGGTTGACATCGGCACCTGAATCTACCAAAAGCTCAATGGGAACACCTCCAACAACTGCGGGCAATAGGTTGGACTCGTTTCCACCGTAGAAAGCATAATAAACTTTTCCGTCATCATCAGTAGAACACTTCAGCTTCTCTATTCCCGGAACGTTAGGCTCATGTTTGTTTCCTACGTTAAACACTTTGGAATTTGATGCGACTGGCACTTCTGCCTTCCGTTTACGACACGTAGCTTCGTAGTGGCCCAATCCCTTACAACGACGACAAACCCGCCCTTTGGCCGGGCAGTTGGTTGACGTCGACACATGTCCATGTTTTCCACAAGCGAAACAGGATATGTTCACATTTTTCCATGTAGATTGGCCGGCCCTATATTGGAAATTAGTTTCTGCCTTCCTCGATTCACCTGCTCGACGACGATCCCGGAACGACTGACTTGATCCTTGAACTCCAAAAACTGCTGTTTCACGTACACTTTGGGTTGATTCCTTCAAATCCTTCAATTGTTGCTCTGTTCCTTTGATGCATGCAGCGATTTCCTCTATTTCGGTCAGCTTACGATCCTTTTTCAAAATGCTCCGTCTCAGTTCTTCGGATCGACAGTTTTCCACTATAATGTCAATCAGGTAGATTTCCCTCAATATGTCACCCACATCTGCATGGTACTTCTCAAACCCGCAATTAGCAGCTTGCTGACGAAGCCGTATTAAATAATGTGAAAACTTTTCACCCCCATCCTGTTTCAATTGACGAAGTTTCCTTCTCTCAATTACGTCTTGTTTTCCTGGTTGGAAGTACCCATCCAAAATGCCGATAGCCAAATCATAGAATTTTGGTTCTAGAGCGACAACAGGAAACTTATCGTGATCTGGTAGACTTCGGAATACTCTTTGAAGTTCTACTCCACCCAGATGAGGTAATTTTGCTTTCATCATACGTTGGTCTATAATGGAGTAGGCATCAAAGTAACATTCCAGGGATCCTTTCCATGATTCCCATTCACGAGACAGCTTATTCTTCTCTATAGATTCACATCTGAAGGGCGGAATCGGTCTGGCTTCCTCCATCTGTAATTTTTTTTATTTATTTTTATTTGTGCATATATACATTTCATGGAACTTGGTGCATTTCAATCATCGGATAGAGTAAGTTTTAAAGGAAGCGTTATTGTGTAATTCATGCAAACTTGTTTTAACTAAATAGTTTACAAATGAAGTAAAATATTATTTGAAACGGCAATACAAGACTAGCCAATATAATAAACCCCCCAGATTCTTGAACTGCAAAGCTTACATAATTATAGATAACTGTTTTGTTTATACATATGTAGCAGTATAATTTTCCAACTTTATCATGTGTTATTTTTTTTATGTAACGCCCACTTACCTTTGACGACCACTCATGGTTTAATGAACGTTTTCTTTGTCATATATCTTAATTTCCTCTACATTTAACGATACTGGCTCAAATGATACCATTTCATTCATCCTATTTCACCTCCTCTGGCACCACTGGTCAGAAGGATACGATTTGAACAAACACATTTCAACTCCTTCCTTCTCACCTCCTTTAACGTTACTAGTCTAAAGGATATAATTGCATTCTCACATTTTAATTCGTTCCTCATCACCTCCTTTGACGCTACTGGTCCGAAGGATATAACTGCGTTCAGCCATAAACATTGCAACCATTTTTTTTAATTCACCTCCTATGAACGCTACTGGTTCAATGGATACATCTTCAAATCAACTACAGTGTTTATATTGTACATCTCTAGATACCAGTTTATCCGTACTTACCAGGTCTCACACTTGCTCTCTACAGAAAGCGACACTATTATTATTTTTAGATTTGTATACATATATATATATTTCCTTCCATCTTTATGCTTCACACAAATACCAAAAAACCCATAAGATTTGCACTACGCCATCCGTAGCCACTTAAGCACCGAAACGCAGAAACATAAACTTCACTGATCGAGCTGTGATACTGTTGTATACAGGCAACCAAGAACAACAAACACACACACACATCCGTGGTGATTTGAGTCCTTTTGATGATTCTTCAATATTCCCTTGCTCACGTATTTATATAACCCACCTCTGCAGCTGGACCACTTCGTGTTAGCAGCCAAATTAATGAAATTAGAACTCTTCATCCGATGTTTTGGAATGCACCTCTATACATTCGGCCATTTTGAAAAAAAAAATCGTCCGTGTTCTTTGTGACCGATTTCAATTTTGTTTGTCATGCTCAAAAGAGAAAAAAAAACACAATAACATTTACCTTGCTTTATCCTCGTCGCCAGATTGTTGAGTCCTCTTAATTTCTCTCAGCTCTAAATAAATATGCACTGTAAATGATGCTTCACTTCGCTTTATTTCCGCAAAACTATTAAACACGCACAACACGCAACGAATTCACGTCCACTCCTGCCCGGTGTCAATCACGTTTCTCTCTTCCGGTTCTCTCTCCTAAATAATTCTTTTTTCTCGCAGGGTTGCCAGTTTACTTATAAAGGGTACGATCCTACATATGTGACTAGTGTCCGCTGTGCTGTGTTCACTTTGCTTATCGTCGTAGCTGTTTCCGTGAAACCGGTCGATAGTCCGACAGGTTATGGGCCCAAGGAGAAGCCCGTGATCGTGTGAGGAAGAATTTGAGGTTACTTTTTTTTTCCCCCTGGGGGGAGGAAATTGGGGGGGGGGGGGGGTGGGGGGAAAAAATAATTGTTTTTTTTCCTTAATTGGAGGGGTAAAATGGGGGGGCGTGGCAAATCCGTTGGGGGGTGGTGCGGAGGGGGGGTGTTTTTTGGTGGGTGGTGTTTTTTCTGTGGGAGGAAAAAGAGGAGCGAGGGATAGTTTTTTGTTTGTTTGAAAACAAAAAAAAAAAACAATGTTTTGCTGCTAGAAGATAGCCAGCTCTCACTTGTTATAAGCAAACAGTTCGTGCGTGATGTGTACATGGCACTGAAGAGTTTTCATCAGAAAAAAAGTAATTCCGAACGTGTTTCCTTGTTGGAACGATTATGCGCAATTAATCTTCGGGAAAATGGTCATCTGGAGCAGCACCTAACCCAAGTAACATTGCTAACACCATACTGCTTTATTAAGTTTTATCAAAGTTTTATGAAATCCACTTGAAATCAATTTGGTTTTATTATGGCACCAAGAGGTGCCAATAGGTTTCATATTTTAGTCAGCTTTATGAGAACCTACAAAGCTTGTTTACAACGATCTTAAAACCTTGTTTCACAAATCCCTTTTACTCCTATCAAAGGTTTTATCTCGACTTTATGAACTCGAAAAATGCTGTATTGAAATGCCGTTTTAGGACTCATTGATATTATCTTATTATTGTCAGTTGTAAAAGCATTTTAAAACCATTTTGCCTCCAGTAAATGCATTAAACGGCAAATTGAACTAAGTCACCCTAAAACCAAATAGTTTCATTTATTTATTTTTATTTATTTATTTACTACGTCTTCAGCTGTGCTGCACAGACTGAATCTATCTTAAATCTATGTCATATGCCTAATACTAGTTTTGAAACCGTCTCTACTTATACTAAAGTCGAACGTTTCAACACCATTCAATAAATTGAAACACTTTTCAAGCGGGTGATTTTGTCCAAACATCGTCCGGTGTCTAGCAGTCCAAAATAACGATCGTTGTCGGGACCGACGCGCAGGAACGAAGAAGTTTACCTGCTGCAGAAGATCTGGGCAGTCAATTCGGTTGCTCAGTAAATCGAACGCGAACATTTTTTGTAAATAGATACGCCGCAGTTGCAGCGATTCCAATCTCATTAATTGGCGTTCATACGGGGGCAGCCTAACCGGATCGTTCCATGGTAATCGCCGCAAAGCAAAACGTACGAAGCAACGTTGTATTCTTTCAATACGAGTAATATGAGTTTCGTGATTAGGTGCCCAGATTTGAACAGCATATTCAAGAACACTTCGAACGAGCGAACAACAAAGTGCCTTCAATGCATACACATCACGGAACTCGGATGCATTTCGGCATATGAATCCAAGCATGGCAAATGCCTTAGCAGTGGTTGCAGTCATGTGTTCTTTGAAGCTTAGCTTGCAGTCCATTACTACTCCCAAGTCTTTAATTGAAGATACACGGTCCAATTTGCACGGTCCAATTTGATGCCGTTTACTCCGTAATCGTATATCAGTTGCCTCTGAGATTTACTGAAACTTATCACCTTACAATTCATCGCATTCATCTTCATTCCGTTTGAAACACACCAGCTCGCAATGGTGTCAATATCTTGCTGTAAAGCTGCACAATCAACCAATGAGCTGATCATTCGGTAAATTTTTAAATCGTCGGCATACATGAGGTGATGCGAATTCAGACGGTGGCTCAAGTCGTTGACGAACAGAGTAAAAATCAAGGGACCGAGGTGGCTACCTTGAGGTACGCCGGATGGTGTTGCAAAACATCTTGACTTAATGGAGCTAAGCTTCACGTAGGCAGATCTGTCTAGTAGGTATGACCGTAACCACATGATAAGCCAATTAGGAAATCCTAGTTTCTCAAGCTTTTTCATTGATAATTCGTGAGGTACTTTATCGAACGCTTTGGAAAAGTCTACGTAGATACTGCCAACTTGGCAGCGCTTTTCCAAACTTGAGTTCAGTGCGCTAACATATGCCATTAAATTTGTAGCAGTAGAGCGATTCTTTACGAAGCCGTGCTGATATTGCGAGATTATGGGCTTAGCAGCAGAATACATTCTCTCGTGAATCAAGAGTTCAAACGTCTTGGCTAAGCAGCAAAGAATCGAAATAGGTCTATAATTCTTTACATCATGGATGTTTCCAGCTTTATGTATGGGTGAGACCGCAGACAACTTCCATACATCCGGAAAGGTGGTCTCCGATAGCGACAGGTTGAATAGCAAACACACAGGGGATGCAAGTAATTCAGCACATCGACGAATAAAAACGAGAAGTAGCCTATCTGACCCAGGACCTTTCGCAGGGTCAACAGTTCTTAGTGCACTAGTTACATCTGTTACGGTGAAGGTTGGACACGGAAATTGTATACTGTATGATGGCAAGTAATTCAACAACTCCGGAGAACTCTGCGGAGAGTCAGCATCGTATACAGATTTGAAGAAATCAGCAAAAAGTTCGACTGAACCTTCGATGCCTCGATTGGTTGAGCCATCGAACGACATTTCCGCCGGACTGTGTGTCTTTTCTGCTTTTAACAAAGCGCCAAAAAGAAGAGGGATCCACCTTAACCTCGTCTTGGATTTGGAAAATATACTCACGAAAAGAAGAAGATACACATTCAGCGTATTCAACCTCGAGCCTGCGAAGATTTGATCTGTTTTCAGCAATTCGATGACACAGAAATCGGCGGCGAGCTTTACGGAGAACGTTACGCCGATGTCGAAGCTCGGTATTCCACCATGGTTGGTTGTTTGAGCGGCGAGGATAACGTCTGCGGAGAGGACAGTGTCTGCTTATGATTTTGAAAATCACGTCGTCGAATGTGGCAACCGCAGCGTTGATGTTGGCACCGTGAAAAATTTCCTCCCAGTTCAGTGAACGTAGATCTTCAAAAACTGAATCGTAGTCGCATCGGTTGAAATCGAAGTCGAGGTCTTCTGTAGTTGCGTGAATACTTGCTGAGGAACTTCGTGTGTTCACGCGCAAGACAAACGGCTTGTGGTGACGGTCCAGGGGTAAAATTGATAATGGTGCTTCAAACAACTCAATTTCATTACTGTTGCTTACGAAAGCCAAGTCTAGGAGTCTTCCGTTTATATTACGCACATCGCAAATCTGTTGCAATCCACTAGCAATAATGTTTTCGGTGAATACAAGCTCCTGTTTAGTTGATGCATTTGTTGGTAGGTACGAGTCCAGGTCCTCGTCGAATGACCAGAGTAGATGACGCAGATTGTAGTCGCCGGAACTTTTTTCGCTCCCGTCGGCATTTCTGGTTGGATTTTATAGATTTTGCTACGCTGAATCCAAATATGGGCTCAGAAATGCTGTAACACGTCCAGTTTTTGAGAAAAATGTGATATAAACTCACAAAAACACGTACCTCCGCACACAGCAAAAAAAATGGTAATACACCCCGCATATTCACAAACCATTCCTGGACCTTATTTTTAATTGTTGACGACCATTTACGTTATTGTTACGACATTCACCCTTATAATTGACAACTATAAACTAACAATAAGCTATATAGTTTTAACAATATTTCAGATGGTAAAATGCCAAATAACTATATGCTGAATAGGCGGTTAAGTTAGGTTACCATACAAAATTGGCTATTTTCACGAACAAAATTTTTGCTGTACTCTATGCCAAAAAGTTGATATATAATCCAGACCACGTGCAGACAATAAGAAACCTTTCAATGACAATATGGCAAACATTAACAATATGTGTTAATGTAGAGGTTTTATGGTGAAAGCGAGATTAAAATATTGGATAACAATGACATAAAATGTGATAATTTTTTTTTTTTTCAAAATTTAGTTTTGATTTTTAAGCAAATTTTTTTTTGTTTGGGGGGGGGGCAAAGAAATTGGGGGCAAATTTTTAAAAAAGTGGTAAAGGGCGAACACGAAATTATTGCGACACATTCAACAGGGCATAACTTTTTTACCATTGGGTAAAACTCAACCAAATTTTGCACACTTTCTCCTTGATGTGTATTGTTTACATGCTGTCAAACTCGAAGTCGTGTTTTTCGATTCAACGAAAATGGAGGTAAACCAACGCGAATCGAGAGAACAAATTCTTTCCAAACACCTGGAATTTCCTGACCTGTCGCACCGGCAGTTGGGAAAAATGTTGAACATTCACCATTAAACCGTCTCCAGAGTGTTGAAGCGGTTCCAGTAGCGGTTGACGTTGGACCACGGCAAAGGAGCTGGAAGAAAACCGGGACCGGAGAACAAAAAGACGGATGGAAAGGTGAAGCGGATGATTAAAGCAAATCCCAACGTCTCAAGCCGTGATTTGGCTAAAAAGATCGGCATGTCGCAGAGCTACGTCTAGAATGCAAAGAAGAGAGCTGGACTACATACATACAAGGTACAGAACTTCCCAAACCGCGATGAGCGGCAACAATCGACGGCTTAAACTCGGGCACGGAAGCTCTACGAGAAGATGCTGACAAAATATGGCGACGAAACGTATATAAAAGCCGATTTTAAGCAAATTCCGGGGTTGGAGTTTTTCACTGGCATGAGCAAGTTCTATGTGGACGGTAAATTTAAGAAGAAGAAAATGTCGAAGTTCGCCTCCAAATATCTCATTTGGCAGGCCATCTGCTCTTGCGGACTGAGGAGTGAGCCTTTCGTGACAAAGGGCACAGTAAATGGCGAGTTCTACAAATCTGAGTGCCTCGAGAAGCGCCTTTTGCCGTTATTGCAGCAGCACGACGAAGCTCCACTATTTTGGCCAGATTTGGCATCATGCCACTATTCTAAAAGTGTCCTGGAGTGGTATGAGGCCAATTCTGTCCATTTTGTTCCAAAGGACATGAATCCGCCAAACTGTCGGGAGCTGCGCCCGGTGGAGCAGTACTGGACAATGATGAAGCGGGAACTTCGGAAGAGCAAGAAGACAGTCAAAGACGAGAAGGACATGTTAAGAAAATGGAAAAAAAAACTGAGAAACTGGTACCGGATGACACTGTAGAGACTTTGATGGAGGGCATCAAGCGAAAATGCGTTCAATTTTTCACTCAAGGCTCCATCCATTAGCTTTTCTTTTGATTTTTGAAGTAAATATTTGTATAAAACTACCCTAAAATTTTGGTTTGATTCTAAACATTATAAGTAAATTGGCATGACATTTTCGGTGTCGCAATAATTTCGTGTTCGCCCTTTAATCAAGGAAATACGATGCACAATAACATCCACTTGATGTTATATTACATCGGTCTTCAAATTACATCAGTACAAAATTATTAGTTGCATGAATGTAATAATCACATATCAAAAATATAAATATTACACGAAAACCAATGCACATAAAGGACTCCGCAAAAAATGTTGAATATTACACGATTTTGATGCTTTATCGCATTTAGTTGTTATGTAAAATTAAATCTCGCAGCACTGCCAGATTTGTTCTTGTTTTTTTCATCTTCGGCAACTCTGTTTTCTTGTCAAAATAAAGTCAACCGCCACGACCGCCACGGTCACCGTTGCATAGTGATGTCTGATTTTCTGAATTAATCGATTAACGATTGATCACTTTGGTATTGTAGAGTTAATCGATTAGTTCGATTAATCGTCCACAATTAATCGATTAGCTTAAGTAATTCGATTAGTTTTCAACCTTTTCAAAATGGGGAATAAGTGAATAATTAACACTTCACTAATAATCTTATACACTGTTTTAATTTTTTTTTATATAATACACAGATAAAAAGAACAATTGATTTTTTTGCGTTATCTAATGCACATAGCGGGAATGCTAGATTTAGCAGAATATAATGGGATATTTCATGTAATTATAAGCCAGATAACGCCTGAATCTAGCCTGTTGTATGAAAAATTGCAAACATTGTTGAATGGCGCATGAACAATTGCAAACAATTTCGTTGTTTACACCGCCTTTGGCATGAAATTAAACGAGGGGAAATTTTACGCGCATGTTTGACCTATTTGAGGTATCATCCAAACCATTTAAGGAAATGGTTGGAGGATTTGTTAAATCGTTCGTTTAAGGTAATTTTAATTCATGATTTGTTTTCTGTGTGGTTTTTACTCCTAACTCATATATATTGCGAGATTTCTACCAAATATCTTACTGGCAAAAGAAAAAGGATTCAATGCTTCCACTACTGACAGTTGGTGATGCTGTCTGAGTGAGTTGGTCTGTGATTCTGCATCTACATTAGAACTACACAAATCAGTGTCGCCCTTGCTCTCATTGTGCTTGTTGCTTTCCGAAACAGTAGACACATCTCGAGGTGAATTGATGGAAAGGATGATATCCTTGTGTTTCAATCTTCAGTGGTTCAACTTATTTGTTGTATTCTGGCAACTGATTTATTTTTGTGTCTTGACTCCACTTAAGAGGTTATGTAATCGTTTCTTAATGTATTTTTTTCTATTCAACATCACTACGACCTAAACTTGGTCTGTTGATGTCTACTTCAAATAAACAAAATGAAATGAATTCTGGCAATAACTTATGGGCGAACTACATATTTTGCATCGTACTTTTTTTCATTTACCTCGTCGAAATACACCCATGCCGGGCTCATTTTGGATTTGTTGGAACATGATGCCATCACTCAGCTAAATAATCTTAAGAATTTCATAAGGTTCAACTAATGAACGATGCTTTTGAATTTTATAAGGTTGACTTATGAACGGATTTTGTTTCACACGACGCTGTTCTTGTACGCCTTTAAAACTTGTATTACACTGTTTGTCCAATAGCCAAATATTTGGCAGGGAGAGAGAGACAGCTGACAGATATTATAGGTGGTGGTCGGGTGCTTATGTGCCTAAAAAAAAGTTTTGGGTGGGACAACGAGTGTTATACTAGCATTAGCTTTTTTTTTTATGTGTGGGTATATTTAATGTCCCTGGACCTCTACCCCCCGCGCTGGGGGCGTGTGTCGGGTTTGCTTAATTTTTTTATTTTTTCATCATCATTAATTTTATAGGTAAAGTTTAGAAACTTCTATTGTTTTTATTTAAATAAATAAATAAATTTATGTAATTTTATATGTGAATAGTTTATATTATATATGCGTTGCATCCAAAAGGTGAACTATTTGATACGAATACAGATGATGACGAAATGGCGGAAACTGAAAACATTCTGCCATCCATCCCTCTGAGACGAACAGATATTCGTCGGCAATCGGTATGTAAAGGATCCGCAGGTGATCTAGCGATTTTATTCATTAGCTATATTCATTTATTTTCACTCCAAGGTAGCCACATTTCGTCGAGTAGTGAATCACCTATGTCACCTGAACCGATGCCCTCTACCGAAGAACCAATGTTATGCTCGGAAGTGGATGCAATCGTATCGACCCTGCAGATTCAATCGGTAAAAAACACTGGCTGTGAATGATTCGGATGCGAGTGATAAGACAGAACACTACAACATGTCCGACGGTGCGGAATATAGACCAGATGAAAACATGGCGAAATAGATTTCATCACTCATATTTCTCGAAAGCATAACCATGTCGTATGGGATGGTTACTGTTATCCC
The DNA here is from genome assembly GCA_024533555.2 of Aedes koreicus. Taxonomy (NCBI): domain Eukaryota; kingdom Metazoa; phylum Arthropoda; class Insecta; order Diptera; family Culicidae; genus Aedes; species Aedes koreicus. The sequence continues at coordinate 724,513 of JAHHFK020000358.1, forward strand.
TGTCAGTTGCAAATTGTAATTGTGGAAAATTGTACTATAAACAACGAATTGCAACATATGCTGAATGTGCACGCTAGAAGAAAACCTCTTACTACTACAGGCGGTACTTAAAATATTTCTTCATGGAATGTTGGCTCGAATGCGCTTATTGTGACAGCATAGCGGCAAACAACAATGTGCTTCTGACGAACATAGACGCTGAGCACGCCACTTCCGGGTTCCAGTGTAATTTGTGCCTCTACCTGATCCTACTAACGTAGTTGTGCATAACAAAAACTACCATCCGACGATTAATTAGACGAAAAAGATTCTGATTATGCCTGACCATCTGAAGAGTTTCGGGGACCATGAATGGAAATCTATGCAAGAATTGTTGCGGAAAAATGTTCTACCGTTGCATTGTACTAGTGAGTATGACTTTAGTGGTTTAACTGAGGCAAAGCGATATGGCTGATACGTTTAATTCATAATTTTTGTTGATGTAAAATTTCCCATTTTTATAAATGCATTCATATCTTCTTACTTTCCTAATTAAAGTCTATTGTGACATGATCTAGATTAATGTCTTTCCCGTTAATGGCTAGGGTGTATCGTAGTTAAAATAGGGATTTGCATTTGTTATTGTTATCCAATTCGTGATGATAAAGACTTAATATGGTAGTTCTCATTTCATGCTTCATAATGTAAGCGTTAGATGGTCGGTAACAGTTTATTTTGTTTTGCAACGAGCCAGAGTGAATCCATTCGCTGTTTATCAATTAGATATCTGTGTTATTTTTAATAATAAAACCACATTTTCGCTGTAAACCTTTTTTATTTCATTTAATAATATCCGAAAGTTACATTTACACTTTAACTTTTACATTGCTCTCCTTACGTCGCGACAATGGAGTACGTCGCGATGATTCACGTTGTCTCAATGAGTTACGTTGTCTCGTTTACATCGACCAAATTACATCGATGAGCAGTGCATCATTTTATGGTGTACATCGAGACAACCTAATATTACACAACCGATGGAATGACCTATGTGCATCTGATTCTGTGTAATATTCAACAACTTTTTTTGCTGTGAAACATGAATTTTCGCTCCGCCCTTTGAATGTTGGGTTTGGATTTTATGAAATAAACCTCCCTGAATCCATTCGTGAACACAGATTTTTCGCAACACGTAAGATTAATGAAATAAACCGGGATTTCATTCACAACTTTACGAATTTTCATAAAAATCAAGATTTTCTATTTTGAAAACATGAATTTCAGCTCCACCCTTTGAATGTTGGGCTTGGATTTTATGAAATGGACCTCCCTGAATTCATTCGTGAACACGGATTTTTCGTAACACGTAAGGTTGATGTAAAAACCGCGTTTACATTTACAAAATTACGAGTTTTCATGAAAATCAAGACCCGTCCATTAATTACGTCGCTCAAAAATACAGATTTTTAACTCCCTCCTTTCTTTATCATATTTTTGGTATGGATTTTTGAAAAATTTTGTATGCATCGTCACTTTTTAAACAACCCCCCCCCACCCACCACCCTCTCAAAGCATAACGTAATTTATGAACGATCCCTTTAGCTGTGCCTCTTTGAGTATATTGAGTATATTGATGTTGCTTCTTACAGCAGTTTGGGAACTGAAGACCTTCAAAGTTCATTCATTAATTCAAAAGTCAGCTGCACAGAGCCCTTCAGAAACGCCTCATTAAATACTCTATTCAGCAGTGCCGTATTTTTAAATTAGGATAGGAGTGAGCAAGACAGCATTAAAACACGCAAACACTCAAAAAACAAAAGAATAGACAGAGACAAAAGACTCTGTGTTAGTCACTATTGCTCGAGAGAATAAGGAAAAGATACGTTAAAAAAGAAAGCAAGAATCCTCAAGCACGTAGCTTAATGCGGCATTTTATAGAGCTTTTTGACGTTTAATTTGCGTACACTAAGGAGTGTATCGAATATAAGCTATCCACATACATTTGCATTGTACGCATGTATTTGTGATGGTTTTTCATGCTCTGAACACTGCATGCTGTGTGTTTGACTGTCAGCTTTCTTTTGTTTACTTGTTTGTGCGGTTCAAATTCTGCGTTTTCAAAATGTCGCGTATTGAAAAGGAAGTGAAAATTAAGGTTCTGGACACATGGCTAAGTGAGAAGGGTATTACTATGCGAAAATTGGCGAAGCGGTTTGGAATTCATCATGCGAGTGTTGAAACCATCATTAATAAGTTTGGGGAACACTATTCTTTGGATGAGCTACCAGGAAGAGGCAGAAAATCCGGTTCTTCCAACCCGAAACTGGAGCAGAAAGTGGTATCTCTAATCATGAAGAACAAATCAATGTCAATACGTGATTTGGCCAAAAAAGCAGGAACGAGTGTCGGAATGATCCAGCGTATCAAGAGGCGAAACCACCTGAAGATCTACAAGAAGCAGAAAATCTCGAAACAAAGTGCAGAACAGAAGAAGCGAGCAGCAACAAGGGCCCGGAAATTGTTTTCGCGTCTTTTGCAGCGTCCGGATGCATGCGTTTTGATGGACGATGAGACCTATGTAAAGGAGGACTCAAAAACCCTTCCAGGTCCACAATACTTTACTGCCGTCGTTGGGGAGGATGTGAGCGATGCGGACAGGTCGATTCAAGTGGAGAAATTCGGTCGAAAGGTACTGGTATGGCAAGCAATATGTTCCTGTGGTTTGAAGTCAACCATTTTTTACACTACCGGAACTATATATGCGGAAATCTATCGATCTGAGTGTCTCCAGAAGAGATTGTTGCCTTTATATAAGAAGCATAGTACACCTCCACTGTTTTGGCCGGATTTAGCGTCGGCTCACTATGCCAAAACCACTCTCAATTGGCTTGCGGAAAAGGGTATAGATTTCGTTGAGAAAAATATCAATCCACCAAATTGCCCTCAGCTTCGACTCATCGAACGTTAATGGGCAATCGTGAAGTGCGTCTTCAAGAAGACTGGTAAGGCAGCTGGGAACATGCAGGAGATCAAATAAATTTGGGCTCAAGCGTCCAAAAAATGCGATGCAACACTTGTCCGGAACTTGATGAAGAGCATTCGATCCTAAGTTCGAAAATTCATGAAGGAATAACTTAAATTTCATCCGGTCTTCATAATGTTCAAGTTTAACCTCGTACAATAAAGGATAAATTTTTTGTATGAATACAATATCGGTTTTCAACATAATTTGAAAGAAAGTTTGTGGATAGCTTATTTTCGATACACTCCTTACTGCAAGATTTGAATCGAAGCAGTGCGAGTGAGAAGTCAACGAAGTTGTGGGAAACCAAACCGTGCATTAATCCCCGCATGTTAGACAAAGAAAGACGATTAAATGTCGAAAAGGTCTATTGGCGTATTTGCGGCACAAAATTTGTGTCATTATTGCTGTCTTGCTTTGGCGTCAATTAATGCTCATGTTGACTCTCTTCAGCCTTGCACAATCATTTTTTATTCATTCAAAGCTAGCTATTTGAGTGTTACGGACGCGTTTTTTTATTTTTGTAAAAATTAATTGTAATTTTGTTGCATTTGTGGAGACATGATATTGAAGGAACAGAGAAAGGGGTTTACACCTTTGTTGGAGACAGCATATCAGCTGTATTTTGACAAGGAGCTTCCAAATCGTGAGTTTTCATGGGTTCCAACATACTCCTGTTGCTCATGCTACCGAACATTGCTTGGTTGGATGAAAGGTACGCACAAAGGCTTACCTTTTGCCAAACCTATGGTGTGGACTAATCCAACCAATCACATGAGCGATTGTTACTTTTGTTTGACAAAAATTCATGGATTTTCCAAAGCTTTGAAGCATAAAATCGAATACCCATCAAGGCCAACATTGCACTCCGAAGCAATGCCAGTTCCAATATCTCCAAATATTGCTGGACGTGCTGATGAGTTGGATTCGGAACCAGGCGAATCTGAGAAAAGCTTTCAGGATGATCCAGATTTTTTACCTTCGGAGTCTGAGGAACCGCATGTTATAACCCAAGAGGAGCTGAACGATTTGATTTGAGATTTGGAGCTACCCAAGACCAAAGCGCAGCTGCTAGCTTCAAGGCTAAAGCAGTGGAATGTCCTGGAAAAAGATGTGAAGGCGTCATCTTATAGGAAGAGACATTCAGATAACATTAAATATTTTTCGATGGACGGTGATCTTGTCTTTTGCAACAACATCGAAGGTTTAATGGAAGAGCTACAGTTAGAGTATCACGCAACTGACTGGAGGCTCTTCATCGACGCTTCAAGCAAAAGCTTGAAGGCAGTGTTACTGCACAATGGAAATAAGTATTCTTCAGTGCCAGTTGCATTTGCAGCTCACATGAAGGAAACTTATGAGAACATAAAAACACTTTTGGAAAAGATCAAATATTCGGAACACCAGTGGAATCTCTGTGCAGACCTTAAGGTAGTGGCATTGCTCACTGGGCTTCAAGGAGGCTACACAAAGCATTGTTGTTTCCTCTGCGAATGGGACAGTCGTGCGAGGGATAAACATTACCACCAGCAGCATTGGCCAGCACGTACCGAGATGGTACCTGGGAAGAAAAATGTGTCAAATCTGCCTCTTGTCGACAGGGACAAAATTTTACTACCTCCACTACATATTAAGCTTGGGTTGATCAAAAATTTTGTCAAAAAGCTGGATATTCAAGGAGAACCATATTGTTTTTTGAGGAAAAAGTTTCCGAGATTGAGCGAAGCCAAGGTGAAAGAAGGAGTATTTGTTGGCCCTCAAATTAGGAAACTCCTTAAAGACGACAATTTTCAGCAAACTCTTAACGCGACAGAGTTACGAGCATGGAATGCGTTCCAAAAGGTTTGTGGTCACTTCTTGGGAAATGAAAAGTCTCCGGATTATGTGCACATCGTTCAAGAGCTGATTGATTCGTATGCTGCACTGGGATGTAATATGTCACTTAAATTGCACTTTTTGCATTCTCATCTGGACTTCTTCCCAGAGAATATGGGAGCCGTCTCAGATGAACATGGAGAACGATTTCATCAAGATATCGCACAGACTGAAAAGAACTTTGCTGGCAAATGGAGCCCAGCGATGCTAGCGGACTACTGCTGGATGCTACAGAGGCAAACATCTTTGGAGAACTATAAAAGGAAAAAGAAAACAAAGTGAATTTAAGTTGAAAAATATAGAGAGAATTTCAACTAAATGACTGACTGACTGACTGACTGACTGACTGACTGACTGACTGACTGACTGACTGACTGACTGACTGACTGACTGACTGACTGACTGACTGACTGACTGACTGACTGATAGGAAATCTTGATTTTCATGAAAATTCGCAATTTTGTGAATAAAAACTCATTTTTTTCAACACGAATGGATTCAGCGAGGTTCATTTCATAAAATCCAAACCCAACATTCAAAGGGCGGAACGAAAATTCATGTTTTCAAAATAGGAAATCTTGATTTTCATGAAAATTCGTAATTTTGTGAATGAAAACCCGGTTTATTTCATCAATCTTACGTGTTACGAAAAATCTGTGTTCACGAATGGATTCAGGGAGGTCCATTTCATAAAATCCAAGCCCAGCATTCAAAGGGCGGAGCTAAAATTCATGTTTTCAAAATAGAAAATTTTGTTTTTTTTGAAAATTTTTTTTTTTTGGATTGAAAACCGGTTTTTTTTATTTATTTTTTTGTGTTAGGAAAAATTTGTGATGGGGAGTGGGTTTAGTGTTTTTTTTTTTTTAAAATCCAAACCCAAAATTCAAAGGGGGGGGGTAAAATTTTTTTTTTAAAAAAAAAAATTTTTTTTTTTTTTATTGTAATTTTTTTGTTGTTTGTCCAAAAAAAATATTTTTTTTTTTTTTTTTTTTTTAAAAAATAAAAATATATTTTTTTTTTTTTTTTTTTTTTTTTTTTTTTTTTTTTTTTTTTTTATTTTATTTTTTTTGTGTGGGGGAAAAAATGTATGTATGTATGTATGTAAGGTAGCCACCATCCCTTCTAAGACCTTGTCATGTATGCAGCTCCACTTAATAGCAAGATCAAATTGAGTTACCGGTTTGCATTCACAGTAACGCTGTATGAAGGGCCAAAAACGGTGGGGCAGACCCGTAAGCAGAGACACTTACGCGAAACCCGCGGGAACATGAGATTCTCCTTCCAACGATACGATCCAACAAATCGAATAACCCAATTCGCAATACTCATTAAGCTTTCTACGGGATGGCTTGTTAAGAAGGGCGCGTCACTCTCACTGAAACTGTTGGAGTAGAATTCACAGCACCACAATCGAATCGGTAGGATAAAGAAAATGATACTGTTTGTTCCCTCCTAGACGCCGGTTGTCATAACACTCCATTGTCCAATTCCAGCTTGAGTGATACCCTGATGCTCCCTCCCTTCCCAATATATATTTAATGTCATATAGTAATGTATAAAATATAGTGAATTAATATTATAATTATAATAAATATAGCGAATGAATATTATAATGACAAATAATATAGTGAATGAATATAAGAATGAAAATAACAATTCCATTTGTGGACCTGAAAGTTTAGACAATGTAGCTGCGAGAAAAAAAATTGATTTAAAATTATCTCATCAAACTTGGAATATCCATGGATAATCTGAAATTATATAGCAATAGAATGGTAAACCCAAAATTTCGATGTGCTGTTCCGTTTCCTTGCAATAATTTATGTAGTGAGTCTCATCGGAAATAGCGATTTTAATTAAATGAATTTAAATGTAATTATGTCACATCATTTAATATCATAACTTAAAATAATAAACTGACGTTAAAATATAAAATAATAATACCAGCAAGCCAGTAAACTATAGTAGAATACATATATCCGTAACTAATCTGATCATCCACTCATCGAAAGACTTCCACTGTTGCAGTTTCTAATGAAATAAGATCTACTAAGATTAGAATTTGTTTTCACAATAATAGTCAGAGAACATAATAAGCGTAGGTACAAGATATATATGACATCTACTGGTATGTTACTGAAAATAAAAATTAGATGTGTATTAATTTCATAATAATATTGGAAAAACTGAAGACAGCTAATAATAAGGCGAAATAAATTTCAGATGAGTATGAATCTAAAAACTGAATCTTAATAAAACTAAAAAAATAAAAAAATAGGAAATTGAATTTTTCTATAGCTCTTTTACACCCATAAATGATTCCTCATGTCTGTGAAATAGGAAATGAATGATTGTAAACTGTTAGGTTTTGAATTAATATATATATCTGATGAAGAAGGAAAGTGCTTTTTTAAGTAGAATTTTTCGAATATGATCCTTTCTAAAAAAAAAAAACAATAAAAACCTTCCGATCTTTTGAAATACATAACGTAAGTTAGATGAGCTATAACTGACAAGGATGCATAAATGCGAAGCTGAAAATGACTTATAAAAAAGCATACAAAATGTAGTGAATGGATGTTATAATATAAAACGATAATAATTTCATTTGTATTTATGTGTCTGCAGATTGTGGTCCTGCTGCAATTGTATACGGACCCGCACATCCACCATGAACCTGAAAGCTTAGATAATGTATCATGGCCACCAGAAAAAAAAATGATTTTAAATTATTTTACAAAACTTGGGATATCCATGGATGATCTGAAATTGTATAGCATATAAAGAATAATGAACCTAAAATTTCGATGTGCTGCTCTGCTAATAAATGTGATATAACCACAATGGAACTGACTCTTAGCTTCGGGTCTTGATCCCTACTGAGCCCTTGCGGCACGTCAAGCCGGCCAGTTCAGCGCAAGGGATCTGTTAGGAGAAAAATAGCATGCACACTTAAATAAAACCTAGAATGACTTAACAAGAACAAAATTTGTAGAATCGTAATTTTAGTACACACATAACAACACAACACACATTGAAATCTGCTGCATGGGAAAGAAAAAAACAGTGTTGTCGCAAGTTACTGTACAACAAAGAGTAAAGGAGAAAATGTAGGAAAGGGTAAGCTACTGGGTACATCGGTCACAAGGCTTGGTCTCTTTAATACCTTGACCACCAAAGCGAGCAGACCAATTTAGCCAAAGTACAATAGAGCTAAAGCTTCCAAGGTATACTAATCTAGTGAAAAGTAACCAGTGTACATCGTGATAACCAAGAATCAGGACCCAATAACTCTAGTTTAGAGTAAATCGGCCCACGTGTTCCAACGTAGGCCGACAGATTCCCGCCACATAAGCGACACGCCCAAACCCGCCACCAGAAAGTCCACCACGAGTCACGAGAACCAAACCACGAACTACTCCAGAGTCGGACGAAGCCAATTCCCGACGAAAGTGCGGAAGTAGACCACGCGCCCAGATCCAGCAGCAGCCGGCCGGCCCTCACACACCCTACACACAAAAACACAAAAAAAGGTAATAAAAAGAAAATATATATAAAGGAAAGTGACAGTGTGTAGTTATTTGTTCCCTTGATTAGCCTCAACCTTTGAATAAAGCCGACCCTGAGAGTAAGAAGGCCTCAAGCTCGAGCTAGCCGGTCGAAACAAAAGAGGCCTTGAGAGCCCACCCTCAGTGGTCCCCGTGGCTTAGACCAGGGATCGAGGGCATTGTAGGAGGGTCCGTCTGACCCCCTAGTAACAATTGGCGACCAACTAAAAATCAAAGCTAATCAAGAGTCCAATAATACACATGATCTGTCCAAAAAGTGTGCTAAGAAGGTTAGGGACAAGAGTAGATTGTGGCAAACTATAGAGGTTGAATATTTCAATGGTAACACGATCGTTCAGTGGGTAACGTTATCAAATTCATTAAACCATCCTATTAGTGCGCGTACACTTACAAAAATTTATATTCTTTGCGTTGTAACACCAAATAGCGGTAGTAATTTCGTATGGTGGTTGATAAATACGGATATTGGGTTTTGATTTTTCGGAGTGAGAAATGAAAAATTGTTTCGGATCAAAACGAATAATGTAACGCGGTTACTGGCGACAATTCGTGGACGGGCTATCGCGTGAAACGTCGATGAATACCCTTTGGAACACGGCGCGAAGATTGCGTAACAGAATTACGAACAACGAGAACGAGGAGTATTCGGACCAATGGATCCTCAAGTTCGCGCGAAAAGTTTGTCCAGATTCTGTGCCAGTACAAATGTACCACGAATTCGATAGATGAGATCAGCCAACCTTTTTCAATGGTAGAACTATCTCTCGCACTCCTTTCGTGTGGCAATACGGCTCCAGGGGCTGATAGAATCAAGTTCAACTTGCTTAAGAACCTTCCAGACGTCGCTAAGAGGCGCATGTTGAACTTGTTTAATCAGTTTCTGGCTCTCAACATTGTACCGGATGACTGGAGACGGGTGAGAGTTATTGCCATTCAAAAACCTGGTAAACCCGCGTCCGACCACAACTCCTATCGACCCATCGCGATGTTATCTTGTATTCGAAAATTGTTGGAGAAAATGATCCTTTTCCGTCTGGACAAATGGGTGGAGACGAACAACCTGCTTTCAGATACTCAATATGGTTTCCGTAGGGGTAAGGGAACGAACGACTGCCTCGCGTTGCTTTCCACAGAGATTCAGTTAGCTTTTGCTAAAAAAGAGCAAATGGCTTCTGTTTTCTTGGATATCAAAGGGGCTTTTGATTCAGTATCTGTTGAAGTTCTCTCAGATAAACTCCACGCTTGTGGTTTTTCACCATTAATGAACATTTTTTTGTACAATTTGCTGTCAGAGAAACATATGAGCTTTTCTCATAGAACCTCTACAGCTTCTCGATTTAGCTACATGGGTCTCCCCCAGGGATCATGTTTAAGCCCCCTTTTGTATAATTTTTATGTCAAAGACATTGACGGTTGTCTGAATGAGAATTGTACGTTGAGACAACTTGCAGATGACGGTGTAGTGTCTGTTACGGGACCCAATAGGGTCGATCTGCAAGGACCCTTACAGGATACCTTATACAATTTGTCTACTTGGGCTCTCGAGCTAGGTATCGAATTCTCTACGGAAAAAACTGAGATGGTAGTTTTTTTCTAAGAAGCATAACCCTGCACAACCGAAGCTTCAAATTTTGGGTACACCGATAACTCATTCTATGTCATTTAAATATCTTGGGGTCTGGTTCGATTCAAAGTGCACCTGGAGATCCCACATTGAGTATCTGAAGCGAAAGTGCCAACAAAGGATCAACTTTCTCTGCACAATTACCGGGACCTGGTGGGGAGCGCATCCGCAAGATCTTCTAACGTTGTACCGGACCACGATTTTGTCGGTTATAGAATACGGTAGTTTTTGTTTTCAGTCAGCGGCTCGGTCGCACATCATCAAACTGGAAAGCCACTCTCGGATCGGTTTTCAGAATTGTCTCTCCGGCTACTCACCAGGTGTGAAGTTATGAACCCCCAGGTAATCGAAAATTTTGAGAAGCTCCTTGAGTTGAATCCTCAAACCCGCTTCATGACCTTGTACCATTTATACATAACACAGGATATCAGCCCTTCGCCGAATATTCCCAATCGTGTTTGCTTCTCCGACTTCGGAAATTCGGTTCATTTTGATTTATCCATGAAACAGGAGCTTCGTGGAATCCCAGAGCATGATCGTCCTATGATTGCTCCGGTGATATTTGCTGCAAAGTTTGGCCTAGTTGATTCCACCAAAACGTTTTTCACTGACGGGTCTTTGATAGAGGACTCCGCTGGCTTTGGTGTATACAATGAAAATTATAGCGTCGCTCGTAAACTTCAAGCACCTTGTTCTGTTTTTGTCGCGGAATTGGCAGCAATTCATTTTTCTTTTGAAATTGTTGCCTCACTAACACCGGATAAATACTTCATTTGCACGGATAGTCTTAGTTCTATAGAGGCTATTCGCTCCTTGAGGCCGGTAAAACACACCTCTTATTTTCTAATGAAAATACGAGGTCTTCTAAGTGCTTTATCTTCACGTTCTTTTATTATCACCTTTGTATGGGTCCCTTCTCATTGTTCGATTCCTGACAATGAGAAAGCGGACTCGCTTGCAAGGGTGGGCGCTATGGAAGGCGATATTTATGACCGACAAATCGCCTTCAACGAATTTTTCTATATTTATCGTCAGATATCACTCGTTAGCTGGCAGTATAAATGGAGTAAAGGAGATTTGGGGCGATGGCTACACTCTATCACTCCTAAGGTGTCTAAGAAATGTTGGTTCAGGGGATTGGATGTGGGTCGAGACTTCATTCGTGTGATGTCTCACCTCATGTCCAATCATTATTCTTTAAACGCTCATTTGTTCCGTGTTGGGCTGGGAGACAGCAATTTCTGTGAATGTGGACGAGGTTACCAGGCCGCAGATCACGTTATTTGGTTTTGTGCTGAGCATCGTGGAGTCAGATCTGAGCTTTATGATTCCCTTCGGGCTCGAGGTAGACAACCCAATGTACCGATTCGAGACATTTTGGCTGCACGCGATCTGGAGTTTATGAAACTTATTTATGTGTTTTTGACTAACTTTAGCCTTAGATTGTAGTTTGATTAACTTACTTGTTTAGGTTAAATTTTTGAGGATTGTGTGCATCGGTGTGTGATTTTGGTTGTGTGTGTGAGTGTTGTGTGTGTGTGTGTGTGTGTGTGTGTGTGTGTGTGTGTGTGTGTGTGTGTGTGTGTGTGTGTGTGCGCGTGTATGTGTGTGTGTGTGTGTGTGTGTGTGAGAGAGAGAGAGTTAGTGATTTTTTTAAATTGAAAACGTTCAATTAAAAAATTGTGATTTGAAATTCTAGATATAAGAAAACCATTGTTCCTCATGCTTTGTTTAAAATTTCCACCGCAATTTTCCCATCCATAAAATTGTAATTCCTATTAATCTCGAGACGGCCGCGAGTAATCGGTTCCACCCCCTTAACCTTAGTTCTAAGATAACTGATGTATAAACATGAAAACTTGGCTCTGTAAAGTTGATTCGATTGAGCCTGTACAAATAAATGAATTCATAAAAAAAAAAAAAGAATAATTCGAATTAAATTTTTGAACAGTGATTTTTTTTCTGTATTTAGATCATATTGAAGTGATTGCATAACCTAGAATAAAAAAATAATAGAATAATGAATTTACAAACTCTTTATCGAGAAATGAACGTGTCTCATCTATCAGTTGATGAGGTTGAACACGAACTTCTTATTAAAAACATTCTATATGGCTTGGACGAACACGAAAGCACAAAGCGAAGAAAGTTGAAAGATCGTATGAAAACTGAACGACAAACAAACGCTTTTGTCGCATCTCCCAGTTGGAGACCGATAAACGAAGAAATTGGTATTATAAGTGCTAACCTCAATGTTATCAGTGGATTGTTGAACAGTTCCAAAACTGATGCTCGTCAGAGAAATAAGCTCAGCACTCGACTTATACACTATCGTGTGCGATCGTTTATGCTTGTAAAATCACCTGGTTCAGAAAAACATTTGGGAGACATTAGCAATCTCGGAAAACAGGCTAATCAGCTATTTCAAAAGTTTTTCCCTGAGATGGAAGCACCAACTAAAGGCAAAGAAGAATCCGCGGTACTTGAAAAAGAAATTGATTATGCTGTAGAGGAAGTTAGGAGTGAGATTGAAAGACTCAATGAGACAGCCACGGGTAATCAACTAGAAGAAGACGTTTCACAGGATGAAGCATGTGGAGGTGTAAAAATAAAACCTCCAAATCGAATAAACAGGAGCTTGAAGCATCAATGATGCAAAATGATAAAATTTTAAAAATATTATCAGAATTTGAAGAGGGTAAACAAGAAAACGTGGAAGATATTATCAAACATTTCAAAGCGTTCGTTCTGAGAACAACAGAACAACAAAAACTGATGAGAGAAAATGAAATTAAAATGGAGAAGAAGATAAGACAGGAGGCAGAGCAAAATATTGAACGTAAAAAGAAGTTGGAAAAACTGCTTATAAATTTAAATGGTCAGCTGAAAGCTAATTTAGAGAAAATCGATTCTGAGCAACATATGTCGGTTCCAAAACCCGGTTTAGGTGAGAGCAAAACTAAACTAGCTCAGACAGATGATTCGGAATCGGAAAGTGAGGGCATAGAGGAGGAAAACGAAAAACATATTCAGACGTCAGAACATAGTTCGTCTGAATGTTTTGTAGACAAAATCAGAAAAACCAAAGAAAGGACAGGAAAAGGAAAAGACAGGAAAAGAGGGAAAAGTTTTCGAAGCCCACCAAGAGAAAAGAGCAATAAAAAGCGCCACTGAAAGGTTAAATTCCCATTGGTTAGCAGTTCGAGTACCCATTCAAGTTCAAGTAGTAGCTCAGAAAGTTCATTCGGTTTAGACTCAGAAAGTTCGTCGAGTTCAAGTGTCGTTAAAAAGCACAGCAGGAAGAATCATAGAAAAGAGAGGAAAACTAGGAGTAGTTTGAAGAGAATTCCGGTTTCTGAGTGGAGATTAAAATATGAGGGAAAGGATCAAGGACGACGATTGGCAGAATTTCTTAAAGAAGTTAAAATACGGTGCAAGTCAGAAGAAATCTCTGAAAAAGAGCTGTTTCGAGGCGCAATCCATTTATTCTCTGGGCGTGCCAAAGATTGGTTCATGGAAGGTTCTGAGAACCGAGACTTTCGAAACTGGTCAGAATTGAAAAAGGAATTAAATCGTGAGTTCCTTCCACCTGATCTAGATTTTCGGATTGAAATTCAAGCTACCGGTCGCCGTCAAGCTCGCGGTGAAAAGTTCGTTGATTATCTGCACGATATACAAAAGCTTTTTCAATCGATGACCAAGCCGATTTCGGAGCATCGAAAATTTGAAATTATTTGGCGATACTTGAGGTTTGACTACAAAAACGCTTTGACGGGAGCAGGGATTAAATCTCTATCCAAGTTGAAAAAGTATGGTCGAATAATCGATGAAAATAATTGGAACTTATTTCAAAAGCCTAGCGAAGGCATGAATCGTTCAAAAACCCATCAGGTAAATGAACTTTCAGCAGCAAACAATACAAAATATAGGTCAAGTACAAATAACGAGGATACAAGAACTTTTTACAAAAGTAATCCTAAGAGTAAAGATGGGAAGGAGCCTAGTAAACGGCATGAAGAACAAAAGGAAGAAAAGGAAGGGAATAGGGGAGAGAGACCTATGGAAGGATCAACGAAGGGAACTTTAAAAACTTTAGCTCAGCAATATAAGCGCCCACCCATTGGAACTTGCTATAACTGCAGGAAAACTGGGCACCATTACACTGATTGTATGGAAAAGAGCCGAAAATTTTGTAGACTTTGTGGTTTTTCAGATGTAATAACTCCTGAGTGCCCAGTTTGTCAAAAAAACGAGCAGAATTCAGCTTGAAGAGGCAAACCAAATCATCATTAGAAAACCCTCTCACAGATAATCGTTTGAAAATCGACCTCTTGACGAACGGTTTCAGACCATTTTCGGACGATGATTACATCTCCGATTCGGAAATTGATGAGCTTTTCGTGAAGGTTGATGGAGATAATCGACCGTTTGTAAAAATTTCAATAATGGGGAGAGAAATGATTGGTTTATTGGATAGTGGAGCTCAGAGAACGGTACTGGCGATTGGATGCAAAGCGATGCTGAGGGCATTGCAATTAAAAATATTCCCGACAGATGTTTCTCTGAAAACAGCTTCAGGCACACCTGTGGAAATTGAAGGTTACGTACACTTACCGGTATCTTTCAATGATGAGAATAAGCTCATTACAGCTCTGGTAGCTCCAAACCTAAAAAGAAGACTTATTCTAGGATATGATTTCTGGAGGACATTTAAAATTCAACCGACATTGCACTGCGAATCGGTTGACGAGATAGGAAACGAAGGGACAGGGGAAGAGGAATTTCGAGAAAGAGAGGGAGATGATAAAAGGAAGCTGCTTACAGGAGAACAGGAAGAAAAGCTTGAAGAGGTGAAAAATCTATTTAAAATTGCAATTGAGGGAGACGTACTAGATGTCACTCCTCTCCTTTCTCACAAAATAGAGCTCAAAGATGAATTTACAAATTCTCAACCGGTCAGAATTAACCCTTATCCAACATCCCCGGAAATGCAAAAACGCATTAATCGCGAGTTGGACAAAATGATTAGTCAACAAGTCATTGAACCCAGTAGGAGTGATTGGGCTCTTAGCACTGTGCCAGTTATTAAGCCTACTGGGGAAGTTCGTTTATGCTTAGATGCCCGACGATTAAACGATCGGACTAGGAGAGACGCTTATCCTCTCCCACACCAAGATCGTATATTAAGCAGGCTAGGGCCGAGTCGGTTCCTCACAACCATAGATTTAACTAAAGCTTTTTTACAAATCCCTCTTGACCTTAGCTCTCGGAAATATACGGCGTTCTCGGTGATGGGTAGAGGATTGTTCCAATTCACCCGACTCCCATTTGGACTAGTTAATAGTCCCGCCACTCTGGCTCGACTTATGGATAAAGTTTTGGGCTACGGTGAATTGGAACCGAATGTGTTTGTTTACCTCGACGATATCGTTGTGGTAAGCAACACATTTGAAGCCCATCTCCAAGCTTTAAGAGAGGTTGCTCATCGACTAAGATCCGCAAATCTCTCAATTAATCTAGAGAAATCAAAATTTTGTGTGAGTGAGTTACCGTACCTCGGGTACATCATCTCATCTGATGGTCTACGACCGAATCCGGACCGAGTTGCAGCAATAATAAACTACGAGCGCCCATCGTCAATAAGATCTTTACGTCGGTTTTTGGGGATGTCGAATTATTATCGACGTTTTATTCCTCGCTTCAGCGAGATTTCTGTGCCTCTAACAGATCTCCTGAAAAAGAAACCGAAAACATTAATTTGGAATCCCGCAGCTGAGAGAGCGTTTATTGAAATGAAAGAGAGGTTGATTGCAGCCCCAGTTCTCTCGAACCCGAATTTTCAACTACCATTTCAAATTCAAACAGATGCGAGCGATAGTGCCATCGCTGCCATTCTTACACAGCAGCATGAGAGTGGTGAGAAAGTTGTGGCTTATTTCTCACAAAAGCTCTCTCCAGCCCAGCAAGCATACGCAGCATCCGAAAAAGAAGGTTTAGCCGTGCTAACAGCTATAGATAAATTCCGTCCGTATATAGAAGGCACTCAGTTCATAATTATAACAGATGCCTCTTCTCTCACTCATATAATGAAGGGAAAGTGGCGCACTTCATCGAGACTTAGTCGATGGAGCATAGAATTGCAGGGCTATGACTTTGAGATTCGACATCGAAGAGGTAGGGATAATATCATCCCGGACGCCTTATCGCGTTCGATGGAGACAGCAGTAATAGATGATGGAGATACCTGGTACTCAATACTCCACTCAATACAACAAAGTATTATCAGCACCAGATGATTGGGTGGACTTCAAAGTGGAAGGAGGTAAATTGTTTAAATTCGTGCCGAGTAAATCAGAAGTTCTGGATTTTAGATTTGAATGGAAAGTTTGTGTTCCGGAAAAGTCTCGAGATGAGGTTCTCCGAAAAGAACACGATGAAGCCTTCCACATTGGATACGAAAAACTGCTGGATAAGATCCGAACGAGGTACTTTTGGCCGAAGATGGCTGCCTCAATTAGAAAATATGTAGAACGATGTCGAACCTGCAAAGAATGCAAACCGACTAATATTTCACAGCACCCTACAATGGGTAACCCTCGAATAGCTACAAAGCCCTTTCAGATTTTAGCGATCGATTTCATTCAATCGTTGCCTCGATCAAAATCTGGTCATGTTCACCTCTTGGTAATCCTGGACGTCTATTCAAAATGGAATATTTTAGTGCCAGTAAAAAAGATTTCGACGGATCTTGTTATCAAGATTCTGGAGGAACAGTGGTTTCGACGCTTTTCTGTGCCGGAGATACTGATTAGCGATAATGCTACAGTTTTTCTCAGCAATGCTTTTAAAAATTTCCTAATCCAATATGAGATTAAACACTGGGCCAATTCTCGACATCATAGTCAAGTCAACCCGGTCGAACGCTTAAACCGAAGCATCAATGCGTGTATCCGAACATATGTCAAAACTGACCAGCGTTTGTGGGATACAAGGATCTCTGAAGTAGAACACACACTGAATAACACTATACATTCGTCCACAGGCCTAACTCCATACATGATCATTTTTGGCCACGAAATCATCACCTGCGGGGAAGAACATCGCCGTGAGGTAGATACGTCAGATGTTTCAGAACCTGAAAGAGTTAAACGAAAATTAAAAATTGATCACAAAATAAAAGATATTGTTATAAAAAACTTAGATAAAGCTCATGACAAGAGCGCCAAAGCCTATAATCTTAGGTTCCGGAAACCTGCGCCGGTGTACCAGGTGGGACAGAAGGTTTATAAGCGAAATTTTGTCCAATCTTCTGCAGGAGATTCATATAACGCCAAATTAGGTCCAGCATACACTCCGTGTTCCATTCTTTCCCGGAGAGGTACCAGTTCCTACGAGCTTGTAGACGAACAAGGTAAAAACCTTGGAGTATTTTCGTCTGCTGACCTGAAGCCAGGGGTCCCTGATGACCATTAGGAGCACACAACTTATTCGTTCGTTTTCTTTTATATAGAAATACTTTCAATTTTGTCCGTATGATTGAACCATACTGTTTCGGCGTCCTTTGTGAATATGATGATCATCGTCTTTTGTGATTTGTACAGCAAATTTTGATAGAGTGAGATAACGAATCCGATGAATAGTGAATGTCTAGCCGTTTTTGATTGTTTAGCGTTTATAGTTGTCCTGTTTTTTTCATAAAGGCATCAATTCAATTACAGTTCATGTGGCAGCGACAAAAATTCAACCGATTGAGGGCAAATAAAACAACAAATGTCTAATTTTTAGATCGTTATGTGCAGCAGCTATGGATCCAGCTTTCTGCCCTACATTTTTCGATTTTGTTTGAAAAAGCCATAACTGAACCAGTATTTCTCAACAAGTTTTTGTAAAGTTTTTCCATACCATCTCAATTTGTTCGGCAAGATCAGCATTCATAAATTAAATCGTCGGAATTATTTCGTTTTGATTTGAGAAGAGATTTTACTTTTCCTCGAAACAGTATTTTGTTTTGGTATCGGGAGAAGATAAGATTGGATAACCGTTCGCGAAGTTCATTGCGTTAACAAAAAGTCCTCAGAGGTAACTGAGGCACCTGTTTGTTGTTGAAACGCAAGATATGTTGATTTTTGTGAACAATCGAGAGCATCAAAGTTGCGACTCAACCCTGGGATGAATCAAATGAATTTAACATTTATAAAATTAATCTAAAACTTTGTTTTGATTAATTTTGAGGGGGGTGGTAAGGTAGTGTTACCGTTGGGATGGAAAATCTTTTGTAGTTTGCCCAATAAAAATAGTTTATAATTTGATTACTTAGTAAATAATGAAATATATATGTATTTGATGTTTAGTTATTGTTATTTGTTAATATTTGTTAGAACTATAATTTATCTGTTAGGAGAAAAATAGCATGCACACTTAAATAAAGCCTAGAATGACTTAACAAGAACAAAATTTGTAAAATCGTAATTTTAGTACACACACAACAACACAACACACATTGAAATCTGCTGCATGGGAAAGAAAAAACAGTGTTGTCGCAAGTTACTGTACAACAAAGAGTAAAGGAGAAAATGTAGGAAAGGGTAAGCTACTGGGTACATCGGTCACAAGGCTTGGTCTCTTTAATACCTTGACCACCAAAGCGAGCAGACCAGTTTAGCCAAAGTACAATAAGAGCTAAAGCTTCCAAGGTATACTAATCTAGTGAAAAGTAACCAGTGTTCATCGTGATAACCAAGAATCAGGACCCAATAACTCTAGTTTAGAGTATATTGTGCCCACGATTGTTATTAACCGACCGTAGTCCGACAGATTCCTGCCACGTAAGCGACACGCCCAAACCCACCACCAGAAATCCACCACGAGTCACGAGAACCAAACCACGAACTACTCCAGAGTCGGACGAAGCCAATTCCCGACGAAAGTGCGGAAGTAGACCACGCGCCCAGATCCAGCAGCAGCCGGCCGGCCCTCACACACCCTACACACACAAACACAACAAAAAAAGGTAATAAAAAGAAAATATATATAAAGGAAAGTGACAGTGTGTAGTTATTTGTTCCCTTGATTAGCCTCAACCTTTGAATAAAGCCGACCCTGAGAGTAAGAAGGCCTCAAGCTCGAGCTAGCCGGTCGAAACAAAAGAGGCCTTGAGAGCCCACCCTCAATGGTCCCCGTGGCTTAGACCAGGGACCGAGGGCATTGTAGGAGGGTCCGTCTGACCCCCTAGTAACAATTTTTATGAAAATACGTAATGTTGTGAATGAAATCCTGGTTTATTTCATTAATTTTAGTGGAAGAAAAATGGGGTAAGAATGGGTGGGGGGTTTTTTTTTAAAACAAACAAAAGAAAGGGGGGAAGAAAATTATGTTTTAAAAAAGGAAATTGGTTTTTGAAAATGATTTTGGGGAAACGGGGTTTTTTTTGGGGGGGGGGTGGGGGGTGGGGGGGATTAATTTTTCAATCTTACGTGTTACGAAAAATCTGTGTTCACGAATGGATTCAGGGAGGTCCATTCCACAAAATCCAAGTCCAACTTGCAAAGGGCAGAGCCAATATTCTGGTTGTTGATGAGGTAGATCATATTACTACGGAAATACGTGTTTTTGTGAATTTTAATTACATTTTTCTCAAAAACTGGACGTGTTACAGAATTTCTGAGCCCATATTTGAATTCAGCGTGGCGAAATCTATAAAATTCAACATATATACTTGAAGGGAGTGAAACACTGCCGACTAGTGTAATCAGTCGATGCCCCTGTTAAGCTCCCATAAGCGTCGATGCAACAATGAACCGATTCGTCGGTTCCGAAGTCTTTTTTTATCTTTTGTCTAGATTGTGCCTCAAATCTGCATACGTTGTCACAAAGGCCCCTCTTACTGCTCTTAAGTGGGAGAAGGGATGAACCCAGAATCGCCTGTTAGCTTTTTTCATCAACTTTTTGTACACTAAAATCGCGAATTGGTAATAAACAATGATGAACTAATTCAACAAAACCTTTGAGTTGAAATAAAACATCATGTTTTATAGAATTGAACATCGTGTTTTATTGTTCGAAACAAAATGTTTTTTTAAATCAACTAAACGCATTTGTTGAAATAATAAACTTTGATGAACTAATATAATAAAACCATTTAATTGAAATAAAACTTCATGCTTTATAGAACTGAAAGTCGTGTTTTATTGTTTTTTCAACAATTACTGCACCATATTCCCCCAGCAGAACGGCGTTTCGGAACGCAAGAATCGGACTTTGCAGCAGTTTGCATCGTGCATGTGGTTGGGTGCTGGACTCTGGAAGAAATATTGGGGAGAGGCAGTCATAATGGCAGCTTATTTGCCTAAAAGTCTTCCGTTGCTGTAGTTGTGCTTTTTTTTTCCAGTTATCTGCGAAATCACTCGTTGATAATCTGTTTTACAAATTATAATATATTATGTTTAAACTTATATTAGGAAAGCAGAGGTCAGAGATAGCAATATGGCTGCTATGAAATGTGCGCTCATACAACTATTTTATTAAAACAATTAATTCAGCATTTCTGTTTAAAACGAAGTTTAAAATTAATGTGATTGTTATAAATCAAATATAATTTAAACGAGTATCACACAGCGGTGATTACTTCAAATAATTTGATTGGTTTGATTTGAATTCAATTTTGAATTGATTTAGAATTGTTTTATGAATCGAAACAAAAAGAAACCTTGTATTGAATTGCAGCAACATGTTTTGTTGATTCAAAACAGAGTGATTTCTTAGGGTTAAAACATATTTTGTTAAAACAATAAATTAATCGTTTGAGTTTAAAAATAAATGTGATTGTTTTAAATCACACAGCAGTGATCACTTTAAATTTTTTTTTTTTTTTTTTGATTTGAATGAAATTTTGAAATTATTTGGAACTTTCTTATGAATTGAAACAAAAAGAAACCTTGTATTGAATACCAACAAAATATTTTGTTGATTCAAAACAGAGTGATTTCTTTGCGTGTAAACTGCCGTGAAACGCATATCAGTCCCATCTTTGCTTGATTTCCTATTCATATGGGACTGATATGCGTTTCACGGCAGTAAAAATTTACGATACTGAAAATTTAACATGGTTTTTAAAGTTTTTCGTGGGGCGTAGTGGTGGCCTGTTCATAAACCACGTAGACTCATTTTTGAAAATATCAGACCCCCCCTCCCCCCTCGTAGACTTTTGTCCATACAATTTTTTAAATTTTGTATGGAGCGTAGGCTTTGGTCAACCCCCCCCCCCCCTTCCCCCCACAAAAGTCTACGTGGTTTATTTTTTTTTTTTTAATAATCGTTTATTTGTACAGGCTCAATTGAATCAACTTTACAGAGCCAAATTTTCATATTTATATACATCATTTATTTTAAAACTAAAGTTAAGTGGATAGAGCCGATTACTCGCGGCCGTCTCGAGGTTAATAGGAATTACAAATTACGGATGGGAAAGAGGGGGGGAATTTAAAGTTTGGTTTACATAAAAAATTAAATTTAAATTTTTGTTTATTTAAAAAATATATAATTTTTTTTTTTTTTTTTTTTTTAAAATTTTTAAAAAAAAAAAAAAAAAAAAAAAACACAGATAAAAAACGAAAGGATGAGTTATGTCAGTGACATAACTGCAAAGTTGACGTAGGACTGCTTGTTGATATGAAGAAATTGATGTCATTGAATTGATGAATTTTCTACTATATTTTATTTAGTCTAAAGAACCATGAAACCCTGTGCTGTTGGTGTGTGAGGCTCCGGTTCTTCTTCCGCTATTGGTTCGTCACGAAAATTTATAGAAACTGCAGTTCGGCTCGAATTTACTGTTAATGATATTTTGTTTGTTAAATCAGCGCCAACATTAGATTCGCCCTAATTTGCTTTTGTAAACAATGGCTTTCGTAGTCATTTGCTCTTGAACAAAAGGTCACAAATACAAATTAAGCACTCTTTAAGGAAGAAGAGCTTTATTTCTATCCGAAGATATATTCAATTTGAAGGAATTGTATTCAACTTCCGATAAATTAGCAGACAAAGTGTTTGTTTACAAAAGCAGATTCTTCCTAATCAAATGTTGGAACTAAAATGTCCAACGTGCTTGTAAGTGTGAAATGAATCCTGTGTTTACGGAGGGAACATGGTTCGCGATTGAAATGTTCTTATCAGTTTTCTTGGCTGCAGGACAGCCTGAGTGTTTGGCGGCACGTAATACTACGATAAAAATAGGCATTTACACAGTTTCCAACCCGAGATTGTACAGACTGAAGATTGAACATATACCCAAAAGTTGAAAAGGTGGTAAAAAATGCAATTGCAGTTTATACTATCATATCATGAGAAATCCGCATGATTCAGAAAAGGCAATTTCGCCCATTTTGATTCACAAAGCGTTTTATGGTACAAAGGAAGCCATGCAAATGTGTGCAAGCGACTGGCAAGCAAAAATAGCTCGAAACAATTTTATCGCTGTAGGCTCCTTATTCAATCATCACCAACATACACCAACAATATACAATATGGATGAGTCGATATCACAAAATGCCGCAACGCTATTGGCCACTGTTTTATTGCCGCCGTCAAGTGTTCTATGTTTGTTCTCACTGATCATCGACAAAGCGTTTTATGAAATAAACAATGCCATGCCATGCAAGTTTGTTAGCGACAGGTTGCACATAGCTTGGTAGAAAATATGTCCATTTGCTTCATTTCTGTACCCTGAATTCCTCGCCAAGTGAACTATCTGTAGGGTTTCTATTCCCACATTTTTACCTTGTCAAAGTGGCTAATTGGTTGCCATCAAGAGCCGCCGCGCTATAGCGGTCCTGGTCTGTATCTCGATCTTGATGTGCACATTTTATTTTTGTGAGCCATCTGACTTTCGAACACTCATCTCTTACTCATCAACTAAATATCACTGCGAACAATCTCACGCACACGTTCAATTTTTCATTGCGAATTGCTGTTCCTCTTTTGCCCACAACTAATGTTAGATTTTTCATCCAACTTACGATCAATAGCAAAAATGGAACAAAATCAAGCGAAATTGTCTTACAATCTTACTTTCTTGGTTTGGGTGTAGAGCGAATTACGAACAACTTAACCTAACACACCAAGTAGACCAGTTTGGACATTTTCGTTTTGCAAAAAGTTCCACTGGCTGGAGCGGGAATCGAACCCTCAACTTCATGACAACAACCGCTTGAACGACGGGCGACGCCGCTAATCACTTGACCACGAAGATGATGTGGGCGATTGATTTGGCCATTTTCTCCGGGACGCGGCAGTTTAAGCAACGCCATGTTGAGCCGGTGCGTGGTTATGAACATTTCGATGAGCTCAAGAGAAATTTCAATCAAACATACTCTTTAATCGGTAAATTGATTTGGTCGTCCTGAAAAGGACAGATTTTAGTTGTTTACGGAGGGATGATTTACGTCAGCGTCAACGTCGGGCATCTTCCGATTGTCTCGTCTAGCGGACGTGCCAGCCGCATCAGGCGGCGTCTTCTCGATCTCCAGCAGCAGGGCGAAAAACTCGGAAAAGCGCTTTTTTATCACGAGAGCGGGATACACACGTCTGAACGTGTCGATGATCCAATAAATAATGATTACTATTCTTCTTCTTTTTCGTCTTCTTTATTGTTTTAACGGGAATGCCAGGCCTGTTTTATATAATGGCATATATCATTACATGACAAGAAGGGGGTTCTCAACGAAGGCAATGCAAATCATATTTTACAAAAGAGGACGGGCCTCAGTTGTTACGCCAGACAGCAGCGCGGAAATAAAATCATTAGTTTTCATTAGAGCGACGGGGTTTCGGAGGTTAAATTCGCATCTTTTCTACTCAGGCAACAGAAAACCGGCCCTTGATAGGGCCTCAGTACCCTATCCCAAGAGAGTTGAGATTTAGACACACTTGCTTCTAAAACTGCAAAACAATAGTAACAATACAAACAATAGTTTGTAAATATTGGCCAGAAAAATTATAACTCACATTTTAAAACTACCTGCAACTAACCTAATCTATTATCTGCACCTAATCCACTATGAACCTATGTACAACAAGAACTACAATGAAGCTAACCTACCCCCTACACTGAATATGTGAAACACATAATTGGTCTGCCGTGCTGCAGTTCCGCTCAAATTAACTGTTTATATTTCGTTTGTTGAATGTACAACGTGCTTGCTAGTTTTAACCTGGCAAATAGAGATTTATATACGGATACTAATAAAAAATGTTGCTCATTTTCTCCAGAACGTGGCTTTTCAAGCAACGCCATGTTGAGCCGGTGCGTGGTAATGAACATTTCAATCAAACATACTCTTTAGTTGGCAAATTTATTTGTTCGTCCTGAAAATACAGGGTTTTAGTTGTTAACGGAGGGAACATGGTTCGCGATTGAAATTTTCTTCTCGGTCTTCCTGGGCAGCAGGATGGCCTGAGTGTTTGGCAGCACGTAATACTACGATAAAAATTGACATTTGCAACGTCTTTCAGTCGAGAGTGTACACACTGAACATTGACCATAGAGCGAATTACAACGAACAACTTAACCTAACACCCAGTGGATTAAACTGGACATTTTCGCTTTGCAAAAAAGTTCCACCGGCTGGAGCGGGAATCGAACCCTCACTTCATGGCAATGAACGACGGGTGACGCCGCTAACCACTTGACCACCAAGATGATGTGGGCGATTGATTTGGCCATATTCTCCGAGACGCGGCTTTTTCAACGCCATATTGAGCCGGTGCGTGGTAATGAAAATTTCGATGAGCTCAAGAGAAATTTCTATCAAACATACTCTTTAATCGGCAACTTGATTTGATCGTCCTGAAAAGGACGGATTTTAGTTGATAACATGGTTCGCGATTGAAATTTTCTTCAGTCTTCTTGGGCTGCAGGACACTACTCTGTGAAATGGTCTCACCGGAGAAAAGTTTGTTCAGCTCCTCGTCGTTGCGGATGGCTAGCTGCAGGTGACGTGGGATGATTCTGGTCTTCTTGTTTTCACGGGTGGCGTTTTCTACCAACGTGCTCCGCAAACACGTCTGTCGCATACGGATGCACAGCGAGAACTGATGATTGGTCGGTCGTCCCCACATGTTTGAAATTCGCTGGCACGGTAGCTGTGGCAGTATGAACCAATCAGAGCGAGGCGCAAACATGATGTCATTTTCGACCAATAGCGTTGTGCGTTTAGACATTTTTCTTTTAAGTACATTTTAATTAGTTTAAACAAACATTATGAATTAAGTTTGCAACAGGGATTCAGCGTTGATGTTCTACCTTGCGAATGAAATAATTATCATAAAATGTCTGTGGGCCAGAGAAGAGATATTATCGTTCAAAGTCTCCAAACCCGCGTAACGCTTGCGATTTCAGAAATTTTAGAACGGCGCCCCTATACAGGAAAAGAAAAGAGAGACGTAAGTCCTACGTCAAAAAAACTTACAGTAAACATACAGGTTAAACTAACTACAATCTAAGGCTAATGTTAGTCAAAAACACATAAATGAGTTTCATGTACTCCCAATCACGCAAAGCCAAAATATCTCGAATTGGCACATTGGGTTGTCTACCTCGAGCCCGAAGGGAATCATAAAGCTCCGATCTGACTCCACGATGTTCAGCACAAGACCAAGTAACGTGATCTGCGTCCTGATAGCCTTGTCCACACTCACAGAGATTACTGTCGCTCAGCCCAACCCGGTATAAATGAGCGTTCAAAGAATAATGATTGGACATGAGGCGAGACATGACACGAATGAAGTCTCGACCCACATCCATCCCCCTAAACCAGGATTTCTTCGACACCTTTGGGATGATAGAATGTTGCCATCGCCCCAAATCTCCTTTACTCCATTTATACTGCCAGCTGACGAGTGACTGTTGACGAAAAATAGGAAAAAAATCGTTGAAGGCGATTTGTCGATCACAAATATCGCCTTCCATAGCGCCCACCTTTGCAAGCGAGCCTGCTTTCTCATTGCCCGGAATTAAACAATGAGATGGGACCCATACAAAGGTGATGATAAAATAACGCGAAGATAAAGCACTTAGAAGCTCCTGTATTTTCATGAGAAAATACGAGGAGTGCTTTCCCGGCTCAATGAGCGAATAGCCTCTATAGAACTGAGACTATCCGTGAAAATGAAGTACTGATCCGGTGTTAATGAGGCAATAATTTCTAGCGTAAAGTGTATTGCCGCTAATTCAGCGACATATACGGAACAAGGAGCTTGAAGTTTACGATTGGCGCTATAAATTTCATTAAATATACCAAAGCCTGCTGACTCCTCTATCAAAGATCCGTCAGTGAAAAACGATTTAGTGGAATCAACTTGGCCAAACTTTGCAGCAAATATTACCGGAGCAATCATAGGACGATGATGCTCTGGGATTCCATGAAGCTCCTGCTTCATGGATAAATCAAAATGAACCGAATTGTCGAAATCGGAGAAGCAAACACGATTGGAAATGTTCGGCGAAGGGCTGACATCCTGTGTTGTGTACAAATGGTACAAGGTCATGAAGAGGGTACTCAAGTATTCAACTCAAGGAGCTTCTCAAAATTTTCGATCACCTGGGGGTTCATAACTTCACACCTGGAGAGGAGCCGTAGAGATAATTCTGAAAACCGATCCGAGAGTGGCAACATGCCAGCCAGCACTTCTAGACTCATGGTGTGAGTCGAGTGAATACTGAATACGTTCCAGTTTAATGAAGTGCGACCGAGCCGCTGACTGAAAACAAAAACTACCGTTTTCCATAACCGACAAAATCGTTGTCCGGTACAACGTTAGAAGATCTTGTGGATGAGCTCCCCACCAGGTCCCGGTAATTGTGCAGAGAAAATTGACCCTCTGCTGGCACTTTCGCTTCAGATACTCAATATGGGATCTCCAGGTGCACTTAGAATCGAACCAGACCCCAAAATATTTAAATGACATAGAATGAGTTATCGGCTTACCCCAAATTTGAAGCTTCGGTTGTGCTGGGTTATGCTTTCTAGAAAAAACTACCAACTCAGTTTTCTCCGTAGAGAATTCGATACCTAGCTCTAAAGCCCAAGTAGACAAATTGTCCAAGGTATCCTGTAAGGGTCCTTGCAGATCGACCCCATTGGGTCCCGTGACAGACACTACACCGTCATCTGCAAGTTGTCTCAACGTACAGTTGTCACTTAGACAACCGTCAATGTCTTTGACATAAAAATTATACAAAAGGGGGCTTAAACATGATCCCTGGGGGAGACCCATGTAACTTAATCGTGAAGCTGTACAGGTTCCATGAGAGAAGCTCATATGTTTCTCTGACAGCAAATTGTACAAAAAAATATTCATTAATGGTGAAAAGCCACAAGCATTGAGTTTATCTAAAAGAACTTCAACAGATACTGAATCAAAAGCCCCCTTGATATCCAAGAATACAGAAGCCATTTGCTCTTTTTTAGCAAAAGCTAACTGAATATCTGTGGAAAGCAACGCGAGACTGTCGTTCGTTCCCTTACCCCTACGGAAACCATATTGAGTATCTGATAGCAGGTTGTTCGTCTCAACCCATTTGTCCAGACGGAAGAGGATCATTTTCTCCAACAACTTTCGAATGCAGGATAACATCGCGATGGGTCGATAGGAGTTGTGGTCGGACGCTGGTTTGCCAGGTTTGTGAATGGCAATAACTCTCACCCGCCTCCAATCATCCGGTACAATGTTGAGCTCCAAAAACTGATTAAACAAGTTCAACATGCACCTCTTCGCGACGTCTGGAAGGTTCTTAAGCAAGTTGAACTTGATTCTATCAGCTCCTGGAGCCGTATTGCCATACGAAAGGAGCGCAAGAGAGAGTTCTACCATTGAAAAAGGTTGGCTGTTCTCATCTATCGAATTCTCGGTTTCGCGAGGAATGATCCGTGCCGGCACCGAATCTGGACAAACTTTTCGCGCGAACTTGAGGATCCATTGGTCCGAGTACTCCTCGCTCTCGTTGTTCGTAGTACGGTTACGCAATCTTCGCGCCGTATTCCACGTCTCGCGCGATAGCCCGTCCACGAATCTTCGCCAGTATCCGCGTTTCTTGGCCTTGATGAGGCTCTTAAGTTCGCGTTCGAGAGCCGTGTATACTTCGAAGTGCTCAGGTGTTCCACGTCTACGGAAAACTTTAAACGCGTCGGACTTTTTACGGTAAACCTCGGTGCATTGCTGATCCCACCATGGAGAAGGAGGATTCCTGCGAAATGACGTCCCTGGAACTGGTCGAGTTTGAGCTTGAAGCGCGCTGTCTAAGATCAGGTTGGAGAGGAAGTTATATTCTTCCAGCGGTGAAAGCCTTTCTACCGTCGTTACGGCTTCATCGACTGCTGTCCTAAACATTGTCCAATCGATGTGACGGGTAAGATCATAGTGACGTTGACAGATTTTGACGGATTGAACCCGGTGGCAACCGAAATTTTTATGGGCAAGTGATCACTACCGTGGGGATCTTGAATCACATTCCATGTGCAATCCAACGATAATAAATTCGAACAAAGTGTGAGGTCTAATCTACTGCCAACTGAGGATGTATCAGCCAAACGTGTTACTTCTCCATTGTTAAGAACTGTCATATTGCAGTTGTCACAGAGGTCATATATCAAAGAAGACCGGTTGTCATCGTACAGTTCTCCCCAGCCTGTACCGTGAGAGTGAAAATCTCCCATGATCAACCGTGGAGAAGGAAGGACCGAATAAATATCTGAAAGTTGTTTTTGGTTTATTGTGGCTCTATGAGGAATATACACAGAAGCAATGCAATGGCTTTTAATTTTAATAACAGCCTGACATGCGACAATTTCAATACCTGGAATTGGAGGAAAATTCACTCTATAGAAGGAGTAGCACTTTTTGATCCCCAAGAGTACTCCTGCTCCACGTGAATCCTCACGATCAAGACGAATAATATTGAAATCATGAAAAGGAAGATCGATTTCGGAAGAGAGCTATGTTTCACAAAGAGCGAGTGCATCACAACCGATGTTGTGAGTTAAAAATTTGAATGATTCCAATTTAGGAATCAAACTTCGACAATTCCACTGTAGAACAGTGATCAAATCCCCGACCTCATTGGGAAAATTATCCATCGAAGGAAATGATAGCTGCAAGGAGGGGCCACTTAATTGTCAATTGCTTCAAACAAGTTTTCACTGTGGGAAGCATTGCCATAACAATGCTTTTAAGAGGGTCAGAAATTTCGAGGTACTTGAAGGTACCCTCGACAATGTCATCAAATGAGAACAGCCCAGTAGAGGAAGGGGATTCTGTTCTTAAAATTGGGGCACCAGGGGTTTTGGATGTCCCCGGAAGAGGAAACCAGGTGGAATTGTTTTTTTCCTTTTTCGCATCTTTCCTTGAAATAGGCAAGTTGTTTTGGGGCTCCTGTTCAGTAACTTTCCGTGGGCGGACGCGTCTTCGCTTCCGTGAAGCACCTTCCGGAAAGCTGAATGATGTTCCCTCTTCAGCCAAATCAAAGTCAGACTCGTCATCTGACAGAGGAGCAAAGGAATTTGTATTGACATCGGGTGAGGCTTTTTTCACCATTTCAGCGAAAGATTGCCTGGAACGCTGTTTTAGCGAGCGTTCTAATTGCTTCCCGCGTTGTTTGTACGCCGGGCACGATGAGAGGGCATGAGGAGGAGTTCCCTTGCAGAAAGCGCATTTTGGTGTATTGTCTGCGCAGGCGCCATCCTCATGTTTCTCCCCGCAATTTGAGCAGCGTGCCTTATTGCCGCAATGGAGGGTCGTATGTCCCATCTGCTGGCATTTTTCGCAGATCGTGACCCGAGGTACAAACAACCGCACAGGTAGTCGAAGTTTTCCCAACTCGACGTATTGAGGAAGGGCCGACCCAGAGAAGGTCACACGATACGAGTCTGACGGTGTGAACTTCTTTACACCATTAGTGGTCGATACTTTGAGGAACCTGGTTCGCTAA
Source organism: Aedes koreicus (assembly GCA_024533555.2). Lineage (NCBI taxonomy): Eukaryota > Metazoa > Arthropoda > Insecta > Diptera > Culicidae > Aedes > Aedes koreicus. Next base: position 754,563 of record JAHHFK020000358.1, read on the forward strand.
CACAATACACCAACACAAATTCACCATTTGCTTCTCAAACTAACACTATTACAAGGACCCATCACTTAATTTTTCCATAAATCATTCTGGTTGATTTCCATATTTTTACAGCTTTTAAGGGGATTCACAGCGCTCGTGCTGGATTTTTCTTCCTAAGAAAATTCACTTTTTGTTCCTGCAAGCATTAAATAGACGACGAAAACAAAATGAGAAAACTGCTTCCGAAATTTCCAAACGAGAAACAAGCCAGGTTACTGTATTGTCAATGTAGCAGAACAGCGCAACTCGTAAAATCACTCGCGCCCCAAGTAAAAATTCACAATCCATTTGAGCGCATTGCAACTTCGAGATTCTCAACAATATAAGCCACACTTTCGACAGCACACACACTACGCTTCAAGCGAGCAAGAGAATTATCGATCATCGACAGTTGCCAGATTTGCATCTTTTTTTTTTAACTCTTTATTTGTTCCAAATTTATTCATATTTACATTTCATGTTAATCTAGGTGCTCCAGCTACTACCGTAACGTATCAACCTTAATTGTTAAAATATGTACCTAATTTTGTTTACATTGTTCATGACTTAGCAGTTCAGTATTTTTAACAGGTTTTTATTCCTGCGTGTCAGTATAACAATAATAATCTTAAAACTAAAAACAAACTAAAATTAATCTTAACTAAGCATAAAGGGAATTAATCATTGCAATAGAAGATTGCAACGATTTTTGTCTGAAATTATTAATTATTTTGTTGGACATTTCTAGGGTTTTTTTTTCATTAGGGCGAATCTACAATTGAGAGATTCTCTCCGGGCTCGCTCTCTTTCATTCATAAACCAATCACCTCTACGTTTTTCATTCTACTATTTGTAGAGTATGCTAGCCAGCACTGTTGTGTTTCGATCTGTACTAAAGAATCCCTCGATAGTTTTATAATGGCGCTGTAATGAATGAAAGAGAGCGAGCCCGGAGAGAATCTCTCAATTGTAGATTCGCCCTAATGAAAAAAAACCCTAGATTTGTTCTAAAGTCTCAACATTCGAAATTCTATGTGCTTCGTTAGTACTGTACCATGAAGTTTTTTTTCCTGGTAGCACAACAACTAGACCATATTGGAACAGCATAAAGCATGGCCGGTCTAAAAATTTATTTAAATATTAGTAGTTTGTTCTTCAGACAAAGTTTGGATTTTCTGTTTATAAGAGGATATAAACATTTTATATCTTTTTACATTTGGCTTGAATGCCTTCAATGTGATTTTTAAAATTTAATTTTTGATCAAGTAATAGACCAAGGTATTTCACTTCGCTTGACCAGAAAATTGGAGCACCGCTCATAGTAACTATGTGACTACTACTAGGTTTCAAAAAAGAAGCTCTAGGTTTATGTGGGAATATTATTAGTTGAGTTTTGGAAGCGTTGGGAGAAATCTTCCATTTCTGTAAATAAGAAGAGAAAATGTCCAAACTTTTCTGCAGTCTCCTGCAAATGACACGAAGACTTCTTCCTTTAGCGGAGATGCCTGTGTCATCAGCAAACAAGGATTTCTGACAACCCTGAGGCAAATCAGGGAGGTCGGAAGTAAAAATGTTATATAGTATCGGCCCAAGAATGCTACCCTGAGGAACTCCAGCTCTAACAGGTAGTTGATCAGATTTGGAATTCTGATAATTTACCTGCAGAGTTCTGTCAGTCAAATAATTTTGAATTAATTTTATAATAGAGAGCGGAAAATTAAAGTTTTTCAATTTAGCAATCAAACCTTCATGCCAATCACTGTCAAATGCTTTTTCTATGTCTAGAAGAGCAACTCCAGTTGAGCAGCCTTCAGATTTGTTTGAAAGAATTAAATTACACAGCAAATAAAGTTGTTGAATATTACACAGAATCAGATGCACATAGGTCATTCCATCGGTTGTGTAATGTTAGGTTGTCTCGATGAACACAATAAAACGATGCACTGCTTATCGATGTAAATGAGACAACGAAACCCATCGAGACAACGTGAATCGTCGCGACGTACTACAGAGTCGCGATGTAAAGAGAGCAATGTAAAAATTATAGTGTAAATTAAATTTTCAGATATTAGTCAATGAGAAAAAAAAAAGTTAGAGCGGAAATTAAAACAAAATGTTGCTTTTATTTCTATTTCAACAGATTCATATTTCTTTTTCTTTTCAGCCTTAATATTGAATGGAAGCGAAAACTCTTCTTTCTTACGGCCGTCACCATCGTCACCCCCGCCAGCACCAGCCGCTCCATTAGCAAGCGAAGATTATCCACCAATTCTTCACCCAGATGATGCTGGTGGGTTTGCGTTGCTTTCACCTTAATTGTTTAGTTCCACCATCATTTTCTTTAATTCGACTATATCCCACGAATTATCGCAATTTTTTGTCCATATTCCGCACCGTTGGACATGTTAAAGTCTTCCGTTTTGTCACTCGCATCCGAATCTTACACAGCCGAAGTTTTTTTTTTGTCGTTTCACCAGAACCTTGTTTGAATATAATTTGCAGTGTCGGTACCATTGCATCCACTTCCGAGCATAACATCGGTTCTTTGGTAGAGGGCATCGGCTCAGGTGAAATAGGCGATTAACCACTCGATGAAATGTTACCTCGGAGATCTAGTTTGAATGAAAATGGCTCATGAATAAAATCGCCAGATACACCTGCGGATCTTATACGTACCGATTAAAGACGAATATCTGTTTTTCTCAGAGGAATAGATGGCCGAGTTTTTTTCAATTTCCGCCATTTCGTCATCATCTGAATACGGCTGATGAACAATTTCACACTGTTCAACTGGTTTAGCTTTCGGATGCAACGGTTTCATGACCGTGACTGTTGACTTTGTTTTGACAAGAAAACAGTGTTGCCGGAGAGGAAAAAAATTAAGAACAAATCTGCCAGTGTTGCGAGATTTAATTTAACATAACAACCAAATGCGATAAAGCATCAAAATCGTGTAATATTCAACATTTTTTGCGGAGTCCTTTATGTGCATTGGTTTTCGTGTAATATTTATGTTTTTGATATGTGATTATTACATTCATCCAACTAATAATTTTGTTCTGATGTAATTTGAAGACCGATGGAATATCACATTGAGTGGATGTTATTCTGCATCGTATTTCCTTGATTACATCAGTTTTTAATACGTTAGCATCAATTACGTTGACGTGTATTACATTTTTTTTGCTTGTCTCAAAAGTTGATGAGTAGTTGAATGGCCATGGCGAAATCCAAATTGCTCATCTGCAAAAATTGAGTTTGTATTGATGTGAAGCATCATTCTATTCAAAACTATCCTTTCAAAAAGTTTACTGATTGAAGGAAGTAAACTTATTGGTCTGTAGCTAGAAGCTTCAGCTGGATCTTTCTCGGGCTTCAAAATTGGAACAACTTTGGCATTTTTCCATTTGCCAGGAAAGTATGACAAATGAAAACATTTATTAAATAATTTTACCATGAAAGACAAGGTACTCACTGGGAGTTTTTTGATGAGTATATAGAAAATTCCATCATCACCTGGAGCCTTCATATTTTTTAACGTTTTAGTTATAGTTTTTACTTCATCCAAATCAGTACCCCAGGATTCATCAAAAATATTTTCCCATGAGGAAATATTCAGATAATCAAGAGCAACCTGATTCTCAGTAGGACTAGTAAGACCCAAACTGAAATTATGGGAACTCTCAAACTGCTCAGCAAGTTTTTGAGCTTTTTCCACATTTGTTAGCAATATTTTATCACCTTCTTTGAGCGCTGGAATAGGCTTTTGAGGTTTCTTCAAAATTTTGGAGAGTTTCCAAAAAGGTTTGGAACTCGGGTCTAATTTTGACACATTATTTTCAAATTGTTTGTTCCTTAGGGTAGAGAAGCGTTTTTTAATTTGTTTTTGCAAATCTCGCCAGATAACTTTCATGGCGGGATCGCGTGTTCTTTGATATTGTCTTCTACGGATATTTTTCAGACGGATCAAAAGCTGAAGATCGTCGTCTATTATAATTGTATTGAACTTTACCTCGCATTTTGGAAATGAGACAGCTCTTGCTTCAACTGTAGAAGTAGTCAGAGATTCAAGAGCATTATCGATATCATTTTTAGTTTCCAAAGGAATATTAGGATCAAAGTTATATTCCATGAATGTTTGATATTGGTTCCAATCAGCTCTATGATAATTGAAAGTAGAACTGTTGGGATTAGAAAATATTTCTTGAGATATTTCAAAAGTTACTGGAAGGTGATCCGAACCGAAGTCAGCATGGGTAACCAATTGGCTACAAAGTTGACATGAATCAGTTAAGACCAAATCAATAGTTGAGGGATTTCTGGCAGAAGAAAAGCAAGTTGGGCTGTTTGGGTATTGGATAGTGTAATAACCCGCAGAACAATTATCAAATAGTATATTACCATTGGAATTACTTTGAGCATTATTCCACGATCGGTGTTTTGCATTAAAATCACCAATAATGAAGAATTTTGACCTATAACGGGTAAGCTTCTGTAGGTCACCCTTGAAAAGATTCTTTTGCTGACCTACGCATTGGAATGGTAAAAAGGCAGCTTATAGTGTAAGTTGACCAAATGTTGTTTCAACTGAAACCCCCAAAGTTTCAAAAACTTTGGTATCAAATGAAGAAAGAATTTGATGTTTGATACGCCTATGAACAATTATGGCAACGCCACCACCTAGACTTTCAAGACGATCATTGCGGTGTACGAAATAATTAGGATCCCTTTTTATTTTATCACCTGGTTTAAGAAAAGTTTCAGTTACAACGGCAATATCCACGTTATGAACTCGTAAAAAGTTAAACAGCTCATCTTCATTATTTTTAAGAGATCGAGCATTCCAATTTAAAATATTCAGTGTCTTAATACCCATTGCTGAATTTCAGGGTCATGACAATATTGTTTGCAAATTTTATACCAGTTTGAATTGCATCAAGCATGGAGTTTGTATTTAACATTCCATTAATCATATCGATTAATGATTTCTGTAAAAAATCCATTTTTGGAGCGGTTATGCTACCTAAGTCAAAATCTTCAACATTTCTGGCAGAATTTTGGTTTCTACCGGCTGTAACGGCAGCGTAGGAAGCTCCATTACCTAGCTGTACATTGCTACCAGCAGGTAAGAATTGAGCATTGAAAGCTTGTGCTCTGTTTGTACTTACGGGTACATTTGTACTTCGCTGACCATTGTTAACAGTAGATAGCAGTGGACAATTTGACGGTTGGGCATTGATTGTACCTTCCGGTACGAATGTTGGATTTCCTCCTCGATGACCGTTGTTAAAGCCGAGGAATAATTACCTGGTCGGGAACGTGAAGCGGTCCCTACCTGATGCTTAGCACGCGAATTCAAGATCGCTTTGCGAGTCTTGCATTCCCAAAAATTGGATTTGTGGTTTCCACCACAATTCGCACATTTAAAATTTTTGGGATCCTTCACAGGACAGTTGTCCTTGGCGTGAGAGGAATCGCCACAATGCATGCATTTGGCATCCATGTGACAATTTTTTGTCCCGTGACCCCATCCCTGGCATTTACGGCACTGGGTGAGGTGTTGAGAATTTCCTCCAGTCTTCCTGAAGTGTTCCCACTTCACTCTGACATGGAGCATAAGGCTAGCTTTTTCCAATGCCTTAAGGTTATTCAGTTCATTTAATTTAAAATGAACTAAATAAAAATCGTTTGAAATCCCATTTCGAGAATCACCAGGTTGGGATTTCTTTTTCATCTTTATCACTTCAACTGGTGTAACTCCAAGCAATTTAATAATTTCTTGTTTGATCTCATCCAGGGATTCACCACTGGCTAGACCTTTTAAGACCACCTTGAACAGACGTTCAGTTTTGCATCTTGATATTTTTAACTGATGGGTTTTGGCATGTTCGAAAACTGAGATATACAGCAAAAATAGTTGTTGAATATTACACAGAATCAGATGCACATAGGTCATTCCATCGGTTGTGTAATGTTAGGTTGTCTCGATGTACACAATAAAATGATGCACTGCTTGTCGATGTAATTTGGTCGATGTAAACGACCCAAGCAACCAAAAGTTCGAATTTTACTTGAGATGAGAACTCAGAAGTTCACATTCAGTTGAAATTTAGTTCCATGGAACTTTTTTGCTGAATAACAAGACACTTCACGGACAAACAGAACTTAATTTTCTTTAAAGTGTCATTAATATTAAAAGGAACTTAAAAGTTCGCGAATAGTTTTTTCTTGCTATTCAACCCAACTTTCAAGTTCATATGTTGATAGTTGAGAACTTGATTTGAACTTCAAAAAATCTCTAACACAAAGTTCAATAAAAGTACCAACCATACTTTTATTCAGCGCAAAAGTATACAATACACGGTGTTCAATAAGTTCGGATACACTTTCAAAATTTGTTAAAAAAATGAAAACATGTTTTTTTTATTTTTTGGATTTATGTTATTGAAAGCTATGTTTACAAGGAACGTTTACAACATTTCTCTTGGAATGACCCCCCCTTTGTACTCCTTAACGAGCTTCAAACGTTTCTCGAACGCGTTGCAGGCGGCACGCACGGACTGCATGGGCATTTCGTCCCAGATTTTGAGAATTACCGTCTTGAAATGATCCAAAGTGCTGACCTTGTATTCGTTCAGCTTCGCCATCATATAGGACCAAACAAAAAAGTCGAGAGGATTCAAGTCCGGGGAGCTGGGAGGCCACAAAGTTTTGTCCAGAAAGTCGGTTAAATTGTCCCGACACCAGGCTTGAACCACATTTGCCGTATGGGCTGGTGCACCGTCCTGCTGGAACACGTAGTGCTCATCGCCGTAGAGGCTTCGGAGACTGGGGGCAACAACCTTTTCCAAAACCTCAGTTTTGTAGTACGCCGCGTTGATTTTGACGTTTTTTTTCAATAAACACCAAGGGTAGCTTACCACGTTTGCATACTGCCCCCCAAACCATCACCGACGCGGCACTTTGGAACCGAGGGATGTTTATATTGGATTCAGGAATGCTGTCCCTCGATGGCGCCCACACCCGGTCATTTTGCACATTGTGCGGCTGCTGCAGCACGAACAGTTTCTCGTCCGAAAAAACAAACTCCTGACCAGCGTGCCGAGAGAGGATCCTCTTAGCTCGATCCAACCGCTTTTTGCTGGTAGCCTCCGAAACGCCATGGACCTTACGTTTTTTGTAAGGCCTGAAACCAAGGTCCTTGGTGAGTATGGTGTGAGCGGTTCCAATGGAAACGTTGAGATCTGCAGCCGTTTTCCGGATTGAGCGGTTCTTTTTGCGCCGAATTCGCTCCCTCACGATCTTGATGACCCGTGGCGTCCTCGCTGAACGCGGCCGACCGGATCTCGCACGGTCATTGGTCGAGGACGTCTCCCGGTATCGCCTGATGGTCGTGTAGACAAAGTTCCGCTTGACCCCATGCGATTTCAGCAGCCGGAATATATCGCCGGGTCGCTCACCGTTCAAAAAACGCTTAATTACGAAGTCCCGATACTCTTTCATCGCGCGTAACAAACAAACAACAACTAACAGAATGTCAACACCGCGCACATTCGGTAGCGTATGAATGAAGCTAAAGCTGACACCAATACCAATGCAGAATATGTACATGGCGCATACCTACGCAATGATGAAAACTTGTATTCGAACTTATTGAACACCGTGTACATCTATGTTGAAAGTAAAGTTCTGAGTAAAACTTTAGAAAATGTAAAAACGATTGTTTACATTTGAAGAGTGATCTGGTGTTGTATTTCAAGTTTGACAAGATACAAGAGCAAAGAATGGATTTTTCAAAAACATTAAAAAAGAACGGCTTATTTTATAAACATCGTAAAAAACTGTTAGCTTAATTAACAGTTAGATAGTCATGAAGGAAATGAATATATTTTTTGGCTCAGGAAGTACTAGCACATCGGTCCCAAGTAACTCAAAGAAAATCATTATTTTAGAATGAATTATAATATTTTGTTTTATAAATATATTATTAGTGTTTTGCAAAAAAAATGTCACATTCTGAGCGGTTTGAATCATTCATATTTTATAAGATCAATGGGCCAAACCAGTTTTCTCTGACTATGATGAAGCTAAAAATACTTTTTTCACTACTGCGAGTGATTTATTCCTTATAGTTGTTTGTTAAAACATTGTTCTATACATTTATAAAACATAAACAGGACAAGATTTTATAGATAGTATAAAACACTGTTGAAATAACATTTAATCAACCATGTTTTGCAAAACGTATGTTGTGACATAAGGATGGATTTGTTGTACAAGATTGTGGTTTCATTGCCAACGAAAAGCAAATCGTAGATACTAAGAATAAACTTTTCAATCATCGGAATTGGTATAGTAAAGAAGCTACAAACCTTTCACGCCAAGGACTAGGGTCGAATCCCATACCTGGCGTTGTTTTATTTTTGTATGAGGTTTTATTTTTTTCACCTTTTGTTTTATAAGGCTGCATATTTTGTGCTTTTTACGTCATATTAAAGTATGAAATGAAGTTAATTGCTTATTAATTGCATTTATTTGTCATTGGACAGTATTTTCAACTTGTTTATAATAAGCTGTGTTGCTTGGGATGATTTGCCCCTAATAACGTAACTCACACCAATTCACCCTCAAATATTCTGTCAAAACAACATAGCGAATCAAAACAAAAACAAAGATACTAGGTACTGAAAAGCGCAAAAGTGCATAGCAAGGCGCAGACTGCAAGGTTTACTTCGGAACTAGGAGTTCTACAACAGTTAACCAATTTCAAATCGCTAGTTACACATTGATTGTTGGCTAAATGGGATGCGGAAAATTAAGCTGTCACTCAACAAGCTAATTAATGTGTAGTTTATTTTTATTTGAATGTTTTTTTTATCCTGCTTTATAGGAAAACAATAGCCTACCACATCACAAAATGTTTCAAACGAAAGAGAAATTGGGACCGATTACCCAAGACATACATCTCCGTCCGAAGACAATCGACCTGAAGACGATGACAGCGAAATGGAAGATTTTCAGGAAAGTGATGATGACTCATTAGATTATTGATATTCATCATTTGAAATAGATAAATATAGTGCTGCATTGGATTAAATGGATTTGAATGAGTGCATTAGGCAATCACACGAATCCATAAATCTAATATTGGTGATTAACCCTAATTAAAATCAGATTAAAACTACGATTGAATCTATTGTAGAAGAACATATAAAAGAATGGTAGATACTAAAGGCTATATTGTTCTTAACGATAAGGTAACATTTAAAATTATTGATTTCTACCATAGAATTTATTGTTGATGACGATTTTACAATAGAAATGCAGGGTTATTATGTATCGTAATAATTAAACAATCAAGTTTTTCTCGAACAGTTTCAAACAAAAACCATTTATTTTATTGTCTTTTTACTGGTAAAATTTTCGCTACAATAGACTTTATTGTCTGTGAATTATACTGATAATAGTGTCGTTTTAGTAGAAGTATACATGAACAGTATAGTTTGCAGCTCAACAACAAAACTTATTATAAATTTATGGTTTTGTATTGTAATCCTATTGTAAATTTTTATTCGGGAAAAGGTTGCCCGTTCCGCTTATGAAGACATCCTAGCAAGCAACTTTCGAAATTTTTAAAGTTGCTGGAGGACAATATTGGTACAAAGGTATTAAGCAGTGTCTGATTGATTTTGTTCGGTAAGGTTCAATATAAGTAATTGTACTGACCTTATAGGGTAATCCTATTTTGGCTACTAATTTGAATTACATGGCTTTATTCCCAAACACTCAAACTGAGGAGTCGTTACATAGCGTGATTCTAAATTAATCAAAACAATGTAGGATTATAGGGAACAAAAAAGTACTAATGCATGGAATCAACGCTTCGAGTGAAATCATAATATAAACCACCCAGTCCCTATGGCACAGTGGTAAGTATCCCGGTTTTAAAGAGGAGGACTCGAGTTCGAAACTAGTTAGTAAGTATTTATGAAAAATTTAATTTAACTAAGAAAATATCATCAAATTGAACTCAATCATCATTTCAATTACACACAGCACTCTAAAAATAAATTTGCGGCAGGATTAGAACAAAAACAAGAACAAAAATGTCGAACACATATGTCTTTTTTGTTTTGTTTTATTGAGTTCGTTTGACGTACTTTTTAAGCTGAATAGCATTCTCTACAACCTCTTGAACGAACCTTCTGTGAACTTCAAAGTTTTCTTTAGAAGTTTATAAGAATGCTGATAGCAGTTTAATCATTGAATGCGAACTAGAAAGTTCGGTTAATTACTTAAAAAGTAAGCTGAATAGAATTCTCATCATAATCCTTCGATTAGCTGGTTAAGCGAAAAACACCCTTTTATCAGAACTTTTGGTTGCTTGGGGAGACAACGTAACTCATCGAGACAACGTGAATCATCGCGTACTACACAGTCGCGAAGTAAAGTGAGTAATGTAAAACTTATAGTGTAAAGTGATTTTCGGATATTATTCAATAAAAAAATGTTTACACCGGAAAAAACAGAATAATGGTTTTATTATTGAAAATCAAGCTCTTGCATTATAAAGAATTGCATGAGAACCACCATATTAAGTCTTTATCACCATCAACGTTAACATTAACAAATGCAAATTCCAATTTTAGATACGATAATTCATAGGCATTTACGGTAATGACAATCATCTTGATCATGTCACGATAGACTTGCATTACGAAGGGAAGAAGATATGAAAGCATTTAGAAAAATGGGAAACGTGACATCAGCCCTATCGCCTTGCCTCAATTAAACCACTAAAGTCATACTCACTAGTACAATGCAACGGAAGAACATTTTTCCGCAACGATTCTTGCATTGATTTACATTCATCGTTATCGTCTGTTTCGTCAAATTTCCCGTCAGATGGTAGTTTCTTCATGGACAACTACGTTAGTAGGATCTCGGCTCCGGTAGAAGCACAAATTACACTGAAACCTGGAGGTGGCGTGCTCGGTGTCTATGTGCGCCAGAAGTACATTGTTGTTTGCCGCTATGATGTCACAATAAGCGCATTCGAGCCAACATTTCCGTCCTTTGGTATTAGAATTATGGAGATTTTCGTGCAGATGCAGATTGTACTCCATCAAGAATTATTTTGATTAACGCCTGCTGGCATATTTGGTACTTCTGGTCCTTTTCGACCTTCATAATGAACGGAACCGGAAACTCCTCTTTTTTGCGGTCGTCGCCATAGTCACCCCCACCAGAACCATCTGCTCCACTAGCATGCGAAGATCATCCACCAGTACTTCCCCCAGATGATGCTGGTGGGTTTGCATTGTTTTCACCTTGTTTACTTCCACCATCATTTCCTTTACATTCATCGTTACTCGAATTATTGCCATTTTTCCATCTGGTCCATATTCCGCACAGTCGGACATGTTGTAGTGTTCTGTCTTGTCACTCACATCCGAATCATACTCAGCCGGAGTTTTTTTTACCTTGTGCCGATTGAATCTGCAGCGTCGGTGCGATTGCATTCGCTTACAAGCATAACATCGGTTCTTCGGTAGAGGGCATCGGTTCATGTGACATAGACGATTCATCACTCGACGAAATGTTTCTACCTTGAAATGACGAAATGTTCAAACCTGAATGAAAATGGCTGATGAAATAAAATCGCCAGATACACCTGCGGATCCTATACGTACCGATTGCAGACGAATTTCTGTTCGTCTCAGAGGGATGGATGGCAGAAGGTTTTCAGTTTCCGCTATTTCGTCGTCATCGATATACTGATTGATAATTTCGCACGGTTCAAATGGTTCAGCTTTCGGATGCAACGGGTACATGACTGTGACGGTTGACTTTGTTTTGACCTAGGACAGGACCTGCCAGCTGTTAGTGCAAAAGCAAGACCATTAACCTGTCAAAACAGACCGTTTTTTATTGGTCGCTTTGACAACTACCTCTACCGCCTCCGTCGAGTTATGTTACAAGCAGGCAGTTTGTTAGTGGTTTGGCGGTGTTGCTAGTAGTCACTGCTTTTTCACTTTTTTCGTTTATGATAACTAGAACAAAAGTTCACTTTTGCAGTGGTTTATTTTAAATCAGTTCGAAATGAAGTGCAAAGCGATAAATTGTGGTCGCAGTTACGTGTCACATCCGGGTCTCCATTTCATCGGTTCCCGATGTGGAGAAATGCAATTCTCACCATAAAATCCATACACCTTGCACACCACACCCATCTGAGCGCGCCCTACTGACTGCCGATCCCTCGAGCAGTGGAGGTAGCTGTCAACATCATGCAGCAGCCATTCTCCAATCGAATCACGACCGACGCAACTGTGTTTCTACACGTTCTTAATTTTGTAGTTTGTTTTTAAATAAAAGTTCACAAGTGTTCATTTTTATTCTTGTAATCGCGAGTGTTATTTACATTTCACATCCGATTCCACGCAGACTTTCCACTGATTAACCATGACTCGCCGTCACCCGAGAGATCCAATCGTTCGCCGAAAGTGGGTGAAGGCCTGCATTGGGAACGCACGTGAGGAAGACATTCTCTTGCTCAAGATTTCTCCCCACAGCAGAATTTGCAGCGTAAGCATCAATGAAATTCAATGAAACCTTAGCAATTAACGTTTAGTTTGATGCAGGTTCATATCCCGAACGACAAAAGAAATGTTTTTAATTACTTTATTTTCAATGAGATTACTGCCCGCATAATCACAAACCATTCCTGGACGATTTCCCTTATTGTTGACGACCGTATCTGTTATTTTTACGACATTTACCCTTATAGTTGACAACTATAAACTAACAATCTCCTATATAGTTTTAACGATATGTCAGATGGTAAAAGGCCAAACAACAATATGCTGAATAGGCTGTTTTAGTTAGGTTACCATAAAAAAATGGCAATTTTCACGAACAAAATTTTTGCTGTACTCTATGCCAAAAAGTTGTTATATAATCCAGACCGAGTGCAGACAATAAAAAACCTTTCAATGACAATATGGCATACATTAACAATATGTGTTAATGTAGAGGTTGTATGGTGAAAATTAGATTAAACTATTCGATAACAATAACATAAAATGTGATAATATATCTTACTTTCGAAATATATTTTTGACTATATAGCAAACTGTTTTTCGTTATGCGGGTGTGTAAACATATCTGGCAACACTGGTGCGACCCCCGTATCATAGCAATCATAAATTTATAAGAAGTCATCTCTCTCTGAGCTGGCAGGTCCTGTCCTAGCTTAATACCTACATGCAGAAATTCAAGCAAGAAACTTGCGTTTGGCTGGCTTTTGAATCGAAACTGCCTAAATTTTTTGCTTTTTTGGAAAATTTTTTTTTTTTTTTTTTTTTTTTTTTTTTTTTCGTACTACTAAAAAAACATTGCGGCGACTATAAAATATTCCTTATTTTATGTGGGGAGGGAAGACACCACTCCGTTTTGTTTTTTTGTTTTTAGTCATTCAAGATGTGTTCAAAAATTACGGTACATGAAATGAAAGGGACCGAGGGTCAATCACAAATTACGTTTGCAATTTCTGAAAAGCACAGGAGTATGTAATCGTTTATCGTTGATATTACCGTATTGGTGCGGTTGGTCTTATATGATTTTTTTTTTCAGTTGATGTTTGGATCAAACAGCAGCGATGAATATTCATTAAATTGTTTTACGTTTGTATTTATAGCCTGTTTTTCATAAGCATTTTAAACACTAAAAAAAACACCTGAAGGGCCAGATAGAAGATTAAAAGATCATCTGATTACAATAAGGTATTTTAGGGGTATGTGGATTATGAAATTTTTCGATGAAAAGTATAGTAATATACCCACATTTCATTTATTTTTTAAATTCTGACAAGTGCCACTATTGAAATACAATATCAAAGTATTATGAAACAATCATGATTCCAAGACAACACTGTTCTATTTCACCATGAAACACGCTACAAGAAAAACAGATTACCTAATCTAACGAACAACAACAACAACAACAACGATTTCATACATCAAAAACGTCAAAAAAGCGGTGCATAGCAATGACATTTATACAAGGTCCGGGCCACCAGGCTTAACGGTATTCGTGAAATGTGGAAATGTATAGTGGTGTTGGTGTTTCCTCACAATGTTTATCTTTTTACACGACACAGCTGTTTATGGTGATGTCAAACTATCAGTTCACAGTATGGAATGTTATGGTAGTTTGAGGTCGGCGCTCGCTTGCACAGCAATGTTTACTATATTTTTGCTTCCAACACAAGTAAACTGCCTGGTGGCCCGGACCTTGTATAAACGTCATTGGGTGCATAGTGCATATAGATCATTGCACAATGGCGTCATCAATGCAGTTTTGACAGTTCGGTGACTACGCGGACTATTTTCGGTAAGATCGGTTTGAAATTTTGTGCTCTAAATTGATTACGAGTGAAGTAAAACAGCCGAAAACAGAAACCAGTGCTTATTTTGATATAATAATCGTTCAGAATTCGGATAAGGAATGAAAAAATTCGTTTGAGCGGTTTGAATTCTAACACCTTGTAAACAAGCTCCCTGAACTGCCAAAAAAGTGTCACTCTGTGAACATTATGCCAGTGTGTAAAAATAAAAAATATAATTTTTTTTTTGGTTTAAAATCGAGAAAAAGTAGTAATAGAAATCTAAAATAAAATATTATTGTGTTAGTAAGAACGCCCATCATCGATATAAATGAAAAAAAAATTAAAACCCTCTATTGAACATTTCAGATTTACACCAACCCACTCAACATAGAAATGATAAGATATTATCTTAGGTCTTAGGTCTTAGGTCATATTATATTGTTATTTAATCATTTTTCTTAATGGAAATAATAATTATAAAGCTATACACCGTGTCCAATATATTCTCATACAAAATAAAACTCTATTTATTTTAAATCGATAATCCAGATTTTATTGATAACTTAACCCATTATATTGCAATATAATACTTATCAACTGCAGCATATGTTTTGGAAAAACACCGCTTTTAACCTTCTTGACCAGCTCCAGGCGTTTTTCGAAACCGTCACAGGCGGCACGCACGACATCCATCGGCATTTCGTCCCAAATTCGTTTGATAACGGTTTTGAATTGGTTCATATTAGACGCCCTGGGGTTATTTACCTTCGCCAGCATGTATGACCATACGAAATAATCCAAGGGACTCAGATCTGGTGAACTGGGAGGCCATTCATTCTTGTCCAAAAAGTCGGTCAAATTTCCTCGACACCAGCCCTGAACGAGATTTGCAGTATGCGATGGCGCTCCGTCCTGCTGAAACACATAGTGATCATCTCCAAACACCTCTTGTACATATGGCTTGACAACTTTCTCCAAAACTTTCGTTTTATGATATAAGGCATTCACTTTAACACCTTTTTCGACGAAAACCAGTGGTTATATGCCTCGCTTGCAAATTCCTCCAAAACCACCAACCATGGAACCATGGAATATTCCTATCACTCTCTGGAACAGTTCTCGAAGAGAGAGCCCACGATCTGTCGTTCTGGACATTGTGGGATTGCTGCACGACGAATAACTTTTCGTCGGAACACATAATTTCTTCCCCACCGTGCCGCGACAAATGCAGACTTGCTCTTTCGAGTCGTTTCTGCTTGGAAGGATCCGAAACTCCGTGCACCTTACGTTTCTTGAAAGTTTGGAATCCGAGGTCATTTTGCAGTATATTGTGCATTGACGATCTCCAAACATTCAGATTTGCGGCCATTTTACGTACAGAGCGCTGTGATTTTCGTCTAATACGTTCCCTGACCACTTTTACAACTCGTGCAATCCGCACCGTACGAGTACGACCGGATCTCTTCCGGTCATCCAACGAGCAGGTGTCACGGTACTTTCGGATGGTTCGGTACACAAAATCCCGCTTTACTCCGAGGTTTTTAAAATTTCTGAAAATAGCTCCCGGGCGCAGACACCTTTCAAAAACTTTTTTATCACCACTGCACGAAACTCCTTCATCGCTGGTAAAAGATAAACACCGAATGAAAACAATCGGACATAAGCTAAAAGCGTTTGTACAAACATGATTTTCATATTGACGATTTAAAATCTACAAGGTTGTATCATCGCATCTCGACAGTTGCGCTCTTCAGGCTGACATCGACGAGATTTTGTTGTGGTGTTCTGAGAATGGAATGGAACTGAACATCAAAAAGTGCAAAGTTATTTCGTTCACCCGCCAATGAGCATATTAGCACAACTACCGCAAAAGCCTTTGCAGCACTGGGATTTATTCGTCGCAATACAAGTGGTTTCATCGATATATATGCTCTCAAGGCGCTGTACTGTTCGATCATTTGTAGCCTCATGGAGTATGCTGTTAGCGTGTGGTCGCCTTATCACTGAGTTCAGATCATCCGGATGGAAAGGGTTCAACGCAATTTTGTACGGTATGCACATCGTCAACTTCCGTGGAATGACCCAGCAAATCTACCTGACTATCCGAGTCGTTGTAGACTGATCGATTTAGAAACTTTAATGCACAGACGTACTAACCTACAGAGGTTATTTGTTTTTAACATTGTCGAAGATGGTGTAGATTGTCCGGCGCTGTTGCAAAACATCAATTTTTATTCACCTTCTCGCCAGCTTCCTGACCGTAGTTTACGTGTAGTCAGTCGCCATAGAACTACGTATGGGTAAAACAACCCTTTCGATAACTGTGTTAGATCG
Organism: Aedes koreicus; assembly: GCA_024533555.2. Classification (NCBI taxonomy): domain Eukaryota; kingdom Metazoa; phylum Arthropoda; class Insecta; order Diptera; family Culicidae; genus Aedes; species Aedes koreicus. The sequence goes on from JAHHFK020000358.1 coordinate 771,301, forward strand.
TTTAACAATGTCAGTGCTGTTTTTGATTTTAATATGTCTAAATGTGTGTCCAAGAATAGCATTAGAAACCTAGGTTAAGTAACAGTCTGTTGAGGTTTTTTTTAATTCGAGATGAAGAACAATAAATAAATAAATAAACATAGTGCAAAACTACACCAACACATACGTGAACCATGTTGAGTAGTTGCACGACACCAATGCAAGGAAAAAGTGTATGAGAATATATTGGACACGGTGTATAATATACCATATGACAATACCTAAATACTTTGTTGGAAGGGCGCATCCGGGTATCATTAGAGCTAATATTTGACGATGGAGTTGTATGACAATCGGAGTATAAGATGGAATGAACAGTTTCATTTTCTTTATCCTACCGATTCGAATGTGATGCTGGGTATTCAACTCCAACAGTTTCAGTTAGATTGACGTGCCCTTCTCAACAAACCATCCTGTAGAAAGCTTAATAGTTAAGTAATGCGAATAGATTTATTCGATTTGTTGGATCGTCTCGTTGCAAGGAGATTCTTATCTTTCCACGGGTTCTGCGTAAGTGTCTCTGCTTACAGGTCCACTCCACCGATACAATACTGTGAATTAAGACCGGTAATTCAAATCGATCTTGCTATTAAGGGCCTGTTCATAAACCACGTAGACTCATTTTTGATAATCTCAGACCCCCCCCTCCCCCCTCGTAGACTTTTCTCCATACAATGTTTTGAAATTTTGTATGGAGCGTAGACTTTGGTTAAATCCCCACTCCTCCCCCCAGAAAAGTCTACGAGGTTTATGAATAGCCCCTAAGTGGAGCTACTCAGTGCTGGTAAATCTCTCGGCCGTCATGTATCAATGAAACAACTGGCGATTTTTGTAGATTCTTGTAAACTAAACGTGCTTGCTGGTGATTTTAATATCAATTATTGTGACATTAATAATTCTAAGCATTTGAAACGATTAGCAGATTTCTTTAATTTAAAACAAGTGGTTAATGAATATACGCGTATTTCCAGACACAATAAAACTTTGATTGACCATGTGTACTGTAATTTTGATTCTGTTAGTGTTGTTATAAACTCTGACTTGAAAGAAACCGATCATGAAACCATTATTATTAACGTTGAAGATAATATTAGTGGTGACAGTGAATAGTCTTAAAAATATGTACCAATAAACTAGTCGAAAATTAATTTGTTTTTGTAAAGAACTCGAACAGCTGGTACAATTTGGATCTTTTGCGTCTTAAACGTAGAAGAGACAAGCTGTACAAGCAATGGCGTAGAACTAATAGGCATATCTTTTTGAATAGGTACAAAGATGCGCGTAACAAATATTCGCAATCCGTTAAACAAACTCGTTGTGAATATATTCAGAGGAATATTGATATGCATCAAAACAACAGCCAAGAGTTATGGAAATTTTTTATTTTTTTGTTAAAACCTAGTAATTGCGATCCATAACCTTCACTGGCACATTAGAAAAGTCATCGTTGCATGTAGATTTAATGAATATTTCGTTGATAGTATTTTGTCAATCAATCAATCCATTGATCTAGTAGATGAGCCAGATGAAATAAAACAGCCGATTAATATTAACTGTAGTTTTGAAAGTTTTCACCCAATAACGTTAGAGGATCTAAAATCTATTTGCTTTTCTTTGAATAAAACGGCTGGAGTAGATAACGTAAATGCAAGAGTAGTACAAGATTGCTTTAATGTAATCGGAAACAACATGCTGGACCTAATTAATGAATTGCTGCAAACTGGGCACGTGCCACAAGTTTGGAAAGAATCCTTAGTTATTCCCATTCAAAAAGTCGCTGAAACGATTAAAGCCGAAGAGTTTCGTCCTATTAACATCTTGCACACTTTTGAAAAAAAAAATTAGAACTTGTTGTAAAAGGCCAGCTGTTAACGTAATTAAATAGTAATAATTTGATTGCGCCGGAACAATCGGGATACCGCGAAGGTCATTCTTGTGAAAAAGCGTTAAATTTAGTGTTAGCTAAATGCAAAGAAAATGTAGAGCGTAAAGATACGATTGTTGCTGTTTTTTGTTTATCTGAAACGCGCTTTTGAAACGATTTCTCGGCCCTTGTTGTTAGAAACAATCAAACGCTTTGGATTTTCAGGTTCAGCATACAGATGGTTCGAAAGCTATTTGTCTGACAGAACTCAACGGACGGCTTTTAATGATTCTGTTTCGAGCCCTGTGGAGAAGAGCCTTGGCGTACCACAAGGGAGTGTATTAGGGCCCATTTTATTCATTCTATATATTAATGACATGCGACGAGTCTTGCGATTGTGTGATATTAATCTTTTTGCTGTGTTGTTCATTGCAGCTGAGGAGGCCGTTTCACATTTGAATGCAGATTTACGTTCTCTAATGGTTGAAGTACAAACAGTTGAAATTGAACATAAGTAAAACTAAATTCATGGTAATTTCGCGGAATCGAGTTTTTGAAGACGTCTCTGTTAAAATTGATGATGAGACAATTGATCGCGTTCGTTAGATTAAATATCTTGGCGTGATTATTGATGATAGATTAAAATATGACTCTCACATTGACGATGTCATCAAGAAAATAGCCAAGAAGTACGGTATTCTCTGCCGATTGAAAAACGATTTGTCTTTTGCTAGTAAAATACAATTGTAAAAATCTATCATCGCTCCTTACATTGAATTTAACCCTTCCATTTTGCTTTTAACTAATCAAACACAAATATCGAGATTACAGTATTTGCAAAATAAGATAAAGTCTGTATCCACATTAATCCGGACACCTTCAAATCATTGTAACTTTTGAAATATTGCACGTAGGAATGAAAATTTTTACTGTGGTATAGCTGAGAGTCTGTGATGAAAAAGACTATGATTGATGTATACATTTCATGTTTAGTATTCAAGATGGCGACGAAAGAAAAACAAGTGTTCGAGCGAATTTTGTACGGGCGTACGGAAAATCCTGACTTGTCAATACGGGACCTTGCAAAAACATTGGATTTGCCTAAATCCACTGTTCACGATGTGCTCAAATCATTTTCGGAATGTTTGATGGTGGAGAGGAAACCGAGAAGTGACACAAAAATTGGACGCGCTGATCCTGTCATGGACCGAAAGGTGAAAAGGATATTAACGAAAAACCCAAATCTCTCTATTCGAACGGTGGCTCGTAAAATAGGGATGTCGCCTGGTTTTGTCCAAAAATCAAAACAACGTTTGGGACTTAAGTCGTATAAAGTAAAAACAGTTCCAAATTGCAACGACAAACAGAACTTGGCAGCAAAATCACGGGCTCGACGCTTGTACTGCGAATATTTGACGAAGTTTTCATGCGTTGTTATCGACGATGAAACTTATTTCATGGAGGATTTCAAGCAGCACCTAGGCCTGGCTTTTTATTCTGCTATGGCCAGAAATGCTACAGCTGAGCATTTCAGAACGAAGAAGGCATCGAAATTTCCCAAAAAATACCTTGTGTGGCAAGCAATTTGCACATGTGGCAAAAATAGTAAATCTTTCGTCACTACAGGCACAATCAACCAGGAAATCTATCAGAAAGAGTGTCTGCAGAAGCGATTGCTACCCTTCATCAAAAGTCACAAAGAAAAACCTTTGTGCTGGCCCGATTTGGCATCATGCCACTATGCTAAAACTGTGATGGAGTGGTACCAAGCAAATCAAGTGAACATTACTCCAAAAACCTCAAACCTGCCAAATTGCCCAAAGTTACGACCAATCGAGAGATATTGGGCTCTGATGAAGCGGAAGCTTTCTGGAAAGAAGCAAGGAATCAAAGACATCAAACACTTCCAGCAAATTTGGACAAAGACGGCTTCTACGATTTCTGAAGAGTCTGTACAAGCCCTAATGGACGGAGTTAAGCGCAAAGTTCGAAAATTTTATGCAAATACCGAATAACTATGTTTTGTCTTCACGAATTGTTAAAAAACATCCCATGAATCTGAAATAAACAACTACGACGGAAATATAATGCGAAATTCATGTTTTGAGGTGTCCGGATTATTGCGGATACAGACCTTAATGCGTTTGATCTTGAGATGCAATAGGTTCACTTCCTCCTCTTTTTTGTTAGATGTCCTACAGTGGTTATCGGTGCAGCAAAGAGTTGTGTATTTGACAATGGTGTTCATTTTTAAAGTAATAAACGGTTTGCTGCCTCGATATTTGTGTAATCGAATTGAAAGAAGAAGTGATATTCATAGATATAACACTAGAAACGCGGATGATGTTAGAACACCATATTTTTTGTACGGATCTTCGCAAAATTCGTTGTTTTTTAAAGGTATAAATGTTTTCAATTCGTTGCCTATACACATCAAACGTGCAGCAACACTAACAGATTTTAAGAGACAATGTATTTCATACATCAAAGCTGCCTTTTGAACAAACATTCAGATTTGCGGCCATTTTACGTACAGAGCGCTGTGATTTTCGTCTAATACGTTCCCTGACCACTTTTACAACTCGTGCAATCCGCACCGTACGAGTACGACCGGATCTCTTCCGGTCATCCAACGAGCAGGTGTCACGGTACTTTCGGATGGTTCGGTACACAAAATCCCGCTTTACTCCGAGGTTTTTAAAATTTCTGAAAATAGCTCCCGGGCGCAGACACCTTTCAAAAACTTTTTTATCACCACTGCACGAAACTCCTTCATCGCTGGTAAAAGATAAACACCGAATGAAAACAATCGGACATAACCTAAAAGCGTTTGTACAAACATTTTTTTTTTTATTTTTTTTTTAACTCTTTATTTGTTCCAAATTTATTCATATTTACATTTCATGTTAATCTAGGTGCTCCAGCTACTACCGTAACGTATCAACCTTAATTGTTAAAATATGTATCTAATTTTGTTTACATTGTTCATGCCTTAGCAGTTCAGTATTTTAAACAGGTTTTTATTCCTGCGTGTCAGTATAACAATAATAATCTTAAAACTAAAAACAAACTAAAATTAATCTTAACTAAGCATAAAGGGAATTAATTATTGCAATAGAAGATTGCAACGATTTTTGTCTGAAATTATTAATTATTTTGTTGGACATTTGTTCTAAAGTCTCAACATTCGAAATTCTATGTACTTCGTTAGTACTGTACCAAGAAGGCAGCTTCAAAATCATCTTCAGAACTTTGTTCTGAATCCTTTGAAGTATTTTTTTTCCTGGTAGCACAACAACTAGACCATATTGGAACAGCATAAAGCATGGCCGGTCTAAAAATTTGTTTAAATATTAGTAGTTTGTTCTTCAGACATAGTTTGGATTTTCTGTTTATAAGAGGATATAAACATTTTATATCTTTTTACATTTGGCTTGAATGCCTTCAATGTGATTTTTAAAATTTAATTTTTGATCAAGTAATAGACCAAGGTATTTCACTTCGCTTGACCAGGAAATTGGAACACCGCTCAAAGTAACGATGTGACTACTACTAGGTTTCAAAAAAGAAGCTCTAGGTTTATGTGGGAATATTATTAGTTGAGTTTTGGAAGCGTTGGGAGAAATCTTCCATTTCTGTAAATAAGAAGAGAAAATGTCCAAACTTTTCTGCAGTCTCCTGCAAATGACACGAAGACTTCTTCCTTTAGCGGAGATGCCTGTGTCATCAGCAAACAAGGATTTCTGACAACCCTGAGGCAAATCAGGGAGGTCGGAAGTAAAAATGTTATATAGTATCGGCCCAAGAATGCTACCCTGAGGAACTCCAGCTCTAACAGGTAGTCGATCAGATTTGGAATTTTGATAATTTACCTGCAGAGTTCTGTCAGTTAAATAATTTTGAATTAATTTTATAATATAGAGCGGAAAATTTAAAGTTTTTCGATTTAGAAATCAAACCTTCATGCCAAACACTGTCGAATGCTTTTTCTATGTCTAGAAGAGCAACTCCAGTTGAGCAGCCTTCAGATTTGTTTGAACGAATTAAATTAGTAACTCTCAAAAGTTGATGAGTAGTTGAATGGCCATGGCGAAATCCAAATTGCTCATCTGCAAAAATTGAGTTTGTATTGATGTGAAGCATCATTCTATTCAAAATTAGCTTTTCAAAAAGTTTACTGATTGAAGGAAGTAAACTTATTGGTCTGTAGCTAGAAGCTTCAGCTGGATCTTTCTCGGGCTTCAAAATTGGAACAACTTTGGCATTTTTCCATTTGCCAGGAAAGTATGACAAATGAAAACATTTATTAAATAATTTTACCATGAAAGACAAGGTACTCACTGGGAGTTTTTTGATGAGTATATAGAAAATTCCATCATCACCTGGAGCCTTCATATTTTTTAACTTTTTAGTTATAGTTTTTACTTCATCCAAATCAGTACCCCAGGATTCATCAAAAATATTTTCCCTTGAGGAAATATTCAGATAATCAAGAGAAACCTGATTCTCAATAGGACTAGTAAGACCCAAACTGAAATTATGGGAACTCTCAAACTGCTCAGCAAGTTTTTGAGCTTTTTCCACATTTGTTAGCAATATTTTATCACCTTCTTTGAGCGCTGGAATAGGCTTTTGAGGTTTCTTTAAAATTTTGGAGAGTTTCCAAAAAGGTTTGGAACTCGGCTCTAATTTTGACACATTATTTTCAAATTGTTTGTTCCTCAGGGCAGAGAAGCGTTTTTTAATTTGTTTTTGCAAATCTCGCCAGATAACTTTCATGGCGGGATCGCGTGTTCTTTGATATTGTCTTCTACGGATATTTTTCAGACGGATCAAAAGCTGTAGATCGTCGTCTATTATAATTGTATTGAACTTTACCTCGCATTTTGGAACTGAGACAGCTCTTGCTTCAACTATGGAAGTAGTCAGAGAGTCAAGAGCATTATCGATATCATTTTTAGTTTCCAAAGGAATATTAGGATCAAAGTTATATTCCATGAATGTTTGATATTGGTTCCAATCAGCTCTATGATAATTGAAAGTAGAACTGTTTGGATTAGAAATTATTTCTTGAGATATTTCAAAAGTTACTGGAAGGTGATCCGAACCGAGGTCAGCATGGGTAACCAATTGGCTACAAAGTTGACATGTTAAGACCAAATCAATAGTTGAGGGATTTCTGGCAGAAGAAAAGCAAGTTGGGCTGTTTGGGTATTGGATAGTGTAATAACCCGCAAAACAATTATCAAATAGTATATTACCATTGGAATTACTTTGAGCATTATTCCACGATCGGTGTTTTGCATTAAAATCACCAATAATGAAGAATTTTGACCTATTACGGGTAAGCTTCTGTAGGTCACCCTTGAGAAGATTCTTTTGCTGACCTACGCATTGGAAAGGCAAATAGGCAGCTAATAGTGTAAGTTGACCAAATGTTGTTTCAACAGAAACCCCCAAAGTTTCAAAAACTTTGGTATCAAATGAAGAAAGAATTTGATGTTTGATACGCCTATGAACAATTATGGCAACGCCACCACCTGGACTTTCAAGACGATCATTGCGGTGTACGAAATAATTAGGATCCCTTTTTATTTTATCACCTGGTTTAAGAAAAGTTTCAGTAACAACGGCAATATGCACGTTATGAACTCGTAAAAAGTTAAACAGCTCGTCTTCATTATTTTTAAGAGATCGAGCATTCCAATTTAAAATATTCAGTGTTTTAATACCCATTGCTGAATTTCAGGGTCATGACAATATTGTTTGCAAATTTTATACCAGTTTGAATTGCATCAAACATGGAGTTTGTATTTAACATTCCATTAATCATATCGATTAATGATTTCTGTAAAAAATCCATTTTTGGAGCGGTTATGCTACCTAAGTCAAAATCTTCAACATTTCTGGTAGAATTTTGGTTTCTACCGGCTGTAACGGCAGCGTAGGAAGCTCCATTACCTAGCTGTACATTGCTACCAGCAGGTAAGAATTGAGCATTGAAAACTTGTGCTCTGTTTGTACTTACGGGTACATTTGTACTTCGCTGACCATTGTTAACAGCAGATAGCAGTGGAAAATTTGACGGTTGGGCATTGATCGTACCATCCGGTACGAATGTTGGATTTCCTCCTCGATGACCGTTGTTAACAGCCGAGGAATAATTACCTGGTCGGGAACGTGAAGCGGTCCCTACCTGATGCTTAGCACGCGAATTCAAGATCGCTTTGCGAGTCTTGCATTCCCAAAAATTGGATTTGTGGTTTCCACCACAATTCGCACATTTAAAATTTTTGGGATCCTTCACAGGACAGTTGTCCTTGGCGTGAGAGGAATCGCCACAATGCATGCATTTGGCATCCATGTGACAATTTTTTGTCCCGTGACCCCATCCCTGGAATTTACGGCACTGGGTGAGGTGTTGAGAATTTCCTCTAGTCTTCCTAAAGTGTGCCCACTTCACTCTGACATGGAGCATAAGGCTGGCTTTTTCCAATGCCTTAAGGATATTCAGTTCATTTAATTTAAAATGAACTAAATAAAAATCGTTTGAAATCCCATTTCGAGAATCACCAGGTTGGGATTTCTTTTTCATCTTTATCACTTCAACTGGTGTAACTCCAAGCAATTTAATAATTTCTTGTTTGATCTCATCCAGGGATTCACCACTGGCTAGACCTTTTAAGACCACCTTGAACAGACGTTCAGTTTTGCATCTTGATATTTTTAACTGATGGGTTTTGGCATGTTCGAAAACTGAGATACACAGCAAAAATAGTTTAAATCCGATCAAGGTTTCAGCCAATGCCGTGCATTCACCCCGACGACCAATTTGAAAGGAAAATTTCGAATCTTTTATGAAATTCGTGAGTTCCTTACGGAGCCCATGAAAATCAGATGTTGTTACCACAATAGGTGGAACCTTTTCTTTCCCTGCATTAATTCGGGAATGCTTCGAAGATTTTTGCCTGACTGATGGATCATTCTCATCATCAGTCAGAATATCGAATTGATTGCTCAAATCAATATTGTTAGAAGGGGAATCCAGAGATTGTCCCTTTCTTTTGCGTTTAGGCGCCATTTTCACCAAAATGATTAGAATTTATACGTTTTCTCCTAATCAACTTCCAAGCAGATTCTACAAGAATCCGAAGGGTCAAAGAGGAATTTTCCAAATCGATATCCAAGTCGGATTACCTCGCGTAGGGTCCAGACAAGGATCGAAAAGGAATAAGGGTAAAAAATAAAAATTGTGCAGGTAATGTTAAGCACTGAAAAGTGCTGTTTGATTTTGTTATAGCTTTAGGTAGCAAAAATACTTCCTTCAGCAAAAGAAAATAGAACCGCACGGCATGAGAGCTCGATGCGGACTGTTTGTACAAACATGATTTTTTCATTTGCCCAGTGAACAAGCGAATGGTGCAGTTCGTTCGGTCCGCTCTTCGTTGCTTTGTAAGCTTTTACTAGGCGTTTCAAGTTCCGTTCTATTTTATTTGTTCTCGATCGCGAGTGAAATTCAGTTTCTGAAGAAGAAAACGTTGTGTGTTAAGAAGTGCAACAACGTCATAGAGTGCAATTAGCAATATTGCCACGATCTAAAAACCATATTGCTCCGCTTCTATACGGCACGCACACCAGCAGTCCATCGTGTGAAGCGTGCATTCGTTCATCTGCTAACCACCACCGACCAGTATCATCATCATCGTCATCATTATTATCATCGCTGAGCTCCACGTCTAGCCGGTACACGGGGTTACACATCGTCGTTCGGCAGCAGCAGCACATTCGTTGACCGGCTGCAGCAGATCAGTAATACATATAAGATAAGTTTTTGTTTCTCCTGAATACATTGTAATTTTATTGTGTGTGTGAGTGTGTGAGAGTGTGTGAGAGTATGTAAGAGAGTGTGCTTAGGTTTAGTTTGTTTATCTGTGATTGATTATAGATAATTGCGTCAGTGGTTGAGCATCATAAGCTCCCACGGGTGCGACATGGATGATTTGTCGGAAGATGATTCATCCATGCCGCCAAATAATGAGGTAGCTCATAGAGCTACCAGATCACGTGCATATCCAGATGGTTCAGCTGGTCCATGGGTTGTTTACTTCCAGCCCAAAACGAAACCTCTAAACGTTTATCAGATCAGTAATGATCTGACAAAACGATTCTCGGCCGTGACCGAGATAATAAAAGTGAGACCCAATAAACTTCGGGTCGTTGTGTCCAACCTTAAGCAGGCAAATGAGATTGCTGTCTCTCAGTTTTTTACACTAGAGTATCGGGTGTATATCCCAGCTCGGGGTATTGAAATCGAAGGTGTGGTCACCGAAACGAGTGTGAACCCTGAGATCCTGCTGAAGCGGGGGGTTGGTCGATTTAAAAACCCTCTGCTGTCTCCAGTAAAGATACTGGATGTGTGCCAACTAGGCATAGTATCGACCAATAAGGGTGAAAAAAAGTTTACACCATCAGATTCGTTTCGGGTGACCTTCTCTGGCTCAGCCCTTCCTCAATACGTCGAGTTGGGAAAACTTCGGCTACCTGTGCGATTATTTGTACCTCGGGTCATGATCTGCCAGAAATGCCAGCAGATGGGACATACGACCTCCCATTGCGGCAATAAGGCACGGTGCTCCAACTGCGGGGAGAAACATGAGGATGGCGCCTGCGCAGACAGCACACCAAAATGCGCTTTCTGTAAGGGAACACCTCCTCATGCTCTCTCGTCGTGCCCGGCGTACAAACAACGCGGGAAGCAATTAGAACGCTCGCTAAAACAGCGTTCCAGGCAATCTTTCACTGAAATGGTGAAAAAAGCCTCACCCGATGTCAATACAAATTCCTTTGCTCCTCTGTCAGATGACGAGTCTGACTTTGATTTGGCTGAAGAGGGAACATCGTTCAGTTTTCCGGAAGGTGCATCACGGAAGCGAAGACGCGTCCGCCCACGGAAAGTTGCTGAGCCGGAGCCCAAAACCCGCTTGCCAATTTCAAGGAAAGATGGAAAAAAGGAAAATCCAATTCCTCCTGGTAGTACTAACTACACCCAGGATTTTCCATCTCTTCCGGGGACATCCAAAACCCCTGATGCCCCGCTTTTAAGAACAGAAGCCCCCTCCCTGTTCTCATTTGATGACATTGCCGAAGGTATCTTCAAGTACCTCGAAATTTCTGACCCTCTCAAAAGCATTTTTATGGCAATGCTTCCCACAGTGAAGACTTTTTTTAAGCAATTAACATTAAAGTGGCCCCTCTTTGCAGCTATCATCTCCTTCGATGGATAATTTTCCAAATGAGGTCGGGGATTTGATCACTGTTCTACAGTGGAATTGTCGAAGTCTCATTCCTAAATTGAAATCATTCAAATTTTTAGCTCACAATACCGGTTGTGATGCATTCGCTCTTTGTGAAACATGGCTCTCTTCCGAAATCGATCTTCCTTTTCATGATTTCAATATTATTCGTCTTGATCGTGAGGATTCACGTGGAGGAGGAGTACTTTTGGGGATCAAAAAGTACTACTCCTTCTATAGAGTGAATTTTTCTCCAATTCCAGGTATTGAAGTTGTCGCATGTCAGGCTGTTATTAAAAATAAAAGCCTTTGCATTGCTTCTGTGTATATTCCTCCTAGAGCCTCAATTAACCGAAAACAACTTTCAGATGTTTGTTCGGTCCTTCCTTCTCCACGGTTGATCATGGGAGATTTTCACTCTCACGGTACAGGCTGGGGAGAACTGTACGATGACAACCGGTCTTCCCTGATATATAACCTCTGTGACAACTTCAATATGACAGTTCTTAACAATGGAGAAGTAACACGTTTGGCTGGTTCATCCTCAGTTGGCAGTAGATTAGACCTCACACTTTGTTCGAATTCATTATCGCTAGATTGCACATGGAATGTGATTCAAGATCCCCACGGTAGTGATCATTTGCCAATAAAAATTTCGATTTCCACCGGGTTCAATTCGTCGGAATCTATCAACGTCGCGTATGATCGATTGGACAAGGTTTAGGGCAGCAATAAATGAAGCCGTAACGACGGTAGAAGGGCTCTCTCTGCTGGAAGAATATAACTTCCTCTCCAATCTGATCTTAGACAGATACTGGCGAAGATTCGTAGACGGGCTATCGCGCGAGACGTCGATGAGTACTCTTTGGAACACGGCGCGAAGATTGCGTAACCGAACTACGAACAACGAGAGCGAAGAGTACTCGGACCAATGGATCCTCAAGTTCGCGCGAAAAGTTTGCCCAGATTCTGTGCCGGCACGAATCATTCCTCGCGAAACCGAAAATCCGATAGATGAGATCAGCCAACCCTTTTCAATGGTAGAACTATCTCTCGCACTCCTTTCGTGTGGCAATACGGCTCCAGGGGCTGATAGGATCAAGTTCAACTTGCTTAAAAACCTCCCAGACGTCGCTAAGAGGCGCATGTTGAACTTGTTTAATCAGTTTCTGGAACTAAACATTGTACCGGATGATTGGAGACGGGTGAGAGTTATTGCAATTCAAAAACCTGGTAAGCCCGCGTCCGACCACAACTCCTATCGACCCATCGCGATGTTATCTTGTATTCGAAAGTTGTTGGAGAAAATGATCCTCTTGCGTCTGGACAAATGGGTTGAGACGAACAACCTGCTTTCAGATACTCAATATGGTTTCCGTAGGGGTAAGGGAACGAACGACTGTCTCGCGTTGCTATCCACAGATATTCAGTTAGCTTTTGCTAAAAAAGAGCAAATGGCTTCTGTATTCTTGGATATCAAGGGGGCTTTTGATTCAGTATCTGTTGAAGTTCTTTCAGATAAACTCCACGCTTGTGGCTTTTCACCATTAATGAATAATTTTTTGTACAATTTGCTGTCAGAGAAACATATGAGCTTCTCTCATGGAACCTCTACAGCTTCCCGATTTAGCTACATGGGTCTCCCCCAGGGATCATGTTTAAGCCCCCTTTTGTATAATTTTTATGTCAAAGACATTAACGGTTGTCTAAGTGACAACTGTACGTTGAGACAACTTGCAGATGACGGCGTAGTGTCCGTCACGGGACCCAATGGGGTCGATCTGCAAGGACCGTTGCAGGATACCTTAGACAATTTGTCTACTTGGGCTCTAGAGCTAGGTATCGAATTCTCTACGGAGAAAACTGAGTTGGTAGTTTTTTCTGAGAAGCATAACCCTGCACAACCGAAGCTTCAAATTTGGGGCACACCGATAACTCATTCTATGTCCTTTAAATATCTTGGGGTCTGGTTCGATTCAAAGTGCACCTGGAGATCCCATATTGATTATCTGAAGCGAAAGTGCCAGCAAAGGATCAACTTTCTCTCCACAATTACCGGGACCTGGTGGGGAGCGCATCCACAAGATCTTCTAACGTTGTACCGGACAACGGTTTTGTCGGTTATGGAATACGGTAGTTTTTGTTTTCAGTCAGCGGCTCGGTCGCACTTCATTAAATTGGAACGTATTCAGTATCGGTGTCTTCGTATCACGTTAGGTTGCATGCACTCGACTCACACCATGAGTCTTGAAGTGCTGGCTGGCATGTTGCCACTGTCGGATCGGTTTACAGAATTATCTCTCCGGCTCCTCACCAGGTGTGAAGTCATGAACCCTCAGGTAATCGAAAACTTTGAGAAGCTCCTTGAGTTGAATCCTCAAACCCGCTTAATGACTTTGTACCATTTGTACATAACACAGGATGTCAGCCCTTCGCCGAATATTCCCAATCGTGTTTGCTCCTCCAACTTCGGCAGTTTGGATCATTTTGATTTATCCATGAAGCAAGAGCTTCGTGGAATTCCAGAGCATCATCGTCCTATGATTGCCCCTGTGATTTTTACTGCAAAGTTTGGCCAAGTTGATTCCACTAAAACGTTCTTCACTGACGGATCATTGATAGAGGAGTCAGCAGGCTTTGGTATATTTAATGAAATTTATAGCGCCAATCGTAAACTTCAAGCTCCTTGTTCCGTATATGTCGCTGAATTAGCGGCAATACACTTTACGCTAGAAATTGTTGCCTCACTTACACCGGATCAGTACTTCATTTTCACGGATAGTCTCAGTTCTATAGAGGCTATTCGCTCCTTGAGGCCGGTAAAGCACTCCTCGTATTTTCTCATGAAAATACAGGAGCTTCTAAGTGCTTGTCTTCGCGTTATTTTATCATCACCTTTGTATGGGTCCCATCTCATTGTTCAATTCTGGGCAATGAGAAAGCGGACTCGCTTGCAAAGGTGGGCGCTATGGAAGGCGATATTTATGATCGACAAATCGCCTTCAACGAATTTTTTGCTATTTTTCGTCAACAGTCACTCGTTTGCTGGCAGTATAAATGGAGTAAAGGAGATTTGGGGCGATGGCAACATTCTATCATCCCAAAGGTGTCGAAAAAATCATGGTTTTGGGGTATGGATGTGGGTCGAGACTTCATTCGTGTCATGTCTCGCCTCATGTCCAATCATTATTCTTTGAACGCTCATTTATACCGTGTTGGGCTGAGTGACAGCAATCTCTGTGAATGTGGACAAGGCTATCAGGACGCAGATCACATTATTTGGGCATGTGTTGAGCATCGTGCAGTCAGATCTGAGCTTTATGATTCCTTTCGGGCTCGAGGTAGACAACCCAATGTACCAGTTCGAGATATTTTGGCTGTACGTGACCTGGAGTTTATGAAACTAAATGAAAATGTGTTTTTGACTAACATTAGCCTTAGATTGTAGTTAGTTCAACCTGTATGTTTACTTTAAGTTTTTTTTTATCTATTTTTTATCTGTGTTTGTGTTTTTTTTTCTTACTCAAAAATGTTCAATTCAAAAGAAGCCAAAAGTTGTATAGTTTTAAGTTTTTAAGAAAATTTAAAAAAAAATTAGTTATATAAACCACACTTCAAATTCCAGCCCATCTTCCCATCCTTTCAGTTGTTATTCCTATTAACCTTGAGACGGCCGCGAGTAATCGGTCCTATCCCCTTAACGTTAGGTTTAAGATAATTGATGTATATAAATATGAAAGCTTGGCTCTGTAAAGTTAAATCGATTGAGCCTGTACAAATAAATGAATTGAGAAAAAAAAACATGATTTTTATATTGTTCGTGAATGACTTGTGTTTTCGGCGGAAATCACGCTTTCTCCTCTACGCTGACGATTTAAAATCTACAAGGTTGTATCATCGCATCTCGACAGTTGCGCTCTTCAGGCTGATATCGACGAGATTTTGTTGTGGTGTTCTGAGAATGGAATGGAACTGAACATCAAAAAGTGCAAAGTTATTTCGTTCACCCGCCGGCAATCCCGAACAGAGTTTGATTACCCCATCAGCTCAGAAGCTATAGAGCGTGTTCAAGCAATTCGTGACCTAGGGGTTACTGTAGGTACAAAACTCCGGTTCAATGAGCATATTAGCACAACTACCGCAAAAGCCTTTGCAGCACTGGGATTTATTCGTCGCAATACAAGTGGTTTCATCGATATATATGCTCTCAAGGCGCTGTACTGTTCGATCATTTGTAGCCTCATGGAGTATGCTGTTAGCGTGTGGTCGCCTTATCACTGAGTTCAGATCATCCGGATGGAAAGGGTTCAACGCAATTTTGTACGGTATGCACATCGTCAACTTCCGTGGAATGACCCAGCAAATCTACCTGACTATCCGAGTCGTTGTAGACTGATCGATTTAGAAACTTTAATGCACAGACGTACTAACCTACAGAGGTTATTTGTTTTTAACATTGTCGAAGATGGTGTAGATTGCCCGGCGCTGTTGCAAAACATAAATTTTTATTCACCTTCTCGCCAGCTTCGTGACCGTAGTTTACTTGTAGTCAGTCGCCATAGAACTACGTATGGGCAAAACAACCCTTTCGATAACTGTGTTAGATCGTTTAACAATGTCAGTGCTGTTTTTAATATGTCTAAATGTGTGTCCAAGAATAGCATTAGAAACCTAGGTTAAGTAACAGTCTGTTGAGGTTTTTTTTAATTCGAGATGAAGAACAATAAATAAATAAATAAACATAGTGCAAAACTACACCAACACATACGTGAACCATGTTGAGTAGTTGCACGACACCAATGCAAGGAAAAAGTGTATGAGAATATATTGGACACGGTGTATAATATACCATATGACAATACCTAAATACTTTGTTGGAAGGGAGCATCCGGGTATCATTAGAGCTAATATTTGACGATGGAGTTGTATGACAATCGGAGTATAAGATGGAATGAACAGTTTCATTTTCTTTATCCTACCGATTCGAATGTGATGCTGGGTATTCAACTCCAACAGTTTCAGTTAGATTGACGTGCCCTTCTCAACAAACCATCCTGTAGAAAGCTTAATAGTTAAGTAATGCGAATAGATTTATTCGATTTGTTGGATCGTCTCGTTGCAAGGAGATTCTTATCTTTCCACGGGTTTTGCGTAAGTGTCTCTGCTTACAGGTCCACTCCACCGATACAATACTGTGAATTAAGACCGGTAATTCAAATCGATCTTGCTATTAAGGGCCTGTTTTGATAATCTCAGACCCCCCCCCCTCCCCCCTCGTAGACTTTTCTCCATACAATGTTTTGAAATTTTATATGGAGCGTAGACTTTGGTCAAACCCCCGCCCCCTCCCCCCAGAAAAGTCTACGTGGTTTATGAATAGCCCCTAAGTGGAGCTACTCAGTGCTGGTAAATCTCTCGGCCGTCATGTATCAATGAAACAACTGGCGATTTTTGTAGATTCTTGTAAACTAAACGTGCTTGCTGGTGATTTTAATATCAATTATTGCGACATTAATAATTCTAAGCATTTGAAACGATTAGCAGATTTCTTTAATTTAAAACAAGTGGTTAATGAATATACGCGTATTTCCAGACACAATAAAACTTTGATTGACCATGTGTACTGTAATTTTGATTCTGTTAGTGTTGTTATAAACTCTGACTTGAAAGAAACCGATCATGATACCATTATTATTAACGTTGAAGATAATATTATTGGTGACAGTGAATAGTCTTAAAAATATGTACCAATAAACTAGTCGAAAATAAACTTGTTTTTGTAAAGAACTCGAACAGCTGGTACAATTTGGATCTTTTGCGTCTTAAACGTAGAAGAGACAAGCTGTACAAGAAATGGCGTAGAACTAATGGGCATATCTTTTTGAATAGGTACAAAGATGCGCGTAACAAATATTCGCAATCCGTTAAACAAACTCGTTGTGAATATATTCAGAGGAATATTGATTTGCATCAAAACAACAGCCAAGAGTTATGGAAATTTTTTAATTTTTTGTTAAAACCTAGTAATTGCGATCCATAACCTTCACTGGCACATTAGAAAAGTCATCGTTGCATGTAGATTTAATGAATATTTCGTTGATAGTATTTTGTCAATCAATCAATCCATTGATCTAGTAGATGAGCCAGATGAAATAAAACAGCCGATTAATATTAACTGTAGTTTTGAAAGTTTTCACCCAATAACGTTAGAGGATCTAAAATCTATTTGCTTTTCTTTGAATAAAACGGCTGGAGTAGATAACGTAAATGCAAGAGTAGTACAAGATTGCTTTAATGTAATCGGAAACAACATGCTGGACCTAATTAATGAATTGCTGCAAACTGGGCACGTGCCACAAGTTTGGAAAGAATCCTTAGTTATTCCCATTCAAAAAGTCGCTGAAACGATTAAAGCCGAAGAGTTTCGTCCTATTAACATGTTGCACACTTTTGAAAAAAAAAAATTAGAACTTGTTGTAAAAGGCCAGCTGTTAACGTAATTAAATAGTAATAATTTGATTGCGCCGGAACAATCGGGATACCGCGAAGGTCATTCTTGTAAAAAAGCGTTAAATTTAGTGTTAGCTTAATGGAAAGAAAATGTAGAGCGTAAAGATACGATTGTTGCTGTTTTTTGTTTATATGAAACGCGCTTTTGAAACGATTTCTCGGCCCTTGTTGTTAGAAACAATCAAACGCTTTGGATTTTCAGGTTCAGCATACAGATGGTTCGAAAGCTATTTGTCTGACAGAACTCAACGGACGGCTTTTAATGATTCTGTTTCGAGCCCTGTGGAGAAGAGCCTTGGCGTACCACAAGGGAGTGTATTAGGGCCCATTTTATTCATTCTATATATTAATGACATGCGACGAGTCTTGCGATTGTGTGATATTAATCTTTTTGCTGTGTTGTTCATTGCAGCTGAGGAGGCCGTTTCACATTTGAATGCAGATTTACGTTCTCTAAGTATCCGCAAATATATGTAGCTGCACGTCTTCGATCTCATCAGACCGTGCACTACCGAAGTAGCTACGTGGTAGCCTGAAAGCCTGAATGTCAGTAAGAATATTCGTCCATCGTGTCCATTTTTGGAGGGTGGTTTCTTCACCCCCGTCTCCCCCTTGACACCCCCCCCCCCCCGGGGGTTTAAAAAAACCCTCTCCACAATGGTGACTGGCGAAAGAAACCCCATTGGATCAAACTGCGCCATCACGATGCTGAGTACAATACTCTTTGTCGGGCGTTCTTCTCCTCGTATAGCTTTGGCGTATTCGAATTTCGATGCGGTTGCAAAGCAGAACACGTCTTCGACCGTATCCCACACGATGCCTAACACGCGCTCGCACTCCATGCTCTTGTCTTGGCTGAAGTGCACCGATGAAACGCCGCTCTGCTCTCCCAGACTCCCTAGGAATTCACCTGAACTCGACACCCAGTTTCTTATGTGGAAACCACCCTGCGAGTGGATGTACCTCACCTCCTTGGCCCTTCTTATCGCTTCCTCGATGGTGTCTGCGCTGTTATAGTAGTCGTCGACGTAGTGTTTCTTCATAATCGCTGCCGCTGCCTCTGGAAACTCGTCCGCGAATTGTTCCGCATTCAAATTTTTAACGAATTGCGCTGAACAAGGTGAGCAAGTGGCGCCAAAGGTTGCAACATCCATAACGTACACTTGCGGTGCACCTGTTTGATCAGTTCCAAAGAGAAACCGCTGTGCTTGCTTGTCCGCAGCTCGGATTCTCATTTGGTGGAACATCTCTTGGACATCTCCTCCAAAGGCAACCGGGCCCTCTCGAAAGCAGGAGATGACTTTCGCCAGAGGCACTAACATATCCGGACCCTTCAATAACTCCGAGTTTAGCGAGATCCCTCCAACCGACGCCGCCGCATCCCACACCAGACATACTTTGCCGGGTTTCCTTGGGTTTTTTTTTTTTGACTACGTTCACAGGCAGATACCACACCGTTGAGTATGGTGTCTCTTCGAGTTCTACTGTTGTTATCTTGTGCGCGTAGCCCTTGACCTGATAGTCCTCTATTTGCTGGTACACATTTTGTTTCAACGCCGAGTCCTTCTCCAACTTTCGATCGAGTGCACGCATCCTTCGCACTGCCATCGGATAGCTGTCAGGAAATTGCCTTTTCTTTCCCCGCCACAGTAATCCCGTTTCATATCGATTGCCTACCCGTCTCGTCGTCGATTCGAGAATTTCTCTAGCCCGCTTCTCCTCTGCTGGTTCCGGAATGTCATATGATCCAACCACCATCTCATCCCGCACGTATTACTCTCGCATGAGGTCATGCGGCTCCTGGTTGCTCACCGGTGTGATGGAGTGTAGATTCAAGTACGTCTGTACACTGTGTTTTGGCTTCTCAGATCAGTAAATTGTCCAACCCATCTTCGATCGCACAGTAATCGGTTCACTCGATTTCCCGACCCGTGACTCTAATGGTGCAAACAGATGCAGATTATCCAACCCGACGAGAATCGTTGGTGTCCCGCATGGAAAGTCCTTTACTGACACTCCAGCAAGATGCGTGTATCGCTTTACCACCTCTGCGTATCGGACGTACTGTTTTGGCAACTGCAATTCGGTCACCGTCCGTGTGTTAAATAGCGGAAACTTCTCCTTCGATCCCTTCGCTGACATCATCATATCTACGCTGCGTGACTCGTTTTCATATCGGTTGATGTTCCCAGTCCACGTGACTATCAACGGCTCAAGAGTTCCTTCTGCCTTCAGCCGTTTGGCCACCGTATCATCCACCAGCGTCGCCGACGATCCTTCGTCCAGAAATGCGACGGTGTCGTACTGCCGCTTGCCAACGTGGAGAGTCACCGGCATCATTCGAAAAATCACCGTATAATCCGACTTCGCTTTCTGCAGCTGCACCGATTCTTCCACCCGATGCAACAAAGGATGGTGTCGTCCTTGGCAGTTCCGTACCATACACCGAATCTTCGAGTAACACCGACCACCTTCGTGCTTATTTAGGCAGACTCCGCAAAGTTTCTGCCTCTCAACCTCTCTTAGGCGCTCTACAATGTTCATCTGTCTAAACTTATCGCAGTTCCTAATCAGATGATCCGTCATTTTGCAAATCCAACAAGGCCGGCTGCCCATTTCACTTCGGGCTCTTTCATTCTGCTTCTGCTCGTATTCATGCACATGCACATATTTCCTCTTCTTAGTTCTCCCAGTTCTGGAGCGCTCGCTCACTGACAACGTAGAAAACTCCACCACTTCTGACACATCGGAAACAATGCCATTCGTGAAGTTCGTGAACATCCTCAGCGGACTGTCCACCCTACCTCGCTTATACCGGACCCAATCTAGCTTGTAGGTTGGTGGCAGCTTGTCAACCAACTCCTGCACCAGCATCGGGTTGTTTAGGTGATCGTTGAGTCGTGCAGCTTCGAGATGATCGCACAACTGCTTCACCGTGATCCCGAAGTTGATGAACGACTCCAATCGATCCGCTCTCGGTGCTGGAGCATTCCACACTTTTGTTAGCAGTGACTTCAACAGCTTCTCCGGCTTACAAAATAGATTACGAAGGTCGCAGATCACATCCGGAACTGAGTCCGGCAGAACGAGACGACTTCTAACTGCTTCAAGCGCATCTCCTTGCAAGCAATCCTGTAGTCGCTTCAAATTCTCCAGGTTTGAGAATCCGCACGCCGTCGTAGTATGCTCAAAGCTGCTAATGAACAGCGGCCATACTTCAGGTTCAGCGCGAAACTTTGGAAGATATTGCGAAACTGCTTTTCTAGTGGCCAGCTGATCCCTCGATATTCGACAAACGTATCGCCCCGGCCCGTCACCAACTCTACTACAGTGGACATTGCTGCGACAGCTACTTCTCGGCTGTTCTTCCAACGATTTACTATTTTCGCTCTCGGCATCTGACTCCGAATCGGTTCCTGCAATCATTTCCACTTTCTGCATCGGTTTTGGCTTGCATACATTGCTCAAGCTCCCCCCCCCCCCCCGCCTCGGGCAGATCTCCTCCTTTGGAATGCGTTCCACGAAAATCTGTGGCTGACGGCTTTCTGACTATCTTCTCAACTTGCCCGTCCAACCACTGCGCCACCTTCTGCTTCGGTTTGGGCATGGTCCCACCAACAATGCTGCCTTGCTCCTTCATAGTGTTGAGTCTGCTATCGAACTGCTTCCTAATCTCATCTCGTTTCTTCAAAAACTGCTCCTCCGCCGCCAGTTGGGCTTCCAATATCCTCTGCTCGTACTCCAACTGCTGCTCCTCCATCTCACGTTGAAATTGAAGTTCTAGCTCACGCATTTCCTGTTCTTGCTTCAGCTGCTCTTCTCTCCACGCTTTGTGCCGAGTGAGTAGTTTTTTCCGCGCTTCCATCTGCTTTGCGAAGGCCTTCTCTTTGGCGAGTTGTTCCTCTTCCAACTGCTTCTCAATTGGATCTACGTCGGAACCAACTCCCTGATCAGACCCTTCATCGCCTTTCTGGCCGGACTTCTTACTCCACTTCTTGCCGTCAGGAACTTTTAGCTGCTGAGCACTAATTTGGATACAACGTGGGCAACGCCAAACGGTATTGGCTATCTCGTGGTCTACACCAGCACACGAAAAATGAGCCCAAAGATTACATTTCCCACATTGAACCCACTCCACATCCTCGGACATTGACTCCGATATAGAGCAGAATAAACATAGCTCGTCTTTGGAAGGAGAAGAGGTCATTTCGAAGGCTGTCCGTTTTAAAATTTTTGATTTTGTTCGGATCAAATAAACTATCGAACTATTTTTTGCGAATCACCCAAACTTCGGGAGATCAAACTGTAATGATTTAATTTTGCAATTTCAGCCATAAATTTTATACAACAACAAAGCTTTTTTTTACTCACAATTTTAGTTCGCCTTTTCCTCACACTCGGACTGAAGTTCCTTCTAAATTAACAATTAATTTCTTTGTTATTTCCATTTCACTAAGATGTTTTACTTACAATTCGTAAACCGATACGAACATCAACTCCGGCTTAGAGCCCTAGCCTTTGCCTATCGTTTTCCCGGGCAACTACTTGTTTCGTGTCAGTATGCGTCCGTCCTGTTCTGTGTCAAATTCCACCTTTAAATGTTGTGTATCGTATTGTACAGTTTTCAGTGTATTTACCTGCGCTAAATGAACTCAAATATCGGTTGCTTTCACCACTTAAACACAATTTGCTTTCCGCTTGAACACTTCCAAATATAAACTTCACAATGTGCCTATTCAACGTCTTTGTTTTGTTTATGTTCTTTCTATCCTACGTTTGACGGTTTTCTATCTCAGTTTATCTCTCTTTCTCTCTCTCTCATCTATCATCTCTGTTTATCTTACCTCCCGCTGTCATCTGACACTACGATGCGGTAAGGGCTGTGCGACCAGTGCTGCCAGAACAATCCCCGGCCCGTAACTCTGTCCCGGAAGCCATATCCGGCTCAGGGTTACCATCAGTTATCTCCATCACGGCCAGTTTCGCTGCCGCTCGCTTGTACCGTCCGGTGCTGGTACGCACCCATGCTTGACGGATCCTACCGTCTCCGGATACGATGACCTCTTCTACAACTCCACGGATCCAGCTCTTACGGCTCGCACCCTCTACGACGTACACTACATTTCCCGCACGCAATGGCTTTGCCTCGCTGAATCACTTCGTCCTCTGGTTCAACGACGGCACATACTCCTTAATCCACCGTTCCCATAGCACGCTAGCTAACTGTTGGGAACGCTGAAATGCGTCACGAAGGGCCACCGCCGGATGGGGAGGCGGAAGACCTACGCATGGCTGTTTCGGTGACACACCCCTCAGAAAGTGGTTGGGAGTCAGTGCTTCTGCTTCCTTGGACTGTTCCGACACGTACGTAAGCGGTCGAGAATTGACAATCCCGGATAAAAATAACGATACAATTACAATTCAATAATATACAATAACGACATAATGTATTGCCGACCATGAATCTTACTGTTCATGTGTCAGACAAATAATAAAAGCGCATTGTAATTACAATAGATCTACCATACACCCCATATGCTAGAATTTTCAACAATAGTGAAACAATACAATTAAAAGTTATTAACTCAAATTTGTTCAGAAAAAAGTGATATTTTTTATTGTTAAGATACATAACAACCCCCTTATTCTATTGTTGATGTCTCAATTTAGAAACAGTAAGTCCTAATGTTATCTTATTGTGGCGAACAATACGATCAATTGTACATACTATTGCTTCTATTGTATGGTTACAATACATTATATTGTCAATCTATTGTGCTTTTTTATTCGGGATATCCTCCGCCTCAACAATCGCTGTCTGCAATATCTCGTCCGTCAATTGCCTTCCATCATCAAGCGCTACCAGCGCTGCTTTTACGGAGCGCACTAAGCGTTCCCAAACACCTCCCATGTGAGGTGCTGCAGGAGGGTTGAACGTCCACTTCGTTCTTCCATTCGTCAGCTGGTCTGCGCAGTCATCTCCGATGCCCTGCACAGCTGCCACAATCTCCTTACTGGCTTTTTTTTTGCATGACAGGTTTGAATGGTTTTTAAATAAATTATCTAATAGACAAATCGTCTAGCTCAAACCTTTGTAGGGGTAAGTGGCGGGACTATCATCATCATTATCATCATCAATGTTCGCATTATCTGAATCTGGGATTGCTGCCAATTTTTTATCAGTTCACTCACTTCTCGACACACTTCACACGAACGCCAAATTAAAAATGAGCAATGGTGACCAATCTAGTTTCTCGCCAACCCCAAATCATTTTTTTTCCCTTCTACTTTCTCCCGTAACCTATCACCACCCCATGGGCATGCAGGCGCAGTTGTCCTCCAATACCACAGTTGATTCACCCACTTCAGCCCACTAGTTACTACACGCAAAAAAAAACCGCAGTAGAAACTACCATTTCAAGGGTTAAATTAAGCGCAAACACCAACAATTTTCACCTGACTATAAATGCGTTTGATTTGACCATGCTTGCGATTAGATCGACCATGGTGCGGTTGATATCAATATGAGGTCTGTCAAATATACCACAAATGTTGAAGGTTTTATCACCGACAAACCGACGTGGCTGCCTTAAGTAATTCTTTTAAATTTCTTTGTTAATAATTTGAAAACAAATACGTTTGAACACTAGCTCCATCTGTTCGATCGAGTACACTCTTCAAACTATATTCTTCTGTGGAATTGATTCGTTATTGGAATTTACTCACTGATGGGTAAATAACTGTTAATTAATGTTCTTCACATAACTCGCCTATCATTTATGATCATTGTAAACAATGTGATACAGTTTTAATGATACCTTTTCTATGTGTTGATTATTATGAACCTAAGTATTATTGTTTTCCAATAACTGCGTAAATTGAAAAAAAAGTTGTTTTTCTCATCAACATGTAAAATGATATACAAGTTGGGTAAGTTGGTACAGCAGTGCGCTGCGTTTTGTTGTTTTCCCCGTTTTCTCAGCTCAAGTGAAAGTCAACATTTAATCGAGGAGCCCACTGATGAGGCGGCGGTGTGAACATAACATTTCATAACATCGTGTCAAAGTCTTATGACGTGAGGCGAATGTCGACAAGATGTTTGACATACTTGCAGATGTCACACCTTCGCTACGACAGTGGGAGCCTCACCAAAGGCATTTTTGATTGTACACAATTCGGATGAATCGGAGTTTTTCAACAAATTTAAGTAACTTGTGGCTTTAGTGTACGATTTATATATAATTTACCAGTTGAAATGAAAAGAACATAAAGTGAAATGAATAAATCAATTCCAACTATTTATGTTCACTGGACATCGTGGGAAGACACATCCGGTGTGCTTTCCTATTTCGTTTGAAGTTCTTCAGCTTATTTTCACTATGTACTGCTTTTACTTGTTTCAGGAAGCCTTGTATTAAAGTGTTAAAAACAATATCAAGCAGCTGCTCATAGCACCTACTGCATACAACATCTTTAAAGATGCCGTATTCGATGCAATTTTTGAGACGTGTTTTCACACCGTGGTGACTTTGGTACACAAATTTTCTAAAATATTGCTTGAATGCAGCGAAGCACAATATTCCGACAGCATACAAATTGTTGCTAGGTAGGATCTAGGACAGGACCTGCCAGCTGTTAGTGCAAAAACAAGACCATTTAGCTGTCAAAAAAGACCGTTTCTTATTGGTCGCTTTGACAACCACCACTACCGCCTCCGTCGAGTTATTTTACAAGCAGGCAGTTTGTTGTTGGTTTGGCGGTGTTGCTAGTAGTCACTATTTTTTCACTTTTTTCGTTTGTGACAACTAGAACAAAAGTTCACTTTTGCAGTGGTTCGAAATGAAGTGCAAAGCGATAAATTGTGGTCGCAGTGACGTATCACATCCGGGTCTCCAGTTTCATCGGTTCCCGAGAGATCCAATCGTTCGCCGAAAGTGGATGAAGGCCTGCATTGGGAACGCACGTGAGGAAGACATTCTCCTGCTCAAGATTTCGCCCCACAGCAGAATTTGCAGCGTAAGCATCAATGAAATTCAATGAAACCTCATAAATTAACGATTAGTTTGATGCAGCTTCATTTCCCGAACGGCAAAAGAAATGCCAATGGAACTTGGAATATTCCAATTGCCGTCACTCCGCCGGATGAAGAGTGGCAGGAAATGGAGGTGGTTGAGAAAATTTATGGTGATGAGCATAGTGGAACAGGATATGCTGCATCAAATGGAGAATTTACGGATTATGAAATAGTGGAAAACATTGACCAGGTACCTATGCTAGGAGGAGATGCTATGTCACAGTCTCGACTACAAGGGGAAATTTTTCGTTTGAGAGAGCAAGTTACCAAGCTTAAGAGGTAATTTGCTAAATATTCGATTGGATGGAATGCTTTCAGCTTCATTGAATCACATCTTCTACTTTAGATCGATTCGTCGTTGGAGAAGTCGTTACGGCAATCTGGTTGCGCGAAAGAAAACAGATGATTCGGATGTCGTAGATTCGAACTCGTTGGATATTGCCTGTAAACAAATTTTCAACGACGATCAATTGAAGCTTCTCTCCGGAAAAGTTCGTCAAGTGAAGCAGTGGTCGGAAGCAACGATAATGGATTCGCTGCAAATCCGATTTGCATGTCAGGGTGGCTACGACAAGCTAATAAAAAGAGGCTTTCCGCTCCCATCGACTAGAACACTGCTGCGTCGAATTGCAGACGTTCACTTTCCTCCTGGTATAATTAAATCATTCTAATGTTCTGTAAAAGTTTTAGTTGATGGTTTCGAAAAATTTAGGTATCCTTGAAGATATTTTTGGACTGCTGAAATTCAAAGTGGCTGGCATGACAGAAATTGAGCGGGATTGTGGACTGGTTCTCGACGAAATGAGCATCGACGAAGCAGAAGAGTGGTGTGCAAGCACTAAACAGTTCGTTGGAAAGACGACTCTGCCTCCATCTGATGACTTAGCGTCTAAAGGCTTGGTTTTGATGCTTGTTGGAGTTGCTGAACGGTGGAAGCAAGTTGTTGCGTACGAGTTTACGAAAGCATCAATTCCTCCAGAGCAAACTAAGAAGCTAGTGTTGTCTGTTATTGAAAAATCGGAAGAGCTTGGCTTGCGAGTACAGTTTGTTACCTCTGACTCGGGTTCCGAGAATCAAAAGATGTGGAAGGATATGGGGCTGAACATCAAAAACCAGAATATCTTGTCTGATCTGGAACTGCAGCATCCCATCGACAACAGTCGAAAACTGGAGATCGTGCCCGATCCAGTCCATGTTTTTAAAAATGCAATTCATGGATGGATCAACAACAGATTTCTCGTCGTTCCAAAATGGTATGTCAATAAAAATGGCCTTTCATCGGATATTGTGCATCGGGATCATCTTAAATAGTTGGTCGAATTCGAGGCAGGGAATCAATTGAGAATGGCTCATAGGTTATCTCCAGCCGACGTGGCGTTTGATGTTCCTGTTTCGTCTGTCGACAAAATGAAAGTATCTAACGCAACAAAATACTGCAATCGAGCGGTTGCTGCTGCGCTACGCGTAGTGGCTTCCGAGAAAAACCGACATGAACTGCTAACCACAGCATGCTACATTGAGGACATGTCAGACTGGTACGGAACACTCAACAATCGTTCGGAAGATCATGCGCTGCGCCAATCAGACCCAAAAGCTTTACAGGTAAGGATTCCACGATATCATAAAAACATCGATACTTTTACTTCAAAGCAATAGCGAAAGAAAGTATCGATACCAGGAAAATATCGTATCGAACATATCGATACCTACGGGGATCAAATGAATACTTTTCTGTTAGCTCAAAGTAAACTACTGAATTTATCAAATTTGTAAAGCAATTAGAATTGATCTTGTAAGGTATCTTCTAAACATATTTTGAAAATTTAGCAAGTTGGCAGTCATTTTTAGACATACCTCGCCATACAATTTTAGACTGCAAATGAGGTCTATCACCTAATTTTGGGTGTAACACAAATTACTAGTCACCCTGTATATGATAGGGGTATTAGTATTTATGAATTTAAGGAGATACGCCAGGATTTACATAAGAGGCTAATGATTTCATTAGCACTCATTACAAAGAGTATTCATTTGAATCAAATATTTTCAATTCATACCTTCTTGGTATCGCATTGAAATGTAACAATTACAATTATTTTATCCCTAACAATAGGAAACAATAAACCGTCTTAATATACCACTCGTTTAATTTACGATGTACGTGTTGGAAAATTATGCCGATGGAAACCGTGGAAGACTGGACTAGTTATATGCACGAAAGCCATTATCCGACTGATCTTACGATTTTTTGCTAGTGGTCACAAGAGGATCTTCACTTCCCGCTTTGTTCAAGACTGTCTGGAGAGCCTTTTTTCAGCTATAAGATCCAAGCAACGTCGACCCACACCACGGGATTTTGGTAGAAACTTAAAGACAGTAACATTATCGCAGTATATGGCTCCTGTTCCAAATTCGTCATACTCATTTGACGACCAGGAACATCTGGTAGGAATGGCAGATTTTCTTTTTCAGCGTCGCAAGCAATCCAACGAGCAAAATACAACAGCATCAGATCGACAGATGACAGTTGTCGACAACAGTGATGCAGTAGATATGGATTATGAAATGCTGCAGGAAGTTTCCGGTGAGGTGCTGGACCGAGGAGAGCTGAATGCGCTCTTCTACGTTACGGGCTACGTGTTAAAAAGTCTAGCGAATAAGGGTACTGTTTGCAAGCAATGTGTCAAAATGACGGAGAGTCCAAAGGGTGCTCACTCCGACTATCAAAGCTTCACTTTCTATCGAGCGAACACCATTAAGAAAAACATCCACTTTCCATCCATTGATACCTTCAATTTTTTCAAAGCCATGGAAATCGTGTATCGCAATTCGTTAAACTTTATCATTTCGAACAAGGATAAAAACAATGTTGAACAGAAGGTAGTGAATGAATTGGCACTCCTTCCGAACATTTTCCACTGCTCATCCTTCAAGATGACATTGGTGCGACGTTATGTATCATTCCGGCTAAAGTCAGGGCAGAAGCGTAAGCAACGGAAGAAAAAGTTCGATAGCAGAAGTATGCTATCATAGAAGCTGGAATGGTGAAAGGAGAATGCATATTTGAAATAATAAATGAGAAATATTAATCTGTTTAAAAATGTAAAGATCATTTTCTTGTGGTACCTTTTTTTAATCCTTAAAATACATCCACATTGTTTCTCTATGGCTAGCAAAACAAATATTCATTAATATTAAAGTTTGCTCTTACTAGAAAATGATATACTGTTGGGTTTTTGGATTTGTAAAAATGATACTTTCTGGAAAAATAAAGATCAGAAAAAAGCTTACGAAGATTTAAAAATAACGCGTATTATTTATTTGAATTTTTAATATCATCCTTTTCTTCCCTGTAAGGCAGTTTTGTATTCGTACAGCCTCAAATTCACGAACCTCTCCATTTAAAATATTGACAATTGTTAAACGTTTACCTTATTGAATATTACCAAATATTAAAAGAATATTGACGAATTTTGATTATATTTTTAATTACATTATTTTCAATAGGATTACTGTTTAAACATATCTGCCAACACTGGAGCGACCCCCGTATCATAGCAATCATAAATTTATAAGAGGTCATCTCTCTCTGAGCTGACAGGTCCTGTCCTAGGTTTTGACAAGAAACGGTGTTGCCGAAGATGAAAAAAAAAACAAGAACAAATCTTGCAGTGTTGCGAGATTTAATTTCACATAACTAAATGCGATAAAGCATCAAAATCGTGTAATATTTAACACTTTTTGCGGAGTCCTTTATGTGCATTTGTTTTCGTGTAATATTTATGTTTATGATATGTGTTTCTACATTCATGCAACTGATAATTTTGTTCTGATGTATTTTAAGGAGCGATGTAATATTCCATCAAGTGGATGTTATTGTGCATCTTATTTCCTTGATTACATCAGTTTTTTATACGTTAGCATCAATTACGTTGATGTATATTACTTATTTTTTTGCTGTGTAGTTATGTCGCAGAAAAGGAAAGCACAACGGGCGGTGTTAATTTGCGAAGCAACGAAGCGGTTTGCGCAGGAACAGTTGAGCGGGAGTGATCAGGAAAAATATTTATCGCTGGATCGATATTCGACACTTATCAACGGATCAAAGTGTTCTGTTTGTCGAAGATCCAGTGAGTAGTGATTGTTATTAAGTACGTGAAGATGAAAATGTTAAATGGAATTGTGCACCATTATCAACTGGGGAATTATTTAGTGAACAAATTTTCAAATGTTTTTCTACCGTTGAATCTGATGAGTGAAAAAAATGTAATAAATCTTTCTAAGGTGATTCGAGGAGCATACCCTCCTCTTTCTGAAGGGGGGGGGGGGGTCTCCCATTCAAATACAAATCTTGAATACAAATTTCTGCGTAATTCGAGAACTAATCAAGCAAACGGAACCAAATTTGGCAAGTGGAGGTTTTTGAACGCAAGAAATGTTTCTATGGTGGTTTGAGACTCCTCCGCCTTGTAGAAAAGCACATCCCCAGCAGGGTTGTTTCCTTAGTGCAGACCTTTTCCTTCTTCCTTGACATCTGAAGTTTATTGCTTTCACAATTCGATTATTGCCTACTCACAACTTAATGTTCTAGATGCACTTTCACAGTTGTTAATTGAGAGCTTTCGATACCAACACAATTCATGAATTTGTATATTGTGTGATAAGCACAATAATACTCTATGCCCAAGGAAATCGAGAACATTTCCAACCCGAAAGATTTTCTCAACCAGACCGTGTATGGATTCCCGCTCTTCAGCACAATGAAGAATACAGCTGGCATAACAAATATATGCCCCCGTATGCTGGGTGTGGTCCTGGAGCTTTACTGAGCAAGTTTGTTTTTGATCGCGAACAAATAAAATTAGCACAAGAAAAAATCAAGCTTCGACTGGACTTCTGCAGAAAGCCAGCCAAATCGACGTTTGAGTAAAGAGACTAGGGAGAAGTAGCACTGGCTATGAACGAAACGATTTTTGATTTTGATAATGACATACCAGATTCAAAGCTATTCTGTAAGAATTATTTCAAAATATTCATGCTGGTTCAAACCCTTTGATCCATACTTTAATTATTTATTCTAGCTTTCCAAAGAATCTAGGAGAAAAATTAACACGATGATAGCAACGGCAGAGATGGAAGAGTTTGCCAAAGGGAGCATACTCTCATACTCAAACTTCACAGCTGATGTGATTGATTCTACAGACAAGACATTGAAACAAAAAATGTAATTTGATTTTACTTACGACCACAACATGGAACCACATCCAACAGAACAAGCATATGTCGGAACACTTCTACAGCACGTAAAAAATGTAACCGGATACGATTTTAATTTAACGAATATTTTCATTGACCAATGTTATAATTTATTTTGTTGTATACCCGATGGTTTGTATGATAGACTACTGTAATCCATGTTAAATTTTATTATTGAATTAATTTTTCAGCATATGTGACATGAAAACCCATTTATCGAAAAGCGATATGCAAGCAATTTCACCTCGTGAGTTATTGAAATAAATAGATATTGCAGGAAATTTCAATACTTCCCACGAAAACACATGCCTCAAACACGGATACACGTGTAGTGGTAAACTTAAGACTAGATTTTGATTTTCATTTCCTTACACATATGTTCAAATAGATTTCCCAATACAAGGACAAGGCTATCATTGATTTCGAAAAATAATTACGAAGTCTTCAACCTTAAGCGCTTAACCACAAACGTAACTTAACCTAAGCACACTCTCTCACACACACTCTCTCTCTCTCTCTCTCTCTCTCTCTCTCTCTCTCTCTCTCTCTCTCTCTCACACACACACACACACACACACACACACACACACACACACACACACACACACACACACACAATAAAATTAATAAATTAAATGTATTCAGGAGAGAGAAAAACAAAAACTTATCTTATATGTAATACTGATCTACTGCAGCTGGTCAACGAATGTGCTGCTGCTGCCGAGCGACGATGTGTGGCCGCGTGTACCGGCTAGAAAGGGAGCTCAGCGATGATGATGATGATGATAATGATGATACTGGTCGATGGTGGTGGGCAGATGAACGGATGCACGCAACACAAGATGGACTGCTGGTGTGCGTGCCACGCGGAGATGCGATGCAAAATGGATGATCACTTGCTAATTGCAATCAATTATTTCCGTAATTTCACTGTTTAAACTGCGCGTTTTCTTCTTCAGAAAGAATAACTCGATCAAAACAGCGGCGAAAATTATGGCGAGGAGAAAAAAAACTGAATTCAAAACTGAATAACACGGTGCAAAAGCCAAAACTATAGAGCACAGAAGACACGAACTTCACCTTGTGCACAGAGGAATGAGAATGAACGTGGTTTATGAATAGCCCCTTAACATTCATACCTCTCACACTCAAAAAATATTTCACTTAGTTACTACTGGAAACACATGTAGATATTTTCCAACACTAAAATAAGTGACTTTTACATGAATATCACATAGAAAAAGAAATTTTACTTGAATAATCATTTACATTTCACTGGACACATAAGATTCACTTGATATTGCAAAGCATTTTCCACTTCCTGAATCACATGAAAGTTAAGGGAATTTCTAGTGGATATTTTCCACTGATTATGTGATTTCTTTTTTTGGTGCGGGAGATAAACTAGTCGGAAGCTCGATAATGAAGAATAAAAAACTAGTGCAATTTGCCTTGCCGAGTTCTTTTGTCGGAAATGTGATAGTATTCTACGAGTTTTTCCATCTCAGAATAAAACATTTACTACAACTTGCAGAGCGACACATCTGTTGGTAGACCGATACAAAAAAGATGTAACCTAAATACAGCCATACCTCGATATAAAGCAACTTTTTTAGTTTGACCTTTTTCGTCGATTTTTCGCAAACCACAACCCGATCACGAAAAAGGATGAGATCACTGCACCGCCGTTCTACGCATAATTGTCCCATGTTCTATGGGTTTCCCTATATACATGGGACAGTTATGCTTATAACGGCAGTGCATACATAAGACAATTTAGGCACTACTGGTGTTAGATCGGGACCTAAACTGGTACTTAAAGTCGTCGTATAACGCGCATAATAACGAACCAAAACTGACGGTGTAGTAATGCACTATATTTGAACCTTACAAAAAATCACGCGACGTTACAAGCAAACTGAACCGTTCTAGGTGACGATATATTTCGCACTAATTTATTGTACACTCCTAGATATTAATCTAACTGGATGCGATGTTTTCTTCATCGGCATCCTATCTCTCGGCCATACCAAAGATCGTGAAGCGATCGGTGTGGTCCGGATGATAATAACAAATTGTTGAACTAGAACAATCATATGTTCTATCTCTTCGGTCATCTACTCGGGTCAATCACTGATCGATTGCAGTGGTGTGCTTTCGTTAGGTGGAAAGCTTTAAAATTCCCTAAACTGGTGACCAGTGTGAACATACCGGCCGCCTTGAAATATCTCGTTTCAATCTCCATCTATATACTTCGATAACTATACAAAGGAACTTCGTCTATCTCCTAACATGCAAATCATAACAAACGTATATGTTATGGGTTTCATGCTGCAACTTGTGTGCAACAAGTGTAGTCTTCAATTGGCCGTCTTGTCGTTGCCCGTTCGGTCTATGTGGTTTTTACGTAACATCCTTCAACATCGCACGTCTATCCTGCAGCATTGCTGGTTTATCCATTGAATCGACATCACACGTTCGTCCATCGTCCCGGATGGGACTCGCATCGACGGAGATTCTATCAATGAGATGAGAGGCGACTTTTTAAATGTAAAATACAAATGACAAACGACTTCCCTGGTCCGCGGAGGCCGTCCGCCTCCGCTAGCGCGGTTGCGCTACAGTAGACCCGCTGTGAGATGGTGGTAGATTTTTCAAACCGTATGTTCCATGGTAGTCCAGGCAGCAGGTCGAAACTTCATCTCGTTGTCCTTTGGCAAATGTCGATGGTGGATGAACGCTTATCTTTACCGTTGTCCCTGCTGATCAAACGGAATGGTGCTTGATATCACGAATTATAGAAGGTGGTACAATACACATAACTTTGCGTGGGGCATCCTCAACCCCACAGAATACTTGACGCATTAACAACAATGTTAATAGGAAGTGAGTTGAGCTGAGCTGGGTACGGCGTAGTGTGTCAGAATAAAATGTTGATGGAGACATGTAGAACATCAAAGCTACGGATGTGCGGCTCCAGCCGCGGCGAAGAACTTTACTATGGGTGACAAAACATTCTCTGAGCTTTTTATAATAATGAGCATGAGCATGATTGACCGCCCGAGGTTGCTACTCCGTTGTTGCCAGATCAGCTGTTATTACACAGAGAACCAACAGATGATGCTTGGGATTAACATACATCTTCAATGTGTAAAAACTGGTGATCCCAAACTAAAGCAATACCGGCGCCGGCCTCGCCCGAATGCAGGTCAAGTAGGGAATGGGTAGGAAAATGTTTACGTGATACTCGCTTTATTGAAAGCCGCGGAATCCACTGCACTTCCACGAGAAATCACTGGGATTTTGGATAACAGGATTGGGCTCGTTTTGGTTAACGATAAGCTGTCAAGTGTAATTAGTAACGATTTCCGATTTGAACCGATTTAAACCAACAGTAAAGATGCTATTGGGGCCACTCACAAAGTGTGATGGTGGTTTTTTCATTTGGGAAAACAAGATGATTTTAAATAATGCTGAAAAGCCGATTTTAACCGGTTTAAACCAACAGTAATGATGCTATTGGGGTCACTCACAAAGTGTGATTGTGGTTTTTCATTGAGAAAACAAAATGGTTTTTAATAATGCTGAAAAGCCGATATTGTCCGGTTTAAACCAACAGTAAGGATGCTATTGGGGCCACTCACAGAGTGTGATAGTGGTATTCCATTAGGAAAACAAGGTAATTCATCTCAACGCTTGAGAGCCAACTTGGTCCGATCTACACCAACAGTACGGATGCCGCCTGAGTCTCTTACAAAATGGGACAGTGGTTTATTTGTGCCAGGATAGGGCCCGACGAGCATGGTGAACGAATAATTTGGATCCCAATTAATTATGTACCTCACCACCGACCGATCTTACCCGGCGAACCACGACTTCTGATGATCAACTGATCACTCGCGCAACGAACAATAGACAACCGAAACAATAGACAAAACGCTACGCTCGATAGCAAAATATTGCGGAACAAAGTATCGACACAACCGATTCAACCGATTCAACCGATGGTCGACGCAAACCTATAAAAAATTAATTTTATTAATATAGATACAATGGATAACAATTACCTGTCTTGCTCCACGTCCTTGAGAGCACTTACCACATCATGAATCGCCTGTACCCAACTCCGGATGTGTCCGTTTTGAGAAATAGAGAAATACCAGACACCGTCCTCAAAACTTGGTAGAAACAAACCATTTCAAGCTGAACAATGCATCAGGTCCCGAACAACACTGAGAGACTCTCCCCGTCTACCGTTTCTTTCATCAACAGCTTGTCTATCAAACGATTTGCTGACGTTTTTGACATATTGGATCCTTAATTACACCTTATATTATTGTTCTGTGCGTTGAAAATACTTGAACATGTTTTTACACAGCCGTAGGAGCCTTTTTTCAGCTATAAGATCCAAGCAACGTCGACCCACACCACGGGATTTTGGTAGAAACTTAAAGACAGTAACATTATCGCAGTATATGGCTCCTGTTCCAAATTCGTCATACTCATTTGACGACCAGGAACATCTGGTAGGAATGGCAGATTTTCTTTTTCAGCGTCGCAAGCAATCCAACGAGCAAAATACAACAGCATCAGATCGACAGATGACAGTTGTCGACAACAGTGATGCAGTAGATATGGATTATGAAATGCTGCAGGAAGTTTCCGGTGAGGTGCTGGACCGAGGAGAGCTGAATGCGCTCTTCTACGTTACGGGCTACGTGTTAAAAAGTCTAGCGAATAAGGGTACTGTTTGCAAGCAATGTGTCAAAATGACGGAGAGTCCAAAGGGTGCTCACTCCGACTATCAAAGCTTCACTTTCTATCGAGCGAACACCATTAAGAAAAACATCCACTTTCCATCCATTGATACCTTCAATTTTTTCAAAGCCATGGAAATCGTGTATCGCAATTCGTTAAACTTTATCATTTCGAACAAGGATAAAAACAATGTTGAACAGAAGGTAGTGAATGAATTGGCACTCCTTCCGAACATTTTCCACTGCTCATCCTTCAAGATGACATTGGTGCGACGTTATGTATCATTCCGGCTAAAGTCAGGGCAGAAGCGTAAGCAACGGAAGAAAAAGTTCGATAGCAGAAGTATGCTATCATAGAAGCTGGAATGGTGAAAGGAGAATGCATATTTGAAATAATAAATGAGAAATATTAATCTGTTTAAAAATGTAAAGATCATTTTCTTGTGGTACCTTTTTTTAATCCTTAAAATACATCCACATTGTTTCTCTATGGCTAGCAAAACAAATATTCATTAATATTAAAGTTTGCTCTTACTAGAAAATGATATACTGTTGGGTTTTTGGATTTGTAAAAATGATACTTTCTGGAAAAATAAAGATCAGAAAAAAGCTTACGAAGATTTAAAAATAACGCGTATTATTTATTTGAATTTTTAATATCATCCTTTTCTTCCCTGTAAGGCAGTTTTGTATTCGTACAGCCTCAAATTCACGAACCTCTCCATTTAAAATATTGACAATTGTTAAACGTTTACCTTATTGAATATTACCAAATATTAAAAGAATATTGACGAATTTTGATTATATTTTTAATTACATTATTTTCAATAGGATTACTGTTTAAACATATCTGCCAACACTGGAGCGACCCCCGTATCATAGCAATCATAAATTTATAAGAGGTCATCTCTCTCTGAGCTGACAGGTCCTGTCCTAGGTTTTGACAAGAAACGGTGTTGCCGAAGATGAAAAAAAAAACAAGAACAAATCTTGCAGTGTTGCGAGATTTAATTTCACATAACTAAATGCGATAAAGCATCAAAATCGTGTAATATTTAACACTTTTTGCGGAGTCCTTTATGTGCATTTGTTTTCGTGTAATATTTATGTTTATGATATGTGTTTCTACATTCATGCAACTGATAATTTTGTTCTGATGTATTTTAAGGAGCGATGTAATATTCCATCAAGTGGATGTTATTGTGCATCTTATTTCCTTGATTACATCAGTTTTTTATACGTTAGCATCAATTACGTTGATGTATATTACTTATTTTTTTGCTGTGTAGTTATGTCGCAGAAAAGGAAAGCACAACGGGCGGTGTTAATTTGCGAAGCAACGAAGCGGTTTGCGCAGGAACAGTTGAGCGGGAGTGATCAGGAAAAATATTTATCGCTGGATCGATATTCGACACTTATCAACGGATCAAAGTGTTCTGTTTGTCGAAGATCCAGTGAGTAGTGATTGTTATTAAGTACGTGAAGATGAAAATGTTAAATGGAATTGTGCACCATTATCAACTGGGGAATTATTTAGTGAACAAATTTTCAAATGTTTTTCTACCGTTGAATCTGATGAGTGAAAAAAATGTAATAAATCTTTCTAAGGTGATTCGAGGAGCATACCCTCCTCTTTCTGAAGGGGGGGGGGGGGTCTCCCATTCAAATACAAATCTTGAATACAAATTTCTGCGTAATTCGAGAACTAATCAAGCAAACGGAACCAAATTTGGCAAGTGGAGGTTTTTGAACGCAAGAAATGTTTCTATGGTGGTTTGAGACTCCTCCGCCTTATAGAAAAGCACATCCCCAGCAGGGTTGTTTCCTTAGTGCAGACCTTTTCCTTCTTCCTTGACATCTGAAGTTTATTGCTTTCACAATTCGATTATTGCCTACTCACAACTTAATGTTCTAGATGCACTTTCACAGTTGTTAATTGAGAGCTTTCGATACCAACACAATTCATGAATTTGTATATTGTGTGATAAGCACAATAATACTCTATGCCCAAGGAAATCGAGAACATTTCCAACCCGAAAGATTTTCTCAACCAGACCGTGTATGGATTCCCGCTCTTCAGCACAATGAAGAATACAGCTGGCATAACAAATATATGCCCCCGTATGCTGGGTGTGGTCCTGGAGCTTTACTGAGCAAGTTTGTTTTTGATCGCGAACAAATAAAATTAGCACAAGAAAAAATCAAGCTTCGACTGGACTTCTGCAGAAAGCCAGCCAAATCGACGTTTGAGTAAAGAGACTAGGGAGAAGTAGCACTGGCTATGAACGAAACGATTTTTGATTTTGATAATGACATACCAGATTCAAAGCTATTCTGTAAGAATTATTTCAAAATATTCATGCTGGTTCAAACCCTTTGATCCATACTTTAATTATTTATTCTAGCTTTCCAAAGAATCTAGGAGAAAAATTAACACGATGATAGCAACGGCAGAGATGGAAGAGTTTGCCAAAGGGAGCATACTCTCATACTCAAACTTCACAGCTGA
Source organism: Aedes koreicus (assembly GCA_024533555.2). Classification (NCBI taxonomy): domain Eukaryota; kingdom Metazoa; phylum Arthropoda; class Insecta; order Diptera; family Culicidae; genus Aedes; species Aedes koreicus. The sequence goes on from JAHHFK020000358.1 coordinate 809,603, forward strand.
TGTGATTGATTCTACAGACAAGACATTGAAACAAAAAATGTAATTTGATTTTACTTACGACCACAACATGGAACCACATCCAACAGAACAAGCATATGTCGGAACACTTCTACAGCACGTAAAAAATGTAACCGGATACGATTTTAATTTAACGAATATTTTCATTGACCAATGTTATAATTTATTTTGTTGTATACCCGATGGTTTGTATGATAGACTACTGTAATCCATGTTAAATTTTATTATTGAATTAATTTTTCAGCATATGTGACATGAAAACCCATTTATCGAAAAGCGATATGCAAGCAATTTCACCTCGTGAGTTATTGAAATAAATAGATATTGCAGGAAATTTCAATACTTCCCACGAAAACACATGCCTCAAACACGGATACACGTGTAGTGGTAAACTTAAGACTAGATTTTGATTTTCATTTCCTTACACATATGTTCAAATAGATTTCCCAATACAAGGACAAGGCTATCATTGATTTCGAAAAATAATTACGAAGTCTTCAACCTTAAGCGCTTAACCACAAACGTAACTTAACCTAAGCACACTCTCTCACACACTCTCTCTCTCTCTCTCTCTCTCTCTCTCTCTCTCTCTCTCTCCCCACACACACACACACACACACACACACACACACACACACACACACACACACAATAAAATTAATAAATTAAATGTATTCAGGAGAGAGAAAAACAAAAACTTATCTTATATGTAATACTGATCTACTGCAGCTGGTCAACGAATGTGCTGCTGCTGCCGAGCGACGATGTGTGGCCGCGTGTACCGGCTAGAAAGGGAGCTCAGCGATGATGATGATGATGATAATGATGATACTGGTCGATGGTGGTGGGCAGATGAACGGATGCACGCAACACAAGATGGACTGCTGGTGTGCGTGCCACGCGGAGATGCGATGCAAAATGGATGATCACTTGCTAATTGCAATCAATTATTTCCGTAATTTCACTGTTTAAACTGCGCGTTTTCTTCTTCAGAAAGAATAACTCGATCAAAACAGCGGCGAAAATTATGGCGAGGAGAAAAAAAACTGAATTCAAAACTGAATAACACGGTGCAAAAGCCAAAACTATAGAGCACAGAAGACACGAACTTCACCTTGTGCACAGAGGAATGAGAATGAACGTGGTTTATGAATAGCCCCTTAACATTCATACCTCTCACACTCAAAAAATATTTCACTTAGTTACTACTGGAAACACATGTAGATATTTTCCAACACTAAAATAAGTGACTTTTACATGAATATCACATAGAAAAAGAAATTTTACTTGAATAATCATTTACATTTCACTGGACACATAAGATTCACTTGATATTGCAAAGCATTTTCCACTTCCTGAATCACATGAAAGTTAAGGGAATTTCTAGTGGATATTTTCCACTGATTATGTGATTTCTTTTTTTGGTGCGGGAGATAAACTAGTCGGAAGCTCGATAATGAAGAATAAAAAACTAGTGCAATTTGCCTTGCCGAGTTCTTTTGTCGGAAATGTGATAGTATTCTACGAGTTTTTCCATCTCAGAATAAAACATTTACTACAACTTGCAGAGCGACACATCTGTTGGTAGACCGATACAAAAAAGATGTAACCTAAATACAGCCATACCTCGATATAAAGCAACTTTTTTAGTTTGACCTTTTTCGTCGATTTTTCGCAAACCACAACCCGATCACGAAAAAGGATGAGATCACTGCACCGCCGTTCTACGCATAATTGTCCCATGTTCTATGGGTTTCCCTATATACATGGGACAGTTATGCTTATAACGGCAGTGCATACATAAGACAATTTAGGCACTACTGGTGTTAGATCGGGACCTAAACTGGTACTTAAAGTCGTCGTATAACGCGCATAATAACGAACCAAAACTGACGGTGTAGTAATGCACTATATTTGAACCTTACAAAAAATCACGCGACGTTACAAGCAAACTGAACCGTTCTAGGTGACGATATATTTCGCACTAATTTATTGTACACTCCTAGATATTAATCTAACTGGATGCGATGTTTTCTTCATCGGCATCCTATCTCTCGGCCATACCAAAGATCGTGAAGCGATCGGTGTGGTCCGGATGATAATAACAAATTGTTGAACTAGAACAATCATATGTTCTATCTCTTCGGTCATCTACTCGGGTCAATCACTGATCGATTGCAGTGGTGTGCTTTCGTTAGGTGGAAAGCTTTAAAATTCCCTAAACTGGTGACCAGTGTGAACATACCGGCCGCCTTGAAATATCTCGTTTCAATCTCCATCTATATACTTCGATAACTATACAAAGGAACTTCGTCTATCTCCTAACATGCAAATCATAACAAACGTATATGTTATGGGTTTCATGCTGCAACTTGTGTGCAACAAGTGTAGTCTTCAATTGGCCGTCTTGTCGTTGCCCGTTCGGTCTATGTGGTTTTTACGTAACATCCTTCAACATCGCACGTCTATCCTGCAGCATTGCTGGTTTATCCATTGAATCGACATCACACGTTCGTCCATCGTCCCGGATGGGACTCGCATCGACGGAGATTCTATCAATGAGATGAGAGGCGACTTTTTAAATGTAAAATACAAATGACAAACGACTTCCCTGGTCCGCGGAGGCCGTCCGCCTCCGCTAGCGCGGTTGCGCTACAGTAGACCCGCTGTGAGATGGTGGTAGATTTTTCAAACCGTATGTTCCATGGTAGTCCAGGCAGCAGGTCGAAACTTCATCTCGTTGTCCTTTGGCAAATGTCGATGGTGGATGAACGCTTATCTTTACCGTTGTCCCTGCTGATCAAACGGAATGGTGCTTGATATCACGAATTATAGAAGGTGGTACAATACACATAACTTTGCGTGGGGCATCCTCAACCCCACAGAATACTTGACGCATTAACAACAATGTTAATAGGAAGTGAGTTGAGCTGAGCTGGGTACGGCGTAGTGTGTCAGAATAAAATGTTGATGGAGACATGTAGAACATCAAAGCTACGGATGTGCGGCTCCAGCCGCGGCGAAGAACTTTACTATGGGTGACAAAACATTCTCTGAGCTTTTTATAATAATGAGCATGAGCATGATTGACCGCCCGAGGTTGCTACTCCGTTGTTGCCAGATCAGCTGTTATTACACAGAGAACCAACAGATGATGCTTGGGATTAACATACATCTTCAATGTGTAAAAACTGGTGATCCCAAACTAAAGCAATACCGGCGCCGGCCTCGCCCGAATGCAGGTCAAGTAGGGAATGGGTAGGAAAATGTTTACGTGATACTCGCTTTATTGAAAGCCGCGGAATCCACTGCACTTCCACGAGAAATCACTGGGATTTTGGATAACAGGATTGGGCTCGTTTTGGTTAACGATAAGCTGTCAAGTGTAATTAGTAACGATTTCCGATTTGAACCGATTTAAACCAACAGTAAAGATGCTATTGGGGCCACTCACAAAGTGTGATGGTGGTTTTTTCATTTGGGAAAACAAGATGATTTTAAATAATGCTGAAAAGCCGATTTTAACCGGTTTAAACCAACAGTAATGATGCTATTGGGGTCACTCACAAAGTGTGATTGTGGTTTTTCATTGAGAAAACAAAATGGTTTTTAATAATGCTGAAAAGCCGATATTGTCCGGTTTAAACCAACAGTAAGGATGCTATTGGGGCCACTCACAGAGTGTGATAGTGGTATTCCATTAGGAAAACAAGGTAATTCATCTCAACGCTTGAGAGCCAACTTGGTCCGATCTACACCAACAGTACGGATGCCGCCTGAGTCTCTTACAAAATGGGACAGTGGTTTATTTGTGCCAGGATAGGGCCCGACGAGCATGGTGAACGAATAATTTGGATCCCAATTAATTATGTACCTCACCACCGACCGATCTTACCCGGCGAACCACGACTTCTGATGATCAACTGATCACTCGCGCAACGAACAATAGACAACCGAAACAATAGACAAAACGCTACGCTCGATAGCAAAATATTGCGGAACAAAGTATCGACACAACCGATTCAACCGATTCAACCGATGGTCGACGCAAACCTATAAAAAATTAATTTTATTAATATAGATACAATGGATAACAATTACCTGTCTTGCTCCACGTCCTTGAGAGCACTTACCACATCATGAATCGCCTGTACCCAACTCCGGATGTGTCCGTTTTGAGAAATAGAGAAATACCAGACACCGTCCTCAAAACTTGGTAGAAACAAACCATTTCAAGCTGAACAATGCATCAGGTCCCGAACAACACTGAGAGACTCTCCCCGTCTACCGTTTCTTTCATCAACAGCTTGTCTATCAAACGATTTGCTGACGTTTTTGACATATTGGATCCTTAATTACACCTTATATTATTGTTCTGTGCGTTGAAAATACTTGAACATGTTTTTACACAGCCGTAGGAACAGGCTTGGCTTCTCTTCGCACGTGTAGCTAGCAAGTGTACGATTTGAACCACACGCAGAGCAGAAAACTCGATACACGCGGTGAGAACATCGGCTGCACGCCGTGCACGAGAACTTGAAAACGGAGCAAGAGCATTGCCTATCGGGAGCGTGTAGCATGCAGAAAGAGAAACACGGAGGAAATCAAAGATGCTCCGTGCTCTTGGATTTCGGAAATCTTTCGTCAGTGTTAGTACGTGGTTGAACGTTTTTGAATGATGGCTGAAAAAAGGAAGTTAAGTGGGGATGTGTGGGATTTTTTCTCGTGATTATGATTCCGTAAAAACTGTCTTTATAAACCCATTATGTAAGGAGCGGTCGCTGCAGAGAAGCTTAAAATTAAATTTGACGGGGCATTACTTCCGTTTACAAGGAAAGCAGTAGAGTGTGGATTTTAAAGTAGTTAAAAAAAACTTTTACAAGTGTTATTTCGATGGACCGTAATGTGTATATCACCAGTATTGTGCAGTGGATAACAGAGTGTGGACTTCCGCTCATTTTTTTTTTTTCCAAGGAGTGAGTTCACAACATTTTGCAACCTATTGAAAGTGCACTGAAGTTACCACATTTCGGTAGAAGAAACATAGTGCAACATTTGGATGTCGTGCATTCTAAGATTTGTGAATTCATTCAGGCTAAGTTCGCGGGACGCATTGTTTGTATAAACTTAGCATCACGTAGGGGAAGATCTGTGGTTGAGATTGTAGCCCAAATTTCAAATCGTACCCTTGCTATAGGCCAGACTTAAAAAGTAGAGAAGCTACGGAATTTTGTTCAATATTATCAAGCGAAATTTTGACAAATGATCTGCATGGAACGAAATGTCACCTTCACTTACGGAATAATCGAGCGGGATATTTTTCCGAAATAAAGTGACAGTGCCCATTAGTTTGCGTGGAAACCTTACAAATTTCAATTTTATTTTTCGTTCTTTTGAAGTGGATAATGCTGCAGAAATTTCTTTTCGATTCTTTACTTTTCCGTTTCAGTAAATTGAATTTAACACGGGATTGATATAGAAAAAGACATTTCTTTCGAACTCGATACGACCTTATGGTGGGAATATTTGGCCGCAATACAGCGGAAGTTATTCTTGACAAAATTCTAAAAGTTATGAAAAACTTTAACACTGATCTGGCTCAAGTTTACTCTATCACTACTGATATTGGTACCAATTTCATTAAATGAACCGATTTAATGAAAGATGCTCAGACTCTTTATTCAACGAATTAAAAATAATTTCCATTTAAGATTCAATTTACTGTGATACACTGATAGGCAAAATAAAGTGCCAACCTCTTCGTTTTTTCAATTTCTCTCATTTACTTGGTTCAAATTAAAGTAAACACACTGTATTTTTTTTTATTATCTTAATTTTTATATTCTTTTTAAGTTTCACTTATGGAATACTGAAAAAATAGGAGTTTTACTTAAAGAAAAAAAAAAATCAATTTGTGTTGAAAAAAAAACAGTGACAAAATAAAGTGCCCACTTCAAAAATCGATATGTTTTCGATAAGTTTCCATTGGAAGACCCCTCGATTGTTTATGTTTTGATATATTGACATGTTTTGAAACAAACGGCTCAACCTGGTGCATTTGTATACGTGATCGCATTTGATTCAATTGAAAAAAATGGAGAACGCAGAGCTTTCGAAAGCAATTCCCTTGTGTATCCGAAAATTGGTCGTTCGTGATGTGCAAAACGGTGAATCGCACCGGGCTGTCGCTAAGAAGTACAGTATCAGTAAGGCAGCGGTTGGCAAAATTCTTCTGAAGCTTAAAACGTTTGGATCAGTCGAACTGTTCGTCGCCGTCTCGTAGCACAGGGGTTGAATAGCAAACTTGCCCGGAAGCGCCCATTTATCAGCAAGGCAAACAAAGCCAAACGGCTTAAGTTTGCTAAGGAGCATGCTGATAAGCTCCTAGAGTTCTGGAAAACGGTGCTCTGGACGGACGAATCAAAATTCGAGCTGTTTAACCGAAAGCGGCGGGTTCGTGTTTGGTGCAGATCGGGAGAGGAGCTTCAGGAGCGCCACATCCAAGGCACGATGAAGCATGGAGGAGGAAATGTGATGGTCTGGGGGTGTTTTTCGTGGGGTGGAGTGGGAAGCATTGTGAAAATCGACGGGATAATGACGGCAGATTCTTACATCAACATCCTGCGAGAAAATCTGGAGGTTTCGCTGATCCAGACGGGCCTTGAAGAGAAGTTCGTATTCCAGCAGGACAACGACCCGAAGCATACTGCCAAGAAGACCAAGTCTTTCTTCCGGTCTAGTCGGATCAAACCGCTGGAATGGCCTCCACAAAGCCCGGACCTCAATCCCATCGAGAATTTGTGGGCGATTCTCGATGCCAGGGTTGACAAAACTGGTGTTACCAATAAAAATAACTATTTTGAAGCCCTGGAGCGCGCCTGGGAAGAGCTAGATCCACAGCACCTAAAGAACCTGGTCGAGAGCATGTCGAAGCGCCTGCAGGAGGTCCTGAAGGCCAAAGGAGGACACATCAATTATTGAAATGCTTTTATTTTACTTTAATTTATGTTTTCTGTTGCCTAAATGAAGTGGGCACTTTATTTTGTCACTGTTTTTTTTTTTTCAACACAAATTGATTTTTTTTTTCTTTAAGTAAAACTCCTTTTTTTTCAGTATTCCATAAGTGAAACTTAAAAAGAATGCAAAAAATAAGATAATAAAAAAAATACAGTGTGTTTACTTTAATTTGAACCAAGTAAATGAGAGAAATTGAAAAAACGAAGAGGTGGGCACTTTATTTTGCCTATCAGTGTATATTTTGGAAAAATTCAAAAGAAATTTTTTCCGCCACAATACTTGAATGGCAAGAAACTATCGTCATTCTATATAGTGATAGACTATGACTATGAAGATAGTTTCTTGCCATTCAAGTATTGTGGCGGAAAAAATTTCTTTTGAATTTTTCCAAAATATTCTCTGATAGGCAAAATAAAGTGCCCACCTCTTCGTTTTTTGTTGTTTTACGAAAAAAAAACACGCGTTTGTGAACAAAAAAAGGGGGACGAAAACCCCCCTTTGATTTTTCGAAAAAGAACCAACAAAAAAAAGAAACAGAGGGCGTATAATAAAATAATTCGAAAGATATTAAAACAAAAAAAATATATCTACAAAAAAAAAAACAAAAAAAGAGAGGAATTTATGGGGAATTAAATTACATGAAAAAAAAAGAAAGGGGAAAATATGAAAATCGAGAGGGGCGAAAAAAGAGAAAAAAAACTGTGTATATAATAATTTTAAAATATAAAAACAACCAAAAAAAAAAAATACAAACCACAAACAAACAAAAAAAAAACTACATTAAACACAAACAAGCAGAAAAGAGGAGAGTGGTGAGTGTTTATTTTATTTTCGATGTGATGGTTTTATTTTGTTGGTAATTAATTAATTTATTTTTTTTTTTTTTTTTTTTTTTTTTTTTGGGGCGGGGGGGGGGGGGGGGTGAATTAATATTTTATTTGTAAAAAAAAAAAAAAATAAATAAGAGAGAAACAAAAAAAAAAAAAAACATATAAACAAAAGAGAAAATTTTTTTTATTTTTTTTTTGTGGGGGTGGGGGGGGTTTTGTGTTTGGTTCCTTTTTTTTTTTTTCTCCTATGAAAACACAACCATCCTTTTTTTTTTTTTTTTTTTTTTTTTTTTTTTTTTTTTTTTTTTTTTAACTCTTTATTTATTCCAAATTTTACATTATTTTACATTCATATATTAACCTAGGTGATCCTGCTAAGTAATTAACATTTCAACCTTATATGCTATCATTTATATCTAATTGTGTTAATATTATTTTTACTTTGTCTATTCAGTATTTTTAACAGGGTTCCTTTTGCCTGCGTGTAAGAATAATTATTGATTTCTTAAAACTAGTTCTTATCTATAGAGAGAATTGATCATTGCAATTGAAGACTGCAATGATTTTTGTCTAAAATTATGAATTATTTTGTTGGACATTTCTTCTAGAGTCTCAACGTTTGAAATTCTATGTAATTCAATAGTACTGAACCAGGGTGGCAGCTTCAAAATCATTTTCAGAACTTTGTTCTGAATCCTTTGAAGTGCTTTTTTCCTAGTAGCACAACAACTAGACCATATTGGCACAGCATAAAGCATGGCCGGTCTAAAGATTTGTTTAAATATTAGAAGTTTGTTCTTCAAACAAAGTTTGGATTTTCTGTTTATAAGAGGATATAAACATTTTATATATTTATTACATTTGGCTTGAATGCCCTCAATGTGATCTTTAAAAGTTAATTTTTGATCAAGTATCAGTCCAAGATATTTTACTTGATTTGACCAAGAAATTGGAACTCCGTTCATAGTGACCATATGACTATTACTTGGTTTCAAAAATGCAGCTCTAGGCTTGTGTGGGAATATTATAAGTTGAGTTTTGGAAGCATTAGGAGAAATCTTCCATTTTTGAAAATAATCTGTAAAAATGTCCAAGCTTTTTTGTAGCCTCCTGGATATAACACGAAGACTTTTTCCTTTAGCGGAAATGCCTGTGTCATCAGCAAAGCAAGATTTTTGACAGCCCTGAGGTAAATCAGGGAGATCTGAAGTGAAAATGTTATAAAGTATTGGCCCAAGAATGCTACCTTGAGGAACACCAGCTCTGACAGGCAATTGATCAGATTTAGAATTCTGATAATTTACTTGCAAAGTTCTATCAGTTAAGTAGTTTTGAATTAATTTCATGATATAAAGCGGAAAATTGAACTTTTTCAGTTTCGCAATCAAACCTTCATGCCAAACACTGTCGAATGCTTTTTCTATGTCTAGAAGAGCAACTCCAGTGGAGCAGCCTTCAGCTTTGTTTGAACGAATTAAATTTGTAACTCTCAAAAGTTGATGCGTAGTTGAATGCCCATGGCGGAATCCAAACTGTTCATCAGCAAAAATTGAGTTTGTATTGATGTGAAGCATCATTCTATTCAAAATTATTTTTTCAAAAAGCTTACTTATTGAAGAAAGCAAACTGATTGGTCGGTAGCTAGAAGCTTCAGCCGGATTTTTGTCTGGCTTCAAGATAGGTACGACTTTTGCATTTTTCCATTTATCTGGAAAGTATGCCAGATGAAAACATCTGTTAAATAGTTTCACCAAGAAAGACAAAGTACTCTCGGGGAGTTTTTTGATTAGGATATAGAAAATTCCATCATCACCTGGTGCTTTCATATTTTGAAATTTTTTAGTTATAGTTTTTACTTCATCCAAATCAGTTCCCCAAGAATCATCAAAAATATTTTCTTGTGAGAAAATATTCAGATACTCCCTGGAAACTTGATCCTCAATAGGACTTGTAAGACCCAAACTGAAATTATGGGAGCTCTCAAACTGCTTAACAAGTTTTTGAGCTTTTTCCGCATTTGTGAGCAAAATTTTATCACCTTCCTTAAGCGCTGGTATAGGCTTTTGAGGTTTTTTCAATATTTTAGAGAGTTTCCAGAAAGGTTTGGAACTCGGATCTAATTTTGACACATTATTTTCAAAATTTTTGTTCCTCAGGGCAGAGAAGCGTTTTTTAATTTGTTTTTGTAAATCTCGCCATATGACTTTCATAGCGGGATCACGTGTTCTTTGATATTGACGCCTACGTACATTTTTCAGACGAATCAAGAGCTGAAGATCGTCATCAATTATAACTGGATCGAATTTAACCTCGCATTTTGGCACTGAAGCAGCTCTTGCTCTATTTATTGAGAAAGCCAGAGATTCAAGAGCATTATTAATTTCATTTTTTGTTTGCAATGGAACATTGGGATCAAAGTTGTATTCCATAAATGTTCGATATTGATCCCAATTAGCTCTATGGTAGTTGAAAGTAGAACTGATGGAATTAGAAATGATTTCTTGAGATATTTCAAATGTAACTGGAAGGTGATCAGAACCAAAGTCAGCATGGGTAATCAATTGACTACAAAGTTGACATGAATCAGTTAGGACCAAATCAATAGTTGAGGGATTTCTGGCTGAAGAAAAGCAAGTTGGACTGTTTGGGTATTGAATAGTGTAGTAGCCTGCAGAACAATGATCAAAAAGTATATTACCATTGGCATTGCTTTGCGAATTATTCCATGAGCGGTGTTTTGCATTGAAATCACCAATAACAAAGAATTTAGACCTATGACGGGTAAGTTTCTGGAGGTCACCCTTGAGCCAGTTCTTTTGCTGACCAGTGCATTGGAAAGGCAAATAGGCAGCTATAAAAGTAAATTGGCCAAATTTTGTTTCAACTGAAACCCCCAAAGTTTCAAAAACTTTGGTTTCAAATGAAGAAAGAATGTGATGTTTGATACGCCTATGGACAATGATGGCAACGCCACCACCAGCTCCATTAATGCGATCATTTCGGTAGACAAAATAATTTGGATCTCTTTTGACCTTATGGGCAGGTTTGAGATAAGTCTCAGTTATAACAGCAATATGCACGTTATGAACTCTTAAGAAATTAAATAGCTCATCCTCGTTATCTCTGATGGATCGAGCATTCCAATTCAAAATATTTAATGACTTAAAATCCATTACTGAACTTCAATGTCATGACAATATTATTGGCAAATTTAATACCAGTTTGGATAGCTTCAAACATGGAATTAGTTTTTAGCATATCGGTTATCATATCGATTAACGATTGCTGTAAAAATTCTAATTTAGGAGCGGATATGTTACCTAAATCAAATTCATCAGAAGTCCCGTGGGAATTTTGGTTTTGGTTTCTACCCGCTGCAACGGCAGCGTAGGTAGGTCCATTTACATGTTGAACATTGTTAACAACACGGTTGGGTAAGAATGTAGGGTTTGAAGATTGAACCCTGTTGGTACCTGCAGGTATCGAAATAGTATTTACTCCTCGTTGAGCGTTTGAAGTTACAGTTGCGGATGGAAAAACCTGTCCGCTGTTTCTACCGACGGTTTGGTAGGAATTAGTTCTTTGCTGATCGTTGTTAACAGCTGCAGAATGGGTAGTAGCTGGTCGGGAACGTTTTTCGTTTCCTACCTGGCGCTTAGTGCGCGACTGCAAAATTGCTTTGCGAGTCTTGCACTCCCAAAAATTTGATTTATGGTTTTCACCACAATTTGAACATTTGAATTTTTGAGGATCTTCCTTCACAGGACAGTCGTCCTTAGTGTGTGAGGAATCACCACAATTCATGCATTTACCAACCATATGGCAATGCTTTGTTCCGTGACCCCATCCCTGGCACTTACGGCATTGGGTGAGGCTTTGGAAATTGGCTCCAGTCTTCCTGAAATGTTCCCACTTCACACGGACATGGAGCAAAAGGCTTGCTTTTTCTAAAGCCTTAAGGTTATTAAGTTCACTTGACTTGAAGTGAACTAAGTAGAAATCGTTTGAAATCCCTTTGCGAGCATCGCCAGGCCGGGATTTCATTTTCATCTTAATTACTTGGACTGGGCTAAATCCAAGTAATTTTGTTAACTCGTTTTTTATTTCATCGAGAGATTCACCACTGGGCAGTCCTTTCAAGACAACCTTGAAAAGACGCTCAGCTTTGGTGTCATAGGTGAAGAAATTGTGGTTCTTCTGAGTAAGATACTCAAGAAGACGTTTGAATCCGTCCAAGGTTTCTGCATGCAAACGGCATTCACCTCGTCTGGAAATTTGAAGGGAATATTTCACACCTTCAACAAATGTTAAGATTTCCTTGCGAAAAGCATGGAAATCCGAAATTGTCACCACAATAGGGGGAACTTTTTCCTTTCTCAATCGAGAAAGTTTTTTCAAATTTTGATTAGATGATGGATCACTCTCATCATCTGTGAGCATATCAAATTGATTACTCACATTAATTTGATTTGCAGGCGAATCAATAGATTGCCCTTTTCGTTTGCGCTTATTTGCCATAGTGGCAGAGTAATTTGCTCCAAATCGACGTCCAAGCAGATAACTATAAGAATCCGAGGGACCGAAGAGGAATTTTCCAATGCGATATCCAAGCCGGGTTACCCGAAGGGCCTAACAAGGATCGAAAAGGAATAAGAGGAAATCTAAAAATTGTAGGTATTATTTAGCACTGAAAAGTGCTGTTTAAGATTTGGTGTAGCGTTAGGTAGCAATAGCACTTCCTTCAGCAAATAGAAAATAGAACCGCACGGCATGAGAGCACAATGCAGACTGCACTCAGGACCCAATGCGTTGTTCAGCTTGATTTGTTGCCACATTAATCCGATCCGGCATGGGCTCGAAAACGATGCAATCCGCCATGAACGATGCACTTTCCTCCCATGATTCAGCGACGTGCACACACCTGCACCGCACTCGTCCGGCAGCGCATGAATCAACGGTGCGGGAACCTTTGCTTGTACTTATAACTATTTCGTTTCCGCCCAAAAATAGGCCCGTACCGGACACATCACGGTGCAAAGAGAACACTTCTTCATGCTTATAAAGCCAGCTGGAAACATGAGATTTCTGCTAGGTTTCTTTCACATATTTGGCTGGCGTGAAGAGTCTCCCGGCTAAGAAACACCCGTCATCACCAATGTCACCAAGCAGCTTAACCGAAAAGGAGACAAATTTTTGAGAAAAGGAAAACAAAAAATGTTCTGCCAATTTTTTGAATTAAGCAAGGATTGAGCGCAAAGCTATACTACTGGCTCATCAAAGCTTATTGCAAAAAAGGGAATATATCTCGAGAACTTCTCCAAACAGACGCACCTGATCCTGCAAACAAAGATGGGTAGTAAGATTCGAACGCAAATCTCTCAAGATCCTCCGCACCCCTCCCGGAAAATAGCATCACCATCATGCTATTGAAATGTTATTCAAAAAGTAGTTAATCTCAGTTTACAGGGGGTTGCTAAGTGGCTCAAGAATCCAACGATTGAACCCCACGTCCCCTCCTCGTCCACAAAAGCAGACACGTCCGGCCCAAAAATTACTCGAGATTTTAGAAAATATCCCGCAGCGAAGCGAGGGAAAAAACGCAATGCGTATTCTTCGCAACGATGGAAAAATAATGAAGTAATGGGCAGGAATATTTAATATAATGTTAAACACTTAATGAACGTTTACTTATCTTGGATTACGTTTCTGTTGGTCCTCATCCTGTTTCGGAATTGTATGGAAATCCGACTGCATAGAAAGTCTACTCAGCATCATGATTTTGACTCCCATGCCAAAAAAGATACATCTCTAGTACTGCTGAAAATGTGCTAGCAGGCACTTCATGCGGAAAAAGTAGCACTATTCTTCGTTTTTGAAAAACAAACTGCACTAGAGAAATATGCCTCACGGCATTTCGAACACAACGCGAAACGTAGATTTGAGGTAAATTTATTACACCGCGACATTCTGATGCTAGATGAGCTAGACTACTCGAACAGCAATCGGAGCACTGCCACCATTCTCATTGCTGAAATTTCCGAAACCAAATTCACAATTCCACATATTCACAAATACCGATTTTTAACAAACAGAAAAAAAAAACGTGACAGCTCACGCAAAACACCATTATCTGAGCTTTTTATAATAAGGTTGAAAAACAAAGACTTAACTGGTAGGCGGAGACCCGTAGGCCTCCACGACGCCCGGAGAGCGTTTGATGGAGAAGAAATTAATTAAGTCAGAGAACTTGTGTTGGAGTCACATCATTGTCCTGTATTGGAAGGATACACACTCTAGATATCGCTCGTTGGTGTTCTCCGTCCTTTGTCTTCGAACTTTGACAACCCGGATGTTTCCATCTTTCCCAGGATGAATCTCAGTGACTCGTCCTATGCGCCACTTGAAGGGTGGTATGTTATCCTCACATAGCAGCACCATGGTTCCGATGAAGACGTTGTTCCGTTGTCTGGTCCATTTTGTCTGAGTGTGAAGGTCTGAGAGATACTGAGTTGACCAACGTTTCCAGATGTGTTGGAGAAACTTTGTACTCGCTGCCATCTCGACAGCCTGGGTTCGTTGATGTCTTGAAGCGATGGTTCTGGCATTTCCGTTAGTGGCCTTCCCACCAGGAAGTGACCAGGAGTTAATATTTCCGTGTCATTCGGGTCATTCGAGAGGGGTGATAATGGCCTGGAGTTGAGGCAGGCTTCGATTTGCGCCACCAAAGTTGCCATTTGGTCCGATGAAAGAATCGTAATGCCCACGGTACGCTTCAGATGTGTTTTCATCGATTTCACGGCGGCCTCCCAAAGGCCACCGGAAATTCTGAGATTCTCAATGGGATAAATTTGAAGATGATGTTATTCAGCGCCGTCTCTTCAGCTATTGTTCTTGCAAATTCCTGATTGTTAAAAAGTTTTCGTAGAATTCACATCCAATTCGCGCCGTGCTCCGATAAAGTTAGTTGCGTTATCGCACATGATTATTTCTGGCCGACCACGACGGCACAAATCTTTTCAATGCCGCGATGAAAGCCTGACTTGTGAGGTCTCCAACGATCTCCAGGTGGACAGCCTTCAACTACTAGGCACACGAACACGGCGACGAAACACTTGATGGGTGCTTCCTTTCTATACGGGTATTTTATGTTGAAGGGGCCAAGAAAGGGGGAGCTGGAGTTACCTGTTCGATAGGTAAGTCCGCCATAATTTGCTCGTGACGCTTCGGTCGAGCACGGAACCATTTCACGCAGCGATGGATGACCAAGCGAGCCAGGTTTCGAGCAGCAATTGGCCAATATCTTGCTCCCGCATGCTGGCAATCTGTAGTTGTTGTCCGACATGGAGATGTTTCAGGTGGTAGTCAACGGCAATGAGATTAGTCAACGGATGCTGATTGTCAAGAATAATTGGATGTTTTCGGCCGGGCCGAAATGTTGGCATTCGCGAGCCGGCCGCCAACCAGGATTAATCCGTTAACCAAACGTGGCGTTAGTTGCGTTGATCCTCGATGTGGACTTGACTTCACAATTTTTCTGCAACTCAATAAGATCAGCTGGAAACATTTCCTGTTGAGCTAGAATTAGCAACTGTCTCAGAGCTTCTTCTCGTTCTTGACACCCTATGAAGGCTACTCCACGATTTCCATGGTTTCCATGGTGCAGTTGTGGATGAATCTTCTGATAAGAGCTATTATTCGGATCAAATCGTCCAAAGACGACCGTAGACCAAAGATTGGGCTTGTTTAGATTATTTGAGCTGGGGCTGAAACAATAGGTTTTTCTTCAAGTAGAGCGGGATCCAGGTCCTGAGTGCAAGTTGTAGCAGTTTTCGGCCAGTCATGTCTTGTCAAGTTGAAGCCAGGGTGGGCCTTGCCACCACATTATAGTCCTTCAGTAGATCAGGCGTCATCCCACGGGATAACACATCTGCGGGATTCTCCAACCCAGCAATATGGTTCCAGATTCCTCCACGAGTGATGTGAAGTGAACTCCTCCGACACTCTGTTGGCCACGAACATATTCCAGCGAGAGGGTGGAGAAGCGATCCAACATTTTACGATCATAGAGTCAGTCCAAAAATATGGTCGAGCTGTTATCTTAATGCTGTGAACGACCTTCTCAAAAAGATGCGCACCGGGAAGTGCGGATGACAATTCCAATCGTGGTATGGAGGCTTTTTTCTCCGTTTTTTCCAGGTTTTCAAGAGGTGTCTACCCTAGATTTCGCTGTGAGCTGCTATGCTGTGACTATACCATCGAACGACGTGCACCGAAGATAGATACAGGCACCGTATGTCCTTTTTGGAAGCATTCATCACAAAACATATGGAGTCCGACGGAGATAGTGTCGCTTCCGAAGGCAATCCAACGAGGTACTTGCAATTGCCGCAAACCTTCTAAACCTTCTCCGAAATTCTCACCAGTCGTTTTGGAGTTCTTCGGAAAGGGTTTCGTTCCAGGAAGATTTTGTTCTCCAAAGATCCTGAATAAACACCTTGGCTTGCACTAATGTAGGTCCAACCAAGCCTAAGGGATCAGAAGAGCTTCGCAAAATCAGACAATAGTGATCCTCTTGTTGATCTCAGTAGCTGTATTCCACTGAGGTACAGTGAATCTAAACACATCTGATCGAGGTTCCCACTACAGCCCGAGTGTCTTAACGATAGAATTCGTTGGGTCAAAATTTAACGACGAGCGGTCATCCCATAGATATGGTGGAATATTGTCCATAATCTCTCGGGAATTTGAGGTCCATTTTCGTAACGTCATTCCAGCCGTGCCTAGCACGTGAATAAGATCCTTGGATGGCTGCACTCCTTCGTCGATGCTGTCAACGCTCTTCAGCATGTCGTCAACATAGAATTCGTGAATAATGGTTTCTGATGCGGCAGGAAAGTTTGGTTTTCTCTTCCTCCGCTAGCTTCTTAAGACAACGCGTTGCCAAATACGGTGCTGAAGAGGTACCGTACGTTACGGTAGTCAATGCGAACATACGGATTGGTTTTTTATGATCGTCTCTCAGCACGATGCAGTGAAGAGGATGATCCAAAATATGCGTTTTGATCGTTCTATACATCTTCTCAACATCTACTGTCATTGCATACCTCCACAGGCGAAAGCGAAGCGATATTGAGTTGAGGTCTTCATGAACAACAGGACCTACCATTAGAATGTCGTTTAATGAAACTCCACTGCTTGTTGCGCAGGATCCGTCAAACATGACACGTAATTTGGTCGTCGTGCTGTCTGGCTTAATTACTGCATGGTGCGGTAGAAAGTAGGCAACTGGAAACGTGCTTAATTCCCATGGAGAAATCTCTCACATGTGTTGCATTCGTAGATATTCTTCGATGAACTCTATGTACATCCTTTTCACTTTGGGATCTGCATCAAGTCTTCGCTCCAATGCCATGAAGCGACGAGTGGCTATAGACTGTGACTCTCCTAGACGATCCATCATGGATGGCATTTTGGGTAGTTGAACGACAAATTTTCCTCTCGAATCTCGTATTGTCGTCCTCTCGAAATGTTGCTCGTAAGCTGATTCTTCCAGCGATAGAGTGCTGGTGGAGCAACACGACTCTAACTCGAAGAAGCGTGCCAATCCTTCTTCTATATTTTCAGTAGCGCATGACGATACCGTTGTGAGTGAGGTTGATTCTTCCGGAATGCCTCCGGAAACAATCCAACCGAAGAGTGTGTTCTGCAATGTTTGGACCAGCACCACCAAGCTTGATCTGGCGCTCAGCGATCATCAACTCCAGGTAGATTTCAGCTCCAATGATTAGGTCAACTGATCCGGACTCATTGAATCTTGGATCCGCTAGCATAATCGCCTTTGGTATATTCCACGATCGAATGTCGATGCCCCGTGCGGGCAGATCGACGGTTACACGCGGCAATACATGGAACTTCAAATTTGTCACGTAATTAGTGACAAGAGAATGCACATCGGCGAAGACTGCTTGAGTAGAAGCAGTACGAGACCCACCGATACCAACAATTGGTAGATGCTCACGAGTTCTTTTGAACTTGAGCTTCTAGGAAACATTTTCAGAAATATAGCACCGCTGAGAATCCAGATCCTAGCAATGCGCGAGCAGGCAAAGAATTACCATATTGATCATACAGACTGACGACAGCAGTAGAGAGCATAACAGTGTGTGGTACATGTTGTGTGGTTACAAATTGAGCAGAGTGGTAGCTTGTACTGGGGGTGTCTGTGGCGGTGGGGGGGGGGGGGGAATTACTTGAATTTGTGGCGGAATTCGAAGCAGTTTCGGAATGATTTTGTTGTGTTGGCTGAGTGTTTGTTGGGTGGCCGTTTGATGTTGGCTTAGTATGTG
This sequence comes from Aedes koreicus, assembly GCA_024533555.2. Lineage (NCBI taxonomy): Eukaryota > Metazoa > Arthropoda > Insecta > Diptera > Culicidae > Aedes > Aedes koreicus. Next base: position 827,814 of record JAHHFK020000358.1, read on the forward strand.
GTGGATGCGTGTTCTGTCCATGTAGTTTCTTAGTTGACTGACTCCCTTGAAGCGATCCCGATTTGTTTTGTGAATTCGCGGTGGTCGATGAGGTCGCATGAAGCAATGAATGGTGACGTTGGCCGCATTGATGACACGACCCTCTAGTACAAAATCTTGCGAAGTGCGCTGGTGACGGGCAGTTCAAGCAGAGTGCGCTCTTTTCTCACGACATCAACTCTTTTCGAAATTCTAATTTTTGCGATTTTTGCACACTTAAACGCGGAGTGCGCAGCTTCTCCACAGAATGGACAGCATCCTGATGACTGGATACATGCATGACTAATAGAAGGACGTTGATTTTTCCTCGGTTCAGCCTGGAATTCCATAGCCAGCTGGGATAGACTGCAACATTGAACAGTGACCTTTCAAAAACTTAATTAAATCTGCATACCTTGGGACCTCTTTAGAGTTATAGTGTGACTTCCAATGTCGTAGGGTTGTAGGATGCAGACCATGGACGTTTGCAGACCATGTACTGCAGCAACATGCTCCAACCTTCTGGAATTTCACCGATTTTCGCCAACATCTGCAAGATTTTTCTCAAACCCATTGACGAGTTTGCTTAATGACTCGAAATTCTCCTGACGAAGTGGTTCAAGAGCGAATAACGAATCCAAGTGATTCATCACCAACAACTTCTTATTCTCATAAGCGTTCTCCAAGGCCTTCCACGTAATCGGGTAGTTGGCTGCAGAAATATCGATCGATGCGATCTCCTGAAAGGTATCGCCGATGAGAAGTTGTCCCGCAGGTAAGTGAATTTATCCATGTCGGACAAGCCGGTATCATTGTGGATCAGATTTCTGTACGTATCTCGAAACGTAACCCATTCCGAAATCTTTCCAGAGAAGGTGGGCAGTTTCAACTCCGGGAACTTAACTTTCGACTGTGGTACAGCTGTCGTTGCTGAACCTGTAACGTGCTACTTGAACAAGCGTGAAGAAGCCTTAACATCGACTCCTTCAGACGGTACACTTCATTCTCGAAATCCTTGATAATTTTCGAATTCTCACGATCCCGTTGTTTCTGGTTCCTGACATGCCGTTGAAGTCTCGCCTCCATCGTTTCTTCCGTTTCGTCCGTGGAAACCTCATCGTCGACGTCATCGGTAATCAATTCGATGCGCATCCAGTCTGTCGATGCGCATGTTCAAAGAATGTCTATCATCTCCACCATGATCCGATTGGACAAACTCCTTGATATTGTCCAAAGAACAACGCAGGGTACACTCTTGTTTGTGTAGCAGCCTTAGATCATCGTTTGCTGGCATGATTGATTGTACACTCTGAGATTTTTTTAATTGTTGATAGTTTAAAAAGTAATCATTTTTATGATTCATGGAGTAAACAAGTCGCATAGTATAAAAACTATACTAACGTTTTATAAAATTTAAACTTAGTCTAAGTTGTATGAGAGAATTCTACATAGCAGTATTGTCGCAATCATGTTGTCATTTTAAAATATCAAAATTGCTTGTTGTGTTCAGTGTGATATTTTTCTCCAAAATCAATGCGCTTTCGGGGCGTATCTGCGAATTTTGTCCTCAATTCTGCCTTTTTCAAATCAGTGATCTGAAACCCTCAAACAACAGCTTTCGATGTTCGATTTACTCGATGGCAGTAAATCGGATCTCTCTTTTCTCTTGGTAGAACGTCATATGAATCGAAATATTACCATGAAGAAAAAGAGCTCCAATTGGTTAAATGTCTGCACAAATTCCACATTTCCACCCCAAAAACATCCACTCGACCAGAAAGTGTTCGATTGTACGGTTTTTATTCCCACCGACAGGTTTAATAAGGATCGGTTTCATTTATTTTTAGGTTAGTTTTACAAAACAAAAACAAATCCAGGGCGGGAAAACAATTTATTCTGGGTTTCTAAAAAATCTCGTTTAAACTTCGCACATATATTTCAACATTATACTACGCCCCTTATATTTCAAGTTTATACTAAGCGAGTAGTGTTGCTGTTTATACGGAGCTAAGCGTCAACCAGGCGAATATCGATTTAGAGTGAACTTTAAACTAGTTAGTTTAGATTTTTTTCTGAGTGTAACTGGATGCGATGTTTTCTTCATCGGATTTTCTCGGAAAAGGTCGGTGTGGTCCGGATGATAATAACAAATTGTTGAACTAGAACAATCATATGTTCTATCTCTTCGGTCATCTACTCGGGTCACTCACTGATCGATTGCAGTGGTGTGCTTTCGTTAGGTGGAAAGCTTTAAAATCCCCTAAACTGGTGACCAGTGTGAAAGACTGGTATGATCGATTTGTATGATTGAGTTATACTGAGTGAAAACCCGATTTTAATTAATTAATTAATTAGTTAATCGATGAACAAAGCGTAGGCCTTCGCCCTCCAAAGAAATAAACGGGCCAAAAGAAGGATGGGCCCTTTTTAGGATTATGTTTAATCGATGCAGTCGTTGGGCAGGGACGAATGACCCGAAGGGTTAAAGTCCCTCTCAAAAATAATAGAAGAAAAAAGACGCAGTCGTTGATATACTCAACTAGTGTTACAGAAGAATAGACTTTTTCGGTTAAGTGATGTACAAAGAATCAATAGTTTACACAGTGAATAAACTTTTTTCAAAATTATTAGTTCTTTGCCTTTATTACCGCAGCAATACATTATTTATTCGTTTCCAGCAGCGGCTTGACGCTTTTTCTTTCCTAGCTTAGCTGGCTGAGCGTTGAGAACAGGTCGACTCCATTTTTTCTCAAACTCGGAGGTGAGGTATCCGTATTTCTTGAGAACGGTATCCTGATCCTTTACCTTGTCGGCAACGGTGGTGCGTGCCTTCCACGTCAGTTTCTGTATAAAAAATGGAAATAGATATATTTTTTTAAATATTATCATTTTAGTAATACAATGAGCAGGGATACAATTTTTGAATTCCCCAACATTTCCCAATGTTTTTGATTTCATTCTCCAATTTTCTCAGATACTCTGAATAAAATACAAAAAAAATATCAGCGGGAAACCCTTGTTTTGGAAGTATTGTGTATACATCACTCTTATCTCAAGATGTCTTTAAGTGCAAACAACACCCATCATCAACATCAGAATTCTTAGCCGAGGCGCCCACTGATGTGGCGGAGGTGTGGCATCTGCTAGCATGTCAAAATATCTTGCCGACGTTTGCCTCACGCCATACTACTTTGACTCGATATTTTGACATGTTATGTTATGCCACACCTCTGCCACATCAGTGGGCGCCTCGACTTAGGCTAGGCGCCCACTGATGTGGCGGGGGTGCGGCATCTGCTAGTATGTCAAAACACCTTGTCGACGTTCACCTCACGCCACAAGACTTTGACTCGATATTTTGACATGGTATGTGATACCACACCTCCGCCACATCAGTGGGCTCCTCGACTTAAGCCAGGCGACCACTGATGTGGCGGAGGTGCGGCATCTGCTAGCATGTCAAAACATCTTTTCGACGTTCGCCTCACGCCACAAGACTTTGAATCGATATTTTGACATGGTATGTGATACCACACCTCCGCCACATCAGTGGGCGCCTCGACTTAGGCAAATCAATATACTGTTCATGAAAACGTGATCAATGTTTCCTACTCACAAACTGGAACAAAATTAACTCATTTTTTTCACCACTTATTGGGTTTTAAACGAAAAAAACTGCTTTTGAATTATGATGGTAATAATGACGTTCCTTTGGAAAATAATGAGGCAGGTGTTAATCAGAGGAGTCTGGTGATAAAAAAATCAACCTTCAAAGAGACTTTGCGCTTAGTTAAGTAAATATAATAATTTTATTCTAAAATCGATGAGTAAAACTAACGAACGGATCACAAAATCACCGAGAACTAAAAAAATGTGACGAAGTAAACGTAGTACTAGTGTACAGGGTACAGTTCAGGTGAACGGGAATGAGACAAATGTAGGGAAAACAAACGTCGTGCAGCTGCACCGCGGTTTGAATCAGCATGTCGGTTTGTGCACAACCTTCGCCGACACGACACAATAGCGGAACTCCATTCTTGGAATTTGCTGTCTCATGAAGCAGGTACATGGCACATGAGAGGTCACCACCTGGTTACCTCATGCAGCACCTACAACACGGGCATCAGGAACGATCCGCCGGGGTCAACAACCCCCGACATAATTTACCAGTGGCAGAGATAGCAGGGAGACCGCGGGAAATGCATGCCGATCACAAAAAAACACAAACACGAACGAAGCTTCCAAACGAGCAAAAATAGGTAAAACAAACAAAACCACGCACGGTCTTCTTTTGGTTGTAAGCTTTGTGGGCCTAATGTAGATTTATTAATATTCTCAAAGTCCTGCGTAAAAGGTAACTGAAGTTTTCGGGGGCGTAAAAAAAGTCAAGGAAATAAAAATTATATTTCATATTCATATTGAAAGTATATGGTCATTAAAATGTATTGGTGGTGCAAAAACATGGTTCCAGTTACATTGGCCACCGGGAATCTGCTACAAATGGATAGAGGTTGTTCATTCAATGTGTGAGCAAAACAGTCCAGAGTAGTTATAGAGAGTTTTTGTCTTCGGCAAAATTTCTCAGGGTGTCATTCGTCGTCTTTTGACATTATCATATTAGTTCCACATCATGCCGCAGAGATGTCGCTGCAGTCTATCTTTTCTAAATTAAGCGCTAGAGATTTGCCGTCTTGGGCGAAGTTTCTCAGTACGTCATTCGTCGTCTTTTCACATTATCATATTAGTTCCACATCATGCCGCATAGATGGCACTGCAGTCTATGTTTTCTAAATTAAACGCTAGAGATTTGCTGTCTTCGGCAACGTTTTCAGTATGTTATTTGTAGTATTTTAACATTATCATATCAGTTCCAAATTACGCTGCATAAAACACACAAAAATGCATTTGGAAAAGATAATCTGCATCGCCATCTCTACAGTATACATAATGTGGAACTAATATAACAATGTCAAACGACGACAAACAACATACTGAGAAACTTTGCCCAAGACGGCAAATCTCTAGCGCTAAATTTAGAAAAGATAGACTGCAGCGCCATCTCTGCGGCATGATGTGGAACTAATATGATAATGTCAAACGACGACAAACAACATACTGAGAAACTTTGCCGAAGACGGCATTTCTCTAGCGCCTCATTTAGAAAAGATAGACAGCAGAGCCATCTCTGCGGCATGATGTGGAACTAATATGATAATTTCAAAAGACGACGAATGACGTACTGAGAAACTTTGCCCAGGACGGCAAATCTCTAGCGCTTAATTTAGAAAAGATAGACTGCAGCGACATCTCTGCGGCATGATGTGGAACTAATATGATAATGTCAAAAGACGACGAATGACACCTGAGAAATTTTTGCCGAAGACAAAAACTCTTTATAACTACTCTGGACTGTTTTGCTCAGACATTGAATTAACAACCTCTATCCATTTGTAGCAGATTCCCGGTGGCCAATGTAACTGGAACCATGTTTTTCCACCACCAATACATTTTTATGACCATATACTTTCAATATGAATATGATATATAATTTTCATTTCCTTGACTTTTTTTACGTCGTTTTTTGAAATAACGCGGTTTTTTTTACGTCGATTTTTGAAATAACGCGGTTTTTTTTTTACGCGGTACCATTACCGTCGTAAAAAAAACTTCAGTGCATTTGAGTGCCACCTTAATATGCTCTATGAGTTATATACAGGCTACGACTTCCAATATCTAGGAATAGAGATTGACACTTTTTCATGTCTTGTAATTCTTTTATAATAACCCAAATCAACATTAAGGCCATCCATACTTGTGGAACCTTGACAAATATACTATATAAACAATATAAGTCACTTCCTTTTTCCACATATACATGTTAGGCGACCCGTGTAGCGCCAATGACGTTTATACAAGGTTCGGGCCACCAGGCTTAACGGTATTCGTGAGATGTGGAAATGTATAGTGGTATTTGTGTTTCCTCACAATGTATCTTTTTACACGGCACAGCTGTTTATGATGATGTCAAACTATCAGTTCACAGTATGGAATGTTATGGTAGTTTGACGTCGGCGCTCGCTTGCCCAGCAATGTTTGCTATATTTTTGTTTCCAACACAAGTAAACTGCCTGGTGGCCCGGACCTTGTATAAACGTCATTGGTGTAGCGCTGCCAACAGAACCATCTGATGATAAAAAAAGGCACAAACATATATTTTACCCTTCAATTTGGTAAAGTCATTGTACCGTGTATCGACGTTAAAACTAATTTACTCTTTTTATGAGAAATTTGAGAAATTTGATAGTCAAATTTACCATTATTGGGGGTTAGGATGACTATTGCAGTATAATGATTTAGAACCGACTATGATCATGGTCAAAACTACCATTAAAAATAGTTGATCCAACATTTGCCATAATGTCGGAATAGTCCTTGTTACCATGATCATAGTCAAGAATGCCATGAACGTGGTGAATTCCACCATTTTCATGGTTATTGTAACCATTATGTGCGATAGTCATCCTGACCATGATATAATTGTCGGTATAACGATAGAATATTGAATAGAGTATTGTTTGCTCACACAGAGAAAAGTTTGATAGCCTACTCTGAGAGGAATTCTATCGTTATACCGACAATTAAATCATGGTCAGGACGACTATTGCACTTAATGGCCTGTTGGGGGCATACCTACGTCGCTGTCAACTTATATCGGGCAACCCGATGTTCGACCACCAACACTTCCAAACACAGCAGCTGTCAAACCATTGTGAACGAACTCATTAGTCACTTTCCTCAAACCATTCTGTACGCTAGGCAAGAAGGCAGAGTTAGTTAGTTGAATTCTTCATCTACACCGTCAACCTGTTGTGAATTCAAATATAAATTAGGAGACCAATTGTAAGTTTGATAGAATATTATTTATTTTTATTTAATTTTCCCTGCAACATACAGTTTGAGCTCGCTAATCAAGAAAACGGCGTACTACAAAAAGGATCCGAAACCCCCCAATAACCTCAAAAATTGTTTGGCACAACGTGGTAGAACGGACACCAGAATGCCGGAGACCGGTCGATTTGACTGCCAGAAGTGCAATTTGGCCAACAACGTTGATGACTTGGTCGAATGCGAAGCGTGTGGCAAGTGGTCGCATTTCGGATGTGTGGATTTCGACGTTGAAAAGAAAAATGATACTTGGATGTGCTCGATCTGTGTTGCCGAATCCGCTTTCCGCTCTCGTGATGATGGTAGAAACTTGAACGAGCAAGTAAACCGTACCCAGCAGAACACCGACGGCCCAATTAACGCAGGTGAATCGATCAGCGAACGTACTCGGCTTAACCTTCAACTGCTAGAGGAGCAGAAGGCCTATGCGCTGAAGCAAATCGAACTGGATCACACGAATATGTTGGAACAACGTAAGCTACAGGTGGAAAAGGAGGCATGGAAAGTTCGATACGAGATCGTGAATGCAATTAGCGGAGAAGTGGAAGCCAACGGTCTTCGAGGATGGATGAATTGCTTGGATCAGGTCGCTGTCAGCCAGAATCTGCTTACTTCTTCGCAGACCAGTACGGTGACGGTCCCAGCTGTAACTTCCCAAACGAGACTGCAGCATTCCGCTGCCGCAGTAATAAACGCACCACAAATAAAGTCACCACCGACTGTCGTGGCGCTCTTTGGTGGTGAATCACTTCCCCCTTCGTGTCCGTCCTCTGCTGCGACATCGATGCAACCAAACCACCAACGAGATGGCCAGTTGACAAATGTGTATGCAGTGGGACAAGGTACTAGCTTTCTGCATGAATTTCAACCTGGAGGAGGAGCAAATTATCCCGGATCGTCGACGCCGATTACCACAACCAATTGGGTCGTTCCAGCGACAGGAAATACCAGCTCCACCCAGTGTCTACCGCCGTCCATCAGCTCGGTTGCACAGTTCGGAAGCCAGCCAATGCAATTGAGTCACGTAAGCCAACCGTCACAGGTATCTAGTAGCATAAGAAATTTAGCACCAGTAGATCAGGTAGCTTTTTCACAATATGCAAACAATAGGGCAGGGCCAGTTAATCCTCAATCGAGTTCAATAAATACACATGCTTCCTACGCTCCCTTTCCACTGACGGTCAGTTTTCCACAATATAACCCACACACTTCGCAAGCGTCAATCGGTGTCCAGATGAGGGCATCCAATGATAATTGTGCACCAAATTCTCGTCAACTCGCGGCGCGACATGTTATGCCGAAGGAATTACCGACCTTTAGTGGTCATCCGGAAGAGTGGCCCATGTTTTACAGTGCCTTTAACACCTCCACTGAAGCATGTGGCTACAGCAACGTCGAAAATCTCGGTCGGTTACAACGGTGTCTGAAGGGTGGTGCACTGGATGCAGTTCGCAGCCGCTTATTGTTGCCTGCATCAGTGCCGCAAGTCATGCAAACGCTGCAGCTGTTATACGGTCGTCCGGAGCAGATAATCTACGCGCTGCTCCAAAAGGTTCGTGAGGTTCCAGCGCCAAAAGCGGATAATTTGTGTACGGTAGTCACCTTCGGCATGGCAGTGCAAAACTGCTGTGAGCATCTGGAGGCAGCGGGACAAGTTCTGCATTTATCGAATCCGGTGCTACTCCAAGAGCTCGTGGATAAGCGAATTTGAAGCTCGATTGGGTATCTTTTAAGCGACAGTTCCAGGTGACCGATCTCAGCGTATTCAGTCGGTACATGGCGAATCTAGTTTCGGCGGCAGCTGAAGTCACACTTTCGCTGGATCCAAGGGGAGTCAAGTCTAAGGAGGAGGAGAAGCAGAAAGGTTTCGTGAATGCACATTCAACTTCGTCAGGTACAACAGTTGCTGAGTCGCCAAAGGTGGAATTCGAAAAACCCACTTCTCCGATAACCTGCTTGGTGTGCGGAAATCCAAATCATCGGGTGAAGGAGTGTGATGTTTTCAAGAAGCTGGAACGGGATGATCGTTGGAAAGTCGTCCACAATCATTATTTGTGCCGGATATGCCTTGGGAAACACGGAAGGAAACCCTGTCGATCGTCGGCGCGCTGTGAAGTGCAAGGGTGCCAAATGCGTCATCATCCGCTTCTACACGGTGACTCGGGGAGTTCCTCGACTACCATCAGATTATCGCAGAATGTAGGATCCGCTCAGCGGAGTCATCCCATCGAAGGCGTAAATACTCATCACAGCCGGAACTCTACGTTGTTTCGGATGTTACCGGTGCGGCTATTCAACAAAGGACGTAGCATCGAAACACTAGCGTTCATCGATGAAGGTTCGTCAGTCACGCTTCTGGAGAAGGGGATAGCTAATGCACTGCAGGTTGAAGGACCGGAAAAGCGCCTCTGTCTGACCTGGACGAGTAACGTAAGCCGAGAGGAAGAAGGTTCCCAACAGGTAGAGGTGGAGATTTCTGGTATTGAAGGAGGTAAACGGTATCTATTGGAAGACGTCCGGACCATCGAGACCTTAGCACTACCGGCACAAACACTATGTTACGAAAAACTTGCTGCTCGTTTTGTACACCTGCGGAAGCTACCAGTCGTGGACTTCGAATCCAAAGCTCCGGGAATACTCATTGGAGGAGGAATACCCCAACGTGGGGGAATAGCGGCGAAAACTCGTCTTGGATGGGCAATCTACGGATCAGCACCAAACGGGACAAACTACGCGAGTTGTAAGTTGTACTTCTGTGGTTGCGACTCTGACAGCAGCTTGCATGAGCTGGTGAAGCAGTACTTCTCAGTTGAGAATGTGGGTGTTTCGGTGGATCGCAGCCTCGAATCCGACGATGACAAGCGAGCGAGAGCAATTCTGGAACGGACAACTAAGCGTGTCGATGGTGGATTCGAGATCGCACTTCTCTGGCGCTACGATGACTTCGAGTTTCCTAACAGCTACGGCATGGCAGTTCGGCGATTGCAATGCTTGCAGCGACGATTAAACGCAGATCCAGCTTTGAATGACAACGTTCAGCGACAAATAGTTCAATACCAGCAGAAGGGCTACATTCACGAGGCTACTGAAGAGGAGTTGAAAGCAGCCGATCCACGCAGGTTGTGGTATCTTCCTGTTGGCATTGTACGGAATCCGAAGAAACCACAGAAGATCCGAATTGTATGGGATGCTGCAGCTACAGTAGACGGCATCTCGCTGAACAACATGCTGCTCAAAGGACCGGACTTGATGCAACCCCACCAGACGTTCTCTACGGCTTCCGTGAGCGCAAAATCGCTGTTGTAGGAGACATCATGGAAATGTTCCATCAAATGAGAATGCGACGGCAAGATCGGTATAGCCAGTTATTTCTTTGGACCTGCGAGAAGGGACAAGCGATGAAGACCTTCGTTATAGACGTGGCGACCTTCGGTGCTATTAGTTCACCATGTTCGGCGCAATTCGTGAAGAATCTGAATGCGGTCGAAAATGCAGCGCAGTATCCCAGGGCAACGGAGGCAATCCAGCGACGGCATTATGTCGACGATTATTTACAAAGCTTCGAAAACGAGGAAGAAGCCTGCCGAGTCGTCGAGGAAGTCAAGTTAGTGCATCGACAAGGCGGCTTTACGATTCGCAACTGGCCCTCTAGCTCAAGTGAAGTTCTCCGACGGGTCGGGGATAACGATGCGACTGAAAAGAAGAGTGTTGCCGTAGATGGTTCTCGAGTCGAACGTGTGCTGGGCATGCGCTGGCTGGCAGGAAAGAACGTCTTCGTTTTCTCCAGCGATATCGACGTGGAGACAGTCATCCCAACTAAGCGAAACATCCTGCGGTGCGTTATGAGCCAGTTCGATCCACTAGGACTCCTTAGTCATTTTCTAATCCATGGCCGCGTTATCATCCAAGAAATCTGGCGCACCAAAGCTGGTTGGGACGAAATGGTGGACGGTGCTATCCTTGAACGGTGGCGCTTATAGATAACAAAATTCAAGGAACTCGGGTCACTACAGATACCACGTGCCTACTTTCCAGACGTCATGACAGCCGACATCGACGACCTGCAGCTACACATATTCGTTGACGGCAGCGAGACTGCCTATGCGTGCGTTGCCTACTTCAGGGCCAACATCCTTGGCGAATACCGGTGTGCCCTTATCGGCGGAAAGGCGAAAGTTGCGCTGTTGAAATCGCTTTCCATTCCGAGGCTCGAGCTGCAAGCGGCAGTGATTGGCTGTAGATGGATGAAAACGCTTTGTAGCAGTCACAGCCTGCCAATATCGCGGCGAGTACTTTGGACAGACTCGAAAACTGTCCTCGCTTGGATTCATTCCGACCATCGTCGGTATCGGCAATTTGTTGCTTGTAGAATAGGGGAGATCCTGTCCAAGTCTAACCCAGAAGAGTGGTGGTACGTTCCCTTGAAAGTCAACAATGCAGATGATGGAACTAAGTGGGCCAGTGGACCGAATCTGAAACCCGGCAGTCGGTGGTTTAAAGGACCGGAGTTTTTGAGGATGTCGGAGGATTCTTGGCCACGTCAAACGAAACCTGAAGCAACGGAAGCCGAAATAAGACCGTGCCACGTACATCTGGAGGAATCGTACGACGAACTCATCGATTGGAACCGCTTTTCGAAACTGGAAAGACTACGGCGAACAGTCGCTTATGTACACCGTTTCGTAGACAACTGCCGACGCAAAACAACCAAACAACCACTACAGACGTCGCATATCTCCCGTGAAGAAGGCTGAAAACACGATCTGGCGATGGGCGCAGCAAACCACATTCCCAGAAGAGATGCTCCAGCTTCAGAAGGCGAGAGAAGGACATGCCTCGAAATTGAACCGAACCAGTCGACTATACAAGTTGTCATCGTTTCTCGACGAATGGGGTGTCGCTCGAATGGATACACGAATCGCCAGAGCAATTTTCGTTCCATATGAATCCAAATTCCCAATAATTCTTCCAAAGAAACATCGCCTAACCCATCTGGTCGTAGACTGGTATCATCGATGCTACCTGCACGCGAACAACGAAACCATCGTCAACGAGGTCCGACAACGGTTCAATGTTCCCTGTCTTCGAGCGCTTGTACGTAACTTATCGAGAACCTGTATGCAGTGTAAGGTATCTAAAGCGAAACCATGGTGCCCGCGCGAGGCTCCACTTCCTAATGCGCGACTAAGTTCATATACCCGACCGTTCAGCTTCCGCGGATTGGCTTATTTCGGCCCTATTCAGGTCAAGGTCGGACGATCGCTTGTGAAAAGATGGGTGGCACTGTTTACCTGCCTTACCATCCGAGCCGTTCATTTAGAGGTGGTTCATTCTCTGTCGACTGAAGCCTGTAAGATGGCGATACGACGGTTCGTAGCCCGACGAGGATCGCCCTTGGAGATCAGGAGCGATAACGGTACCAATTTTATCGGCGCCAACCGTGAGATGCAGCAGCAAATCCGGGAAATGAACCAGCAGCTGTCTGCCGTCTTCACCAATGCAGGCACGAAATGGGTGTTCAATCCCCCGTCAGCTCCGCACATGGGCGGGTCATGGGAGAGACTCGTTAGGTCAATCAAGGTCGCCTTCTCTACTCTATCGACTACCAGAAATCCTGATGACGAGACTCTTCTCACGTTGATGATCGAAGCGGAAGGGATCGTCAACTCTAGGCCGTTGACTTTCGTGCCACTGGAGGCGGAATCGCAGGAGGCTTCTACGCCAACGCACTTCCAACTGCTGAGCTCACAGGGCGTCGCTCAACCTCCGATGGCAATCCCAGCGAACCCAGGGTGCCTCAGAACTAACTGGCGACTAACCACGAATTTGGTGAACCAGTTTTGGAGCCGCTGGGTGCGGGAGTATCTCCCTATCATTGCTGGCCGTACGAAGTGGTATGAAGAAACCAAGGAGCCGCGGGTTGGTGATCTAGCCGTTATCGTAGACCCGTCGATCAGGAATGGATGGCTGCGCGGACGGATTCTTTCCGTCATCAAGGGACGAGATGGGCGAAGCAGACAGGTCAATGTCCAAACATCTGGAGGAGTGTTGCGGCGTCCTGTGACTAAGGTTGCCATCCTGGAGCTCAAGGAATCGGAGAATACTGAAGGTAACGCAGTACCACCGCAAGCGCCAGACATGCATTACGGGTCGGGGATTGTTGGGGGCATACCTACGTCACTGCCAACTTATATCGGGCAACTCGATGTTCGACCACCAACACTTCCAAACACAGCAGCTGTCAAACCATTGTGAACGAACTCATTAGTCACTTTCCTCAAACCATTCTGTACAATAGGCAAGAAGGCAGAGTTAGTTAGTTGAATTCTTCATCTACACCGTCAACCTGTTGTGAATTCAACTATAAATTAGGAGACCAATTGTAAGTTTGATAGAATATTATTTATTGTTTACTTTAAACTAAAACTTAATTTCCCCTGCAACATACAGTTTGAGCTCTCTAAACGATAAAAAATGGCGTGCTACAAAAAGGATCCGAAACGCCCCAATAGGGCCTAACTGAGAAACGTAAACAATGGCTTCTTCCGTAAATTTCTCGTGGTACAAAGGCTACCCATGTAAGCCTTCAATTCTATCGGATAGGTGAACTCTTTCTCTTCGAAATTACCGTAGTGGATTGATCAGGCGAGTTTTCAATGGCGAGAAATTGGAAAAAGCCATTGTTTACGTTTGTCAGTTAGGTAATGAAATTTTTTTGTCGAAATGTCTCCGACCATTTACCAACAATAAAATGTTGCGAATGTATTTGTTGGCAACTAAGATCAAAAAAATATTGTGGTTTTTTTCAGTGCGTGAATTGAGGATCATTTTCAGGCCAAAATTTTATCTAATTGGATCAAAATATCTCTACTTCGTAATATTTGAAAATCATTCAATGGTAACCAAAAATAATAATTCCGGAGAACTTTGCGAAATGGGCGAATCTGCTTTTGTAAACAAACATTTGAATCTACACGCAAAAAAAAACCGCAGTAGAAACTACCATATCGAGGGTTAAATTAAGCGCAAACACCAACAATTTTCAGCTGACTATAAATGCGTATGATTTTACCATGCCTGTGATTAGATCTACCATGGTGCGGTTGATATCAATATGAGGTCTGTCAAATGTACTACAAATGATGAAAGTTTTACCATAAACGTAGTAAATTTAACTGAAATTTCATGGTAGTTTTGAAGATAGGCATAGTCAGGTATAATGGTAGTTTTTACTACAAGATTTTTTTCTGTGTACGTTTTGAAGCGAATAGAGGCTCATTTTGAAAAATGTATACCACAGTTGGCTAGAAGAAGTTTTCTTTTACCCAATTGCGGTGTTAGTTTAAGAAATTGAGCTTTTATTCGTGAGAAATCGTCAATTTAAATGTTTGTTTACAAAAGCAGATTCGCCCATTTCGCAAATTTCTCCGGAATTGCAAGCGGTAAATCTCGCTTTCTTTTCAACAGACGATCTTATTACTATCCTGTTCAAGTTGCAGTTGCTTTTATCATGACATTCGCAGCTGGCAACAAGTTGGAATTGCGGGCGCGGCGAGTTGTTACGAAATCGTTACCTTAGTTAGGGCCTTAGTTTAACAATTTGTGATTCGTTTCAATTTGTCTGTTGAGTAGTTTTGGAATATAACGCTAGGTATAACAAAATCTGGATAGCTTAGATTGAGCGTGTGCATAGTAGTTGCCACGTTTCTCACTTAAGCGCAAAAAAAGTGACTTATATTGTTAATATAGTATATTTGACCTTGGTCTATGGCATATTTCAATCCCAATCTTGAATACTATCAAAAGGTCACAAAAGAGTCAGTTATCCGCCAATTTTGATTATAAATTAATGTTTCATCCTAGCACACAGGTTGTTGTTTGAGTAAAACATTTCTCAATGTCATAAACAAATTTATGAAATTTAAAAATTAATTGATTTTTTTAAATTCCAGGTTCTTCCATGTTATTTTTATTTCCCTAACAATTCCAAGTATTCCAGCTAGGAGGATTCGATAGTTGCCACATTGAATTTGCTCTTATCTTAATTCAGCAAAAAAAATCTCTTATTTGCAAAAAACAAAAAAAAATCTGATAAACAGTGAATTTGAAAATTGAGTGGAATTGAAATCTCGCGTGACATTTGCTTGAAAGTTTGAGCAAATTTCGTCAAAGTTTGCTTTTTTCTTGTTTCCTTTTTAGCATCGGTCTGATTCATTTTGCATCGTAGCACCTTTTGGGTGGGTATTGTTTGCTTATCAGAGAGAGAGAGAGATTTGAACTCGTGACTTTGGGGTGAAAAGTATGCATGATAACCTCTACGCCGGGTTCTCCCCTATCTAGGTTTGCTTTTAGAACAGAAAACATGTTAACAACCTGATTTAGTTATGATTATACTTCTCAGTTTGCTTTACTTTAGAAAAGACAAAAGATATTTACCTCGTCTCCAATTCGTAACATTGAATTATAAAGCAAAACATTGAATATAAAGCAAATTAGTTAAACAAATAATTTTGATGAAGTTTGTCAGAAGCAGATAATTTCTCATCTCCATTATCTGCTTCTGACAAACTTCATCAAAGATCGTTACTTCCGCGCTTGGGAGAATACAAAAAACAACAATGTGAAATCATTTTGATTAAAAGATAACTTCATTTTCCGTCTAGTGAAGTTTCCAGCAAAATTGCTGAAAATTTAGCAAACAAATGCTCCGAATTGTTTAGCTGGTAAACCTGGAAATTGATTTTTTTTCCCAAACTGTTTTTTTTTTAATTCATTTTGCCAGATAATCAGCTAATAATGTTTTGCAAATGGCAGGAATTACAGCACAAAAAAATCCAGCAAAGAGAATTGGGTGTGCAAACATTTAGCTCTATTATTTAATGTGGTATCGGAGGTAGTACACTGTACAGTTCACTAGATGATATGATTGTGTGCTATGTTCCCAATAGGGCACGCCCAGAATTTTTTTTTGTGTGCGAAAAATTCTTGGACCAGACCATGGATAACAAAGAAGAGAGGAAACATGGGCTCTCTCAAAAGCAACAGTGATGCCATAGCTGCAGCTCAACAGCGAAGCATTATTTATCGTTGAGTACTATTGGACAGCTCCAAAACATATTTTTTATTGCAAATGATAGTGCCAGATGATGGACAATATAATCATAAGCATAGATCAACCTCCAATGACTGGAAGAAACATGAAATAAATAGCGATTTCAGATTATCTAAATATGTAATAAATTTAACTCAATCTTCAACATCACATTCTGGCAACAAGCCTAGTTGTGGGAGAGAGCAGATGAAGACATGCTCTCCGGTACACGCGATGCAAATGCAAAATACACAAAGGCAACATTTGAGCGAACTTCTTCAGCTGGTCAGCAACTGATGGTTTCTAGATGATGTATTTTAAATCTTCAAAATGACAGTAATAAATTGGTAATCAACCATGTTTCATACATCGAATCATTGGCCCAATAGATAAAGCTTATGATCGTATCATTAAAAATGCAATAGTTTGGAAAATGTAGGAATTATAGACCTATTTCCTAACAACTGATTAAAATAGTGACCCCTGATTAAGCCGTTCCCTACCCTACTTGAGTCCCGTTCCGCTTTAAAATTTATAACTTGTGAACCAATGCAATTACAAAGAAGCAATAACAAGGCTTCTTAGCGACTACGTGTTTAAAAATAGGAATTTTAGTGACTATATATCTAAAAGAAGAGCCAAGAATGAGACCAAATAAAAACTTTATATTGAGCAGATACTGACTAAAACTATACATATTTTTTTAATAACTTTGTATTTTATCGACAGGCAAAAGCCACGTTGGACGTGTAAAATCAGGAAATATATTTATGCAAGGAAAAGTAAGGGTTCTATGCAAATTATGACGTTGAGTGAAGTTTCTACCACTCTGATGATGAGTGGCCAATATGCGATGCCTGAAGCTACTAGGTACAAAACCTACATAGTAGCTTCAGGCATCGCATATAAGCTTCAGGGTGGCCAGCCACTCATAATTCCAAGATCTTTGCTTTTATGATTTAAAAAAAATAGTGGCGTTTGAACATCATATGCGCCTAGCACTGCACGACCAATAGCTTTGTGGGAATTTCGTATGTCCCGGGTCACATAGGACAGCTATACGAAATAATAAACGCGACGTTTACGGACAAAGAAAAACAACTCTCGAGTAATTCATGTTAAGGGCCTAAAAGCCATTTGTAAACAATGACTTTAAATGTCGATTTCTCTTGAATCTCAAATCACTCTCATGAAATGAAAGCAGCATCTGGTAGAAGAATGTTAGTTCTACCATATGGAGTAGCTGGATACAGTGGGATTCTCGTGATTCGTGAGATATCAACGTTTAAAGTCATTGTTTACAATCGGCTTTCAGGCCCTGATCATGAATTACACGAGAACTGGTCTTTTTTATTACGCAGTAACGAATGAATACAAAATCTCTCTCTCTCTCTCTCTCTCTCTCTCTGATACGGTGGCAGTGCTGCCACCACAGCTTCTTGAATTAATAAAATATTCAATTCTGTTTTCAACATTAAGAAATAATTTTTAAATTATTCTCAAAAACTAGCCCATAGTGAATACCCATATACGCAGTCAAGTACTTTCATTATAAGACCAGTTTTGTTTTACACGCGAGAAAAATACAGTTTATCAAACAGAACTAACTCATCACATCCCACATTGAATTTGTTTCTGCTAACAGAAGTTAAATCAGGGTGTACCTAGGCAGCCGGAAGTAATTTGTTGGTGCTAATCAAGGATAAACTAACCAGGTAGCTAGAAAAGACTAGTAGAACTTTACTTTCTAGTTTTCTATAGAAAGATCTAAGAAAACATAAAAAAAATAAGTTCAACTTCACGTTGTCGGTATTAACTTTATGTTTGATTTTCTATTAATTTGTAGATCCTAGTTGCCAGTCAATATTACATATTCAAATGAAGGAATTAATTTTGAGTGAATATCTGTGGAACTTAAGAAAAAATACGACAATCCTCTTATAATCGTTACTTCTACAACTACCAAGATAGATGTGAACGACATTTGGGTGAAATGTTCAACTTCTATTACTGACTGACCAACAGGCCTTCTTGTGATGTGGTTTAGGGTATTTAGAAACAAAAGAAAATAAGCACTTAGGCTTCTGATATATCTTTCTAAGGACTTAGGCATGTTTTCAGCCGATTGTGATACACGTGAGATACCGTTTTACAAAGCCAGGAACTGTTTGCAGCTTCCCGATTCAATCGACGTAAGTTTTTAGCGTATACAAACAATATATGGATGTATGGCACATAAATTCTTCTATTGATCGAATTAGCGATAAGTTGTATGACAACCTTCTACTAGCAAAAATCTTCGAAAGACAGTAACAAATGATGAGAAAGTTCGAGTGAAAATCATGTCGAACTGCTTATTTCATAGCGTGGTTCTAGCAATCGAATGGCTTGTAGAGACTACGGAGTTGCAACATGAAGGCCTCACCAAACCGCAGCGTTTTTTTTTTGCCGCTGCCGCAGCGAAAAAATCGCTGCGATGAGAATACATGGCGGCTTATGGGAGCGCACAAACCGACGCGATTAAAAACGCATCGCGTTGGTTTGTGCGCTCTCATAAGCCGCCATGTAATCTCATTGCGGCGATTTTTTCGCCGCGATTTCGCTGCAGCAGCGGCAAAAAAACGCTGCAGTTTGGGGAAGCCTTGATACGAGGGTGTTATGGAACATGTTAACAAGGAAATCATAACCAAGATAGCCTTGCATCACGTTGCAACTCTGCAGTCTGAACAAATCATAAGTTGATACTTGTTGCAGATATGACCAGCATTCGAATTATGATCTGGTTTGTGAGCATCGTATACAATGTTCATTAGCAACAGCAATATAACGAGAAACAATGCAAATTTGGATGAACGTGAACATCAAATTAAAATTACTTCTTCCTAACTAATCCTGCTGCATTAGATTTAGAGTGTGCTTTCAGAAAGATACTAAAAAATAACACCTAGCACATATCAAAAGCATTACAGAACGGCTTGAGATTTTATAGCCATGATAATTGTTGATCACTTACCTTCAATTTCTTCTTATGCAAGTATGAAAGACGGGACTTGATCTTCCTCTTGGCTTCCAGATTGTTGACAACGTCACGGTACTTCCAGCCAACTTCGTGGGCTACACGACCAACTTCGCAGAACTAAAACAAAGCATTAAAAGAAGTCGTTTAGGTATGATGCTGCTGAAACGCTCGCAGCCCTCTACAAACCTTCCTGTCTGGACGCAGGCAAAGTTGTCTCATAGCGATGGGAACACACTGTCGCTTTTGCCTATCGTACGGAGGCGGAATGCCTTCGTAAACCTTCAGGCGTTTCAAGGCGTTGTGCCCCCGTTTGGTTTTGTGCGGCACCATACCGCGAACGGCCTTCCACAACATACGACTGGGGGCACGGAAATGGAATGGACCCCGAGCAGGATTGACATTACACCGTTTGCGCAGATATGCAAGAAACTTAATTTTGTTCCTGAAGAAATGTCCCGACAGTTGCAGGTCCTCGCAACGAACGACCACTACCTTGCGTCCATTCAGAATCTGCTTAGCAATGACAGATGCCAAGCGACCAAGCAAATGGCCACGGCCGTCGATCAGAATTGGCTAAAACGGAGACGAGAATATGTTAATATAATTTTCTTCCACATGTAATAAATACAGTAAACTGCTAGTTGTGTGCACTATTTTCTCGGATCCTAGCGTCGCACATATGACATTAGTCAACATAATTAACAAGATGGCACAGAACTACCAGTTAACATACAATAAAACAGTAAAACGATGGTAATCATAAAATAAAAATAGGAACCTTTTCCGACAATCCCGTCATCTTTTAAAGTCACAAATAAAAAGACATCAGCAAGATTTCGGCAAATACACTTCCGTTTTATACAAGCAAGAAAATTAATATTTTCAAGAAAGACAATACGTAGGCTGTCAAACCAAGGGGACTATGCGAGTACTATTTACATTTTCTCAAAAAGATGGCACTGGCGTTGTTAAAAATTCATTCAGCATAAGGCCTACACTGAAAGGAATTTCAAAGTCTTCTCAGTAGTATTGATAGTAGTATATATAGAGCAGTAGTATATTTATATTAAGCAAAGTCAGACTTCCTGATCATTTGGAAGTTTTATTTCTCTCCAATTTTGATTCTGATCTTTGAAAATGATAAGATGATGTAATAAAGCTATGAAATCTTTTGTGACAGTTTGAACCAGGCCGATGTTTCTTTTTCTATCCCAAACCCATGTTAAATTTCGTTTACTGAAACGGAAAAGTAAAGAATCGAAAAGAAATTTCTGCAGCAGTATCCACCTGAAAATGGTGTTCGAAAGAAATTTTTGTTTCTATTCCACACCCATGTTGAATTCCGTTAACTGAAGGCCAGTATCGACCTAAAAAGTAGAGGGGTTACGGAATTTTACTTAATATTACCAAGCGGAAGTTTGAAAATTGATCTGCATGGACCGATATGTCACCTTCACTTACGGAATAATCGAGCGGAATATTTTTCCAAAAGTAAAAGTGACAGCTCCCATTAGTTTGCGTGGAAACCTAAAAAATTCTTTCTTTTCAGTTGGATACTGCTACAGTAATTTCTTTTCGATTCTTTAATATTCCGTTTCAAGGTCGGTATCGTGTTCGAGAGTCATTTCTTTTTCTATCTTTATTAAATTCCGTTCACTGAAATGGAAAAGTAAAGAATCGAAAATAAATTTATGCAGCAGTATCCACCTGAAAAGAATAAAACATAAAATTGGAATTTGTAAGGTTTTCACGCAAACTAATGGGAGCTGTCATTTTCACTTTCGGAAAAATATTCCGCTTGATCATTCCGTAAGTGAAGGTGACATTTCGTTCCATGCAGATCAATTGTCAAAATTCCGCTTGATAATATTGAACAAAATTCCGTGACCCCTCTACTTTTTAGGTCGATACTGGCCTTAAACTAGTGCTCCACACGCTAAGATGAGAATACCTAAAGATCGTTAAAAAGTACCGATAACACTAGTCGGCAAAATCAGAACTTTTTTCGCTCCCGTCGGCATTTCTGGTTGGATTTTATATATTTTGCTACGCTGAATCCAAATATGGGCTCAAAAATGCTGTAACACGTCCAGTTGTTGAGAAAAATGTGATTTAAACTCACAAAAACACGTACTTCCGTAGTAATATGATCTACCTAAGCAACAACCAGAATATTGGCTCTGCCCTTTGCAAGTTGGACTTGGATTTTATGGAATGGACCTCCCTGAATCCATTCGTGAACACAGATTTTTCGTTACACGTAAGATTGATGAAATAAACCGGGTTTTCATTCACAAAACTACGAATTTTCATGAAAATCAAGATTTCCTATTTTGAAAACATGAATTTTCGTTCCGCCCTTTGAATGTTGGGTTTGCATTTTATGAAATGAACCTCTCTGAATCCATTCGTGTTAAAAAAAAAGAGGTGCGAATTTTCATGAAAATCAAGATTTCCTATCAGTCAGTCAGTCAGTCAGTCAGTCAGTCAGTCAGTCAGTCAGTCAGTCAGTCAGTCAGTCAGTCAGTCAGTCAGTCAGTCAGTCAGTCAGTCAGTCAGTCAGTCAGTCAGTCAGTCAGTCAGTCAGTCAGTCAGTCAGTCAGTCAGTCAGTCAGTCAGTCAGTCAGTCAGTCAGTCAGTCAGTCAGTCAGTCAGTCAGTCAGTCAGTCAGTCAGTCAGTCAGTCAGTCAGTCAGTCAGTCAGTCAGTCAGTCAGTCAGTCAGTCAGTCAGTCAGTCAGTCAGTCAGTCAGTCAGTCAGTCAGTCAGTCAGTCAGTCAGTCAGTCAGTCAGTCAGTCAGTCAGTCAGTCAGTCAGTCAGTCAGTCAGTCAGTCAGTCAGTCAGTCAGTCAGTCAGTCAGTCAGTCAGTCAGTCAGTCAGTCAGTCAGTCAGTCAGTCAGTCAGTCAGTCAGTCAGTCAGTCAGTCAGTCAGTCAGTCAGTCAGTCAGTCAGTCAGTCAGTCAGTCAGTCAGTCAGTCAGTCAGTCAGTCAGTCAGTCAGTCAGTCAGTCAGTCAGTCAGTCAGTCAGTCAGTCAGTCAGTCAGTCAGTCAGTCAGTCAGTCAGTCAGTCAGTCAGTCAGTCAGTCAGTCAGTCAGTCAGTCAGTCAGTCAGTCAGTCAGTCAGTCAGTCAGTCAGTCAGTCAGTCAGTCAGTCAGTCAGTCAGTCAGTCAGTCAGTCAGTCAGTCAGTCAGTCAGTCAGTCAGTCAGTCAGTCAGTCAGTCAGTCAGTCAGTCAGTCAGTCAGTCAGTCAGTCAGTCAGTCAGTCAGTCAGTCAGTCAGTCAGTCAGTCAGTCAGTCAGTCAGTCAGTCAGTCAGTCAGTCAGTCAGTCAGTCAGTCAGTCAGTCAGTCAGTCAGTCAGTCAGTCAGTCAGTCAGTCAGTCAGTCAGTCAGTCAGTCAGTCAGTCATTTAGTTGAAATTTTCTCTATATTTTTCGACTTAAATTCACATTGTTTTCTTTTTCTTTTTATAGTTCTCCAAAGGTTTTTGCCTCTGTAGCATCCAGCAGTTGTCCGCTAGCATCGCTGGGCTCCATTTGCCAGCAAAGTTCTTTTCAGTCTGTGCGATATCTTGATGAAATCGTTCTTCATGTTCATCTGAGACGGCTCCCATATTCTCTGGGAAGAAGTCCAGATGAGAATGCAAAAAGTGCAATTTAAGTGACATGTTACATCCCAGTGCAGCATACGAATCAACCAGCTCTTGAACGATGTGTACATAATCCGGAGACTTTTCGTTTCCCAAGAAGTGACCACAAACCTTTTGGAACGCATTCCATGCTCGTAACTCTGTCGCGTTAAGAGTTTGCTGAAAATTGTCGTCTTTAAGGAGTTTCCTAATTTGAGGGCCAACAAATACTCCTTCTTTCACCTTGGCTTCGCTCAATCTCGGAAACTTTTTCCTCAAAAAACAATATGGTTCTCCTTGAATATCCAGCGTTTTGACAAAATTTTTGATCAACCCAAGCTTAATATGTAGCGGAGGTAGTAAAATTTTGTCCCTGTCGACAAGAGGCAGATTTGACACATTTTTCTTCCCAGGTACCATCTCGGTACGTGCTGGCCAATGCTGCTGGTGGTAATGTTTATCCCTCGCACGACTGTTCCATTCGCAGAGGAGACAACAATGCTTTGTATAGCCTCCTTGAAGCCCAGTGAGCAATGCCACTACCTTAAGGTCTGCACAGAGATTCCACTGGTGATCCGAATATTTGATCTTTTCCAAAAGTGTTTTTATGTTCTCATAAGTTTCCTTCATGTGAGCTGCAAATGCAACTGGCACTGAAGAATACTTATTTCCATTGTGCAGTAACACTGCCTTCAAGCTTTTGCTTGAAGCGTCGATGAAGAGCCTCCAGTCAGTTGCGTGATACTCTAACTGAAGCTCTTCCATTAAACCTTCGATGTTGTTGCAAAAGACAAGATCACCGTCCATCGAAAAATATTTCATGTTATCTGAATGTCTCTTCCTATAAGATGACACCTTTACATCTTTTTCCAGGACATTCCACTGCTTTAGCCTTGAAGCTAGCAGCTGCGCTTTGGTCTTGGGTAGCTCCAAATCTCAAATCAAATCGTTCAGCTCCTCTTGGGTTATAACATGCGGTTCCTCAGACTCCGAAGGTAAAAAATCTGGATCATCCTGAAAGCTTTTCTCAGATTCGCCTGGTTCCGAATCCAACTCATCAGCACGTCCAGCAATATTTGGAGATATTGGAACTGGCATTGCTTCGGAGTGCAATGTTGGCCTTGATGGGTATTCGATTTTATGCTTCAAAGCTTTGGAAAATCCATGAATTTTTGTCAAACAAAAGTAACAGTCGCTCATGTGATTGGTTGGATTAGTCCACACCATAGGTTTGGCAAAAGGTAAGCCTTTGTGCGTACCTTTCATCCAACCAAGCAATGTTCGGTAGCATGAGCAACAGGAGTATGTTGGAACCCATGGAAACTCACGATTTGGAAGCTCCTTGTCAAAATACAGCTAATATGCTGTCTCCAACAAAGGTGTAAACCCCTTTCTCTGTTCCTTCAATATCACGTCTCCACAAATGCAACAGAATTTTTGCGGATCGTTCAGACAAATTCGCGACATTTTTACAAAAATAAAAAAAACGCGTCCGTAACACTCAAATAGCTAGCTTTGAATGAATAAAAAATGATTGTGCAATGCTGAAGAGAGTCAACATGAGCATTAATTGACGCCAAAGCAAGACAGCAATAATGACACAAATTTTGTGCCGCAAATACGCCAATAGACCTTTTCGACATTTAATCGTCTTTCTTTGTCTAACATGCGGGGATTAATGCACGGTTTGGTTTCCCACAACTTCGTTGACTTCTCAATCGCACTGCTTCGATTCAAATCTTGCAGTAGTGTGCGCAAATTAAACGTCAAAAAGCTCTATAAAATGCCGCATTAAGCTACGTGCTTGAGGATTCTTGCTTTCTTTTTTAACATATCTTTTCCTTATTCTCTCGAGCAATAGTGACTAACACAGAGTCTTTTGTCTCTGTCTATTCTTTTGTTTTTTGAGTGTTTGCGTGTTTTAATGCTGTCTTGCTAACTCCTATCCTAACTTAAAAATACGGCACTGCTGAATAGAGTATTTAATGAGGCGTTTCTGAAGGGCTCTGTGCAGCTGACTTTTGAATTAATGAATGAACTTTGAAGGTCTTCAGTTCCCAAACTGCTGTAAGAAGCAACATCAATATACTCAATATACTCAAAGAGGCACAGCTAAAGGGATCGTTCATAAATTACGTTATGCTTTGAGGAGGGGGTTAAAAATCTGTATTTTTGAGCGACGTAATTAATGGACGGTCTTGATTTTCACGAAAACTCGTAATTTTGTGAATGTAAACCCGGTTTTTACATCAACCTTACGTGTTACGAAAAATCCGTGTTCACGAATGAATTCAGGGAGGTCCATTTCATAAAATCCAAGCCCAACATTCAAAGGGTGGAGCTGAAATTAATGTTTTCAAAATAGAAAATCTTGATTTTTATGAAAATTCGTAATTTTGTGAATGAAAACCCGGTTTATTTCATCAATCTTACGTGTTACGAAAAATCTGTGTACACGAATGGATTCAAGGAGGTTTATTTCATAAAATCCAAACCCAACATTCAAAGGGCGGAGCGAAAATTCATGTTTTCAAAATAGGAAATCTTGATTTTCATGAAAATTTGTAATTTTGTGAATGAAACCCGGTTTATTTTATCAATCTTACGTGTTGAGAAAAATCTGTGTTCACGAATGGATTCAGGGAGGTCCATTCCATAAAATCCAAGTCCAACTTGCAAAGGGCAGAGCCAATATTCTGATTGTTGCTTAGGTAGATCATATTACTACGGAAGTACGTGTTTTTGTGAGTTTAAATCACATTTTTCTCAACAACTGGACGTGTTACAGCATTTTTGAGCCCATATTTGGATTCAGCGTAGCAAAATATATAAAATCCAACCAAAAATGCCGACGGGAGCGAAAAAAGTTCCGATTTTGCCGACTAGTGTAAGCGACCGTCACGAAATATCGTTACAAATGAAACGCTAATAACTTGATAAATGCTCAGTAGATTTTCGAGATGTTTACATCAATCGGTTGGATTTCCCGCGTATCAATTAAATAATTAAACATTCTTCTTTAACAAGTTGAAACTATTGAAAATAGAGAAAATATAAGGTGATGTCTTACAGGGTTGTTACGAGAAGTCTGAAAATAAATCCACGCCAAATCCGCGCGAGTTCAAAATCAAATCCGCGCCAAATCCGCGCGAGTTCAAAATCAAATCCGCGCGAGTTCAAAATCAAATCCGCGCCTTCAAATCCAATCCACACACGAATGCTCTATAACTTATCAAGCATCAAATATATAGGATGGGGAACGGCTTCATCAGTAGGCGAACCTATTTCAAACAAGGGGTAAACAATAACATGCATCACTCATTTTTGGCAGTATGCTACAAATAATAAAAGTAGATTTTTGATTAATTTCCTTCAGAAAAACCCAGCGCTTGGAATAGGGTCTCGGTGGAGCTAAAACCATTCCCCACAATAAGATTGTCTACGTTTTTGAGCCAATTAGATGCATTGTTCAAAACAGGAATGTAATTGAAAACTTCAGTGTGAAATAAAACCTGTAAAGAGGGAAACATAAGTCACGATGAGCTGAATCAAATAAATTGACCGATAACCAACTTAATAAAAATGTCCAGACAAAAACAACCAATGACCCAAGATGTGATCCACGCTGGCCAAGTCCACCCCTGAAGGAGCACAGGACGTTTGAGTGAGTGATGAAAGCACTCAAACACAACCGATATGTAAAGTATGTCAAAGAGAATGATCCATATTTTGTCAATGGTGTATCAAGATAGGTACGTATTTATTTAACATATACGTCATAACATTTAATTGTTCTCAATAGCCTTCATATGAGCTAATTTTTCCCTTTCTGATTGTTCCTTCTGCTTGATGTTATCTTTTTGTTTCAAAAGAACTTTCAGGAATGATGTTTCTGGATTATTGGATGTCATAGCTCTGATTTCTTTTTCCATCAAATTAAAAATATCTTCTTTAGCCTTCCTTTTTATTCCTACAACTTCTTCTTGCTTTTTGATCTGGTGCCTTGCTTCCTTTTTTGCTTTTTCCTTATTTTTTTGTGCCTCCACTAATTCAAAAGCTTTCTTTTGTTTCTGTTTGGATTCGTAAGATTGCCTCGCAAATTTCGCCTTCAAAATCAAGTCCTTTGAAACAACAAATCTGGTTATATCATTCTCAAAAAAATGCATGCCACTCAAAATATTTTTACGATTATTGAACTGCTGTTCACTGAGCCTAGTTCGGTTTTCCGGTAACACATGCTTAGATAGTGAAAATTTTCTTTCGACCTCTGCATTAGAATGAGATACGCAAGTTACAATGTTGAGCAATGTTCTCATTTCAGAGAAACTATCGTCCTGGAATAAAAAATCAAGTACTTCCAAATCTGTTTCCGATTCAACCGTTTTAGTTGACAACTTGACACTTGCAAGTACTAGTTCTTCGTGAATTTTAGATTTGTCTAATTTAAAATCAATAACATTGACTAAGTGGACGATTTCTTTGATGGAATCGTTATTTATGATCCTTCCAACCTTGAAGTTGCTGAAGTTTACTCATTTTGTTAATTCATTTAACTCATTCTGGGGTATATCAATATGGTGTTTTTTTTTTTTTTAATCAGTTCGTTTATTTATTAGGCTCAGGCGTGTGTAACACTTTGCGGAGCCGATATTCAATATTGTAATTAACAAGTTTTCTATTTAGATTTTAGTAAAGAGGGGTGCCAATTACTCGTGGCTAGCTCGAGGTTAATGGGTCACATTATTGTTTGGAAGGGGCTAGGCAGGTAACTTATTTCAGGTATTTGTTGCTGCTCATGGTTGCGACATCTTCCAAATCCTCGGTCTCTGTAGTCCCTTACAGGAACTAAGCTGCAGATGGGTGACCACAGCTTGCTGGGCAGGTACAAGTAGCACGGAAACAAAAGGATAATATAACTGGGACACAATGGCAGGGAATTTACAAGAGTGAAAGGGAGGGGGTGATGACATTACACTCTTAGATCAGACAAACAAAGGAATTCGTAAATCGCTTGCATGTAGGGAAGATCACGCATTCCCAAAACATCTCTTACTTCGCGGAAGGGTTGTCTACCTCGGGCCACAAGGGTATCCAATAGTCGTGCTCTGGAGGCATCATTACCCGGGCAATGCCAAACTGCGTGATCGATGTCATCATAACCGGTTCCGCACCTACATACATTGCTATCGACGAGGTTAATTCTGTAGAGATGTGCGTCTAGCAAGTAGTGGTTGGACATAAGTCTTGACATCACACGAATGAAACCGCGACTTACATCCAGACCTTTGAACCACGATCTCGACGAAACATTTGGAATAATGGAATGTAACCACCGCCCAAGAGAATTACTTGTCCAATCGTTTTGCCAACTTTGAAGAGAACTCTGACGTACTAATGGGAAAAATTCATCATGTGAAATTCTTCTTTCAAAAATCTCGCCTTCTTGTGCGCCCACCTTTGCTAGAGAGTCCGCCTTCTCATTGCCTGGAATTGAGCAATGTGAGGGGACCCATGCAAAGGTAATTCTAAATGATCTTTCGACCAACGCACACATCTGCTCCCTTATTTTTGAAAGAAAGTAAGATGAGTGCTTAACTGTTTTCATCGACTGGAGGGCCTCAATAGAACTGAGACTATCCAAGAAGATGAAATAATGGTCTATGGGCATGTCGGAAATTATCCCCAATGCGAAATTGATTGCTGCCAGCTCAGCAACATATACGGAACAAGGTTCCTGAAGTTTCCGGAAGGCAGATGAGTATTCATTGTAAACACCGAAACCAGTGGATCCATTAATGCGTGACCCATCAGTGAAAATTCTTCTATTGCAACTGACATGTTGGTACTTTTCGATGAAAATATGGGGAATTAAAATAGGTCGAAGTTGATCTGGAACTCCTTGAATAGCCTGTTTCATGGAGAGATCATAATCAATGGAGGAACTGTGATAAGGAAAGCGTACACTAGGAGGGTTAAAGCATGGAAGACTAATATCGGATGACATATAGTTAATATAGATTCGTAAGAATCTTGACTGGGTACTCAATTCGAGCATTTCTTCGAAGTTTTCAATCACAAGGTTGTTACTGATTCCACACTTGATCAGTATTCTAGATGAGAGCTCCCAGAAGCGGTACTGTAAGGGTTTTACTCCTGCCAGAACCTCCAGGCTCATATTATGCGTTGAATGCCTACCGCCAAGGGCAATACGTAGACAACGATATTGAATGCGTTCCAATTTGATGAGGTGGCTATTTCTTGCCGAGAGGAAACAAAAAGAGCCATATTCGAGAACTGAAAGAATAGTTGTTTTAAAGAGTTTAATAAGGTCTTCCGGGTGAGCACTCCAACATGTCCCGGATATTGATCTTAGAAAATTGATCCTTTGTTGACATTTCTGTTTTAAATACGCAAAGTGATTACTCCAAGTGCATTTTGAATCAAACATGACTCCAAGGTATTTGAAGGTCAAAGATTGGGTAATGTCTCTTCCCAACAGCTTGAGACGCAGTTGGGCTGGGAACCGCTTTCTTGTAAACACTACCAATTCGGTTTTATGCGGTGAAAACTCGATCCCCAAATTTCTGGCCCAGATGGACAGATTATCTAGGGAATTTTGCAATGGTCTTTGCAAGATTTCTGCACGTGGACCTCTAAAGGAGATCACAGCATCGTCTGCAAGTTGTCTTAGCGTGCATCTATTTTCCAAGCAGTTATCAATATCTTTAACATAAAAATTATAAAGCAAGGGACTTAAACATGAGCCTTGGGGTAAGCCCATGTAGCTAATTCTGGAAGTTGTCAGTTGACCTAGATTAAAGGTCATTTGTTTTTCTGACAGTAAATTATACAAAAAGTTATTTAAAATTCCTGGTAAACCACTACTGTGCAGACTATCTGCCAGTATATCTATGGAAACTGAATCAAATGCGCCCTTAATATCCAGAAATACTGAAGCCAATTGCTCCTTGTGTGCAAAGGCCAGTTGTATATCAGATGAAAGCAACGCTAAACAATCGTTTGTTCCTTTGCTCTTTCGGAAACCAAATTGCGTATTTGATAGCAGGTTGTTTGATTCAACCCAACGGTCAAGTCTTGATAGGATCATTTTTTCTAACAATTTCCTTAAACATGATAGCATAGAGATCGGATGGTAAGAATTGTAATCAGACGCTGGTTTCCCAGGCTTTTGAATAGCTATTACTTTAACCTGCCTCCATGCTATATCTCAATTCCAGGGGGGGGTAAACAGGGTAAGGTAATCTTTTTTAGGGAAAATAAGGAGAATTTTTTGGAGGGTGGAATTAAACCATATCATTTTAGACGGGAAGATGTACGACCGGGTATTGAATAATTCCAACATTG
The DNA here is from genome assembly GCA_024533555.2 of Aedes koreicus. Classification (NCBI taxonomy): domain Eukaryota; kingdom Metazoa; phylum Arthropoda; class Insecta; order Diptera; family Culicidae; genus Aedes; species Aedes koreicus. Next base: position 857,878 of record JAHHFK020000358.1, read on the forward strand.
TGAATGGTTCGGCCAGAGAACCGTTATTTCGGGTAGTATCCCGTAAATTCGGTTGTGTTGGGACAGAGTCTGGACAAACCTTTTTAGCGAAGTCGAATATCCATTGCATGGAGTATTCTTCACTCTCATTGGAGGATGAGCGGTTTCGCATGTAACGAGCCTTTTCTCCAAAGCGTTGTCATCGAGGTTTCTCTAGATAGTCCCTCTACAAACGAACGCCAGTAATTGCGTTTCTTTGCTTTGAGTAAGTTTTTAAGCTTTTTTTCAAGCTTGAGGTACTTGTCAAAAAGCTCGCATGTTTCATGTCTACGATAATCTTTAAACGCATCGGATTTCTCAAGATACAACTTAGTGCATTCGTCATCCCATCCAGGGGTGGCGGGTCTTCTTTTGAGGGATGCACTTGGAACACGTCGTTTCTGAGCTTCTAATGCACTTTTGTACATCAGGTCGGAAAGGAAACGATACTCTTCTAATGGTGGAAGAGGATCGGTAGAATCAATACCAAGGGTTACCGCCGATGCAAAATGTTGCCAATCGATATGCCTCGTGAGGTCATAAGGAACATGGATTGGCTGGTCTGTTTTGTGAAAACTATTTGTGATTGAGATAATTATTGGTAAGTGATCACTACCATGGGGATCATTGATTACCTTCCACAGACAATCTAATGATAGTGAATTAGAGCACAAAGATATGTCAAGTCGACTCTCCCTGGCAGGAGGTTTTGCTATTCGTGTCGCTTCCCCAGTGTTCAAGATGGTCAAGTTGAAATCGTCGCATAAGTCATAGAAAATACCCGCTCTATTGTCATCGTATTGTTCGCCCCAAGAAGTACCGTGGGAGTTCAGATCGCCCAAAATAAGAACTGGAGATGGAAGTAATGTAATTGAACTCCAAAGTTGACGGCGGTTTATTGATGCCCTCGGAGGGACATAGACGGAAGCTATGCAAAGATCTTTATTCTTTACATTTATTTGGCAAGCGACGATTTCAATGCCTGAGATTATTGGGAGTGAGATTTTATAGAAGGGGTAGCACTTTTTGATCCCCAGAAGTACGCCACCATATGAATCATCTCGGTCCAGGCGAATAATGTTAAAATCGTGGAAGTTTAATTCATCTTCGGATGAAAGCCATGTTTCACAGAGAGCAAATATATCACAATCAGAATTGTGAATCAAATACTTGAACGAGTCTAATTTAGGTATTAGACTACGACAGTTCCATTGTAATACCGTGATCATATCTTGATCCTCACTCGACGAATTATTCATCGAAAGATATGAATTCACCAATAAGGGGCCATGATACAGTCAATTGCTTGAAGTAGTTTCCAACTATAGGAATAAGCAGGTCAATAATTCCTCGGAGCGGTGAAGCATCCGAAAGGCCAAGAGCATTTAAAATGTTATCCACAATGTCCCTAAAATTAATCTTACCTCGCTTGGACGGGATATTCTTAGAATTGCGAGAAGACGTAGTGTTTGGTAACCTCTTACGGTTACTGTTATTAGGTAGCGGCGGGTTGGTATAGCTACAGCTAGGAACGGATGCATCAGCTATTACCGGTTTATTCGGTTTTTTAAATTGACCCCCTCTACCTCCAATTTTTTGCAAGCTTTTGAGAGTAGGTTTTATTTGTTTCCGGCGCACACCCGGAGAACTAGTAGGCTTTCTTTTACCGGGGGCGTGTACCTCCGGAAATCCACTCTCATCGGCTTCGTCAGAGTCCAGTTCATCGGAAGACAAAATCAAAAAAGGATTTTCATTTTGAGCGGCTGATACAGACGATGCAGACGCTCCGTTTTGCGACTTTAACATGTCTGCATACGTCTGCTTGGAGCGTTCTTGTATGGAACGTCTCACGTTACCAGTGCGCTTCTTGTACACGGGGCAGTTCTGCAAATCGTGGAGAGGCTCTTTGCCACAGTAAGCACACTTTGTTGCTTCCTGTTGGCAAGCATCCTCTAGATGCCTTTGGCCGCATTTGCCACAACGGGGCTTGTTGTCGCAAAAAGTAGCCGTATGACCCAACTGTTTGCACTTGGTACAATTAAATACCCTTGGTACAAAAAGGCGCACTGGGAAAAAAACTTTATCAATTTCAACAAATTTTGGGAGAATTGATCCGGCGAAGGTCACTTGTAGCGAGTCCGACGGTGAATACGTCTTTTTTCCATCTACCATTGATCCTGCATGCAATTTTTTGCATTCCAGAATCTCAATGGTAGACGAAGCGGAATCTGGAAGTCGCCCCTTACCTTCCATAACGTCTTCACACGTCAGGCTCGCTGCAGAAACCACACCGTCTATCTCCACATCTCGAGATGGGATGTAGACGTAGTACTCGACATTATAACCTGCGTCACTGGCAATTTCATTTGCAATTTTATACGTAGGTGCAGTAACACGCAGTTTGTTTCGGTTGACCTGATGAAATTCGGTCCCCGGATAACGACGCGTCAAATTTCTTTTAATGCCCAAAAAATCTAGGGCTTTCACTTTCTGCCGAAAGTAGACAACCCAAGGAGAGGCAGAAGACGGCTGATAACAGCGCGCCCTAAAAACATCTTTGGGAGGCAAGTCGCCCCCCGTAGAATCATCCATGCAAGAACAAATTCAGCGAACAGAGAAAAAAAAAATTAATAAATTAATAAAAATCAGATGATTTTTTTTGGACCACCCTATGCAGAACGATTTACTATATGGGAGAGAGATACACAACACACTAGCAGATGACGAAACAAAAAACAAATGTGCTACTTGCCGTTTGCCGGTATGGCAGCTTCTGCTGTTGTTCGCAAACAAAGCACCGCTTGCTGACCGGCAGTGGATGGAGCGATGACCTTCCTTGCTGCGATGGTGCTTATGGGGTTACACTTTTTCCCCTCGGGTGTTTGACGATGGTACAGGCTGGACAGATCATCCGTCGGGCTCGGCCGGGAATGTCTGCTTCCCTAATGGAACGCTCGGCTGGATATCGGTGGTTTAAACAGTGCACTACTTTTAATCACCGCGTGAATGATAGCGGGTTGAAAAAAAAATGCAAAAGAGGTAATGCGGAGTGCGCAAAAAACTAAACCGAAGCTCTTCAGCGTTCGATGCGGAATGAAAAAAAAAAAAAAAAAAAATTCGGACATGCAATTTATCAATTTATCCATTCGGATTAGTATTTCAAATTCTGCACTTAAGGAGAAACAAATGTTCAAATGTATTACAGAAATATTTTTTCTGTTGTCAAAAAAAAGTATCAATAAAGTATGCAGGAATCCATGTAAAGCTAAAGTGAGGTAACACATCATGGTATCTTGAATTAAAATTGATAATAACTTTCTGACTATTTTTTTAAACATTATGGAGGTGGTCAGTATCGTCAGTATCGGCAATATATTCTGCTCTTCCAATCATCAATTACTTTGCTAGAAAAGTTCGAAAAATGCATTTTTAATGAGCACCAGCTACGTCGTTTAACCTAACTTTTGCGTTACCTGTATTCGTCCATTACAGAAATATGTTTTCGCTCCGGAGTGAAGCCGAATTGCACCTCGGGATTCACGTTTGAATCAAAACAAGAATGCAAAAGTTGGTGCTTCAAGTAAAAAAGAAGGAAAATGAATAAACTTTTTATTGGAAGATTAATCAGAAAAATAATTACGTTCGTTTTCGCTTGGAAAAATACTGGCTATTACGTTGCTTTTTTTTTTTTTTTTTTATTAAATTTTGGGTAAATAATAACATTCCAATATTCGAAAATGAACATTTAAGAAATGTCAGTGGAAATTACTGTTCTTATCATGGTTGGATTTTAAGGATATTTTGGGTATTGTCAAAACCAATACCTCAATTTGGGTAAAATAAAAACCTCGAGCCAAAGTGTTCTCTTCTTCTAGCGTGTATATCATCGTCGTTGAGGTGCTCGTCAAAATACTGTCCCCCTTTTGTCACCTCCACTCGTTCGTTGAAAGATTGCTTTCAAAGACTCGGCATATATTGGCTAGCGGCACCTTCCCATAGAATTTTCGTGTGTCGTTGGCTCTGGATTAATGCTGGACCTTTGTGCGTGTCGTCGTTAAATCTTGTGTAAATTTCTGTGTCAATTAACGGAACAGACGTTTAAGAAGATAACAATTAACAACCCTGGTTGGCACGGTACAGATCTTCAATAGCTTCGTGATCTCCCACGCGGCACTTTTTTCTTATGAGGAATGGAATTTGAATTTCCCGTCCTTTCTGTAACGTTTCAAGTTTGCACTCCTAGAATGATGGTGCCATATTCTCCACGCAAGACACAAGTTTTATAACGGTTGAAAATACTTTTAGATGACTAGATTTGGTTGCGCCGAAGCTTACTCAACATATAAAATCATGAAGATGTGTTACTCGGGTCTTGACCATGCCACCCATATTTTTGACCTTACTGCAGCTTTCTTTTTCACCTACTGCACATGCATTTGGTGTCAAACCATCGAGATTCTCTAATGGCGTTAGGGCTAGGCTTCCAATGTCGTTTCGGTTTCCTTTCAGTCTTTTTCAAAATTGCCAGCGTTATTAATTACTAATGGGGTGGTAATAGTTTTTAAAATGCAAAAGAACACGCAATAGAAATAACAACGAGAAAAACTGCCCATTTTGTCAATGATAAGTTGCGCTTGGAAGGGTTTGTTCCAGTAATAACTTCTAAAATAGGATGACCAAATTAAAAGCTAATAAAACGCAACCTATCAGATAACAACACCATTATTTTTGCCGTTTCTTCATTCCATTTGGCTCAGTGGCTGCTTAGGCAAACTATTTTTTTTCGGAAATCGTTTTCCGGAACCTGTTCTGGCCATCTCCAGAATCTGTTGGTGGATTTCAAAAATCGTAAGTAAAAATGTCCAAGTCAAAAGAAAACCATAGTTATTGCCCAGTTATAAGTGTTTAGATAATTTAGAATTTAAATTTTAATTTATGTAAACCATACTTTAAATTCCCACCCTCCTTCCCATCGGCGATTTGTAATTCCTCATTAACCTCGAGATGGCCGCGAGTAATCGGTTCTATCCTCCTAACTTTAGTTCTAAGATAAATGATGTATAAAAATTTGAAAATTTGGCTCTGTAAAGTTGATTTAATTGAGCCTGTACAAATAAATGATAATTAAAAAAAAATCGTAAGTATTATATGTAAGGTACTTAATTTGGTGATTATTTCGATAATTTCAGTTCAGTGGATGTTGCGAAACACTTGATTATTTCTTTTGATACGCCCATAATGGCGTAACTCAAAAGGGCGTAGCTCAAAAATGTGTCCAAGGATTGAAAAAATCTGCTAGAGATGTATGAGGGCATGGCAAATCAACTGACGTATTTTTTTTAAAGTTCATAACGTTAAAATTTCTGTCAGGCTACAAACCGGTTTTTTCGGTTGTAGAGCCTTTGCTTGGTTGTGAAAATCAAATTTTAGTATTTTTTCTAAGGAAGCATCAATTTTCAATTTTAAGACATAATTCTACTTGGACTTGGATACAAATTGCTAAAAATAGCTCCAATCGATTGATGCAAACTTTTTAATAAATCTTACTAGAAACGACTGAATTATTAACGTTCAAAAGACCAATTTCAAACTGTCTCGTAGCTTTTTAAATTGCCGTGATAGGTATTTATTGTTTCTCTGAAATTATGAAACGTTTCTGTCATTTTCAACTGGAAATACAATCAAATAATGATAACATCCACATAATCTATAAGTCCTTCTTTATCTCCCTGAGGTCAAAGGACAAACGACATCTACGAAATAATCAAAGAGATTGTGTACCTCATACCGTATTTAACGATTGGCTTAAACCAAAACCGTTGGAAACCAAGAATAAAAAAAAATACCCATGTCTCACTCTTAAACTTGGAAGAAAATTGTTTTTTCCTAAATTAAATCGCAAAACGATTGTCGCATGTTCATTCCGTCCCTTGCTTCCGTCTTGAGCCGCTAAAACGATTTCGAAATTAATTTTCTGATCAAATTTCGCACAAATTACCACCCTTGTTGTGTCATGGCTGTTGCCGTCGGTCGGTAGCTTTCGTTTTTTAAGACACTCCCAAGATTGGATGGGACGATAGGCAAGAAAACCTTCCCATCCAGTTTGCTAAGTAGAGCCGTTTGGAATATGGCAGGAAAGATGACAATTCTTTTATTATTATTATTTTTTTCTCATCGACTTGCTGAATCGTATGCAGTGTGTTTGGCGAGGGTCAACGAATGGGCACAGTTACTTCTTCTGAATTCAGATGTTTGATTAAAGTGTATAATTAAAGTAGAAGAAGACAGCAAAGTAAACAGAAAGTGAGATGCTGAATAGTGATAGAAACTTCATTATTTAAAATGCAACAAATCCATCTACATAAAAATAGCTATGCTGTAGTGAGAAGCGACTATGCTAAATAGATATGCTTTTAAAGCTGGTACTGTATGATGCACAATGTGTTCTATTTGATTTGCTCAAGCTTTGATAACCACGGATTGTCCTCATCGTGTCAAAACAGAGATATCACATGAAAAACAATAATCGCATTTTTGCTGCACTGCATCTTACAAGTGATTCAATTTTCCTGCACGCTATGTGTTCAGTTTCTGTGATTTAGGCCATGAACAATGCCATCAACGGCCATTAGAGCGGTCATTTGTGGATTCCATCTACTGTCACCTTAAACCTCATACAAAGGTCCAAGTACTTATACTTCATCAACGTGAACAAAATACGTTGTGCTAACTATCAATGTGAAGAAAAGATATGTTTGTTGATCGGAAAAAGATTAGACAGTGCCTTGCGTATCATCTCCATTAAATATGTTAAAGTATATAATTGTGAAGTTTATTGGTTTGCTCTCCGCAAATTTGATCATTAGTTGTTAATAACATAGAACAAGCTAGGAAAATGCAAAATCATATATTCTATCGCATCTTCGTTTCGAAATATTTATCTGATTTGGTCATCTCAAGATCTTAATAATATTCAAAAAAATAAACTTCAAACTATCACGCAGACTTAAAGATTATACGGCACATCTTGTTTCGTTCTCTTTCTTTCTTGGGATTTGAAAACATTGCTTATCGAAATCATTGAATTGATTGCTTTTACTATCAATTGTTCTGAATATGCGCCAGAAAATGTACCAAAAATCGCCAAAATTAAGCACAATACATGCTTTCGGTATGGGAAATGATTTATTTTGCAGGATTTTTTTTTTCTCAAACCGTTCTTATGTTCAAAAACCGCCGTGCTTAAAAATGATAACTAGTAATTCATTGGTGAGTAATTACCAAATATGTGTATATTAGAAAGAAAATATAATCTATTTTCACTGCATTTAACTTATGCTCAAGTGAAAGAGAAGCAATGAACGGAGTAATAAAATGCAGCTCTATGCATTGTCACCAACAATAGGGGGTTGAACCAGCCCAGGAGGCTGAAAATCACTATAATACAGACAAAAAAAATGTCGCCAATAAACAGATGTATTGAAACGAGTAGGTGAAACAAAGGTCACCAAATAATAAATTAATCAACGCAAATCCACAATACGTCAGATTTACCAAATTGATACGTCATCAGCAATTCCGATCATACAATGTAATTTATTATCACTCGTGGTATACCAGGAACGCAAGACTGGCCAAAATTGATAATTTGAGGTACGATTTCACAAGAACGCATGTAATTAAACTGATTCTGATGAAAAACAAAAATGCAATCTCTTTGATGATTTACAGTTGTGGGCTTTCTGATGTAAACGAGATTCATTAAATATAATTCGACCTGTCTTCTTTATATGACTCAGGAATATAATTACGTTTGCATCATACTGTTCATTAATTAATGTAGGAGTTGAATTTGAGGAGTTATTTTGATGAATTCTGTCTTTAAAAAAACGCCAAAAGATATTGTTCATGAATATCCTAACACAGAAATTGATAAAATCAATTTTTGGTGATACTACAAGCTTTTAGATTGAAGATGGCGTCGAAAGAAGAGCAAGTTCGAAAAGCAATTGTGTGCGGTCGCAATGAAAATCCGGATCTGTCAGTGAGAAAACATGCAAAGAAGCTTGGTTCTCCTGCAAGCACTGTCCATAACGTTCTTAAATCTTTCGATACTCGTTTGACAACAGCCAAGAAGGCTGGGAGCGGAACAAAAATGGATTTCAGGAACCACCAGAAGGACGTGAAGGTAAAGCAAATATTGCAGAAGAGACCAGATCTATCGATACGTACTGTGGCTAGAAAAATAAAAATGTTCCCAACTTTCGTGCATACTTCCAAGCACCGGCAAGTAGTTCAAGGTGAAAACTGTACCGAACCGTAATGATACACAGAATGTGACGGCTAAAACCTGGGCTCGCAAGTTGTATCGCGAATATTTGAAGAAGTTTTCCTGCGTGATAATGGACGATGAAACTTATGTGCTGGAAGACTTTAAGCAGCTCCCCAGAACGTCTTATTATACTGCCATGCAACGGAACAGCGTGGAGGAGCATTTCAGAACGAAGAAAAAGCCAAGTTTTTATTTGGTTTGGCAGGCAAGCCAAAGCTTTATCACTGCCGGAACGGTAAACAAGGAAATATACCGTGAAGAATGCCTATAGAAGCGATTGTTACCATTTCTACGCAGCCATGACGCTCCCTCGCTATTCTGGCCTGATTTGGCATCTTGTCACTACGCCAAAGATGTTTTGGAATGGTATAAAGCGAATGGAGTTCATGTTGTACCCAAAGAGGCGAATCCACCAAACTGCCTGGACTTGCGACCTATCATGCGGTATTGGACTCTCGTGAAGAGAGAACTCTCTCAATATAAACAACAGGCAATAACTATAGAAAAAATTAGAAAATCTTGGACAAAAGCTGCTAAATCAGTTGCAGAGAAGTCTGCACAGACCCTGATGGCTGGAGTTAACTCAAAAGATCGTAGTTTCTTCATGCAGCCCAATTAAGTAATAGTAATTAATTTTAAGCTGACTAATAAATGAATAAAAAATGCATCATGGATTGAAATAACATGAAATTTGTTTTATGCCAAATTTAATCTGTCCAGATTTTGTCGCAAACAAGCCTTAGAAAAAAAGTCCTCGAAAAACAGAAACCGTATCGTGGAAAATCTTGGAAAATAGGAAATAATCTTGCTAAATGCATATTTTTCCATTTTCCCCGAACAATTATCTGGAAATCGCAGAACCATTCTAGTGCTCTGTGCCAAACGCGATAGATACCATGGCTAGTGGTATTTCCGGATACGATCGGATAGTGGAAGGATATTTTGGCACGTTGCAACTTTTTCACTACACAAGTTTTGGTTAATAAATCGTGCCGCATTTTTTTTTTTTTTTTTTTGTAACTTTGTTGCGTCAGTGGTCTGAGTCAACGAAGGAATTTCTTTCTGTGTATGGTTTAGCTAACAGTGGATCCTTTCACCTTTTCCTTTTAGTCAACGTGCATATTATTTACTTTTCAATTGAAGTTTTAAAAATGGCGTCTCGGCAAGGGCAAGTGGTTAGAAAATCCAGAAAACAATCGCGCATTCGGTTGGGGTGATGCAACAAACGATGTCGAATGTCATCAGCAAGTTTCTAAAATCCAAAACGGTTAAGAGGAAGCCAACCAAGAAGTCAAAAAGGAATTCACGCAACTAACAAGATGAGAAACCAGTGGTGAAAGTATACAAGAGGAAGCCCAAAATGCGGTCAGAGATGTTGCCTTAAGAAGTGGATGTAGCTAGGTCAACTGTGCAGGACATTAAAGTGAGATGTGGACTGATGTCATTCAAAGCCCAGAAGAAACCTTGTCAAGATGATAGAGGGCTTGAAAAAGCGAAAAGTCGGGATCGAAAGCTATATGATTCGTTGTTAATCAAACCTACAGCTTGAATCGTACCGGACGATAAAACATACGTTAAGTCCCTGGTAAAAAATTCTACATAACGAAGCACTGAGGAAGCTCTAAGTTTAAAGGACAGGAGATAGAAAAAATTACGAAAAAAATATCTCGTTTGGCAAGCCATCTGTACGTGCGGTAAAATCATTCATCTCAACCGGGAATATTAACAGTGAAATCTACATAAAAGAGTGCCTACAAAAATCCCAACTGCCACATTCCCAAAACACCCTGTTTTGGCCTGATTGGGCATCTTGCCACTACTCAACTTCGTCAATAGAAATGGTACGTGGAAAATAATATCATTGTGGTACCTCATGACATTAATCCTCCAAACTGTCCAGCAATAATGAAGGCTGATTGTCGGAAAACGGGAGGAGAGATAAAATCGGTTCAAATTATCAAGCAGAAGTGAACAAAAGTTTACAAAACTAGAGAAGAGAAGCTTGTCCTTGATGGCAGGATTCAAGTCACAGGTCCGAAAGTTTGGGCGTGAGGGGGAAATTTAAACCTTTTAATGTAACAGTGTAAAGAAACATACTTGAGGAAAAGATTTGTTTGGATTTTTGTTGAAAGTTTAACGTTCGTGTGATGATACAAAATTTATTCCCTGACACGCTTTAATTGGGTGAGATCATACCAATATAAGGTGAGTATCGAAAAGTAGTTATAAACATTTAACACGCAATTGAGCTTAAACTAGTGCATTTTTTTTAGCGTGTATTTGTATTACGTTTTGTTTACATGTCTAAAATCCTATTTCAAATAGATTTTTTCCATTATCACGGTTTTTTTTTGTAAAATGTCGTGGATTGACTACGAAAATTTTGTACACTTGGTGTACTGAAAACGATGTTACGTACAATCAGATTTTCGAAAAGATCAAAGTGCATCCAGCAAGTGAAAAACGAGTGATTGAAAAGTATGATGAGCAGTACACCCTGCAGGATCTGCCGAGAACTGGACGGAATGGGACCAAAAAGAGGCATATTCTGGAAAACATATCAGCCTCTACTCATCATTTGGCCAAGATATAAAAGACCAGCATATAAATGATTCAGCAGATAAGCAAATAAATTATTTGCAGACATACAGGAAGCATAAAGTGCCAAAGCAATCTCCTGAGCAAAAGTATCATGCCAAAATGAGGGCTCTAAAGCTATAAAACTGACGGGACCTCAATTCTACACCAAATCGATTGGGGAGGGTTTACAAATTGCAGATACGACTTTTGCGACGGAAAAATTCGGTGAGAAGGTGCTCGTATGGTAAGAAATTTGCACATGTGGCTTGCGATCTTCCATTTTAGCATTTTCCGACCACACACTCTCCTAGATTGGCTGATGTAGAAACGATGGAAGTGCCAGAAGAGCTGCCTTGGTGTGACAGGCTCTTCATCCGTCTCTTTGCTCAAGACCTGGCCTATGATCAGCAGGAATGGAAGGTTCGTGTTGATAAGGTGTTTACTTAAGAAGATATCGAGAATTCATTCTATCTTCATACACGTCTGGATTTAGAAATTGGATTGGATTGTGCGGGAGGCCTTACTTGGCGTTTCCTTTTCTTGGTATTTTTGTTTGAAATGAGATAAGTTTTACGATGAATGAGTCGTTGGGAGTGACGGATCTAAGAAAGTTAACGAACTCCTTTGTTGTCCGCTTTTCTGGACTGGAACACAGGTATTTCCTTCTTGTATCCAGGCTCTAAAGCCAAGAGTGTACTGTCGTTTCTTGCATGTGAGCTTGTCTGTCCGTTGAGACATGAGCACTAACTCTTGTCCTAGCCTTTCAATGCTAATGGTTATAGTGCCATTACTCACTTTCTGAAAAGAGAAAAAGGACGCACCTGCACAAAGTCATACGCTCACACGCACATACCGTTCAAATGTTCACTTTGTACTTAATGTGCTCAAAATGGGTATCAGCTTAAGATGCCCATTATGCTCCTTAGATGAAAAAAATCGCATGGTCCCGTACAAATGTAGCAGGCAACCGAGAAATACTCATCAAAATCCGCAGCACCGTAAAAAACACTGGTGCCTCTGTTTCGGTCACCAGCCTGCGTGAACAGGAAATTCACACGGAAAAAATACGTATCCGGATCCGTGACCGGCAGCTATTAATTCGTGTCGGGAACTAGTATACGTTTTTAGGTAAAAATCCTAAAAACGTTAACTAGTTCACGGTTTTTTTTTTTTTTTTTTTTTTTTTTTCATTTTTGAGAACGTTTTTGTTTCTGTGCACCACTCATATTTCCGGTGTTGTGTAGAATTTATGTAAGAATAATCACTCTTAGGCTACTTTTTCACAGGAAGGCCAAAAAAGCCTTCTGGTTTCAAAGTCATAAGTAGCTAGTAGTCATAAGTAGACTGGTCAGTAGCGACCAGGAAGTGCCCTAAAATCTCTATGCAGAACTTGATGAAGGCTAAAATGCGATCATGTTACCAAAATCAGCAATCTGATTCATTTGGAAGTTTAATTTACTACATTGACTTTATCGCTAATTGTTGACCAATCGTGCCGAAAAAGTTGAATTTATTGGTGATTTTAACTTAATCAATTAAACTTAACATTTGGTACAATACTTCATTTGAATGACTATAATATGACCTTATATATTAGAAGCGTGAAATTCATGAAAGTTACTCCCTTTGTTTTGGAAAAAAAAACAAAAAACTCCTCCGCTGTTGCTGCAACTAAGTATAAAGACATGCGGTAATTGGGCAAATTTTTATTTTCTGATGAATAATCATTTGAAATCTTGTATACTACCGATTGTTCTAGCAATATAATTTGTGAAAAATAGTTTGTTTATAAGTTTCTATATCTATAAAAAATATAATTACATTCTTTGATTTAAAGGGTTGAAAATAAAGATAAAGACAAGTTTTGCAATCGTCGAGGCATAGAGGTTATGAAGCTCTTCAATATGTTCAAATCCATCATTTTGAATTGCCGGCTTCAAGTGGCCAGCCGTTTCATAATTCCTTCCAAGATTGAAAAAAATATGAGGAAGTAACCCCCATACGTTTTCAATCGGATTAAGATCCGGGCTGCAGGCTGGCCACTCCAATACAGTGATGTCGTGGTGCTTCAAAAATTCCCTGGTTGATTTGAAGGTTTGACAGGCAGCATTATCTTGTTGAAAAATCATGTTCGCTTTCATAAAACTTCCAGAAAATGGGATGACAACTTCTTCCAACAACTGGTAGTACATTGCATCCGCGTCGAAATAAAGCCAACAGGCGATTTTTTCAGTCAAGCTAATACCGGTTCAGATCATTACCTTCGCTCAGCCAAAGTGTTGTTTCTACTTTCTTGGTGTATCTTGCCTGTTATCGTACCAACGGCTACTAAAACCATCTGGTCCATCATGGTTGAGTTTCTTCTCGCCTCTGAAAACCACGTTCTCGAGCATTGGTCGTCCCAAAACCGATATTTTTCGACGAAGGCAAAACGGGTTTCCTTGTGACGAGGTAGCAGCCGTGGTGCAGGCGTCGCTGATACGAACAAACATTGGGACTCTTGTTTATAACTTGACAAATCCGACGGGAAGAAATCGTCAGGCTCATTTCCTTCCTAATGTCTGCCGATTACAGCTTCTTGTTGATCATGGATTATAGATGGACGTTCATATCGATGCTTTGTAGCATACTTTTAACCCATCCGAGGGAATATGAACGACAATTTTTGCTCCTACCATTACTGATGCCTATTTTACTCAAGCGCAACCCTTGTTCTTGAAGCTCACCTACCCGAGCAGGAGACAACAACATATCAACAAATCAATCAATTTTGATCTTGATAACTGGCCTTGGTATTAAAGAGCCCAGACTAAGAGGTAAAATACCTAAGCAAAATACCTTAGAATTGCAAGCAAAATATCGCTGGAATATCTGCTTCTGACAAATTTCATCATTAACAAAACTTGTTATTTCGGATATCTGGGAATACCTGAGAGGTACTATTTTTGTATTGCCTTACCTCAATTTAGTATTCGCATAACATTGTGTGAAAAATTTAATGGTATTATCCTCAGGTATTTTACCTCTTAATCTCGGGTACCCGAGCAGAACACAAAAGCATATGAATACCTAATTTTGATCTTGATAACTGGCCTTGGTATTAAAGAGCTCAGATTAAGAGGTAAAATACCTAAGCAAAATACCTAAGAATTGCAAGCAAAATGTCTCTAAAATAACTAAACTTGATATTCCGGATACCTGGGTAAGTATCTGGTCACCTTAGAGGTATTATTTTGGTATTGTCTTACCACAATTCGGTATTCGCATGACATTGTGAGAACAATTTGATGGTATTATCCTCAGGTATTTTACCTCTTAATCTGAGCTCATAAATACCAAGGCCAGTTATCAAGTTATTCGCTTCTGCTCGGGTACTCTTCCCTTGTCAAAGTTTGTCAACAGGCTGTTTTCAGCATTTTTACTTTAAAAAGCGTAAATAATATGAGTTTAATTAAAACATTTTGAAAACAGAAGAATGCAACTAATAACAAACAGATTGATACCTAGCGAATCAACACATAACGAAGATGTATCCCACTAATACACTCACATCTACACAAATTTGCCTGAGGAGGTTAACACGGTAAACAAAAAATCTGTGAAATATAAGTTGTCTTTATACTTTTTTCCACCAGTGTAAACATTTTTTCTTTGTTTTGATAGGCCAATGTGCAGCTATCATGCGTTTCAATGTGTTTTCGGCCAAATGAAGTTAACAGGCTAAATTTGCCTATTAGAAGGGGTGTTGGACAAAACGTTAACCAATGGTTACTCCGCAAATAATGTAAGCATACCTTTTGAAAGGTAGATAAAGCTTAAATCTATCTGTAATATTAAATTTCTGGTTTTTTTTTTTTGAAAAAAAGAATACGTTTGAGAAAACTGGAAACTGCTTCTTGTACTGATAGGCCAAGAACTGAGTCCATAATTGAACGTTTCTCTTTTCTATACGGGTGTCATTTCAAAATTTTGAAAAACAAGAGCGTGAAAGGTTATAGAACACTAGTAACTCTCGTTCAACTGTACACGATGACTTCATTCATGCACCAATTCATCAGAAAAACTTACAATAATTTTTGCATTGAAATAACAATTAAGTGCTATTAGTATAACTAGTTCAATTTTTTACTCAAAAATGACCTTCTTTTGCTCCCATACAAATCTGAAAATATGTTTTTCCCTATCCGGGTCCTCAAAAACGGGTAGAAAATGGTTCAAAATGTCTTCTTCTTTTTATTTCATTTTCCATGATGAATACAGAACAAGCCACAACCCTCAGCTGCAAAATAATTTTGCTTTGTTGCCGGTGTCTGATTTTGTAATTGAGGCCCGTCTTCTCTTTAGAATTTTGCTTCGTACTGTATATTCGTGCCTCTCTTTATTCAGGGCTATGCTATCAACGCTAAGCACACGAGATGAACCGCAATGATTTCTTAGGGACGAACGACCAATTGTTTAAAGTTCCTCCCAAAACACACAACAACAACGAAATGATTTCAGTTTTCGACGCTCTCAGCTGGTGGTTCGGACAGGGCTTTGTCCACCCGCCACAGTCCACCCGGTTATGGTATGGGAGACGGAGTAATGCAAGATCGGCTAATCGGACAGTTACCGGTTTCCTTGTCAACCAGATACAATGATAAAATTTCGGGCCACAGAAAACTGGCCATTTCTCCCTTATGAAATCACTAGCTGAACCCGGTGCGTGCGCTGTTACGCTTGCAACTAAATGAAGGAAAATTTAATATATTATGGTTATTTTTTCGAAATGAGTTTTTTCATTCTTGAATAAGCAGGGGTTCAAACTTCTATCAAAACATGCTTCTTACCCGAGAAATACACGTTTTGTGTTTAAGTAACCAGGATAATTCTCAATTTTGGTAGAAATTTGTGTTTCATTTGTATGGGAGCCATCCCTTCTAGAGGGGGGTGGTCTTTCAAATCCTTCCTGAGAGAGAAGGGGTCTCAAACAATCATAAAAACCTTTCCCAGCCCCAAAAACCCTTTCATATAAATTTTCACGTTGGTCGGTTCAGAACTTTTCGAGTCTATAAGGGTCTGACAGACAGACAGACAGAAATTCATTTTTATGTATATAGAAATCTAGCCTCCAAAAACCCCCATATGCTAAAATTGGTTTCATTTACTTGATTAGTTCTCGAGTTATGCAGAAATTTGCTTTTTATTTGTATGGGAGCAACAAAATTTGGATTCTTTTGCTTGATCAGTTCTCGAGTTATGCAGAAATATGTGTTTCATTTGTATGGGAGCCCCCCCCCCCCCCCCTTTCAGGGAAGGGAGCGGTCTCTTACTATCTTAAGAACCTTCCCCGGCTCCAAAAACCCCTGCATACAAATTTTCACGCCGATCGGTTCAGTAGTCTCCGAGCCTATTAGGGTCAGACAGACAGACAGACAGACAGACAGAAATCCATTTTTGTATGTATAGATTTCATTCCAGCCCACCTTCCCATCCTTTCAGTTGTTATTCCTATTAACCTCGAGACGGCCGCGAGTAATCGGTCCTATCCCCTTAACGTTAGGCTTAAGATAATTGATGTATATAAATATGAAAACTTTGCTCTGTAAAGTTAAATCGATTGAGCCTGTACAAATAAATGAACTGAAAAAAAAATATATATAGATTTTGGTTCGTCTCGCGTGCTGTATACTAGCGTTGATACAATAGCCCTGAATGAAGAGAGGGACGACGACGGGTCCATAGCAAAATTATAAAACTATTTTATTAGCATTTTAACCAACCATATGTGTAATGATACGTATAAATTAGATGATACTATTATTACTATAAACCAACGCGGTCCTGCGTGAACCTTGCGGTTATATCCCTGATATAACCCACCACTATTTTTTTCTATTCCATTTTTCCATTTTTTATCTAATTATTTCCAGGATCCTTTTAAGAACCGGTTGCGCTTATGCTTGATAAGATTAGATTAGATTAAACTTTGTAAATATTGAGCATATTTTTTTTTTTTTGTTTTACTAAAATATACATAACACCATTTGTGCATTACCCAGCCTGATGATGAACAACAATGAATAACAATGTGCTGATTCCACCTCGCAAATTTGCTCAGAAGAATTTCAAGAATATTTTTTAGTAAGATCATTTTTTCGGTGAGAAATTAATATTTCTAGACAAAATCGTCAAAAGGTCGAAAGTAACAATTGTAAACAATGACTGAAAACGTAAATTTCCCGGAAATGCCAGGTTGCTAACATCTATATCCAATTTTGTGGGAAAATAAAGAAGGCAGATAAGACTTATGAGCTCCTAAAATGAAGCTACGACATTTTGATCTGCATATGACTTAAATCGATCATTTCCTTATTGGGAAAATATTACTCAAAGTTCCCTTGAGGTCGTAGTAATTTTTAATCTGAAAATGTTTAGACGATTTTTGTTTTCGCTTAGTTGTGTTTATCACTATAATTAGTGAACTGGTGTAACCGGATAATTGTTGTGTCTTCCACCTTACGGTTAACTATTCCATATATTCGCTTTGTTTTCAGCTCATGCGACCAGAAAGGGTTCGTGCTGTCAGAAGCAATTCGAATCACCCCATCAAAAATGACTGCATTCAGTACGTATCCATGATGATAACTGCGCTGGTGGTGTGATAAAGATAGGCGAAATCTCTATGCTCACGTGGGCTGCTTCCACCTCAAGGATATGAATGTTTAATCAAATTTAGAAATACGTTTGATGAATATTTATTTTATATTCAACAGTATCCCAACGAACCATCCAGCAAAAGGGGCAGAAACATGAACGTGTAGCAAAACTCGTTAGGTTTTTCATAACACAAGTATGTATAGGCATGCGCTTCCCGTTTTCTTGTGTCCTCCGAAACAAAGGAAATCTTTTGTAATTCTACTGGAATCCAACAACTGTCCTTTGATATAATTTCCCCTTTCTGCGAGAAAGTTGCTTTTATATAAGGCGAAACGTCACCAGTCTTTTTGGGGATGTGGAGATTTGAATAGAATGAGCCTTTTTACTCAAACTCGACTATATCGTGCACTGCAACAATGGCAGTGTTACGAACCCAAGACTAACTTTCACAGCAATAAACTTCCTTTTCTTTTACCCAATCTAGTAACACAAGCATCCGTCAACTGAAGCCGGGTGGCCTTTTTCTTAATGAAAGTTTGCCGATCTGAGTTGGAAGGCAAAACAAATTCTGCCCCGCATTTAGGGATGTTGGAGCCAATGCGTTTTGTAATATTGCGTTCAAGATATTTGTACGATTGAAATGAGTCAACCATTTGTGATGATATTCGTGGTTACTCTCATAACAAACAAACATTAGAAACTTCATAATCTATCAAGGAAAAACGTTATTTCTAAATTAAACAAGTGAAGAAACTTTTGTTTGTGGCAGCATTGTGTATTTCCATGCAAAACTGTTCTGTAAACTGTTGAAAACCTAAAACAAAATTTGTTATAAGAGGGGAACAAAAATAAACTAGGCGGAAAGGTATTCATGACATGATTTTTAGCAATCAATAAGTTGCAAAAAATGAGATCAGTTGGCTTAAAATTTTGTCTTTTTTAGATGCGTATCTCATAATCATCTGAATAATTGTCGGCCTTGAAACAAACAACATATCAAATAAACAACTTGACGGTTGATCAACTGAACAGATTTCGTATGTGCGACTGTTCGTTTTATAAAGAGGACACTTTTGTAACACGATAAAAATAAGAAGCTTTACTCGATTTTGATTGAATTCACTTCATCGTGTATTTCAATACACTGACAGGCGACTGTCATTTGTTATCTGAGTCAAAACAGTTTGAATTTAGCAAAAATTGAGCGAATTGATAAGGATCCTAGAGTTTTTATTACTCAAAAGAACTACCAGTGACTGTCTTGTAGACATATTGCTCAAATTATGGAAAAAATCGAAGACTGGTGTGCACAAAATCATCAAAAAGTTTGAAGAGAAGCATACTGTGGACGATCTGCCAAGATCCAGAATCATAAGCGGCCCTGTCAATCCACAAAAGAAGAAGAACTGAGAGTATCCATTGGATTTGTCCAAAACGCAAAAAAAAAAATAACATCAGGACATAAAAGAAGCAAAAACCGCCAAAAAGGAGCGCGGAACAGCTGGCACGAGCCAAATAGCTATGCCGGAAGCTTAATAAAATGTTAAGATAGCACACCAATCGTTGCATTTTGATTTACGACGAAACATATTGCAAACTGGACACAACAACGCTACAGGAAGCGCAGTTTAACAATGTAGTTGTTGGGTAAAACGTACAGAAAAACTATAAGGGACAGCCCAATGGGGTTGTACGCAAAGTTGACGTAGGACTACGCAGCAATCGAATTCCCATACACGTCAGGGCCATCCGCTAATTGATTTAAGTCAGTCTTGAAACGGGCCAAGAAAATTCTATTGTACACTCTTTAGAAAGCATTTGGTTGCCATTTACTCCGGGACGCGGCGTTTCAAGCAATGCCATGTTCAGCCGGGGCGCGGTAATGGAAATTTCAAACAGCACAAGAGAAAAAATTCATCCAAACGAACTCTTCAGTTGGCAAACTAATTTGGTCGTCCTGAAAAGGACGGATTTAGTTGACGGGGAGAAACAGTTGGCGATTGAACTTGGGCTTTCTTTCTTGGTTCATCTCGTGGAATGATTGATTCTTGTCTCGTTGTCACGGGCGGCTTTTTCCTGCCAAATCGTAGGCTTCAGCAGCCATGTTTCTCACAGCGAGGTTGACGGGAGCATCGGCAACAACAGCCAACTGCAACAACGTCTCTCTGGGCAACGACTGCTCGCCGCCGCCAACTGCGATCCTAAGACCACTGCACAGCTTAACGACTGTCGTAAGACTGAATCAAAATGTTCTGCTAAGAGCTATGAGGTATAGGGGTCGGATGCTAGTGCACGAAAGAAGGCGGTACCAACGTAGGCAATGTGATACAAATTGCACCAAAGGGGACGAAATTCAGTCATTGCGCCACAATAATTAGTTTTAATTACTGCACGCTAGACGGATAATTTTCTTAACAGATATATGCCTTAATTACTTGCTATCACCAGCAACTAATCCGCTATGCACAACTAGGAACTACAACGAACTCAACCACATGGTCGGTCTGATGTGTCGCAGTTCGGTTCTAGAATTTCGTTCGTTGGTTGTTCAACGTTCTTTGTCATTTACTCCGGGACGCGGCGTTTAATTAATGCTATGTTCAGCTGGGGCGCGGTGATTGAAATTAATTTGAAACAGCACTAGAGAAATTTTAACCAAATAAACTCTTTAATCGGAAAATTGATTTGGTCGTCCTGAAAAGGACGGATTTAGTTGATGGGGGAGAAACATGATTCGCGATTGAGCTTGGGCTTTCTTCTTGGTATTCTTGGTTCAGCTACTCGTCGTTGCGGGTGGCCATCTTCAGGTGACGTGGAATAGTTGATTCTTGTCTCGTTGTCAAGGGCGGCTTTTTCCCGCCAACTCGTAGGCTTCAGCAGCCATGTTTCTCGCAGCGAGGTTGACGGGAGCATCGGCAACAATAGCCAACTGCACCAACGCCTCTCTGGGCAACGCCTGCTCGCCAGTGCTGCTGCCGAAAAACCGAAAAATTTATTCAAAATGCGAAGGTGTACCCTTTATATAACATTCATGGCTGCCTAGGAGACGTTCGTTACTTAAATATGAAATCTGTGCTAGAAAAGGACTGTGTATTTGGTTAATTTACTCTGAAAAATCGACATTATAAGACATAACCTTAAATTTGCGTTAATTTCAATAGTTGAATGTTTTAAATCAAAAGATTAAAATATAAGAATCGAAGCGTAGAAAATGTCCCGATCGATTGGTGAAAACATTTTGTAAATCGATCGTGAAATGACTTAGTTATTAACGTTCAAAACCTATGTATTTTTCGTGACGCTCCAAATTTTCGTAATTCGAACGTGTACCCCAGTATTGAAAACACAGACGTAGTCCTACGTCAAAAAAGATCAAAATGGAGAAGATCGGCAAAAAAGTTCCTGTGTGGCAGGCTATTCGCTCATGTGCCAAAAAAAAAAGTTTGCCACTTTTCACCACCATCAACGGTGAAGTTTATCGTAAGAAATACATAAAAAAACGTATTGTTCCTTAGTATCATAAACAGTATTTCCGTCTGGTGGTTTGTTAAAAATAAGCTTAGAAAATTCACTGTAGACTGTCGAAAGACGTTTAGTCTTTCAATGATCTCGATCTGACGAGTTTCACCAAGGAAGGTATAATTGTGATTTGGGCCAGATAACCACGACTCCTTCATCCAGCCTACACTTCGTCTGGCAACCTGTATTCCCCCTTACCCTTTGTTATTTAATGTATGTATGTTATGTACGTTACTGAATATCATATATGTATTTACAACATATATCTTACATCCACTGATTTGGTACTGAAAAATAAAAATTAGGTAAGCATCAATATCTCAATAGTCCTGAAAACAAAGAATATCAATGATGATGTTGTTTTTGAGAAGGAAATAATCTCTCATCACACGTGAAAAACAACTTTATTTTTAATAACGATTGAGAGCCGATTTAGGAGGACTAAAGGACTTACGCTGAAGCATTCACTAATGTAGTTCACTACTCCGTGATTAATCGAAGTCAGCAGAAGTTGCTTGGGTGACTCCTCCTTGGGAGTAGTGAATCATTCTAAATGTGCAATTCCGGGAGTCCTCATTAATAAGGGAAGGAAAGGAATAATAGTTCGATACTCGTTGCTATATAAAGCCGTATATATTATAACATGATCCACAAAACATTTTATGGTATAAAAGAAGCCATGCAAGTGTGCGCAAATTTATCGCTGTACCTTTTAGTGCCTCGACAGTCGAAGCAACCGTTCGGTTTTTGTTCAACCGTCAACAACTTTTCAATATAGGTGAAACCACTACCACAGAACGCCGCAGCGCTATTGGCCACTGTTGGAATTTCGCTGTAAAGTATTTTATTTTTATTTTCACTCGTTTTCGAACTCCCATCTCCCTGTCATCAAGTTTTCCCTTCTTGATCACCACGCGTTGTATGAAATAAACGAAGCCATGCAAGTGTGTGCGAGCAACATTTCCTTCATTGCTGGTACAGCGGTACGCTGAGTGCCCCGAGAATCGAAGCAACTGTAGGGCTTTTATTCCATTTATCTCAACTTGTCAAAGTGGCTCAATGGTTACTATCTAGAACCGTCATGCTGGCGGCCGCGGTTTGAATCTCGGTTACATACCGAGACCGTTTTGGGAACTATTGAACTATTGGACTCAAGAACTAAAACACTGCACATACTCACGCACACATTGATTTTTTCAAAGCGAATTGATATGTTGATTTTTTTAGCACGACCAATGTTGCATTTTTTCTCAAAATTACGATCCATTACGAGAAATTAAACAAAAACATGCGAAATTGCATTACAATCTTGGTTTTTTATGTTTTGTGTAGTTGGAAGCATACAAGTTTTACCACTTCAGAAATGTGTATATCCGCCTTTGTATTCAACCACTTCCCCAAGGCGTCTTGGTATTAATTCGACCAATTTTTGCGTAGTTTTTCTGTCGGAACTTCCATACATCTTCAATCTTCTTCATCGGCTGCTTTCTGTTGGAAACATGTTTCTTTTGAACTTCTCGACCAATTTCATCCCACAGATGTTCGATTGGGTTTAAACCCGGACTTTGTGCAGGGTAGTGCATAATCCGTCACAAGCATTGATTTAAAGCTTTGAAGCGTTCTTCAAACTCTAACTCGACCATCTGAAGCGCTGACATTAAATTTGCTTTCTTCTGTTCATGATACTCTCTTCAGAACGACAGGGGCATGTTGACGAGCATCTATGCGTTTGATCCTGGTCTGGTCACGTAAGAATGACTGATTTCTTGTCGTACGGCTCAAATTGTTTACTTCTTTTAAGGCTCTAATGGTGTTTTCCAATAACAAATTCCAATTCTGCTGCCAACTTGCAGCCACTTAGAAACGGATTTTCTTACCATCCGCACCAAATATCTTTTGTTTTCCGACGATAAAACCGATTTTCGTCCACTTCTTCTACGATTTTCGATGCTAAATGATGAGGAATAAGACCAACCGCACCAATGCGGTAATATCGGTAAATTTTTACCCTGTTTGACAACTCGACACCGCACCAGTGGTTGGTAATCGGGTAGGAAAATGACAATTTGCTCGCTTGGTGAGCAGCCGGTTCGTAAATTTGACAACCTGACCCAACCGAGCCGAGCGTTGCTATTTGAAGAAAAAATAAGCAAAACAAGTTGAAACGTTAAAACCACATCTTCATCTGGAAGACTTTCATTTAAATTTGAGTGTTTCCGATTTGTTTTTAAAGTGGTATCTGCTAATTTTACGTTTATTGTGATATGTTGTGAAAAAATTAATGCATCAAAACCCCGTTGAAAGAATTGGACGCAAGAAGACAACGAAGTGCTTTGGAGGGCTTGGCTGGATGTTTCCCAAGATCCAATCTTTGTGACAAACAGAACGTCGAAAACCTATACGGAAGAGTATTTAAACTATACATTACACGAAATATTTAGCGAAACGGAACCGGTGCGAGAATAAATTTGAGTCTTATTGTGTTACCTTTTAAGGAACGACCGGTGCGAAAGTGGGTGACTAAATCAAAATAGGAACGCTCTCTATCATCAAAATATTACCCATATACGAACCCAACGGTGGGGATGGTCTAATATCCGACACCGTTGATTTTCTCATTTCAAGTTATTCTGAGATTTCACGGATAGTTTCATGACGATTGCGAAATAGAATTTCGTTGCTTCGTTGAGTTAACGATGATTCTTTCCTGGTGGCCATCTTGCACTCAATCTTCAGATGGGATTATGAAGAAACATTTTATAGTAGTATTAGTGAACATTAAATTCAACATTCGATTCGAATCTTAAACCCACACTAATAACATATTCTAGATCTTTTAACCCTTGTGTTTATATCATTGTAACGACTGTGTTTGTTGTTCGGCTAGTATTGCATACTGTTACTGAAGTAACATCACAACTCAAGTGTTTAATTATCAAATCTCTTCTCTACAGATCGTTAATTTTTAATGTAAGAATGATTGTATACGAGTTTTTTTTAAACACATAGTATTCCAAAAAAAAACAAAAAAAATTATCTCTAAGGAATGAAAAAAATCAGTTGGGTTGTGTTTAACACACGACCGGTTGACGTAGACTACGTTAACCCGTTTGATTAGTTTCGTAGTGTACTGTTCTAATGGGACGTTGGGTTAGCATAAATAAGTGAGAAAGTATGTTAGAACATGCAATGATTCGCTTCTTAGAAATTATTTGGCAGCTGTGGAAATGGACGTTTGGTTTGAATGTTAGTATGATGAAAGGGCAACAATTGTGCTGCCTGTAGTGATTGTGTTGATATGATCGACCAGCTGGAGACCATTATCCATAACGCGTAATCTCGAAAATCTATCGATAAATGATAAAGCTTCACACAGAGTTCACACTGTTTCAGTTATTTTTAAATGTTGATTTGACCTCTACCCTTGCCGTAAGGCCTAGTCTGATCAAAATAGCGTTGATGTTTGTCCTCTAAGATCGTTAGACCAGCATTAGATAGTAAATATGTTAGCAAAAATCTATTGTACATTCTTTAGAAAGCATTTGAAAAGTATTTGCACTTTGTCAAGTTAGTTGACCACTTGATTTTATTTCTCACCTCGAGTTTAAGGCCCTTCTCTAGCTTTCCGACCAGTAGTTAGCAACGCATTACCTCTGGTTGCTTCCAGTTTCGCCCGATAACCTCGAGTTCGCTCGGCATCGGTACATGGTCAATTCGGAGGATTTTTCGAATGTTCGATCTTAACGCGCTTCGGAAATTTGCGCAAACAGTTGGCATCAAAACGAATAGGCATTGCACTTATTCACCCTTTCACAGTTTCTCAAAACTTATTTCTTCCTAGAAGTAAAACGCTATCCAACGCGAATCGTTAACACAACAGAATAACTATTCATAACAGTACTCATTGAAATGTGCATGTTCGAGAATCAAAACATTGTCCGTGACAGGGAATTTCTTGAAACATGCCAGAACGCAGCATTCTTTAAAATTTTCATACACCGATTGATGAATATGTATGCGAAATATATTAATCTTTTATTTGTAAAACTTTATATACCTGAGTAAATAGAATGGCAATCGTATAAATTTCTTGATAAGAGCAGTTTCAAAAATAAATCAATCAAGAAACAATCGAATTCTTAGCGTCCGGTGTTTAAATTTTTCGTGACGGTAGCCATTTGTAAATTGTACAAAATGCTCAAGGTATGCAACAAAGAGAAAACTTATTTTGTTTTAGCCACCGCTGTCAGCCAATCGGTAAGAACCAAACATTCAAATCAAACAAACTCTCAAAATTAAATTGGTCGTCCTGAAAAGGACGGATTTGAAATGGTCCGCATTTGAATTAAAACCCTCTCTGTGCCTTACCAAAAGATGTCTACCAAATATCACACACACATAAGCACCTTATTTCGCTCCACGTGGTTGCACCCACCAGTTGGCTACAAAGACATTATTTGCCCAAGCAACTGACTGCCTAGCACACAGTATAATGTATGGCTGCCTAGCAACGGTTGCCTAGCCAACGGCTTGGTAACAACAGACTGCAGTGCAATCAGCTACCTGACCAATTGGTAGGTCGCCAGTGCACTTTCTATGGTGCTTGCCACAGCCAGCTGCCAAATCCAAATTGGTGTCTTGCCGCTCCGCTAAATGAAGCTAGTGCACCCCCCAGGGTACATGCTATTGCCCGGCTCCGCACAGCTTCAGTACTGCAACACGAATGAGAAAATTTGCGAAAGTGTACCCGTTTTATATCGTTCACTGCTGCATATGAGACCTCCCTTGCTTACATTTGATATCTGTGATAGTAAAATTGAGTGCATTGAGTAAATTTACTCTGAAAAATTGGCATTATAAGACATCACCTCATATTTTGGTTATTTTCAATAGCTTGAAATTGTTAACGGATAATGTTTGATAGTTGATTTGATACGCGGGAAAATTTCCAATCGATTGATGAAAACATCTTGAAAATCTATTGAGAATTTATTAAGTTATTAGCGTTTAATTTGTAACGATATTTCGTGACGGTCGCTGATTTTAAGATTTTAGTCTACGTCAAAATGTATTTAACTGATCAATGTTGCACCACAGTGTATATCTGCGTAAATCAAATAGAAAGTGTGATCAATAAAAATCCACCTATATATCTATATCTATATATATTTATATAAATATATATATATATATATATATATATATATATATATATATATATATATATATATATATATATATATATATATATATATATATATATATATATATATATATATATATATATATATATATATATATATATATATATATATATATATATATATATATATATATATATATATATATATATATATATATATATATATATATATATATATATATATATATATATATATATATATATATATATATATATATATACATATATATATATATATATATATATATATATATATATATATATATATATATATATATATATATACATATATATATATATATACATATATATATATATATATATGTAAATATATATAATATATATATATAAATATATATATTTATACATATATATATATATATATATATATATATATATATATATATATATATATATATATATATATATATTATATATATATATACATACATATATATATATATATTTATATATATATATATATATATATACATATATATATATATATGTATGTATATATATATATTTATATTATAATACTTCATAATATATAATGCTTTATAAACTTAACATTGTTTGGTGAGTTTGAAAAACAATTAAGTAAAATCTAAATTTAATTTTCAGTGTAAGAAGCGGATCAGAAGATACGAAAAAACAACTGACCTATCTACTCGAAAAATGTTACAGAGATTGAAAAATGTTATAGAAAAAATATTTTGGAAGTGCTCTTATAATGTGATACGATAGCTGACGAATCGATGGGTCAGTTCAAATGTTATGTGTCTATGTTTCAAGGCCATTTGAGATATTTGTAATGAGAATTAATGCTAGTTACGTTAACCAAGCGTATTGTTTGACTTCAAAACATCAAATCATTTGTTTTATTCTATTTAGTATACCCAAAAAAAAAAAAAAATTTTTAACAGGTGCGTAAAATGTTCCCTCGTTTTATTCCAAGCCAAAGCAAGGGGAAACAAAGACATTGTTTGCAATCTTTCATACAACAGCCTAATTCCAGCGAGACTAGGCTTCAATTTACATGAAATATCCCATTAATTTCTGCCAAATCTAGCATTCCTTTTATGTGCATTAGATAACGAAGAATTTTTGTTTTGTTTTTTTAACTGTGCGAATTTGTCCACACTCAACACGTCCCTGTATTACATTTTTGATGGATTTAGGAATGATTGATCATGTCTACGAGGTTATTTGAATGTTGACTATCATTGACAATGCAATGCTATCGACTACATCACTGGAATCAGAACTTTCAATAAACTATAACTATATTTTACAAAATTTATTACTTAACCGAAACAATCTATATATATTCATAAATCTCCGTAGTATCCGCAGATAAGAATTATCACGTACTTAAAAATATTGTTCCACTTTCTGATGAATCAGCAAAGGGTCACAGTAGCTTCTAAGATCAGCGCTATCAATATACAACCGTTAATACTGGGGTTTCTGATTACTAGCAGCCTTTTTCTTAATAATAATAATAAATTTAGTTTGTACGATGAAACTACTTGGCTTGATCTTCTTTGGGCCGCATTGCATATACACCGAACTTACGTAAACATCAAAATTGATCTTCGATATAAGTTCTTCGGACCTGAACATGAATCGCTGCTGTATCACCAATTTCACATCCCTAACCACAGAAGGCTGGACTTTGAACAAATGGTATTTTACCCTTACTCTCATCAAATTCATCCGGTGGGTGAGGAAAGGCGTACGGATACTATTTCTCTCGAGCAGATGCACAACGAAATTCGTACTTTTTAATTGGTATGCAAATGCTGTCCGGTGGGCAAACAAAAGCCTCGGGAGAATTAATTTCATCGATAATTAGTGTATGCCAACAACAATAAAGAAGGGCGTTCGTGTACATTCTGCTCTGCATAAATGGAGTACATACAAAAACCCGTTACTGTTGCCGTTCACAGCTTCGTGTAAAAGGTTGAAAAACGAGCCAGTGAGTATGATTTCGGTTTTACCCAAACTTTAATTTAGCCTCTTTTAAGATTCTACAGAACATCCTACTCTACTCCTACTCCTGGGACAAAAGAGTCATCCTTATCTGTAAATACTGGTGATACTACGGAACGCTTTCGATATTGCTTTTGTTAAGCACTATCGCCAGGTCGTTGAGCATGAATGCAAAAGTTTATTTTGATAAGGAAATTACAAGGACTATAAACTACTAGATGCGCATAGTATTTGTTTTCAATTATTACAAAGGTTATTCAACCAAACACCGGAATTAACTGTTCTGGATTCCCAAAAGCTATAATAAAAATTTAAGCGAAATAAAAGATGCTTATCGAGCTTGGCATTTGAAAGGGAAAACTGATATTACATAATTTTGACTCTCTAGTTGAATATTTTATTTGTTTTATTTTTCACATTTTTGACTCTGTAGTTGATATTTTCCGTGATTAACAAAAATAAAATAGGAAAGAAGCTGGCGCAAACAGTAAGGCAATCAATTGAGAAACCAAAAAAATAAAACATACAATACTAAATATGATGCTGTGAAATTGTCGATAATGATTACTCAGGTTGCTGTCGTTTTGGTCTTTTAACGGTTAAAAGATCAAAATTGATAGCAAAGATTTATTCCAGTGACATCAAATAAAAACTGATCCTGCTATCAGTGAGAGCAAATTGAAAAGTCAATTTTCTGTATATTTTTTTCTGTTGATAACAAAATGAGTATTCCACTTGGTGTTCTGTCAAGACAATGAAAATAAAACTACTTTTCTCAAACAAAAGTGAGCACCAGATTACAGCAAGATGAAAACTAAATTTAATATTCAAGCTGCCAATTGTAAAGTGAAATCAAATTTGGATTTTAATTTGATGTTGATATCAAAATAAGTTTTCGAATTGCTGCCTTTAAGATGCTAGACTTTACTCGGGTATGAGTCATATCGAATAACGAATAAATCTTGTTCATTCTGACATTTTATGGGTGTTGTTTGTTTCTAAATTCATAATTATTTGTTATGTGGAAAATAAATAATTTCCAAATTTTTTTTTTTTCATCTACTTATATTAAAAAATTATTATATATATTTTTTTTTTTGGTTTTTATAATTTATTTTTTTTTTTTTTTGTGTTGTGGGGTTTTTTTTTTATGGAATGGGGGGGGGTTTTTTTTTTTTTCTTTTTTTTTTTTTTTTGTGTTTGTTTTTGTGGAGTGTTTGCGCAAGTGTGAAAAAAAAAGGATAAAAAAAAAAACTGTTTTTTTTTTTTTTTTTTTTTTTTGTGTTTTGATCTTTTGGTTTCTTTCGTTTCTGTGTTTTTGTGAATTAAAAAAAAATAAATTTATGGTTTTATGATGCAATAGATTACTTGATATCATCATTTAAAATGTGAAGTTATGTTTAGGGGAGAATTTGATGAAGTTAGTCTGATTCAATTAATCAATCAGCTGAATCAAACCGAATGCAATCGTTAATGAGAAATCTCCCACACTACTACAGTCCGACAATTAAGTCATGGTCACGATGACTATCGCATATAATGGTTACAATAACCATGAAAATTGTCGAATTCACCACGTTCATAGCATTTTTGACTATGACGATTGTAACATTTTTTTTTTATATATATCTTTATTAGGGTGACTTTTAACCTCCTGGGCTAGTTCGTCACCTACCATGGTAACAAGGACTATTCCGACATTATGACAAATGTTGGATCAACTATTGTAATGGTCGTTTTGACCATTATCATAGTCGGTTCAAAATCACTATACTGCAATAGTCATCCTAATCCCCAATAACGGTCAAATTGACTTTTAAATTTGTCTCTGTGTACGATCATGTTTGCACGTTTGCACATATCTGTTCCCATGCACGCTTAGAAAAAAGTACCGAACGAAGCTGTTAAGTGTGGGAAGCCAACATTGGGCATAATCATGTTAACCTACCGTTGGGTACGAATAACTAACTTCTGCGTGAAATTCTTCCCAACAGTAGGTAATTTGTTCCCAACGGTAGGTAAACATAACTATACCTAACGTTAACTGCCCTCACTTAACTGCTTCGTTTGGGTACTTATTTTATAAGCGTGTTAAATAGAATAAAAACAGAATGGAAACGAAACCGAATTAGAATAATTGTAGGGTTTTATTGTTTTTTTTCGTTAGGGCGAATCTAACACTGAGAGACTCTCTATTATAACTTCAGCGCCAACATTAGATTAGGGCGAATCTGCTTTTTATAAACAATGACTTTCGTAGTCATTTTCTCTTGAACAAAATGTCACAAATACAAATTAAGCACTCTTTAAGGAGGAGGAGCTTTATCTCTATCTGCTGATGTATTCAATTTGAAGAAATTGTATGCTACTTCCGATAAATTAGCAGACAAGGTGTTTGTTTACAAAAGCAGATTCACCCTAATCAAATGACTTTCTCTTTCATTCATATTCCAATCACCTTTACGTTTTTCATTCTACTATTTGTAGAGTATACTAGCTAGCACTGTTGTGTTTCGATCTGTACTAAAGAATCCCTCGAAAGTTTTATAATGGCGCTGTAACAAAAGACTGGAAAAAATCAATAATGAAAAAAAAAACCCTAGAATTATTAAGCTTCTCACACACTAAGATTTGATTACCGAAAATAAGGTTTTAATTTTACCGAAAATTAGGTTTTGGTAGCAATACCTAAGGTATCGGTATGATTTACCGAAAGAAAACGCTATATTTTACTTACTTTTTGAGAAAAGTAGATTTACAAATTTTATCGTTATATTTTACCGAAATGTGGTTTAAAATGCTCTCATTGGGCTGCAAGCAATTTCGGTAAAAAGAACCGTAAAAAAACTATAAGGGACAGCCCAATGGGGTTGTACGCAAAGTTGACGTAGGACTACGCAGCAATCGAATTCCCATACACGTCAGGGCCATCCGCTAATTGATTTAAGTCAGTCTTGAAACGGGCCAAGAAAATTCTATTGTACACTCTTTAGAAAGCATTTGGTGGCTCTTAATTATGATACGGCCCCGGTTGTATTTTCTACGATGGTTGAAAGGGCCACTATCTCTAACGCGTAGAAGATAGTTATGGATCTGTTGGTTCATTGGTTGTTCAACGCGCTTTGCCATTTACTCCGGGACGCGGCGTTTCAAGCAATGCCATGTTCAGCCGGGGCGCGGTAATGGAAATTTCAAACAGCACAAGAGAAAAAATTCATCCAAACGAACTCTTCAGTTGGCAAACTAATTTGGTCGTCCTGAAAAGGACGGATTTAGTTGACGGGGAGAAACAGTTGGCGATTGAACTTGGGCTTTCTTTCTTGGTTCATCTCGTGGAATGATTGATTCTTGTCTCGTTGTCACGGGCGGCTTTTTCCTGCAAAATCCTAGGCTTCAGCAGCCATGTTTCTCACAGCGAGGTTGACGGGAGCATCGGCAACAACAGCCAACTGCAACAACGTCTCTCTGGGCAACGACTGCTCGCCGCCGCCAACTGCGATCCTAAGACCACTGCACAGCTTAACGACTGTCGTAAGACTGAATCAAAATGTTCTGCTAAGAGCTATGAGGTATAGGGGTCGGATGCTAGTGCACGAAAGAAGGCGGTACCAACGTAGGCAATGTGATACAAATTGCACCAAAGGGGACGAAATTCAGTTATTGCGCCACAATAATTAGTTTTAATTACTGCACGCTAGACGGATAATTTTCTTAACAGAAATATGCCTTAATTACTTGCTATCACCAGCAACTAATCCGCTATGCACAACTAGGAACTACAACGAACTCAACCACATGGTCGGTCTGATGTGTCGCAGTTCGGTTCTAGAATTTCGTTCGTTGGTTGTTCAACGTTCTTTGTCATTTACTCCGGGACGCGGCGTTTAATTAATGCTATGTTCAGCTGGGGCGCGGTGATTGAAATTAATTTGAAACAGCACTAGAGAAATTTTAACCAAATAAACTCTTTAATCGGAAAATTGATTTGGTCGTCCTGAAAAGGACGGATTTAGTTGATGGGGGAGAAACATGATTCGCGATTGAGCTTGGGCTTTCTTCTTGGTATTCTTGGTTCAGCTACTCGTCGTTGCGGGTGGCCATCTTCAGGTGACGTGGGATAGTTGATTCTTGTCTCGTTGTCAAGGGCGGCTTTTTCCCGCCAACTCGTAGGCTTCAGCAGCCATGTTTCTCGCAGCGAGGTTGACGGGAGCATCGGCAACAATAGCCAACTGCACCAACGCCTCTCTGGGCAACGCCTGCTCGCCAGTGCTGCTGCCGAAAAACCGAAAAATTTATTCAAAATGCGAAGGTGTACCCTTTATATAACATTCATGGCTGCCTAGGAGACGTTCGTTACTTAAATGTGAAATCTGTGCTAGAAAAGGACTGTGTATTTGGTTAATTTACTCTGAAAAATCGACATTATAAGACATAACCTTAAATTTTCGTTAATTTCAATAGTTGAATGTTTTAAATCAAAAGATTAAAATATAAGAATCGAAGCGTAGAAAATGTCCCGATCGATTGGTGAAAACATTTTGTAAATCGATCGTGAAATGACTTAGTTATTAACGTTCAAAACCTATGTATTTTTCGTGACGCTCCAAATTTTCGTAATTCGAACGTGTACCCCAGTATTGAAAACACAGACGTAGTCCTACTTCAAAAGTAACTATTAACTTTTTTCTCTTTTTTTCATTAATACCGAAATTTCAGTATGTGCGCTTTTGTGCGGTTTTCGGTATTTTTTACCGACTTTTCCGTATTCTTATCGTAGCGTGCTTGTCTGGGTGAGGTAGTGCGTTTCGGCCGAACACGCAACAAACAGCTGTCAAAAAGATTAAAAATTGTAATGCTTTGTTCAGACTACAGAGTTGTAACATAAAACAAGGGTGCTTTGAAAAGTATCAACAAGGAAAATGTCATCAAGCTAGCCTTGTATCATGTTACAACGCTATAGTCAGCCTTGGTGAAAACACCAAACTGTTCTGCACGATAGCCGAACTTGACTGCAAACACACCGCCATGTGCCTATAATTTACCACTTCAGTTTCGTGCTTATAGATGAACCCGCAACACAATAAACGCGACACGAGTGTAAGCGGTCGTGTTTTGCTTTAGACACCGTGTCTTGATTTTTGGGAAAACACCCGAGCCGAGTGGTTACGATCACAAGAAAGCTCCCAACTTACACACAGTATGACACTGCATACCACGGATAGAAAATTTGATAATTTGACTTATAGGTTTGTTTTCTTGGCTGTTGGGTGACGGGCGCATAAGTTGATTGAGTTTAAAAAGCACGGCATGGGTAGAAATAAAATAAATTAACCACGCGTGTACTCCGCAATCGGAAACACTCGGCTGTGGTGTTTGCCGAAAATTCATACACGATGTTCTAAGCCAAAACACGAGCACTGGCATTGGTGTTGTACCCACAGCGTTGCGTGTAAGTCTGGAAGCACGAAGTCAAAGTGGTGAATATATTGCACGCGCTAGCGTGGTAAAAAATAGCTCGGCGTGCAGTGTAGTGTTTGGACCAGAGAACTGAAGAAAGCGTTAGTTCTTGAAGCCTGCAACTTTTGGTGTGGCGCTAGTGACGATTTTATCATTTTAGGCTAGGTTCACAATGGATTGTATGCAGAAGCGTACTATCTTGTATGATAGCAGAAATATTTCTTTCATTTGCATAAATAGTACAGTTGTGTGATATGAATCCAGATGTGTCTATTTACAAAATCGTATACAATAATCATTCGCAAATTGATTCAGACGTTTTCACGCTTATGATCGAGTATAGCACTCTGACGCAGCATTTTGAACATTGTAAAAACAATTTTTTTTAACAATGTTCACAATATTGTTTCAGAGGGATTATTTCTCTAAGGGCCGATTTCTTCACCCTCGTTTAAATTTTAAACCAGGTTTAACCATATAGTTAAACCTGGTTTAGTGTTTTAGTGGAGTTGAAGAAATAAGCCCTAAGAAATTCGAAAAGGCCTGTGTCAATTAGCGAACAGTAAGTGTACTTTTAAGGTTCGATATAACCATAAAGCATAATGGTGTAAAATTCAACAAACATAATGAAAAATGATTTGAAACAGAATCCCGGTTTAGAACCTTTTCGAAGAAACTCAAAGAAGTTGAGGCATGCCTGCACTGTAGGATTTTACCAATAACGAGATCTTTCGTTTTTATGCATATTTATTAATTTGACCAACTCTAGTTGGTAGAGCATATAACATTCCAACCATAATGAACCGATTCAAAGTCATTCACCCGAATCACATGTTTAAAAGAGATATGAATTAAATGAACTACTACTTTTTCTACTTCGGAGCAGTTTTTATTGTTTCTGTTGTTATATCGCTACATTTTTTTTAGTTGCGCCAAATCTTTATTTATTGAGGAAGTTTTTCTTTAGTTGAAACATAGATTTTACTCAGATTAAAAATAACAAATCATTGAAGAATAACATAAATTTATTAAGGAAAATGAGTAAACTACACATGAAACACAACTACATCATCAATCACCTTGAAACAAAACAATTTTGTTCAACTTTTTTCGTTGTGTTGGCTTGAAGCCACCGACACATTTTGCGTATTAATTAACTCTCTGTTGCAAATAAAAATCAATTCAAAAGTCAATCAACGCCTTTCTGTGATTACAAAATGCTTCCTGATGATTGACGTGGTCGGATTTTTTTTCAAAAATATGCTTTTGTTCCATGACTTTTGAAGCTATTTTCGTATTTAGCGTTGCATAGTATTTTCCAACTAAAATACTCCAACTAAAGCCATGAACTCTTATTCAGAAATTTTACAGATAGCCTGAACATCTGTATGAGCTCCAGACAATTTTTATTCTTGTAGACACTCCTCGCATTTGACTTTTTCTATGCGTTTTTTCTGAACTAAAATAGATGTCTTGGTCAAAAAATAATCCAATAATGATTCATCATTGGTTTGGTCCAGAGCTTGACGATTGATTTCCATCCTAGTGCCCAGCTGAACGGCAATGTCGTCATCGTTTCTTTGATTGACAGTGCTCAAAGACAACTGTCGTTTATTATCGACATGTAGCATTTTCATATAAGAGAAATCGAAGCAGTTTCCTGAAGTTGACGAACGTATATGATTATTAACGATAAGTCGTTTATAAGCAACTTTGAACTGTATCGACGTTGGGTTGTTATTGTACCTAATCGCCGAAAAAAAAAGTCTCTAGATGGTCTTGGCTCATTCTGTAGCACATCAAAACATCGATTTCTCCCTTCTTGACAATGTACAGTTGGTAAATTTTCTTAAAACTATGAATAGCTACAATAAAGCCAAGAAAGCCAGTTTTATTGATGGTTGTTAAAATTGGTTGCCAGGCAATTGTATTGCCCTTTTTTTGAAGAATTTCAATACTTGAGATGAGCGGCTCGGCTTTAACGAAAAGAAAACAATATTTTCTAAAGTTCGAAGAACTGATAGGCTGCTTGTAGCCTTCTGCTTCAGCAAGTTTACTATTAAAAACATCAAACAAATTATTAACAGTATTTATAAGATCGACTATTGCTTCCGACTCACAGAAGTCTGGGACAGTGTTCTTGAACTGCTTCAACGACTCAGCAACACTTCTACTGAGGGTTTGAGCTGCCAAATCAACTCTCATTTTTTCGTTCTTAAAATTCACGTGACGATTGGAGAGTTTTCCAGCTATTGGCTGACCAGTTACCTGCTGCATGCTGTTTAGGAGTTCAATATACTTCCATTCAACCATTCCACTAGTTGTCTTTAGCTGCTTTTTAGCACCAAGAGTATTACGCACTAACTTGAGCATATGACAAACGTCAAGAATTATGAATACCGGTTCTCCTGTTACGGGATGGTTGAAGTACGTTCGAAAATTTGGTCCGTATTTTAGACATGCTCCGAGTCTATTTGCAGTACAGATATTGGTGCTCGTTCCATCGAATATGAAAGCAATGACCGTAACATTGATGTTGGCCAGATACTCAAGGTTAGTTTCCACCAGATGTGCCTTCTGTTCCGTATTAAGACCATCTATTAGGAAATAACCAATGGGAATTTTCCACGATTCCGTTGTACTCGTTACCATAAATACTAACGCTTCCCTAGCCATTGGCAGCTCATCAGCTCCTTCCGGAAGAAATCCAGCGAATTTAACCAATCCCTCAAATTGTTTTTCAACGTCATTGCACTCTACTTGCCAACGAATCACGACCTCATCCATCATGAGATTTACCAATAGCCGTTTACCATTACTATTGGCTTCCTCAGCTGTCCTTTGAAGAGTAACAATAGTTTCTGACGTCAGATCAGGCTCTCCATCCAATGATGAGTACCAGGA
The DNA here is from genome assembly GCA_024533555.2 of Aedes koreicus. Lineage (NCBI taxonomy): Eukaryota > Metazoa > Arthropoda > Insecta > Diptera > Culicidae > Aedes > Aedes koreicus. Next base: position 894,525 of record JAHHFK020000358.1, read on the forward strand.
AATCGGGGGGGGTGGGGGAGGGAGATGAGTAGAACAATTTTGTGGAATATTATGGTATGGGGGGGGTGAGAAAAAATATAATGGCACAGTGCAATTCTTTTTTTTGTTATATTTTAGTTTTGTTGTGGTGGGGGGGTATTTTTATTGAAATTTTTTTTTCATTTTTATAAAAAAAAATTTAAGTCAAAAAAAAACCCAAGTAACCACAAGCATTATATTATTGCTCTTATTCAACACAAAATCAACATCATTAATGCGGGATCGCATCTATTCAACAGTTGTCAAGTAATGAAGCGTTAGATTAGCTTTAAGAATGTAATTATGCATTATCAATGCAGTGATGCATTACCAATGCAATAATGCTACTTTAGTAATGTCTTATGGCATTACAAAAGATATAGCATTAGTTCGATCTTAGTGGGGCCCTTTTCAGCTTTAATCCAACTTCAATGATACACTAGACGTAATGCATATGCCCTATATATGCAAGCTATTATAGCCTCGTGGTTACTTGGGAAACGTTTAAGTAGCATAGTAGGTCTTAGGTCACCCCGGAGTTTTTGATAAACCAACCAAATAAAAAAAATCAGTATTGCCATAATACCCATTAAGTGAAAATTTAGGTGCTACTTTTCATTGTATACTATTCCCATATAAAGGATGTCCGATAAAATTCCCATATCAAAGATATGAGCGTAAGTTTTTATTTGGTTAGTATTTCTGCCATATTGATTTTTTATATTAAGGTTTTCTTCCAGCACTGCTAAGTATTCAAGAAATGGCTAATTTGTCTCAAAGGCTAATTTAAACTATCTGATAAATCACTTCACGGTTAATTCCACTAACTCGAAGCTGATTTAGTCATGAGTAAAGAAAATTCTTTAAGAAATAAGGTAAAGAGACATAAGAGAACCGGGCAAAGTAAAAGTTACTCAACACTGAACTAATGGCATTTGCTGTCAAGGTCAGATCAACATATCAGATATGTTTAAACCGGTCATAAGCATGTGCGAAAAAACACAACATCAACCTTTATTAAAGGAATACTAGTTGCTGCATTGAGTTTAAGATTAATCATGCACATTAGAAAATTTCCCATATATACATAGCAGATTAGCCTTTTACTATGAATGATGAGAAGTTTTGGAACTATTTTTATTAATATTTAAATATTATAATTAGGAAAAGATAATAAATTTATCACTTACAGCGAACAGCTGACTTCTGGCAGCTTGTGAGAGCATGTTTCGATCGCAAGCATTGTTAAGCACTTCCTCAAGGCTTTTTTCAAGACGTCGACATTTCTGCTGCAAGAGTCTTATTTACAATTTTTATCCTGTTTTACCTCCTTCTTTGCTTTTTCAATGACTTTTCGCACCTTAAGTAGATCCATTTTCTCTTCACATTTCGTTTCACAATCCAGACGAATCTTTTGAAGTAATAAATTATATCACAACAAACATGAAAGTTGTATTTTAATTAAATACCTACTTCTTTCTTGGTTCAATCATTTCACCTATTTCATTTGTTATGAGGACCCATCTGTGAGAAACCCAAGCTCATCTCTTAAAGTTATGTTTTGAAAAGTGTTGAACTAAATAATCTTTACTGCTGATTGGACTTACGTTTCATCGATAGGAGTTTTATCGAACACTGTTGGAACCACTCCTTTTTTCAAGAAAATTCTACTTCCTTTGAACTTGAACTCTTCTGGCCTAACATGCCTGTCACAGATACGAGATTTCTGGCATTTTTCGATTGAAAGTAATTGCCCTGTACAAATTTTGATAGAGCATATCCATTTTTCCAAAATATCAACTGTGGTTGGAAATCTGTGAATAATATTTTAATTTTAGTTTCTATCGTCCAAATAATTAAAATATAACAAGAATTCATAAGTTTGAAATACCTGTGACTAGATACACAGTTTTTTACTGTTGATGGAGATATTGTACTTGGACAATCTGTAATGATGCACTTCATATTTGCTGAAATCTTGGCAGTCTTTCAGTAATCTGGCGGAGCACATAAAAAGAAGAAAATTTAGCTATCAAAACGATTGAAATACTTTTTTTATACGTTATTTAGATACAAATATTATGTATTTTTGAAGCGTATATGCACTAGTCATTATACTTATGTGTTAAAAATTAAATACTTTTCCAATGCTTTATTTTGACTTTATTTTATTTTTTGAAAGTTTAAAGATACTCGTCCATTACTCCCTTGTTATAACACTTTTGCAAATATTCTCTAAAACACTATTAACGTAAAAATTTTGGCATTCAAGTTCCAGTTATTGAGAATTATTTAGGGAGTAGTTCCTGAAACTGCATTTTTAAAAAAAACGACAATTCATTCGCTGATTTTTAACATATAGGACATCAATCTCGAAACATACAAATTTTATGAGCAAATTTTTTTTTATGATTTGGTTTAGTTTGTTTGTGAATTTACGAATTTACATCAATTTACGAGAAATCTTCAATTGAATTGTTTGTTTACAAAAACTGTTTCACCCTTATCGCAAATTTTTCTGGGTTTGTCGCGTTTGTCGGTGGTGCATTTATTAAGCATCATAAAACCGTTATGGTGTTGTTCTTTTGTGTGCAAATAACCAAAAAAAAAACTGCCGTGCCGAAGACATCAAAACAATTTAATTTAATGGCGCAGTTCTTCAGGAGATTTCACACAACTAAGCTCGTGATTCATTGTATAACAACACATTAATGTTTACGGAAGGAATCCGTAGTTAAACCCACCGTAGCCACCCTTACCTTCGCCTTGACCCCGTTAGATTTAACTTTTTTTTTTTCGTGCACAAAATAAAACAATAACACTTCAGATGTTCGCTGATCCAATAAAAGGTAACAATATTTCATCCAAGCTACTCGTATCAGTAATTAAGATAAAACATTCTAATGCCTGGCTGATAAACAATTAAAAAATACTATCGTTGTGATAACCACTGCACTAAGTAACACGGAAGATTTTTCTCTCGAATCAAATTAACGACAACTTCCGCCGCGAATATTGTGTATGCTGCATACAGCCTTTAAAAAAACCTAGCTGTCAAATTAGCACCACACGCCGCTCCAAGTTTTTGGCTTCACGATTGTTGTTCGTCGTGGATGACAGCCACTTCAGTCCTGTGGTTTTGACATGGCGGCGTACACGCTAAGAAAAAAGTGCCCAAAATTAAGTAAAAATAAACTCAACGTTGAGTTCTGTCAATTGAGGTTACCAGTTGGGTGAATTAAAAAATTGAACTAGGTATAATTCACCCATCTTGTCAGTAATGTTAGATATACTCAAATTTAAGTTTTTTTTATGTTCGATATTTTATTCCAATTTTAAAAAAATTAATTGGCACACACCTGCCGTCGTGTCGTGAATTACAACATCGTCATTCGTTATATTGTTGGTTTTATGCTTATAGATCTATGTATACTATCAACAATGTTTGAAAATTTAATCAGTACCATTAACTATTGTAAACTGGTATTTCCAAACCTAATTTGTTTATATTTTAATTTGAAGACCAAAACAACTCAATTTTAAGTTGAAGCTACTCAACCATCCCGTTCTCTTCGCGCATTGAACGGTTGAGTATTTTCAACTTAATTTTGGTTGAAAATCGTAGCACCTGTCGGCGGTGTTGACGATTGTCATTTATTTGTTAGTCTGGTCGACTACGAACGCATTATTTGTTTGTCGCAATTGTCTTAGGTTATCGGATAATCTTTCAAATCCACGAAATGGTAGCATTGTTAGCAACGCTATTACTTATGGATTGCCAACGTATTTATGAGGTGTTTTATTGTTTTATTGCACCAATATTGACAAATAAAAACGATCGATTTAACTATTTGTCCGTGTGTTTTAATATTCTGTTCGAAAAAATGATCATTAGGTATCTATGTTTATGTATAAATTTCTCCCATTTATTTCGATAATTCATTAGGTAAATTTTACCCATTGGCACTTGAAATGTAAGTACCCAAAATTAGGTAAATTTTACCCATTGCTATTTGAAAATGTAATAACCCAAAAATTGAGTTTTCATTTTTTACCTCATTTTAACTTAATGCACAAAACATGCAAGATGAGTGAAAAAACTTAATTTTCGGTACTTTTTTCTTAGCGTGTAGTATGAACAAAGCATAAGCCAACTTTCAGGTTATCTCTGCACAGCGAAACCAAAACTATCCAAAATTAAGTCATTTTCACTCATCTTGAAAAAAAAAATAAAACAAATAATAGTGAAATTATTAAAAAATATTCCATTTTGGTTTTTTCAGAGACAACTACATAGAGAGCAATTAATTCTCTTTTTTTTTTTTTACTAAAGCGACAATTTAGAAATGAGACTCTCTTTCTTTTTTCTTCAACTATAACCAAAATCTTTTTCACTTTTTCGTTTTGCCTTTTGGTTCATGCACAATAATTATCTTGCGATCTGTGTAAAAAATCATTTTATAGTTTTATAATGGCGCTGTCATTAATGAAAGAGAACGAGACAAGAGAGTCTCTCAATTGTAGATTCGCCTTAATGAATAAAAACACTAAAACTGTTCGTTCAAAACGAAACGACAGTAAAAATAATTCAAAATTGAGTTTTTTTTTTTAATATTATTCGAAAATGTCCTTTAGTATACTTTTTTAGCTTAATTCAAAAAAAGAAAACAAAAAATTTAAACAAAATGTGTGTGATTTATTGATGCATTCTTGGGTACAGTTAAACATTCCATTAGAGTTCCAATTCATGTTTTTGCCTAATAATCTAACCTGTCTCGAGCTCTCTTATGCACAATGAGAGCTCTGTCACTTTAATTGTAATTGTATCAACGAGTACCTGTGAAAAAGAAAAACAAGTTTAAACTTTTTTGAGCTTAAAAGAGCATTAATCATTTTTTAAACAATAAAAAAAAGCCAAGTTATGATAAGAGAACCAATGTCAGACAGAATCATTCCAAAATCAGTAAAGATAGATAAAGAGGAGTATGATGTGGTAAACAATAGCAAATACCTAGGAACATATCTATCAGATACATTAAGTAGACCAGAGACAACCAGGAATAGTTGTAGATTAGCAGTAAAGAGTAGCAAAGTAATGATAGAGTTTATGAAGAGATATAAACCACCATGGAGCTTAACAAAATCAATGTATAAAACAGTATTTTCTCCTGCTATGACTTACGGCTTTAAAGCAGCAGCGTTAGTAAAAAAAAATAGAAGGTCAATAATTAGATATGAAATGCAAATCCTAAAAGAAATGTTAAAATATAGTAGGGAGAGACCAAAAGGAAGATTAACAGTATCAAGGTTATTAGATGGTAAGACGGCAGTTAAAAAAGTTCGAGTAATGAGAATAGGCTATTGGGGACACATACAGAGAAGACCCGATGGCCACCCACTAAAAATAGCAGAAAAGATTAGGTGTAACAATAAGAAAAGAGGTAGACCTTTAAGAACATGGAACGATTCAATTAAGGAAGACAAAAACAAGCTACCAAATATAAAAGAAGAGGAATAGAGAAGAATTGTGAAAGATAAAGATAAATTTAAAAAAAAACAGGCGGAGGATATTTATAAAATAATTGGTAGTGAAGAAGAATCAGAGTCAGGAGTAGAAGACTAAAAGGCAAAGACTAAAAGAAGAAAGCCTAGGAAAAAAAATAACGCTTTTACGATTAATAATAAATAGAGCAGGGAAAAAAACTGTCCATTTCTCCATGTACCATTACATGAAGCAATGCCATTGGGCACATGAAACATCACTACAATTTTATTACAGGAACTCAAACAACACAAATAGAATAACTAATTTATGCTGTGACTACTCATATTATTTTGTTTTAAATCATTTTAGGTAATAATACGAAAACGAGAAGAAACAAAAGAGAACATCCAAACAAAACACTCCTCACAAGGGGAGAAAATTCAATAAACAAAGATGGCGAGCCTATAGCAAATGGAACAACACAATTCCAGAAGAGTGAGTCTTATAGCGGACAAGCAATATATGGTGAGACCTAACCAGTTAAAACATTTATATACAATATATACGCGTCAGGTTTGATTATTTTTTAACCTGGAAGTGTGTTAACTTTTCCGTTATCCACATGAAAGCGGTCATGTTTACATGCGGGGCTTATTGCGTAAGAAAGTAACCTCGGAATGGGCGTGACTCTCCAAACTAGCACTTTCTAACTCCCGGATTAAAGCTGCTTGCATTGGTCACGTAAAAAAAAAAAAAACAAAACTATTGCAAACAGATTTCTTCCATAATACCACTGCCGGCCGGTGGGTGTTAGATTGGAAACACACACACACACACACACACACACACACACACACACACACACACACACACACACACACACACACACACACACACACACACACACACACTTACCGGTTAATTTTTTGTAGCTTCCAAAATCCACAATTTTCCTTAGTTGCTACATTTTGCTTATCCATACTATTCTATGCAATTTTGTTTTTTTTTTTTTCAAACCCAAAACCCCTGGCTCCGAACAGCACCGTTGTTTGTTTAATGGCGATCAAAAATTTTCAAGTGACACCCCAACCCTCCGATTTGGATAGTTTCGCAAAAGGCGCCTCACAGTTATATTGAAAATTTACTACCTTTAAAATACCTTCCTCTGGGTTAAATTGGCTCTTTCAATTTAACTTCATGATTAAGTAAAAACAACCGACCAGTGAGAACAAAATTATATCCAAAATAGTAGTCCTATCAGAGTTCTTAGTTTTGAGTACTATCACACTTGATTTTGGATAGTTTGGTTTCTCCGTGTGAGAAAACCACCAACGATAGACACGACAGTGTATTGGTTTAAACACAATGATAGCGGCAACGGAAAACGGGAAAGCCCGATCAGAGTAAGCCTGCTTGTCGGAAAGAAACCAGGCTAAATCCAAGCTGATTCTAATTGGACATATCGAAGTCATTTGCAACAACTGTCAATCTTGCGTTTTTCCGTTCCGTTTCAGATATCATTGTGTTTGGGCGGTATCTGCGTTGAACCCCACTAAGCTTAAAGGCCTCTCCAAACTGCAGCGTTTTTTTTGCCGCCGCCGCTGCGAAATCGCGGTGAAAAAATCGCTGCGATGATATTACATGGCGGCTTACGGGAGCGCACAAACCGACGCGATTAAAAAGCGAAAGGATGAGTTATGTCAGTGACATAACTGCAAAGTTGACGTAGGACTGCTTGTTGATGTGAAGAAATTGATGTCATCGAATTGATGAATTTCTACTATATTTTTTAAAGGGTGATACGGTCAAAATTTGGTCAAGGGAAAACGCGTGTAAATCGGTGAAATCGTTTATTTAAAAAATCAAATTAAATTTCTTTTTCAAGTTCAATTAGTATAAAATTCAGGAAAAATATTCAGTTAGGCTTCCGCTTTTCCAAATCCGAATTGCCGGGCCTTACGCTTGACCCCTGCCATCAGATTTTGTACAGCCACCTTGTCCACCTTCTTCGCCGCTGAAAGCCAGTTTGCCTTGAACTGCTGCTCGTCCTTAGCAGTTTTTTTGGTCTTCTTTAGGTTCCGCTTGACAATAGCCCAGTATTTCTCAATTGGGCGGAGCTCTGGCGTGTTGGGAGGGTTCTTGTCCTTGGGAACCACCTGCACGTTGTTGGCGGCGTACCACTCCATGGCCTTTTTACCGTAATGGCAAGATGCCAAATCCGGCCAAAACAGTACGGAACAACCGTGTTTCTTCAGGAAAGGCAGCAGACGTTTATTCAAACACTCTTTCACGTAAATTTCTTGGTTGACAGTCCCGGAAGCTATGAAAATGCTGCTTTTCAAGCCACAGGTACAGATGGCTTGCCAAACCAGATATTTCTTTGCGAACTTTGACAGTTTCGTGTGCTTGAAAATATCTGCTACCTTTCCCCTTCCTTTTGCCGTATAAAACTCCTGTCCCGGAAGCTGCTTGTAGTCGGCTTTGACGTAGGTTTCGTCGTCCATTACCACGCAGTCAAACTTCGTCAGCATCGTCGTGTACAGCCTCCGGGATCGCGCTTTGGCCGTCGTATTTTGTTTATCATCGCGATTTGGAGTCACTACCTTCTTGTAAGTCGATAGTCCGGCTCGTTTTTTGGCTCGATGCACGGTTGTAGACGATACACCCAGCTTATTTGCGGCATCTCGGAGAGATAGGTTAGGGTTTCGCTTGAAACTACCGGCAACTCTCTTTGTCGTCTCAGCGGCTTCCGGTTTTCGATTTCCCCGATCCAGACTTCCTGGCTGTCGACAAACGTTCCCCAAACACTTTAATTACATTTGTAACGGTTGATTTGGCAACTTTTAGCGATTTTGCCAACTTTGCGTGCGAGTAGCTCGGATTTTCGCGATGCGCGAGCAAAATTTTGATACGCTGCTCTTCTTGCTTGGACGGCATTTTGACAACTGAAGAGTGAATTCCAAAATCAAAATAGGAGCAACATTCTACACACACACCTTCAACAACGCTATTGGCCACTGTTGTATTGCCGCCGTCAAGTGTTCTATATTTGTTCTCACTGATCATCGACAAAGCATTTTATAAAATAAACAATGCCATGCAAGTTTGTTAACGACAGGATGCACATAGCTTGGTGGAAAATATGTCCATTTGCTTCAATGCTGTACCCTGAATTCCTCGCCAAGTGAACTAACCGTAGGGTTTCTATTATACTACTCTTGCTTTGTCAAAGTGACTGAATATTTGCCATCAAGAGCCGCCGTGCTAGCGGTCGTGGTCTGAATCTCGATCTTGTAATATGCACATTTTAATTTGTGACTTTCGAGCACCCATCTCTTACTCATCAATTAAATATCACTGCGCAAAACCTCACGCACACGTTCAATTTTTCATTGCGAATTGCTGTTGCTGTTTTGAACACAACTAATGTTAGATTTTTCATCCAAGTTACGATCAACAGCGAGAAATAAAACAAAATCATGCGAAATTGTAACAATTACAATCTTAGTTTTTTATTTTGGGTGTAGAGCAAATTACGAACAACTTAACCTAACACCAAGTAGACCAGTTTGGACATTATCGTGTTGCAAAAAGTTCCACAGGCTGGAGCGGGAACCCTCAACTTCATGACAACAACCGCTTGAACGACGGGTGACGCCGCTAACCACTTGACCACGAAGATGATGTGGGCGATTGATTTGGCCATTTTCTCCAGGACGCGGCAGTTTAAGCAACGCCATGTTGATCCGGTGCGTGGTAATGAACATTTAGATGAGCTCAAGAGAAATTTCAATCAAACATACTCTTTAATCGGTAAATTGATTTGGTCGTCCTGAAAAAGACAGATTTTAGTTGTTTAAGGAGGGATGATTTACGTCAACGTTGACGTCGGGCTTCTTCCGCTTGCCTCGTCCTCAACGAAGGCAATGCAAATCAAATTTTACAAAAGGGGACGGGCCTCAGTTGTTACCACAGACAGCAGCGTGGAAATGAAATCATTAGTTTTCATTCGAGCGACAGGGGTTTCGGAGGTTAAATTCGCATCTTTTCTACTCAGGCAACAGACAAACGGCCCTTGTCAGGGCCTCAGAACCCCATCCCAAGAGAGTTGAGATTTAGACACACTTGCTTCTGAAACTGCAAAACAATACAGTTTTTTAAATATTGGCCAGAAAAATTATTACTCACATTTTAAAACTACCTGCAACTAACCTAATCTATTATCTGCAACTAATCCACTATGTACCTATGAACAACAAGAACTACAATGAAGCTAACCTACCCCCTACACTGAATATGTGAAACACATAATTGGTCTGTCGTGTTGCAGTTCGGCTCAAATTAACTGTTAATATTTCGTTTATTGAATGTACAACGTGCTTGCTAGTTTTAACATGGCAAATAGAGATTTATATATGGATACTAATAAAAAATATTGCTCATTTTCTCCAGAACGTGGCTTTTCAAGCAACGCCATGTTGAGCCGGTGCGTGGTAATGAACATTTCAATGAGCTCAAGAGAAATTTCAATCAAACATACTCTTTAGTTGGCAAATTTATTTGTTCGTCCTGAAAAGACCGGGTTTTAGTAGTTAACGGAGGAAACATGGTTCGCGATTGAATTTTTCTTCTCGGTCTTCCTGGGCAGCAGGATGGCCTGAGTGTTTGGCAACACATAATAAGACGATAAAAATTGACATTTGCAACGTCTTTCACTCGAGAGTGTACATATTGAACATTGACCATAGAGCGAATTACAACGAACAACTTAACCTAACACCCAGTGGATTAAACTGGACATTTTCGCTTTGAAAAAAGTTCCACAGGCTGGATCGGGAATCGAACCCTCACTTCATGGCAATGAACGACGGGCGACGCCGCTAACCACTTGACCACGAAGATGATGTGGGCGATTGATTTGGCCATTTTCTCCGAGACGCGGCTTTTTCAACGCCATATTGAGCCGGTGCGTGGTAATGAAAATTTCGATGAGCTCAAGAGCAATTTCTAACAAACATACTCTTTAGTTGGCAACTAAACGATCAAATCACGTCCTGAAAAGGACGGATTTTAGTTGATAACATGGTTCGCGATTGAAATTTTCTTCAGTCTTCTTGGGCTGCAGGACACCACTCTGTGAAATGGTCACACCGGAGAAAAGTTTGTTCAGCTCCTCGTCGTTGCGGATGGCTAGCTGCAGGTGACGTGGATGATTCTTCTTGGTCTGGTCTTCTTGTTTCCACGGGCGGCGTTTTCTACCAACGTGCTCCGCAAATACGTTTGTCACATGCGGATGCACAGAGAGAACCGATGATTGGTCGGTCGTCCCCACATGTTTGATATTCGTTGGCACGGTTACTGTGGCAGTATGAACCAATCAGAGCGAGGCGCAAACATGATGTCATCTTCGACCAATAGCATTGTGTGTTTAGACATTTTTCTTTTAAGGACTGTTTAATTAGTTTAAGTAAACATTATGAATTAAGTTTGCAACAGGGATTCAGCTTTGATGTTCTATCTTGCGAATGAAATACTTATCGTAAAATGTATGTGAGCCAGAGAGGAGATATTATCGTTCAAAGTCTCCAAACCCGCGTAACGCTTGCGATTTCAGAAATTTTAGAACGGCGCCCACCTATACAGGAATAGAAAAGAGAGACGTAAGTCCTACGTCAAAATGCGTCGCATCGGTTTGCACGTTCTCATAAGCCGCCATGTAATCTCATTGCGGCGATTTTTTCGCCGCGATTTCGCTGCGGCAGCGGCAGCGGCAAAAAAAACGCTGCAGTTTGGGGAAGCCTTATTAGCTCGCAAGACGAAAGGCTCGCTTCGGACGGTGCTTACGTATTAGTGAGAAATCAGTACAGAGTGAACCGATTTTTGCCATGCTTTCCTAAAATTTGTATTATGGTTTCAGATGAAAACCGAATTAATCGACTAGCGACAATCCATTTCACTCTCGTTATGTACTTAATGTCGGAAGTAGTGCGATGTATGCTACTTCCGACATTAGGTACAACGTATGAATCGACAGTAGAATCGATTGTAGCTTGTCGATAAATTCGGTTTTCAACTGAAACGATAATTCGAATGTGCTGAATTCAATCATGAACGCATAAAATGATAATTATTGCTACACTCTGAGATATTGCTATGCGTTGATAGCTTATAAAGTAATCATTTTTATCATTCACGTGATTTACCCGTAGTATAGAATAAAAAGTATACTAAAATCATATATACTATTATTGCCTTGCTTTGGCGCGATTAAGTTGATGATTGTAAGATTTCATCGACTCTCGTATAAATTGCTAGTTGTGTTCAGTTTGATACTTTTTCAATGGAGAAAGATTTGGTGTTCAAACGAGTGGAAGACAAGGCAAAAAGCATCATCAATGAGCGGTGCTTTTTCTCCGATGTAGGAAGAAGACTACATACAATCAACAATAGAATTAAACTGGCGTCTTTGAAAGAACCTGATGGCGATGTCTGAGAAGTGATGTGATGAGATAGGAAGCCACCACCAATGCAGGACTTGCCATGGCATACAGTTCTTCCTTATGGCAAGATCAAACTGTACCTACCTGTAATCCTCACTATTCCGTTGTATGAAGGGCCAAAAACGGGGGTGTGGATCCGTAAGAAGCACTTACACAAAACGCACGGAAAGGATAGAGTGTCTCCTTCCAACGAAATGTTCTTATTACAGGAAATGAACAGTAAGCAATACACATTAGGATTTTCGTCTGGTTGTTTGTAAAAAATAGGGTTAGCAAACTCACTGTAGACTGTTAAGATAATTAGATCTTCGCTGTTCTCGATCTGATGATTTCCATCAAGGAACGCATAATTGTCATCCTTGACTTGAGCCAGATAACCACGAATCCCTCATCCAGCCTACACTTCATCTGACAACCTGTATTCCCCCTTACCCTTTGTTAATGATTGTATGTGTGTAATGTACGCAATTTAATATAATATATATATTGACAAAATATAACTGAATATAAAATATTATTAAATAATATAAAATCTGAAAAGCAGAGTAGATCAATCCTTTCAACAAAGATAAAATTTCAATAAAAAGATATTTGATTTGTTTAATTCTTTTGAGATTCTACAGACTATTCTATAGGTCAAAGAAAGCAGTTTTAGTGACCGAAGAGCCTGGTTTGATGATTTCTAAAATAAATGGAATATCTTGTCATAATACCATTAAACACATATATTTAAAAACAATCCTATACAGCTTATAATCACATACCAGTCTTTTATGGAATAGTAGTTGAGGTCAGAAATAGAATTTCAATGAAAATGTTATGCAGAAATGCAAAAAAACAAATTGAGCATTACAAGCATTGAATTGTCATGCTGCTCCATACTCTGAAATGCAAAAATAATTTGAAATGCATAGATGGACAAGGCGTGCTAAAATTATTAATTAAATGAGAATGGGATATATACCCTACTTGAACACGAGCTTCAGTCGCAGCCACTCACTTCCCTAATGCCAATATGACATCATTGCCCAGACTACGCCAACCAACTTCTCCATGCTGAAATGCTGAAAAAATGTACTACAGTACAAAAACTAATTAATGTGATATAACCACAATGGAACTGACTCTTAGCTGCGGGTCTTGACAGAGAATCCCTACTGAGCCCATGCGGCACGTCAAGCCGGCCAGTTCAGCGCAAAGGACCTGATGGCGATGTCTGAGAAGGTGAACATAATCCCCCTATCGGAGATGCTCAGTTACATAACGAAGAACTTGGCGGCCCTGGTCAGATTTTAACGTTTTAGGTATGCTTGCATGTACAACGTGAGGTAAAATTTTTGATCTCTTATATCTTATATCTCTTATTTATCTCTTATACCCACATAGTACTCAACCGAATGACGAAACAATGCCTGAACTCCTCTAAGACACCTCCTAAATGAACAGCTGGTCATAACTACCGTACCTTTATGTTACTGATGTTACTAAAATGAACTTAGACTCTTCAGGGTATGTGAGGAAAGGTTACCGAACTGCAATCTTACTTAATATCATTCCATTGGTTTTGTTTTATTTGTCGTCAATAATTCGTAGACCTTGTTACAGCACCTCCTCATGTTTGATTTACACCGATACTCGAGCTCCCAACGATCTGGCTACTGGGATATGCAGAAGAAAACGACCCAATATCTGGTGGATCCGGAACCGAATCTGTTGCAGAACAACTATTCAATGTTGACCTCCTACCATCGAATGGTGACGTAAATCTTCCGTTCGATGATTCTATTTGGCTTTTTCACGTTTAATCACCTTTCCCTTTCTAGCACATGCAGAGGAATGATGGTTTGTTTTCCCCCAAAAGAATTTCTTTCTTACTTGCACTCCTTTGATCTAAATGGCGCTGTAGTGTACGTGCGTTCAAGGTCACTAAGCCTAATAGCTCAAAAAAACAAATTTTAAGGTTTGTTTTTTTCATTAGGGCGAATCTACAATTGAGAGATTCTCTCCGGGCTCGCTCTCTTTCATTCATTACAGCGCCTTTATAAAACTTCCGAGGGCTTCTTTAGTACAGATCGAAACACAACAGTGCTGGCTAGTATACTCTACAAATAGTAAAATGAAAAACGTAAAGTTGATTGGAATATGAATGAAAGAGAGCGTGCCCGGAGAGAATCTCTTGGCTATGCGTAATTTGACCTGCGGGTTTGGCTCAATTAGAATGACTTGTTTTGTTTACATGAAGGTTTTTGACTTCTCGTTATTTCCGGAGGAATTTGCGAAATGGGCGAATCTGCTTTTGTAAACAAACATTTAAATCGACCATTTTTTACGAATAAAAGCTCAATTTCTTAAACTAAGACTCTAATCGGGTAAAAGAAAGCTTCTCCTAGCCAACTGTGGTCTTCATTGTTAAAATTGAGCTTTTATACGCTAAAAAACTTCGATTCAAATGTTTGTTTACAAAAGCAGATTCGCCCATTTCGCAAAGTTTTCCGGATTTATGGGTTTCAGATGTAGGGATGCACATCAAACATTGTACTAGAGGGTGTAGTTCGAAGAGCTGGGATAGACACGAGGGAGGAAGTCTGTCCAACTTTATGGCTTCGCCAACAACGTTGATATCAACAATCAATACGAAACTAGTGATATGAAATTGGTTCACTGTTGTAGAACCGCTTGGTCCGTAGTACACCTTGCAGTCTATACCTTACAATACACCCTTGTGCTTCACGGTACCTGTTTGTTATTTTGGTTCTCTTTGTTATTTTGACACAATTTTCGAGGCTCTGTTCGTGTGAGTTACGTTATTAGGGGCGAATCATTAAGCTTGGGACCAATGTGCTGGTATTTCCTGAGCCAAAAACTATATCTATTTTCTATGCAGCCGCTGTTGTTATTGTAACACCTAACTTTGAGACGATGGCGAAAACGTACATCCGACTTAAGGCTGAAGCTGGTAGGATTGAGCTTGTGATTAATGCGTTGAAAACAAACCGCATGAAGGGATGATACTCACGAGAAGACAATGTTGGTCTCCCACCACGAGTTCAGATCGACGGTGAAGAAATCAAGGTAGTGGACGAATTCGTGTATCTGGGCTCATTGGTGACCACCGATAACGACACCAGCAGAGAAATACAAAGGTGCATTATGGCAGGCAATCGTGCCTACTTTGGACTCCAAAGAACGCTAAGATCGAATAAAGTTCACCGAACTACGAAGTTGACCACCTACAAGCCATTAATAAGACCGGTAGTCCTCTCCGGCCACGAAACATGGACATTACTAGTGGTGTCTTTGGTGTCTTTGAACTGGAGGTGTTACGATGGGCTGGGTATGTCGTAAGAATGTCGGGTGACTGCCCATTTAAAATCATTTTTGAAAACGAACCGACGAGTACAAGAATAAGAGGCACGCAACGAGCAAAGTTGATCGATCAAATAGAAGGCGATCAAGTAGAGGTGCAGCCATGGACCGAAAACAATGAAGACAGCTTCTGTGTACAGCAGAGGTCACACCGGCCTTTTTTTGATTGATAAGTAAGTCATTGAGCTTGGAACCGAGATGATGTGATCAATTTGCTGGTACTTCCTGAGCCAAAAACTACATCCATTTTCTTCATGACTATCCATTCCCTGGTTGTATATAGTAGGACTCCTGTGGTTCGTTAGAGAACGTTTTAAGTCATTGTTAACGATTAACTTTCAGGCCCTAAGCAGGAATTACTCGAGATGTCTGTGTTTAAGTATTTACCGGAAAATGTTCTGATCATTTCCTCAGAGCTACTTGTCCGATTCCAAAAATTACTAATAACGTCTTATGGACATCAATAGCTATCATTTGGTATTACTTAATGGATTTCGCTCAACATTTCGCAGTAGTTTCTGGCAGTTCAAAACAACAATTCCTAGAGTTGAGGACCTTGCAATTTTAAGTTTGCCACTTTTCATATAAACCACTATATTGCACAAACTGAACACTTTACACCTGACACCGAAAACACAGAAAGCCTAGTCAACCTGTGAGGATTTTTTTCGGATAACATTTGGATCTACAATCCAACATGCTACTCACAATACGGCTGAATTTAACGCACACTGCGTAGGATGTATGAGACGAAAAGGCAAATATCAGAACTAGAAGATTTTAACATGATAACACATTGGTTTTCTAATGTGATGAGCAATTTGCATAAATGTCTCATGAGTTCTGCACTAACACAAAATTGTGTCAACCGTCAACTTTTTTATTGACCGTCAAAAAGCTATAAACGTTTAGAATAAGCTACTTGCATGTATGACACATGTTACACGTAGATCTTGAAATGACATATAAGCCATAACTCTGAAAAGTCATTAGTTTTTGTTTTTTTTTTCAATTGTAATTTAAGATTATTTATACAATCAAAGTTAATTCATTTAGCTTTAAACAATTGGAATACAAAGATATTCATCGCTAGCAAACTCACTTTTTAATAATCATCAAATTCCTCAAAGCAGTGCTCATTATAAAGTGTAAAAGTATTAGCTACACTGAAAATTTGTTTTCGTAAATAAGCTTTCACTCGCTTCGTAATCATGGATTTTGTACATAAAACAAATATCTCGTTTATTGTATGAAACATTCATATTGCTTTTTATCTAGTGAAATGCTAGCATTACAACTTTTTGTATAATGAACGAAATGGATTTCGTGAAGACCAGCCAATCGCTGCTTCGCTGGTGTTGCTGCTGGGATGGGCGGGAATAATTTATTTATCCCAAAATACAAATTGAAGCGCTGTTGAGAGTTATAACTTCATACTCATTATCACCTCACGAGTCACCATGGCATAGTGAGATCAACCGAGAATGCAGTATCAGATATTTCCAAAAATACAGGATCGAATCCCATGTCAGAAACATTAAAAAAAAAGACGTTGGACAACTCCACGTGGTTGCGCTTTTTTGTTAATTACATTTCGAGTCGATAAAGTAGATCTCTCAGTCATTCAGGCAACAATCAGAGAGACGTTTCTTTTAAATTGGTACCAAAATATTCGTAGCTCTTTGTATTGTTTTCGTACAATGCACAATTGTTGTTTCTGTGTCAGCAAATGCTTCATGATTTTGACAGTTGCGCGTGTGGCATTAATTACGAATGTATCTTCATAATAAGAACAAATCAGTTTCGTTGCTGAAAACAACGAACAGATTCGTTAGTTCTACCTTCGATTTCGTAATATAAACTAAAATTAACTTTCAGTGTATGAAAAGGTGATTTTTATGTGAAAAGAACAGCCAAGAGCTGCTAAAATCAGTGTGTTGAAGATACTCTATATAACAAATGGTTAAAATCTTCAAGAGGTACTTGAGTTAATTTTTTAATAAGATAAAATAGGAATTTTAATATCTTTTCTCTTGAAATACATTAAGCGCGTAACATAGATACTTTCAGTTTAACACAAACTGTTATAGCATAGCATTTTCCAACCACACACAATCCAGGATAGGCTGTTGTAGAGACGATGGAAGCGCCAGAAGAGCTGCCTTGGGTGTGACGGGCGCTTCATCCATTGTTCGCTTATCTCAACACCTGGCCAGATCCTTATGATCAGCAGGGATGGGAGGGAAGTGTTGATTAGATATCTACTTAAGAAGACGCCTACATCTCATGCGACCTTCATAGACATCAGGAGTTGGAAATAGCATAGGATTGTGCGAGCGACTTTCCTTGGCGAGAATCATGTGTATATTTGCCTTGATATGAGACATGTTTTAAGATAAATGAGTCGATGGGAGTGACGGAGCTAAGAAAGTTAATAAACTCCTCGCTTTTCTGGCGTTTCTTTCTTGCATCCACGGTCCAAAACCAAGGCTGTAGTGCCTTTTTTTTGCGTGAGAGCTAGTCTGTCCTTTGGACATGAGCGCTAACTCTTGTCCTAGCCTTTTATGGCTTATAGTTATAATTAAAGCGCCATTACTTGCTTTCTGAAAAGAGAAAATCAAAGAGCAGGAAACGGAAAAAAAAGAAAATACAAAACCCTTTTCTTATTTAAAAACCCAAGATCAATGGAAGCGCAAAAAAACTACAAATTACGACAAAGAAATGAGAACTTTATTGTTTAGAACCGACATCATGAGTAAAAATAGAACGAGCTTACCAAGTCAGTCGTCAGTTAATGCCGTTTTGTAGCAATGCCGTCTTGTGTCACAGTTCCAATCGTAGATGATCTGCTAGATTAGTGTCTACATAATCTTGAATTTCTTGGAGTATCTCGAATGCAACATTACAATATTCGGCTCTGCAAATTGCAACGAACGGGATGTTGTGGTCTTCGCTTCGTATTCAAAAGCGAGAAAACCGTAGATGCCTACAAACAGTCGTCAGTCCAATCCGGGTCTTTATCGAATTTCTTGGGGTGCTTTCAATAAACGCTTTAGCACCGATGACCGCTCGAAAAAAAGAACATCTAGTGCTTCACCACCATCATGGTTCACATAGGATAGCTGCTGCAGTATTCACAACTGGAATCGTGTGTCTCTGTAAACGGAATATTCGGTACACTTGAAAAATTTCAGAACTGCGCATCAGAACATCTCATTAGTAAATCACTTGCACTAGGCTATTTCACGTTTGCTACCTCTTCATGACTAAAAACCGTTTTTTGTGCTTGTATATTAATGTTGAATCATCGAAAGCTAACGCAACCATTTCACACGGGACAGAATTTAAAACAAATTTCTCGATTTACTTTTTCAACAAATAGGGTAACGGGATGTAATGTCTGCCTAGCTCCTTCATTCGGCCTATGTACCAAAAATGCCATTAATTTGGCGATAATCAACAAAATTATGTTCCTATCAGGATGACCGATTTATTTCAAAGCATTTGATACATTATTGATCAATTAATAGTTGTTCACTTCCGCGTAATTTTCGATTTCCTCAACCTTTTAGACAACATGACTTTACTGGTTAAGTTGAAAAGATTATCTACACGATCTTCGAATGATCTAAATTTGCAGAAATTGAACCTGTAAACCGAATAATGCAATCAAGATGTACAGAAAATAGTCACACGTTATAAACTAACAGGTCACAAAGGTAAAATAACAATGATTTAACATGAATACCATAGACCCAAAGTTAGGAACATATTTTTTTCCACGTTCCCAACTATGGCCTGTTGTATGGAAAGCGTAGTAAAAATTTTGTTATTGGTAAAATTTACAATGAAAATGTCTGAGTTTCGGTTCAAAGTTTATTATATGGCTCGACTTAACACAAACTAAAGGAACAAAATCTGTGTAGAGTGAATTATAATGTTTTTATTATCACATGATCGCTTAATCATATGTGAAAATCACTTAAGTGTTTCTTAGCAGTTTTAGTATAGTTTGATTTATGAAATTTTATGTTGGGTAGAGTGAATACAGCTGGAAAAGCATTGAATCAGATATTTAGAAAAAAAAAATCGTACGAAGACAACATTGAATAACAAATCTGTCGAATGGGACGAGCTTGCATCCATGAATAGACCTGATTTGGTGCTTGTAGACCGACATTACATCAATATCCCTTGAAAGTTTCTGACTTTATTAAATGAGTTGTGTAACTTTTCTTGATACATACTACCAAATGGCATATTAAACATATCTAAGCAAGTGTATAACTAAATCAATATGGCTTCCAGCTCAAATACTTTATGAGTTATAATAAAAAATGTAATCGATTGTTGCATATTAGGCTGAGTCAAGGGACACATACCCTAGTTAAACAATTATGAAACTAAAAAAAAATTTGGAAAAAATGACAGCGAAAGAAAAAACCTTTCACAACTGTATTAGGTCTTAATTAATTATTGATATAATTTCTACTTATACCGATTTATACCAACAGTAAGGATGCTATTAGAGTCACCTACAAAATGGGAGGTTTACTTGTTCCAAGATATGGTGGTACGCATAGGCGTAGCCAGAGGGGGGCAGGGTGGGGCCGTTGCCCCCCCCCCCCTAACTTTTGATTTTATTTTTAGATTTTTAATGTTTGTTTCATTTTTTTTTATTTTTTTTTTTTAATGTTTGTGAGATTGTCCCCTTACCTCAATGAAAAAGCGCTACCCAACAAACATCGGTGTTGAATTAGAGCTTGTTCAAGCAAATTTGGAGAAGCTATTCAGCTGTTTCTTCTAGAATAGCTGAATAGCTTCTCCAAATTTGTTTGAACAAGCTCTAATTCAACACCGATGTTTGTTGGGTAAGTCGCCTCGATTTTGTAATAAGTTGTAGCAAAAAAGCGCAAAAAGCGGACATCCATGAGATTTTTTTTTTAAATAATATACCCAACCTAGCGTATCTAAAAAAATATCTCTAGTAATTTTAACTATGATTCAAGCATTGATTGGTTTTTTCCCGCTAGCTGAAAGTGGAAGAAGGTATGCTCAGTTCAATTTTCAGTTCTTGGTTATCAATAAACGTAATATTTTAACCAATGTTATAGCTCTCGGAAGTCAAATAACAGATTGAGAAACATAATTCATAATTCATAGTTAGAAAGTGTATCAACGGTATATGTACATTTGAACTATTCATGATATGGGCCAACCCGATCAATGTTACCCTGCTGATCAATAATATCCCGTTTTACGGTACTGTAGTTTCGTATTATTGAGAATTATGTTAATCATATCTTAAAGTTTGATTCAATATGTTGAAATATTGTTTCTGTATCCAAGAAATATTAATGGAGCACATGCTACGATATAATCCAGGTGTAACGAGACGAATCGTATCCGATTTTTAGACCAGTTATTTGATAAGCGTGTGAGAAAGCAAGACAGCATGCTAATCAGTGCGAGAAGTTTCAATGGTCTTATCCTATTCAAAGATTTGATCCCTTTCTATGAGCATGAGCAAGATAATGAGCATGATTGACCGCCCAAGGTTGCTACTCCGTTGCTGCCAGATCAGCTGTTATAACACAGAGAACCAACAGATGATGGTTGAGACTAGCATACATCCTCAATGTGTAAAAACTGGTCATCCCAAACTAAGGCAATACTGGCGCCTGCTTCACCCGAATGCATGTCAAATAAGAAAAGGGTAGGAATATGTCAACGTGATACTCGTTTTATTGGAAGCCGAGACCGCCTCTACACTTTCATTGGGATGTTGGGTAAAAGGATTGGGTGGCAGAAGAATTATTTTTGGTAAAAGATAAGCTGAATTCACGCCGCGTTTAGTGAAATATCTAAATATTAGTACCGATCTCTGATTTGAACCTATTTAAACCAACAGTGAGGCGGGGGGGGGGGGGGGGGGGGGTAGGCACTCACAAAGTGTGGTTGTGGTTTTTCATTGGAAAAACAAAAAGATTCTCTATAATGCTGGAAATCCGATTTGAACCGATTTAAACCATTTGTAAGGATGGTATTGGAGCCACTCACAAAAAGGTATAGTGGCTTACTTTTTCCAAGTGACACGGGAGTATGGCAAACCGATATTATGGATGAAAATTAAATGTGATCCTCACCACCGGTCCACCAGCCCGGTGAACCACCACATCTCACCATGAAGCATGTTTGTAGTTTTTTTTCTATGCTCACTCGATCACTCGCATCGCTGAATAATAAATAACGGAACAATGCGAAACGAGCCATGCCCGATAGCAAAATAGTGCGTAACTAAGCATCGACATAACCTTTCACAGCCGATGCTCGAAGCATACTCTTTTTCGTAAACATTCAATTTTTACAACTGTATTGATTGATAGAGGCTTCTTAAGAACAATCTATGCTGATCCATTTAAATTTGCGATTGAGGGATTTGGTAAAAATAAGAGTGTGTAGATGCATTTCTTGACTTCTGGCAACTTTATGCTTCTATTGATGTCTAGGCTGATCCGTTTAGCACCAACCGGGGGAGACTGGTTCCTATACCCAATGATTTCATTATCTCCAATCTGCTCAACCAATCCCATTATATTGTGATATAGTGAACGGATTATTGTAATTTGAGATAACTCAATGTAGACGTCTTCCAAATTTGGCAGATCGACAGGCAGTCCACCAGTGGAGACCCACCTGGTACCTTATAGCAAGATGGTTAGAGGCGGACCGGAAGATTAGAGAGCTACCCTCCCTTCAAAGATTTTATCCGTTTCTATGGGAAAAACGCGCTGAATTTATGTGTGATAGTTCGGCGCGTGTTCATAAATAAAAGAATGTTTGTAACAAAACGGATGACCGGATAGAATACATACATAAGCACTCGGTTAGCACTCGGTTTTAAAACAATACTAAGTTGAATAGGTTCATTGGTAGGAAATTCATCAATCAAATACATACCACAACAAGTCGAGAACACTCGCATGAACGCAGAAGAAAGCTACTATTAAAGTCGATGTTCATTACTTCTCATTCTAAATTTGATTTCGGAAAAGTGCTCTGCTGGTGAGTGCACATTGTGTTAATTGCGTAATGATTTTTGTAAATTATTAGCAGTTCTTTGATTTATTGTTATCTAGTAGTACCATAAATGTAATTAAAAGAAACAAACGAACAAAACTAAATAAAAGCCGCTGCAATAACCACGAAGAGAAGATTATGCAAAATGATGGTTTTTCTCGAATTTGAACAACAATTTTAATAACATTCAATAATACACCGTTTTTGATTTATACTACTCAGATACACTCCACTTGATACGACGACACTATACCGTTTCGACAAATCGTGTTTCACCTGGATCATATCAGATAAATCGGTTCAAATTTCAAAACGCAGATGCACCAGTGTATCTGAACTATTTTAAAAATATTGAGGAGTAGCAGATAGAACGAATATGAATTCCTTTTCGTCATTGATGAATACAACTTCCTAAATTATTTCTTATTACTCGTGTATCAAGAATACAAGTAGCAACAAATTATCACAAAAACGGCAGCTTTCTTACAAGCGCAACTTGCGTCGGTTTGTAAAGTTATGTATGATTTTCCTGTTTTGATAAAACAGAGAAAATAAATAAACTGAAGGTAAGTTAAGAGGACACAAACCATAAGCTATAAACCACCAAAACTCAAAATGTATGTATGTTAGAAGCTAACCACTTATTATTTGCACAGCCATTAAAAAAATATAATCCAATGAAACGGTGTGAGCACGGTGAGTAAAAAAACGATGTTTTTGCAATGTTGCTTTGTCAGTATATGCACTGAAAATTTATTTTCGTGAATTAGCTTTCCCTTGTTTCGTAAACATGGATTTTGTTCATAGAATAAATTCCTCGTAATTTGTATGAAACATTCCTTATGCTTGTCATCTGGTGAAATGCTGTCATTACACTTTTTTGTACAATCACTGCTTTTCTTTAATCGTACTCATACATGTTGGTTTTGCTGCTTGGGTGGGCTGGAATCACTGATTTATCCCAAAATAAAAATTAAAGCGCAATCGAGAGTTATAAGTTCATACTCAGTAATCAAGTAACTTCTAACGAGTCATCATGGCTTAGTGAGATCAACCACGGATTCAATAGCAAGTCTTCCCAAAAATACAGGTTCGAACCTCATTTCAGATATATTAAAAAAAATTCTGAACAACTCCTCGTGGTTTGCGTTTTTTTTTCAATTACATACTGAGTCGATATAGAAGTTCTGTCAGTCAATCATGTAACCATGCATTCTTATTTATAACAAAATATTCGTAGCATTTTGTATTGTTTTCGTACAATGAACGAGTGTTCTTTCTGTGTCAACTGATGCTTCGTGCTTTTAACAGTTATGTAACAGCATTGTGGCATCGAATACGAAGGTAGTTTCTTGAAAAGTACAAATCAATTTCGGTGTAGAAAACAAATTTGTTAGTTCTACATTCGATTTTGTAATAAAAACAAAATTTAATTTTCAGTGTGGGCGAGCAGGTCGCGAGGAAAAGTACATTTTCAGTAAAAACTGTTAACAAACTCCGTGGTTGTCGTATTCAAAAATCCAACATGACTGTAAAATGAATATTTTGACACATTACAGTACCCGTTAGATTTCAGCACGGTTCCTATTTAATGGGATTCGATTTTGAAACTTGGGGAAAATCGAGAGTTTTTAAAATCTTTTTTTTTTCATTCCAGATCAAGTCTAGAATAGCTAAATCTTGTTGCCAAAATCGGACGGGTATTGTAAAATACTTTGGGTGAGAGCAGAAAAGTTAATCCACCCGTCGTTCAGGTGGATTATCACAAAAAGAGGGCTCGATTCCCGCTCCAGCCGACGGAACTCGATAATGTCCCTACTATATGGGTCCACCGGGCGTTGTGTTGTCCGTTGTATAATGTTAAGTGTTCAGTCTGTGCAGCAACTGGTTGAAGACGGTGTAATTCTCTCTCTCTCTCTCTCTCTCTCTCTCTCTCTCTCTCTCTCTCTCTCTCTCTCTCTCTCTCTCTCTGTCTCCAAAAAAAACTAAGCTTGCCCCCCCCCCCCCCCTATTCGAAATCCTGGCTACGCCTATGGTGGTACGTCGTGCATGGTGAACTAATAGTATCGTTCATAATTCATTATGATTCTCTGTGAGTGTGGACAAGGCTATCAGGACGCAGATCACGTTATTTGGTCTTGTGCTGAACATCGTGGAGTCAGATCGGAGCTTTATGATTCCCTTCGGGCTCGAGGTAGACAACCCAATGTGCCAATTCGAGATATTTTGGCTGTACGTGATTTGGAGTTCATAAAACTCATTTATGTGTTATTGACTAACATTAGCCTTAGATTGTAGTTAGTTTAACCTGTATGTTTACTATAAGTTTTTTTTATCTGTGTTTGTGTGTATGTGTGTGTTTTTTTTTCTTTTTCAAAAAATGTTCAAGTCAAAAGAAAACCATAAATTGTATAGTTATAAGTTTTTAGATAATTTAGAATTTAAATTTAATGTGTTATGTAAACCATACTTTAAATTCCCACCGTCTTTCCCATCCGTAATTTGTAATTCCTATTAACCTCGAGACGGCCACGAGTAATCGGCTCTATCCTCTTAACTTTAGTTTTAAGATTAATGATGTATAAAAACATGAAAATTTGGCTCTGTAAAGTTGATTCGATTGAGCCTGTGCAAATAAACGATTATTATAAAAAAAAGAATAATTCATTATGATACTCACGACCGGCCCACCACACCCGGCGAACGAACACATCTCACCTGATTTATTTTTTCTGTGCTCACTCAATCACTCGTGCCACTGTACAAAAAATAACCACAACAAATAATCAATAGATAAAGCGCTATGCCTGATAACAAAACAGTGCGCAACAAAGCATCAACACAGTCTTTCTCAGCCGATGCTCGAAGCTGACTCTTGTGAGCTATCGTGCTCTAAAATATGAGAAAAAAAAATGTTTTGCACAAAAACACTCCGAAAAAGTAGAAACCTGGCCTTAAAATGTTCACATAAGTATTGTATTTTGATGAAAAAAAGTACATTGAGAATAAGCAAATATGGATTTAGCAGTGCAAAACCAAGTATTTGTGCTACCTCTTAGGGAGCTATTCATAAACCACGTAGACTTTTCTGGGGGTAGGGGGGGGGGGGGGGGGGGGGGGTTGTTGGCCAAAGTCTACGCTCCATACAAAATTTCAAAAAATTGTATGGAGAAAAGTCTAAGATTTTCAAAAATGAGTCTACGTGGTTTATGAACCGGCCCTAGGCAAAAAACAATAATTTGAACAAAATTATCCAAATCCGTATAAGGTTTTGTTAGTTAACTTCTTAAATAATTAATGATCCTTTTCCACGATGATAAGATTTTTTTTTTGTTGCTTTATTGTAGAGACTTTCAGCCCTGAGCTGGTTAGTCTCTTAAAATATGATAAGATTATTTTTAGTTAATTCCTGTATTATAGGTTGTTGTTGAGAGTTATAGCATAGAACATAGTACAGCACTATAGAACTATATAAAACTAATTATAAATTCCTCAGTGCCCCGTTCCTAAATCTACCAGCAGTTTTTTTTTTTTTTTTCATTTATTGCCTGTTATGCAGTTTTGGTACCTCGATGCACCTCTAATCATCACAAAAATACGAACAAGAGTTCCAACCGAATTCATTTGGTCAGTCTATGTAATCTGTAATGTGAATTGAGTCCCATGAAATTTTAAAGAGATTTTAGATTTTGAACATAGGGTCAGATAGATACTGGAAATGAATTGTAATAGCGATTGAAATTATGCTCGTGCCTCACTGCGTCCTCTAAACTAAATCGAAGATATCAATCAACAAATGACAGGTCGTACAGAACATGGATAGTAAATGAGCAATTTTACAACTGAGGGCTTTCCTTTATGCTTGTAAAATAATATTGATGCGTTTCTTATTATGGCTCAAAGAGGTGCAATTTACATTCCGAGTTCAATTATCATTTTTTTTATGAAGTTGGATCAAATAATACCTGGAAATACGATAGACGTGCACTTGTTCGGCGAACAATCCAATTTGAACAGAGGCATGCTTACTCGGAACGCAACTAAGCTGAATAAAGGAAAACAAAGCAGTATGCTACACTATTAACATACTGCCAGTACACTGTCGAACATAATTATGTAAATTTAATCAATGTTGTGTTCGGGAAACAAGCAACGATTCCTGCTGTTTCGTTTTGAGCAGTAGGAAACGGGAGTCCTCTATTTTGGTACAATTTTGTTAGAACGTATTCTAGAACTATGGTCGTAATAGCAAGGCAAGGCAAAAGGGCAAAGCAGCCCTCATCCTATACCAAACAGCACACAATTATATACATTGAACAGCAGTCGCTTTGATTTGGGTGGGGAAGCACTTTGATTCAACCAAAGCAAACCAATGAAATTTTGCCTGTGGCACTCGAACGTTTCACAAACTTTTCAAGAGCTGTGTGTTTACTTGTGAAGGACTTGAAAACTGATGGAGCTCCAGATCGAAGCACACCCACATACCTGACATATATACATATATAAATATATACGTTTTACGCTGTGAAACGGATTATTATAAGACTTATATTGGCAGGAGTATGGGAATGAATAATCATAAAACCGATACCAGTTAACAGTGGAAGCACATTTCGTAGAATCATATAATAATGCTTATTTCAGGAGTTTTCGTCATCAGATTGATTAATGTGGAGATTTGCGCTGCCGGCACTTTTATCGCATCCTGCCTTCGCTGTTACGTTCTCATAAACGTAACTTTTGGGATTTTAATTCCACTTACCCTCTTACTCACAGCCGAGAACAGTTTTGCCAAATGTGTGCCATCATCCATCCTTGAAACAAAAGCAATTTTCAGGCGTGAGTCAATCAACGGATTACTTCAAAAGAACAATAAAATGTTTCCAAAACATTAGTGTCAATGGAATCGTTTCTAGAGAAGGGTGCCATGGCCATTAGCAGAGACATTGTCGCCCTCAGGGGGCTCAAAGTAGTTCTCAGAAATGGCAATCAACAATTAAGACGTGTGCAATTTGTAAGCATACCCTAAAAATCAAATAGGAACCTCTTCGAAAGTTTAAATCGATTTCTCAACAAAAGGTTTCTGACTTTCTGATCCCTCCCGCTATCAAACATCACCGTTTGGAAATTACATTGCAAACGAATGTTAGGCTCTGTTTCTCGTATAAAGATGGAATTTTATCACCACAATTGTGCCATGTTGGTGACCCACGGATACTAGCTGCCTCTTGGAGTTTATGAACGGAAACCGGAAAATCCAATTTACGGAATAGCTTCTCTTTTGAATGTCATCCAATTGTGTCATTTTTCGGCAACATGCCCCTTTCGGGATATTTGAAACAATGAAAGCATTCATTGGATAATAATCACTGAACATCATAAAGATTCCAACTATAGCGCTTTCGATTTAAATTTTGTATCAAGTTTCGCATATTACCGCTATGAAACTTTTCATTCCGGATTATACATCAATCAATGTAGAATATAGTCTTCATGCCATTTTAACATTACAATGCAAAATTATTTTTCTACCGAAACACACAAAAAAATGCGCTAAATGGGAAAATGTCGCTGTAGTATAGAATAATGGCCTACTTTTGTTCACCAAAAAATCAGTTGCATAATGTTGCACAACACTTTTGACTTGCGAAAGGTACTACATTATGCAACGTTTTTCTTAGACTACCTGTTGCCTAATTTATCGGGCTTCAAATGGTGAGTTGGCATGTAAATCATATCATATAATTTTCCATGGTCGCATGTTTTAACAACATGTCTTATAAAATAATATCTTTCATTGAAATTATATGTTTGATATTTGGAATGATATTTTCTGCTTTTCCAGGACAATTAGGATATTAGTACATATCTGATTATATTTTTTCAGTAACAAACCAGAGGATGTCAGATATGTTTTGTACATACGCATATTATGTTCTCGTATTGACTTACTGTAGCCGCTTTTTACATGGTCAACGAATTTAATTGTTTCTTAAAATTCCATGTACATCATTCAAGTTGGAAATTTGTATTAATAGCATATTTGTCTTCTATGATATTTTATTTTTTTATTTTTATCTGCTTCAGGGTTTTAGGGAGGGTGATTCTAGGTAGTGTAGATGTGTTACTGCTGTGTAATATAAGATCTTTTTCTATTAACCACCCACACTTGTGAGTGGTCCCAACAGCATCCTTGTTGTTGGTTTAAATCGGTCGTCAAATTGGATATTTCAACATATTCTTGTATCCCATTGAAATAAACCACCCACACTTGTGAGTGGCCCCAACAGCATCCTTACTGTTGGTTTAAATCGTCCTCAAACTAGATGCTCTTAACGTATTCTTGTATTCCATTGAAATAAACCATTTGTATTCTGGTGAAATAAACAATCCACACTTGTGAGTGGCCCTAACACCATCCTTGCTGTTGGTTTAAATTGGTCGTCAAATTGGATATCTCAACATATTCTTGTATTCCATTGAAATAAACCAGCCACACCTGTGAGTGGCCCCAACAGCATCTTTACTGTTGGTTTAAATCGGTCCACAACCTCTATATTTCAATATATTTTTGTATTCTGGTGAAATAAACCACCCACACATGTGAGTGGCCCCAACAGCATCCTTACTGTTGGTTTAAATCGGTGCCAAAATTAGAATAACTTTAATGTGCATCTCTGTACAGATAATAAATCGGGAACATAGTTAAATATCTTAATCGCTGCCGACGTCAGTTGAATTCAGCACACCGTTTACCAAAACGGATCCCGCTGTAAACCCAACCATTTTATCCAACATCCCAGTGTTTTCTCGTGGGAGTGCAGAGGTGTTCTCGGCTTCCAATAAAGCGAGTATCACGTCAACACATTCCTACCCATTCCCTCCTTGACCTGCATTCGGGCGAGGCCGGCGCCGGCATTGCCTTGGTTTGGGATCACCAGGTTATACACATTGAGGATGTATGCTGGTCCCAAGCATCATATTTTGGTTCTCTGTGTAATAACAGCTGATCTGGCAATAACGGAGTAGCAACCTCGGGCGGTCAATCATGCTCATCTCTGAGTGCAAAAGGCGATTATAAACAACAGACTTCTATACGGTTTGGAAATATATCTGAATTGTCAATCCTTCCATTGGAGGATTTTAATTCAATAAAAACTGGTAAATCTTGAAGAAATAAGAAAACACATTGTATTTTTTCAAGGCTGGAGAAGTTTTAGATGCAAAAAGTTTTTAAAATAGAACTGTTCATGGATTTTTCAAACTCCGTATTTAGTAAAAGAATATGATTTTTAAACACTGTTCTCAACAGAAATGTGAGCATGCAGAAAATTGCTAAGAATAACAGTCTTCGAGATATTTTGATAACATATTCGGTAATGTTGATTACGTTTTACAAACACGCAATTTTCATAACTCGTGATTTTCTATTTGTCAGGATACATTTTCTTAAATAAACATAAAAACCCAAACAATTTTCACTATAACACTTCAACGATAGGTTGAACCCCTCTAACAATGGTCTGTTATACACCTTGAGAGCAAAAGATGTAATTTTTTTTAATCTATAATAAAAAATATTCTCTGAATGGAATGGAAACAATCCGCCACATAAAAAACAGTGCTTCCATTCATGCTCATTTTGGAAAATACATCGTTGCAGATGAAGAAACGCGACAAACTTATGAAATAAGTCAATTTGTATTAATTGAAAACTACACTTAACAATTTGCTGTCATCCAGCATTTTAATTTAAATCAATCTAAGAAATCATCTGTTGTTTTTAGTATAAACAAAATACTGTTTTGTAAATGAATAATAAGTGTTTCTTTCAAAATACACTCTATTTTAAAGTTCCTCTATCCTTTAAAAACTTTCGTTTGTTTTTTTATTGCTTCAAGATTTGCCTGAGAAAAATTTAAAAAAAAAGTACGTTGAAAGGATTGACAAATCTGAATATAAATTTTATTTCCGATATCATGGAAACCTTTTTTTCTCCGTAAGTATGTGATTTGTTCTCTATATGT